>OX596139.1:11711890-12311890 GCA_951394285.1 Epirrhoe tristata
TCTGAGAGGATGTCTACCGCGCCTTGGGGATACAGTCGTGAACCTGTTTACTCTTATATTACAGACATGAACGCGCAAGCCGAGGCCCTAGTGTCGAGCGGGCAGTTCGACAGCGCCGGGATCGGCGCGCGTCGGGCCGCCATCAACGCGCGGATGGAGCGCGTTCGGGCGCTGGCCGCCCATCGACGCGCCGCCTTGCACGAGGCCAACACGCTGCATCAGTTCTTCAGGGATATCGCGGATGAGGAGTCTTGGATCAAGTGCGTATACTAAGCAAGACCTTTAGTTCTCTGAAGTAGCTACTTCAGCTAAAGATTGGCTGCGCAGAACCCAAATCAAATTTATTTATGATACACAGGTTAAAAATGTTGTTAAAAATTGGTTATTAATCCCACTGTGATCTGCCAGTTGGCGTATAATAAATAAGCATATACCTGAAGAGGTACATACATGCTTATTTATTATAATTCGATAAAGTTAAGATCATTTAAATTTAAATTACACACAGAATAAAATGTCAACTAACCATTAAATTAATAACTACACAAGTCATTGAGTACATTAATGTCATGAGGAATAAGTGACTTACTTAGATCAATATTATAAATTATTGTACACTAATAAGCTTTGTCAGTTAAAAGTCTTTTTAATTTTCCCTTAAACACATTTTTGATGGCACCTAAAAGGCGAAGACAGCGTCGTACAGCTGCCTCGCTCACTCGCTTAGTTTGTTCCATCGTGCTATCTCGCCTCCTCGCGCAAACTTGCGCAATCGTTTAGTGCACCTTACACTTTGTTATCACTATACACTATGTTATAGTACACTTTTCACAAAGTTACATAATAAAGGTCATATCCTGTAAACAAACGATGAACCCTATCGTTCGTGAACCTATTCAGACCTACAGCATTTTGATCAGGAAGCGAAAGCGGCATGTCTCACTAGTCACTGCTAGACATAATACTGATCTACAAAACATCTCTTACCAAATTTCATTGTAAACTGTTTCGTCGTTTGAGCCTGATCCTTACACATACATACAAACATCTAAACAAACTCGCAAATTTTGAGCTTTATTATATACTAGCGACCCGCCCCGGCTTCGCACGGGTGCAATGCTGATACTAAATTAAATACACTACAGAAAAACTATGAACGTTGTATATAAAAACATAGCGGCCCGCTCCGACTTTGCACGGGCATAAATAAGCCCAAAAAAATAGGTTAATATACGACATCACGTTAGAAACCTCTAAAATTAGCAATGTTGCCTTAGTATATGATGCATGTATTATACATATAAACCTTCCTCTTGAATAACTCTATCTATTGGAAAAAACCGCATCAAAATCCGTTGCGTAGTTAGATTTAAGCGCACATAGGGATATAGGGACAGAAAAGGCGACTTTGTTTTATACTATGTAGTGAAGTGGGATATGGCAACTAACTAAATCTATCCTTTCGCAGGGAGAAGAAACTTCTCGTAGCTTCCGACGATTACGGCCGCGACCTAACCGGCGTTCAGAATCTTCTGAAGAAGCACAAACGCCTCGAAGCAGAGCTGGCAAGCCACGAGCCAGCCATCCAAGCTGTACAAGACGCGGGTGAAAAGCTCATGGACGTCTCCAATCTTGGTGTTCCTGAGATTGAACAGAGGTTGAAGGCCTTAGGCGCGGCTTGGGAGGAATTGCAAGCTTTGGCCGGAGAAAGGGGAGCTAAGCTGCAGCAGTCGCTGGCTTACCAACAGTTCTTGGCTAAGGTCGATGAAGAGGAAGCCTGGATCAGGTGAGGATTGTTCATTATAATATGGTGATTTATTTGAGTGCAAAAATATTTGCGAGATAAAAATACATGTTTCTTCAATTGTCAAGGTTAATTCTAAGAGTAGAAAAAGGAAGCTTGCTCTAAACTATGATCCTCTTAAAATCTAAAAGCCAACCTCACAATCGCTACTTCAAGTCTTACATAATAAAATGCACAATTTCTTAAGACTTGCACACTTCTTCAAGTCGCACACATAAAAAGCATCATCTTTCTGCTGTACAGTGAGAAGCAGCAGCTGGTAGTGGTCGGCGAGTGCGGCGACAGCATGGCGGCGGTGCAGGGCCTGCTGAAGAAGCACGAGGCGTTAGAGGCCGAGCTGACGGCGCGCGGGGAACGGGTGGCCGAGCTCGCGGCGCAGGGGGGCCGCCTGCTGGCCGCCGGCAACCTGCACGCCGACGCGCTCTCGCATCGCATCACTGCGCTACAGGTATGTGGCGACCTCTATCTACCATCGCCTAAACTACAAGCTGAACTATAAGCTGAACTTCAAGAGATGTCAATTACAGCGACGTACTTCGGAGCTGTACCACTAGATGGCGCTAGAAACACGCAAAAAGTATAGCTATATCTATATCTATAGAAAATTCTGAATCGCGCTGACGAAGTTTACTGGACACTTCAGCCTATATAGAACTATCCTACTATAACTGTCGGCCGAAAGGCCCTAAGGTAAGTGTGCCAGTTGGGCAAACCTTAGCGAGGCGAGTACTCCCTCTTTGCCATAGATTGGGGGAATACCATTCTACCCCCAAAGGTACATCTGAGGAGCCGCCCGCAACCTGCACTGTACTCAAACTCAAAGTCAAAGAACGTTTATTCAGCAGGACCGCTTGGATTACTTTGAAACGTCTTAAAACTAGGTGATTCTACTCCTGTTCCTTCGCGAGCAATACCGTGAAGAACCAGGGCAACAAACACGGTTTGGGGCCTATACAGGTTCGGTGAAACTTGCGCGTCGAACGAGTCTAGCGAGAAGCGGGACCAAGGTGCCAGCCGCGCTATGGCTTATCTATGGGGGTTCGCACGGATCGATATCTGCCGTCTTAATGGCAATGCGGCTAGCAAGTGACTAAAGTCCACAGAGAGACTAGCAATTCATGAAGCGCTAAGAAACTGGTAGAAATGCACCTTTACACTAAACCCCTATTATTCGTATTAGCATCCAAGCTTAAACGTCTATTTCCAGGGTTTTCATTCCTGTTTCAGCCATTTCTTATATCAAAAAAGTCTTACCAACAAACTAACGCGGTTATCTTTTACAGGCTAAGCTAGAAAAGCTGGAATCTCTAGGCGCGCGTCGCAAGGCAGCTTTAGTCGACAACTCCCTCTACCTCCAACTGCTATGGAAGGCCGACGTGGTAGAATCCTGGATCGCAGACAAAGAGACGCACGTTCGCAGCGACGAGTTCGGTCGCGATCTATCCACTGTGCAGACGTTGCTCACCAAGCAGGATACCTTTGATGCAGGTTAGATAATGGACCTTAGGATCTGTGTGCTTAGAATTAATTATATATTAGTATATTGTTTTTATATTATTAATGGCATGTATTAGGATTATTTAAATACTTTTTCCAGCTTTGTTTCCCTCTAAATGAAATTTCTGTGCGCTACCGTCCTTTTTGTATGCGTCTTTGGTTTATTTTCCATCCAAAGGTTGCCTGGAAGAAATCGCTTTCAGCGATAAGGCCGCCCATGGTACTAATTTTTATTTATGTGGTGTTTTGTTATTAATTGATGTACAATAAAGTGTTCATTCATTCATTCCTTAACCTACAGGTCTAGCCGCATTCGAGCACGAAGGCATCCAGAACATAACCTCCCTCAAGGAACAGCTGGTCCAAGCCGGCCACGAACAAACGGCCGCCATCACCAAACGTCACGGCGACGTGAGCGCGCGCTGGCAGCGGCTGTTGGCCGACTCGGCCGCGAGGAAGCAGAGATTGCTGCAGTTGCAGGACCAGTTCAGGCAGATTGAGGAGCTTTATCTTACTTTTGCCAAGAAGGTTATTGTTTATCTGCTTTAAAAAACAAAATAATTGTTAAATTGTTACCCGTGATGTCGTCCGTGTTGAATTTTGTTTTCATATCATACGAAAAATCATCTGTTATTTTCACCCCCTTCGTGATTATGAAATTCTCAAAAACATTAACATGGACAGCATAGTGACAATCTTTTTTACGTCCTCTGTAGCGCAGTGGGCGAAGGCCCGCCTGCGACGCAGAGGGTTGCGGGTTCGATCCCCGCGGCGGGACCAATGTTTGTACAAACATTTGTCTCGGGTCTGGGTGTTTCTATATATGTATGTATTTACAAACAAAAAGTATATAAGTAGTATATCAGTCATCTAGTACCCATAACACAAGCTCTGCTTACTTTGGGGCTAGATGATGCTGTGTGAAAAGTCCAGCATTATTTATTTATTTATTATTTATCTATTATTGTTATAGCAAAGTCGTGTCGGTCGAAACATTTTAACTTACTAACTCAATCATCTCTATGTATTTTTAACTAAATATAATGTCTACCTCCAGGCGTCAGCTTTCAACTCGTGGTTCGAGAACGCGGAGGAGGACCTGACGGACCCGGTGCGCTGCAACTCCATCGAAGAGATCCGCGCGCTCAGGGATGCGCACGCGCAATTCCAAGTAACGATCACTTATATACTGCAATTTATTTATTTATTTATTTATTTATTATTATTAGGAAAACCAACAGCTAAATTAACTAATTAGGCGAATTTATATAAACAGAAAGCCAATTATAAGTTCTCACGTTTAGAGGTAGCTTACCGAAAGAAAGGTAGGAACAGAATGAAGGTTAACTAAAATTTGGAATAGCAGACAAATAGAATAACAATATATAATAACTCATTTAGTGTCGCCTTAGTGCTAGCTGTAATGGCAGTATAAAATGTATTTACATCTAGTGAAAATGTCATACTATTTCCTTTTGAAGCGCTATTAATTTGGCATTACCTTTGTTATATGCCCACCTGTTTATATATTTGACGAGGTGGTATAAGCTATGCCCATTCCAAATCTTATAGCCGTGTCTGCGTAAAGAATCAACAAACATACATTACACATAATAATCAGACTCGCAAACTTATTTATAAATGTATGTTTCTATTTTATTCCATTCACCTTAACCAGACTTGGCCACCAACTTATATAAATACTGTTGATGTTATTCCGAAGGCGTCGCTATCATCAGCGCAGAGCGACTTCGAAGCCCTAGCGGCTTTGGACGAACAGATCAAGTCGTTCAACGTCGGCGCGAACCCATACACCTGGTTCACAATGGAGGCTCTGGAGGAGACCTGGCGCAATCTGCGCAAGATTATCGGTAACTCATTCTTACTACTTCATACTTGTACAAATACAAATAATTTATTGGTGACTCCCTAGTTACAGGTCATATCAACACCTAATTGTTAGGTACAAGGTAAATTATAGAAATCATCTATATTATAAAAAAACATTATTGAGCAACCACTTTTTTGTGACACTTTTTTGACCACAAAGTGACTAGCTTTAAATATCTAGGGCATTGCATTACCGACGACCTTAAAGACAATGTTGATATAGAGAGGGAACGCAGAGCTTTAGCCGTCAGAGGAAACATGCTGATCCGTAGGTTTGCCCGATGTTCTGAAGAAGTCAAGCTTACACTTTTTAAAGCCTACTGCCAAAGCTTCTACACGGGTAACCTATGGGTCAACTGCACCAAAAAGCCCTTGGATAAACTCCGTGTCCAATATAATAATATCTTCAGGATGATGTTAGGGCTGCCCCGCTTCTGTAGTGCGTCAGGGATGTTTGCGGAATACCAGACGGATGCTTTCGAAGCCATACTACGTAAAAAAACTGCATCCCTGATGCGCAGAGTGCGGGGCAGTCAAAACAGCATCCTGAGAACTATATCGGACAGGTTCACCTCTCCGATCTGGAAAAGTTTTGTGCGGAGAGTGATTTAGGTTTTCTTTAGTTTTAAGTTTAGTGTTTTAAGATTTTATTTTTTTGTAACTTATTTATTTATAGTGATTATTTATTTTGTACTTAATGTGTTATGGATTTTAAATTATCTGAAAATAAATGAATTTGAATTTGAATTTGAATTTAAACGCGATTTGAACGCACCGGTGGTAGGTGCATCACGTATAATGCTAGGTAATCTATCTGGTATCGGATATATCATCATCTATCTGCCCTTATCCTACTATGGCTGGAGTTGATCAAACTAGTATAAGTATGAGACTCTGCGGCTAAATAGTTTAGTTGAATGCCGGATATAATATGAGCTCAACACAACAGGTATCTATCTTTATTTACGTATTGAAGGAAAAGCAGGCTCACCGTACTCTCCAAGATATTTAGATACTAGCTACTGCGCGCGGCTTCACCCGCGTGGTACCAACATTTTAAATAGTCTATATGCTATTCCAGGTCACTATCTACGCCTATTCCAAGTTTCATCCAAATCGGTTCACTGGTTTAGGCGCGATTGAAACACAAACAAACAAATTGAAATCCATGCGTCCAGTTCAAAAAGACGTCTGCCAAATGGACGTCTCGTGAATGGGTACCTTAAGATTATTATATTACGATAAGTATTAACTAACATTTGTTTATACAGCGGAGCGTGACGTAGAACTGACGAAGGAGGCTCAGAGGCAGGAGGAGAACGACAAGCTTCGCAAGGAGTTCGCCAAGCACGCCAACACCTTCCACCAGTGGCTCACCGAGACTCGGTAACTATACCTATCTCTTTCACTACAACTATGATGGAAAGTAATACTCATAAAACGCATTTGTTCAGTAGGACCGCTGAACTATATCTATCTCTTTCTTTACAACTATGATGAAAGAAACAAACTTATAGTCAAAAGGATGCAGTAGGACCGCTGAGATCACTTTAAATAGTCTTAAAATTAGGGTAACTTAGTAACTTAGGTCTTTATATCTATATTAGATGATTTATACAGCGTCAGGAGGGAACCTATGCCTACACTCAACGGTACGCTGCAGTGCCTGGGACATTGTTTGAAATGGAATAGGCTTGCTCAGCACCTAAACCATCCTCTCAGCTTAATCAAGAATCAGGGTAACAAACAGCGAATCAGGGGGTTTGGGTCCTAGCTTTCTTCTGGGTGATCTATCTTAAAACTAAATAGCTCGAGTGAAGAGCTAAATTAACAAATTGAGGCTCGTCAAAGTAATTTTAGGTACTCGGGAACATTTAGGAATCAGCTTTAAAGATTTATTTCCATAAAAATCAACCACAATATTAAACTGAATTATGGTACACAGGTTTCAGCTGCTAGGATTCGACGGGTAAAGTACCAAATTGTGTCGAGTAAATCTGTACTAAAGTATTAATTATTGTCCGATGTACAAATCTAGGCAACTAATATCAACTGTCAACTAAAATGCTGTTTCTTGTTGTGGTCGTTATCGATGTTGTCCTACTTTACTGAAAGCTTTTATTTCTGTGATGATTTGACGACCTCCGTAGCGCAGTGGGCGAAGGCCCGCCTGCGACGCAAAAGGTTGCGGGTTCGATCCCCGCGGCGGGACCAATGTTTGTATGATCTACAAATATTTGTCTCGGTTCTGGGTGTTTCTATGTATAATATGTATGTATTTACAAACAAAAAGTATATAAGTAGTATATCAGTCATCTAGTACCCATAACGCAAGCTCTGCTTACTTTGGGGCTAGATGATGCTGTGTGAAAAAGTCCAGCATTATTTATTTATTCTGTGAAAATTTTGTATGTAAAATAATAGTTTCTTTGTGCTGAACATATTGATGTACACGGCCGCGAATAAACGTTCGACATCTGCAACGTTAGACAAGAGATATGTCTCTTTCGACCAAACTATTTAGCCGCAGTATACTGCGACTATCTACCTAGTTTGGTCTAATCTACGTTCAATAAAAAGATCTACCGTTTGTTTAATAAAGCTTGATACAGTACGCACAACCAATCTTTTGCTCTCTGGAGGTGCACTAAACGATTGCGCATGTTTGCGCATGTAGTACATTGCGTGTGTAGAGTAAGCGAGATAGAACGATGCAACAAACATAAGCGAGTGAGCGAGGCAGCTATACAACGCTGTCTTCGTCTTATAAGGGTCATCAAAAATGGGTTCTGCGCAGCTACTTCAGAAATCCATACTAATATTATAAATGTGAAAGCAACTCTGTCTGTCTGTCTATTTGTTACTCTTTCACGCCCAAACCGCTGAACAGATTAAGCTGAAATTTGGCATAGTTAAAGGGAAGGACATAGGCTACCTTTTATCCCGAAAAATGAAAAAATCCCGAGGGATCGCGGGTCACACCGCGGGAGCGCAGCTAGTAAATAAATAATGCTGGACATTTTTCACACAGCATCATCTAGCCCCTGATACTTTTTGTTTGTAATACATACATATTACGAGTATACATAGAAACACCCGGACCCAAAAAAATATTATACATTGTACGGTTTCACCATACATTTGCAATTTGCGCATGCGCTGCACTTTAATTTTAGTCAATATTTTACGTTAAATCAACAGTACGTGACCTACTCGCGCACACGACACTACTCAAGGGAGAGATTTGCCTATCCTTCACTTGTGTTACCAATCTAAATAAACTTAAACTTAGTGAATCTTGTATTTTACGTGCTCAGTGTAACATAGGAACAACAACTACTACCTGTAAGGCCCTAGAACACATAGGCTCTTACATACACAGAAAGCCAAAGATCCGTTGTGACTACTTTAATTGTCATGAATATAAACTTGAGATAACAATGGAACAATGGTAATATCTCCAGCACTTCAATGATGGAAGGCACTGGTTCGCTGGAGCAGCAGCTGGCGACGCTGCGCCAACGCGCCGGCGAGGTGCGCGCGAGGCGCGTCGACCTGCGCCGGCTTGAGGAGTTGGGTAAGTGCAGCTATGTATGACTGATTTCTGTATTGTGTCTGATTTTTCCCTAGTTTTTCAGTAGTTATGATTTCTATTGGACCAATGTCCAAATAGTGACAAATTCCAATTATTTTGAGTATTATTTTTTTATGAAAACAGGCCGAACCCATTTTTTCATATCTTCTGAATGATGTGAATGAGCCGTGTTGGTCGTATGGGGTTGTGCCTCGACTTTCAATCCGAAGGTCGAGGGTTCGAATCCAGTGCATCAATGGATTTTTCGTTTCGTAAAATTTGTATGCGCTATAACATGAGCTCTAACGGTGAAGGAAAACATCGTGAGGAAACCCGCAGCTTAGTAAGCTCCACACGTATCATGACGTTGTCTTTCCTGTGGGCGGCTGATTAAGCTGAGAGGATGGTTTAGGTGCTGGGCAAGCCTATTCCATCTCAAACAATGTCCCAGGCACTACAGCGTCCCGTTAAGTGTAGGCATGGATTGCCTCCTGACGCTGTATAAATCATCTAATATAGATGTAAAGGCCTAAGTTTTTTTTTTTACAAGCTTATGACAATCATTGTCTGAATACATACTTTCAGTTTTCACGCTTGTTTCTACGAGTAGCATAGTAAGAAAATGTATATGTAGCATTAAGAGCCATGTTTCTAAAATTAAGATTTTGTTTATCAACAGGCGCAGCATTAGAAGAGCATTTGATCCTGGACAACCGCTACACGGAGCACAGCACGGTGGGGCTGGCCCAGCAGTGGGACCAGCTGGACCAGCTCTCCATGCGCATGCAGCATAACCTGGAGCAGCAGATCCAGGCCAGGAACCACTCCGGTCAGTGTCCTCATTTCTTTGTTGGTAGATGGATACACACCAAATTAGATGGTGCTATTGCTGCGTTTTGCGCGTTGTCTTACAATGTTTACGCTGGTACAATATTGCTAAGTATAACCAGTAGAACAATCCTATTGAACCTCTATAGTTAAAATGTTGTGTATAAGTTCAACATCACCATCAAAACACCATCTAAAGGCATTAGAGTCGATTGAGAGACGAGCCAAGAGGCTAATAGGTGATGACACCCTGGTCGAGTCTCGGCTTCAAAGCCTTGAGCATCGCCGTAGAGTCGCGTGTCTATCGGTATTTTATCGACTGCATTTTTCATTGCCGGGTACCGTATTTCCCGAAAAGTACAATAGGAAAGCATGCTCCATCTTAGACCTCACTACTGCTTAACATCGGGCAGAGAGAGGTCAAATGCTGACCTATTTAATTAAAAAAAAAAAAAAAACAACCTTATTTTAGAGTCTTTGTCCATCTGCCAATTTGCCATTTTGTGCATTTGCCTAACATCATTCAGGCCGCTAGTTGAACCGCGCCGTTTATTCAATCGGCTAGACCTTTAATTAAACGGCTGATTAAACCATGTTGCATTGCAGCGTCCCGTTAAGTGTAGGCATAGGTTGCCTCCTGACGATGTATAAATCATCTAATATAGATGTAAAGGCCTACGTTTTTTTTTTTTAAACCTACGACACAACCATCTCAATAACTAATCCAGTGCAATGAATGATAGTAATTGTATATTACATTCGCAGGTGTAAGCGAGGACGCCCTGAAGGAGTTCTCGATGATGTTCAAGCACTTCGACAAGGACCGCTCGGGCCGCCTGAACCACCACGAGTTCAAGTCGTGTCTGCGCGCGCTCGGGTACGACCTGCCCATGGTGGAGGAGGGACAACCTGACCCTGAGTTCGAGGAGATACTCAGTGAGTATACCAAAATATACTATTCAAAATTGCACATCTGAATATTAGGCTTCGTAATAAAACGCGAGTGCGCGAGTTAGAGATTCGACCCATCGCTGCAACAATCCAAAATAGCGCGA
Organism: Epirrhoe tristata; assembly: GCA_951394285.1. Taxonomy (NCBI): domain Eukaryota; kingdom Metazoa; phylum Arthropoda; class Insecta; order Lepidoptera; family Geometridae; genus Epirrhoe; species Epirrhoe tristata. The sequence continues at coordinate 11,722,539 of OX596139.1, forward strand.
TCGCAGCCCTGAGGTTCGTGCATTTCTGAGACCCAAGCGTTTAACATTATCCGATCCGATATAGGTATCGGCGTCCGATACGATATCGGGGGCAAGTAAATGAACTAGATAGCTCCGATATCGGGCCGGACAATATGAAAGACAGGTACATATTTCATACATTTTACTTGCCCCCGATATCGTATCGGGCTAAGGGTTTGACAAATACACGATCGAAGTGGCAATTGTTGATCTCAACCACTATGGTAGTCATGATAAGGTTTTTTAGAATTTCTAAATTATTTCAAAGCCAGCTATCAGGGACATCTAAATACATTAGTACATGCCCACATCTTCATCAGGGATGGAGGGTAGAGCTAAGGAACTCAATAATCATTCAGTCCTTAGTGTGGCAGCTCCAAGAATCTTTATTTAATACCCTTTTTTAATTGCCCTTTCTCTCAATAAGTAATGCCATACCAATCATCATCCAATAAACCATTCCCGCAGACGTGGTGGACCCGAACCGCGACGGGCAGGTGTCCCTGCAGGAGTACATGGCGTTCATGATCAGCAAGGAGACGGAGAACGTGCACTCGTCGGAGGAGATCGAGAACGCCTTCCGCGCCATCACCGCGCACCAGGACCGGGCTTACGTCACCAAGGATGAGCTGTATGCTGTGAGTGGAACTTTCATACTTTTATATTGATACTAGCTGGTACCCGCGACTTCGTCAGCGAAATAACATACTTATTAGCAACGCCATCTATTGCATTTAACTGGAACTACCAACTCCCCATACAAACTTTCAACCCTTATTTCACGCCCTCCATGATTAATATATAGATTTTTTCTGTCATAAGAACCTTCTCCTGACAATAACAAACACAACAAAAAAAATTTTATGAAATCGGTCCAGGCATTGTTGAGTTATGCGCTTACCAACACATTTTGCGATTCATTTTTATATTATAGAATAGAAGCGCTCGTGGTCGCGCTTGCTTAGTCGTTCTTGATACATCGTCGAAGTTAAGCAACGTTCGAAACTGTCTGTAAGTGGATGGGTGACCGCCAGTGGCATTTTCATCTGAGCGCTTCCGTGCATCGGAGGGCACGCTCAATTGTCGGTCCCGGCTATTTAAGTCGTTAGGCAATGACGGAGGCCTTAAGGCGACATAAAACTCCCGTCACCAGAGTTGACCACTGACTCATACGAACTTTTATGGGAACATTCAAGTGCAACAAACATTCAATGCATTCATCCACAGCCAAGAATAACCTACTGCCGGGTATAGGCCTCCCGCTGTTTACGCCATTCATTCCGGTCCTGTGCCTCCCGCATCCAAACTCTATGTTGCTTCTTGATGTCGTCTACCCATAACTTTCAAGTCGCCTGAAATAAATAAACTTATTGATGAAGAAATTACACAGTCATGTAGCCCCAAAGTATGTATGTTATGGATACCACATGACTATGTAATTTCTTATTTACTTTATCACTAGATTCCGCCCGCGAATATGCTTGCGTGGATCAGCATTTTACATAGTCTAATGCTGTTCCTCAATCTATTCCAAATTCCATCCAGATCTATCCACTTACCCAATTTTAATATTTGTCTTGTAAAATCGGAGTTGACAATAATGTTTGATTCTATTCCAGAACCTGACGAAGGAGATGGCCGACTACTGCGTAGCGCGTATGAAGCCCTACGTGGACCAAAAGACAGAGCGCCCCATCCCCAACGCCCTCGACTATATCGATTTCACGCGCACGCTCTTCCAGAACTAAGCGCACGTCCGCTCGTCGCGGCCGCCCGCGCAGTACTGCCTAAATATAAGCTTATAAACTACACCTTTGTCTTTGATTTGTACAACCCATTGTACTGCGCGGGACAGCGCCTAGCAGCTTGCTTTCTTGCACTTTTCATATTATAGACTGAATGTTAGCATTTTCCAAATTTTATTCGCATTTTATTGGATTTTCATTCGGAAAGCTGATCTGTGTGCGTCGGTTCGGAAGAGCGCGTCTTTCGATGTGAAAGCGTGGTCGAACGGCATCGTGTGATCGATACGTGGTGCCTACTTGTGTAGTTGCATGACTTTACCGTTGGGTAATGTAAGGGTCAGAATTCCTTCTCTCTGAGTCTAGCAGAGAGATTCGAAGCTACCGGCTATCACGAGACAGTCAGCTTTTGTACTCTACATTGTAATCCATTGCTTCGATTAGATAAATAATTTATATGTAAGCTAAAGAAAAGTTATTACTAATCATGCATTTTATCAAGTTATTCACTTTGCTAAGATTCTATTTATTTTTTGTACTAATATTTATTTCAATAAAAGTATTTATTATAATTTAAATAGTTTATTTTTTACATTATTATCTAAGCATGTTAAATAATTTTTATTACAATTTGGCTTCTCCGAATTTTAACTAATATTACATTATATTAAAATTACAAATTTTACACATCCTTATGCTCTAAATATGTATGAGCATGATTGAAGTATCCAAAAAATGAATAACCATTTGTGATTTCAATAACTTACAATAGTTCATAATCTAAGCTATATCTTTAGAGCTAGTAATGAAATAATAAAATTATCAATATGTATATAGGTATCATTTTAACTATGTCAATTATAATTATTCACAAAAAATGTACACCTTTCCCCTTTGGAAATGCAATCCCCATCCTTAGACATGGTACAGTACCAAAAAATGGAATAGTGAGGCTATCGGAAGCACAAGGCCTGTGCCTGTATCATCATTCTAAAAACAAAACATTCCATTCATAATCTTCATTGGATTAAACATTTTATTCCTAGTATTGAAATTCAAAAAATATGAATATTACTAATTACTAAAGATGTAACAGATTGTAAAAATACGAATTCATAACTAGTCAGTTACCTATAATTCCATATCTGGCCAAACCAATATCCATTGCATCAATAGTTAGTTCACTAATAACTCTAATAAGTAAATTACCAAACCCCTATTTATACAACCTCTATTCTGCCACGCCATGGAGGTGATCAAAATATACTGTTAATAATAGTAAGTAGCAAACAATGAGTTAGTTAGATGGCGATGCCTGTCACACAAATGTGCCAAACTTATTGTTCGGGCATTATCTCCAGATTGAAGTCACACAAGGATTTTGATCACCTCTCATTATGGCAGAGTCTCGCATTCTGTAGAAGGTTGAACTCCTGTGGTGTGACTAGTGACTGTAGCTTGTCTAACAAGGGCTGGGGGAGGGGTGTACCGTTGGCTTGCATGTAGGGGATGGCCAGGAGTTGTCGCACGGAGGGGCGCGCGCGGGCGTTGTATGTGAGACACCATTTCAGAGCCGCGATCAATGATGTTGGCAGGTCTGTGGATATAAATGTTGTGTATGAAAATAAGTGTACAACACCAACGCAACCTGTAAACGAGTGGAAATCAGTGGTATCTGCTTACCCCTACAGACATTTTCAACAGAGCACTTCTGTGCTTCGGAGGGCACGTTAAATTGTCGGTCCCGACTATTAAGTCGTTATGCCATGACGGAAGCCTTAAATTCCGTCACCAGTTGGCCACTAACTCATACAAGCTTACATGCCTCTGACTATTGATGATCTGGAGTACAAAAAAATCTGAGAGAACGTCTATACGTCATATAGATGATATTTTTACTCACGTTCCGCGGGCGGGTAGTCGATGCGGTGGTTAGGATCGAGGATGGCGGCCAGCTTGGCGAGGTTGGGGATGTGACCGAACGGAGTCCGGCCGAACACTAGCGAGTATAGGATGCAACCCAGCGACCACACGTCCGACCGGAACGAGATCTGAAAAACAAATAATATTATTATTATTTGTTCCGGGGGCACACGTCAAGCCAAAAGAAGCGCACCACCGGGAGGTAGGTAGGTTTTCTCAAGCATTTTATCGTATTTTTGAACTGTCTTAGCTTTAGTCGGGATGCTGCTAGAAAGCTGAAATTAGGATAAGGTTTCATTAACAGACTCATCTAACATACCAAGTATCATCTGTCTGTCTTACATGTTTTCAACCGACTTCAAAAAAGGAGGTTATCAAGTCGTCTGTATGTTTTTTTTTTGTATCTTGTTACGCGATTGTTCCGGCATTTGTTGACCGAATTGCAAAATTCTTTTATGTTTGAAAGGGTATACTCCAGAGGTGGTCCCATATAAGTTTTATTCCTGAGGGATTGATAGTTAAACGTAAAACTCTAAACACCTTCCCTCCTAGCCATGTCACAAATAGAAATCGAATCGACAGCTTGACGCCCTGAGTCACACCGCGTTTCGAGTCAAACATTGAAGTCGGTTTTCTTTTTAGTATTAAAACGTAATTATTAATTTACTTATTGGAATCTGAAAAACGGAAATTCCGTGACTGATTTACATATCATATCATATCATTGTCTAGCTAGACGTAGCGGGGGTTTTTGTTATTCATGACGAGATTACAAAAAACTACCTTGATAGGAGCGTTTCCGTCGCCCTGCGCGACGCCGTACCCGCCCGCGCCGCCCATGAGCGCCTCGGGCGAGATGTACGAGTAGGTGCCGGTGGCCTGCGCGCGCACCACGGACGTCGCGTCGCTGCTGATGGCTGAAGCGATGCCGAAGTCTATCAGCTTCAGTCGACCACATACCAGCAGGAAGTTAGCGGGCTTCAGGTCTGCGTGGATCACGCCTGGAACAGAGAAGATATAATACCAATATCTTCTTTACATATAAAAATTAATGTCTAACTAAATGTGATGATAAATTGATAGATGGAGAGAGATGGTTGGAAGGATATGGGGCCTTTGCCAAGCAATGGGGAGAAATAGGTTATTTAAATAAAATGTGACGCGAATAAGAACGATTTTTTAGTAATTCAAAATTAAAACTTAACGGTATAATTATTGATTATGCATGCAATCCCACTTTTATAACCTATCATCTGTGTTTGTAATTAATGTCTGACAATTACAACCCTTCACTTAAATAACCTTGAAAGTTTACCATGCTCATGTATATAGTGCACAGCGTGCAGCATTTCCTCCCAGTAATGCAGAACCAGCGCAGGCGGCAGGCCGGCGCCCGCGCCGCGCGCCTTCAGGAACGATGATAGATCTGTCTCGCCGCATTCTAGCACCATACGTAGTAGCTGGTTGTTGCGGTCATACTCACTGGAAATAGATTATTAATATTAGGAAGGCAAAAGGATTATGGAACTTAGGAGAGTCAAGAAGGCACTGGGAATGAACGCCTCTACAAAGGCAATAGAGAAATTGTAGTTAATTGTAATTGCACTGGTGATCAAGCCATAGAAAAGTTTGTTTAAAACTTCTATACAGGTTCACAAATGAGGAATGATGAGAAGACATTCAAAGTATACCTACTAATCATACAATCGGATGACTCTATCTGAGTTCTGGAGCTCCCGCAGCAACCGGACCTCGTTGATATAGCCCTGAGCCAACTCCTGGTCTGTACCGAGGTACACACATTTCACCGCATATTCCCAGGATGTGCTCACATCTAATACCTAAAAAAATATATTTGTCATATTGATCAAATTGGCGACATTTTGGAAAAGGGCCAGGTAAAAAGTACCCTAAACCGGTGAGCATGTATGAAGAATGTAATGAGAGTTAATGAGGCAAAAGTTGTGTGTCAGGATCGTAGCAAGTAGAGATCCGTGGTCTCTGCCTACCCCTTCGGGAGAGGCGTGATTTTATGTATGTATGCATGTATATATTTTATAAGTGATATTTTGCTAAGGAACTTATTTTAACAACTTACAAGTGTGGAAGAATGAGTTGAATGGTATAATGATTTGTTGCTACTGTTATCTGCCAATATAATTAATAAGTAAAAGAATAGTCAAGATAAGTAAAATGCCTTTTTTAAGTTTTCTAATAAGAATAAACTTACTTTGTAAACTTCACTTGAACCTCCTTTCCCCAACATTTTTATAAACATGTATTTTTTGTCCTTAATACTTGTAGTCTTAAAGAGTATTTTAGAATTATTTCCGCCAGCAGTTTGAGGATATGATGGAGTCGCTGCATAGGCCATGGACATTGGTTTCCTGTTCATAGGAGTCTCGGGAACAGGTACAGGCGCAGGCATAGGCTCCGATCGGGCAGTAGGTGCTTGAGGCTCATCTTTCTGCTGGTTTTGAGAAAACAGCTCACACCTCACTCTATCTCGGTTTTGAAGTAGACTTTTTTGAGGCGTCTTCTTCTGACTTTTCCTTGCTGAGCCTGGTGTGAACCTCCTGATGCCTGACTTTATCTTTGGTGTGGGAGTTTTTGTTTTAGGAAGATGGACTGTTTGATTTGGAACTTTAGATATCTCTGGTGTCCTTTTGATGACAGAACTTTGAGTTCTTACATTATTATGTGGCATTAGCACGCGCTGCTTCACCTCGGTACTGGGTTGCTTTACAACAGGCTTTTGTGGATTTTGAATGTACCCGTCTTTGTTTGGGTATGTCTGATTGGATATCCAGCTCTCGGAAGCATTTTCTTTATCGTTATCACTGCGAACAACCTTCTTCTCTGATATAAAAGTTTTAATATCCTTTGGTTGAGCTTTTACATTAGGGGTAAAGAACTCTTTGCTTGTATTTTTTCGAAATTTTGGTTGAACTTTGAGCGCTGGCGAGGAGCGAGTTTTGCATGTTGGTGATGGTTTTTTCGCAACAGTTTGGCCGAAAGAACTGTCGCTATCATCGCCGGAACTAAAACTGCAGTCGGAACAGTCTTCTCGAGTCTGTAAGGGCTCCAAAGTTGCGAGCAATGCAGACATAGGCATCGGCGCAAACTTGATGCTATTCGAAGTTGATTCTGTGTTTCCGTTCATTGTGATATTCATGAATCCCGCATAGATAAAACTAATAATATACTAATTTTCACTTTTCAACACTACTTTTAGTAACAATAACACATCATTTTTTACTTGAACTCGAAATTAGAAATTACAAAGTTTACAAAAACCGTTGAATAATAACTTTTGAAATTATTGTTGATGTTGACGTGACGTCAGTCAGACATCTTGATTTGACAATGACATTATAGTTGTTTGTCTATTGCTGCGTTTCTAGGGCAAAAAATATTATTGTATCTATACCATAAACGCAGCTTAAAATATGGCCTTGGGAAGTTGTGAGTTCGAATCTCGGCCTGTGCGTCAATGAAAACATCGGGATAGGAAACCCACAGCCGGTGTCCTAGATCTTGGAATTATAAATCACATTAGTCAAAAGTTGTGTGTCAGGATCGTAGCAAGTGGAGAACTGTGGTCTCTGCCTACCTCTTCGGGAAAGAGGCGTGATTTTATGTATGTATTAGCTTGCTAAGCTCCAACCGCATTGACGTTGTCTTTCCTTTAGCTTTAACACGTAAAGGATCCTGATCATCATAAAGCCTGAGCTACTGATTGACTCTGCTTGCAACGTCAATGCACGTGGCTCACGCTGCATGATGTTATTATTTTCAAGGGCTTCTCACTACCTACTTATAATGGGAACTGAGAAAAGACACAAGGCAAGTAACTCTTGACGTACAACAATCACACCCACAGTTTGTTCAACCGTAGTTATAAGACTATCGGTATGTGTGTAAATAATACTATAACAGTCATCTAAATGTACAAATACTTTTATTTGTATATTCCTTATCTCTATTTACAATAAGTAAAACTGATTATTTTATTTGTTATACTTAAATAACAATTTTTAAATAATTTGCCAATAATAAGAATAAAGTGTAATGATTTAAAATATTTACAATAGATAGGTAGGTACTTGATATTTTGTATGTTTTCAAAAGGCGGGATTTAAAAAAAAACTTAACTATGTCCAATAATAATTAACAAATCTATAAAGCGGTTCAGAGATACATAATTAGGTAAAGCTGATATATAAAAGATTAACTTAGACTAGTCTTGCTTTTCTCTTAACAAGTGAAGCTTAGGTTATGTTTGAGATCAGGTTTGTGACTCAGTGTCCTCCGCTTTGGTGGGATACCTGCAGTCAACGCTGCCGCACTCGCATTTCATCCATTTTGACTTCACCAACCAGAACTTATCTCCATAGTCAAATCTGTAACAAAATAAATTATACCGTCAAATATCAGGAGGCAAAGTACGCCTACACTTAACGGGATGCTGTAGTGCATGGGACATTGTTTGAGTTGGATTAGGCTTGCCCAGCATCTAAACCCTCTCAGCTGAATCGGCCTTGTTCACATGAAAGACAACGTCAATACTTGTGGAGCTGCATTCTCGAGCTGTTGGAGCAAATGCTGAGGGGTAGCCGTATTTTCACCCACATAAAATTATGTAGATCTAAGTACCTATTGTAACTGTTGTATATGATGTGGAGAAAATAAAACTTTATTATTCTTATTCTATTCTGCGGATTTCTTGATGATGTTTTCTTCGTGTTAAAGCGCATATAAATAAATTTTGTGAAACCAAAAATCCATTGATGCACAGCCGGGATTGAGTCCACGACCTTCGGATTGATTGACCTGGCTATTTGGTACAGTAAATACTAACGTGAACTGTTCCCCCGGCTCGATATCAGCGGATGCGAAGAGTGTGACGGTCGGCAGGCGCAGGTCCCGCGTGTGAGTGAACACCCGCACGGGCGTCAGGTTAGGGCTACAGCTGTGGTTTATGAAGCGAGCCGCGCTGCCGAAACGACGCGCGTCCACGCATAGCTGCGTCTTATCGCCGCATTGCTGGGGATAGCAAAAGATTACTGATATAGGTTGATACGCGGGACGTTGACAACACTTGAATTGACCAATCACATAGCTCAAGCTTAGAAATCAAAATCTAGAATCTCGCTGAATACACTGCCCCCCGTAACAATCTATATTTGATATAAATACTAGGTACTCTGTGGTATCTGCCTATCCTGTAAACATCCACCCTAATCTTCTAAGCCTATCTATTAAGTAATTATTTATTCTTCTATCTTTTAAGCCAGTTCAAAAAGACGTCTACTAAATGAGTCTATCAAATGGTTGCCAGGAAGAGATCGCTTTTAGCGATATGGCCGCCCATTGTACAATGTGTTTATTTGATATATTCTCTGTATTATGTTCTTGTGTACAATAAAGAGTTAATCTATCTATCTATCTATCTATCAAATGACGTCTCGTGAAGGGTACCTTAAGTTATCTCAAAATCATTTTTATCATTTGACATTACTTTCGACTTAAAGTTGCATCGTGCATCGTGTGCCTGATGTTAACCAACAGTGAGGTCTGAAATGAAGCATGCTTGCCTAGAACCTTACTTTCGGCTAGAAGACCCTTACAATACTGTATTTTTCGGGAAATACAGACAAGCGTGACCAACATCCTGAACTTTGTGCCTGGATATCCGACTTCTTGAGTGATCGATCCATCAGAGTAGTAGTCGATGGCTGCTCCTCGGACTATAAGACTATCAACGCTGGTGTTCCTCAAGGGTCTGTTCTCTCAGCGACTCTATTCCTGCTACACATTAATGACCTGCTTCAGCTAGGCATTTTTGGGTATGCAGATGACAGTACTGTCACTGAGAGATACATATCTAGCGCACGATCTACCAATCTGGAGGTATGTTTCCTGAGAGAGGCCATGGTTGAGAGGACGAATCAGACTCTCAGTCTCGTTTCCCGATGGGGTGACGCTAATAGAGTCTGTTTTAATGCCAACAAAACTCAAGCATGTCTTTTTTCAGCGAAAAAGCGTCGATTTAACCTGGCTCCCACCTTCCAGGGTTTATCGGTTGAAGTAACCGACCACCTCACTCTTCTTGGCATAGAGTTGACGGCTAGCCTCAACTTTGGCACCTCCATCGAGTCTAAAGCACAAACTGCGGCCAAAAAGCTGGGCATCCTAAATAAGGTCAAGCGATATTTCACACCTGGTCAACTTTTGACTTTATATAAGGCTCAAGTTCGATCTTGTATGGAGTATTGCAGCCACCTTTGGGACGGTTCTGCTAAGTACCAACTTGCTGCACTTGACTCGGTGGAGCGCAGAGCCAAGAAGCTCGTAGGTGAAGACTATCTTGCCGAAGCAAAACTCGATAGTCTGAGCCATCGTCGCGAGGTATCATGTTTGTCGGTCTTCTACAGATTGGTGCCCAGGAGCTACACGACCTTATTCCGCCTTCACCGTTCTTTTACAGGGACTTCAGACGCACAGCTAATTATCATCCTCACCTGGTTGATATTCCACTTCTTAGAACTAAGCGCTTCGAAAGTTCTTTTATTATGCGCACTGCAAAAATTTGGAATCAGCTTCCAGCGTCCGTATTTCCGCTGAGCTACGACCCTATTGTTTGTAAGAAGAGAGTTAATAGGCACCTTCTGGGTAAGCTCGCTCCATCGTAGACCTCACTCTTACCTGTGTAAGTTTGAGGTCAAGAGCCGACCCATTCATCATAAAAAAAAAAAAAAAAAAAAAAAAAAAAAAACATACCTCTAACAAATCCCGCTTCACATCGAGCGAGAACATATAACTATCATCGGGCCTTGAGTCAGCTGTATGTAGAGGCAGTAGTTCCCCACAGTAAGTCGCCACGGGGGTCCCTCTCAGGACTCTGCCGGTAGACCGCAGCCCCCAGCCGAGCGGCCCCCCGTGACGAAACACGGCGGCTCGGACAAATTGAGCGCCCAGCGATAGTAGCCGGGATACTGTATTGTTGGTGCACGTTTTCTGGAACATAATTTTTTGATAGTCTTTCTTAAACTTTCGCGATCACAATTCATCTTAGAGATATATTTTACTAGCGACCCGCCCCGGCTTCGCACGGGTGCAATGCTGATACTAAATTAAATACACTACAGAAAAACTATGAACGTTGTATATAAAAACATAGCGGCCCGCTCCGATTTTGCACGGGCATAAATAAGCCCAAAAAAATAGGTTAATTTACGACATCACGTTAGAAACCTCTAAAATTAGCAATGTTGCCTTAGTATATGATGCATGTATTATACATATAAACCTTCCTCTTGAATCACTCTATCTATTGGAAAAAACCGCATCAAAATCCGTTGCGTAGTTTTAAAGATTTAAGCGCACATAGGGATATAGGGACAGAAAAGGCGACTTTGTTTTATACTATGTAGTGATAACAGGATTTTATCGCGTATTACCTTTATTATTTGACCTACCTCGACTTCGCCCGCGACCACGGTTGTTGCAATACAGCCGAAACGTCGGGAAATAATAAAGGTAATACGCGATAAAATCCTGTTATAAAATATATCTCTAAAGATAATTTTTTGATGTTTGAGTTTTTACTTTCCAATACCTCATAAGGTCTTGCATAACACAAAAGAAAATGTATTGATTTTATGATTTTGATGTTGATGACTGTTGATTCATTTTGTGTGAAAACTAAAATGTGAGATTTTTATTTAAGTGTTCCAACAACATTTACTTTAAAGTAGAGATAATAAGATAGAGCATGTAAAAAAATTTTCTCAAAATATAAAAAAACTATTATAAAAGCAGTTCATATTTTTATCAAAATCGAGTCCCTTCTTCTTTTTATCGTGTCACTAGTTCTTTCGAACCAGTGAGGTGAAAGGATTATAAGAGGCTCCTTTCGTGCACTTGACACATGTTTTCGAACTTTGTAGGTTCTACAACATGCCGGTTTCCTCACGATGTTTTCCTTCACCGTTTGAGAGTACTGGCATTATAGGGAACATTAATTTTTCGACAGAAAAACTCATTGGTGCACGACCGGGATCGAACCCGCGACCTTACGATAGGAAGGCGGGGTCATTACCACTAGACCACCAGTGCTCTTAATAGAGTCCCTGACCTCTGAGATTCCCTCAAAGAGCAGTCGAGGAAACTTAACCTGTCAAATTAAAAAAAATTAACATAACACTAAATAAAGTCTTTGATTTGATACCATATTGCAGCTACAGAGCGCGTTACACTGGAACAACATGGGCGGGTCCCGGTACGGGAAGGCGGACCGCAGCCGGCCGTCCGACCACCACGCGCGCACGGACACAGCTGCGCATGCGCACGCACCGCTTGCGCACGAGCCCACGCACGAACAACCCTGCACATACACATACTGTTATTTATGAGGCAACAAACACTTTTGCTTGCAACAACTGCAGTTTTTAATTTAAAAAAATGTACTGTCATGCTAGAATCAATCCGGCTCAATCGACGCCATTTCTCATTATTATTATTATTATTTATTTTTCACAAGGTACAAAGTAATACATAGGTTGGTTAGTAGTGCTTAAAAACTTAGAATAAGTTTGCCTAAGCACTAGGTTCTCGCACTTATTGTAACACAAAAATTATAACTAGTAAGTAAACACATCCAGCGATAGGCGCACACATTAGAAACACTATTGCCAAAATAACCAAATCTTTAAAGTTTTCGCAAAATTGTTTTCCATACAATTTCTGTGAAATGTGAAACATGTCTGTGGAACTTTCCAGTAAGTTCCAGAAGTACCTGTAAGCTCTGCATAGACGTGTCTATGTTCACGGGGAGGGGAGTGACGTGTGACGTCACGTACGTGAAGTCGGGCGGCGCCGGTTCATCATCCACTTCGTTGATGCACGGAATGGGGTAGCTCTCGCGACCGTTTGATATGTCACTGGGGAATGTATGACAAATTAAGTTCGTATTATGAACTAGTTTGTTATTATTATATATACAGGGTGTAAAAAGACGTCTACCGAAGCCGAAAGGGGTAGGTACAGCATGCCAAAACACAACCAAATCCAAAAGGGTTTTCCGAAAAAATCATTATATCCGGAGAAAACAGCGTTTGAAGATCACTGTTTGCGTATGTACTGGGCGCGTTTTTATACGTAGATTGCTGGATTTTGAGTTTTAATTGTTTTTTTCTTTTATAAATGAAATGATTAGGTAGGTATGGTCTTATTATGTTGTACTAGTAGCAAAAAACTAGAAACGTTAGCTAAGTCAAAAAAAAAAATGAGTTTTTTTTTCGATAAATATGTTCAGAATCATGGTCGGATTGCAATCCCTCAGTTTTCGGTAGCAGTCTTTTTACACCCTGTATAGGCCTTTACATCTATATTAGATGATTTATGCAAAGTCAGGAGGCAACCTATGCCTACACTGAACGGGACGCTGCAGTTCCTGGGACATTGTTTGAAATGGAATAGGCTTGCTCAGCACCTAAACCATCCTCTCAGCTTAATCAGCCGCCCACAGGAAAGAATAATTATAAAGTAAGTGGGTTCATAAGAGTCAGTGGCCTCTGGTGACGGAGTTTTTAGGCCGCCTTAAGGCCTCCGTCATGGCTTTAAGACTTAGCCGGAACTAATTTTAACGTACCCTCCGAAGCACGGAAGCGCTCAGATGAAAATGCCTTTGGCAGTCACCTATCCACTTACAGAAATTTATTAAATCTATCTAAAATTCCATAATAAATGAATAGCCTAGGCATCCAGCCAGCCAGTTCATTAAATGCTTTTAATTAACCAGACGGCTGAATATCATTCAGGCCGCTAGTTGAACGGCGCCGTTTAATCAAATGGCTAGACGCTTAATCAGACGGCGGATTTAACCAGTTGGCTGCAACAATTCTATCAAAAACAATCTTCGCTACAGTACTATTCTCGATTGTAGACATAAATTACTTCGTAACTATATAAATCATCTAATTGATTTATTCCAAGCATAATGTATTTTACACGATGTATCCCCGTTTAAATAATTAAAAAATTTAAGAGTGATGAAAATTTTAATACCCACACTTTGTTCAATGGATACGCAGTGATAGCTTTTTCATGCAAAATTGTGTTCTGCGCAGACAAACGGCTAACTTCACGAATGCCTAGATCCGTTGAAAGAACTGAACTTAAGACTTATTTTTTAACAAGTATTTTTTAAACGAACCTCGAAAGCATTTTGTATGGCGTAACTTTGCCCTTCAACGCCATTGTCATCTGCATGTTGAGTGAGATGGCGTTCTGACTCGGCCCCGTACACACGTCGGTGGGGAGTTCACCCGCCGCGTTCTCCACGTCACTCTGGAATGGAAGGGAATGTAAGCCTTGCTGTGCTGGGGATAGAGATCATATTAGATATTGGTTCATATAAACTTTACGCAGTTTAGTCAACTCTAAACTTCAACAGAATTAAAATGTATACCTACTACATAATATAAATGTACTAGCTGCGCTCCCGCGGTGTGACCCGCGGTCCCTCGGGATTTTTTAATTTTTTCGGGATAAAAAGTAGCCTATGTCCTTCCCTGGGATACAACCTTTAACTATGCCAAATTTCAGCTTAATCTGTTCAGCGGTTTGGGCGTGAAAGCGTAACAAACAGACAGACAGAGTTACTTTATCATTTATGATATTATACTAGCTGCGCTCCCGCGGTGTGACCCGCGGTCCCTCGGGATTTTTTAATTTTTCCGGGATAAAAAGTAGCCTATGTCCTTCCCTGGGATACAACCTTTAACTATGCCAAATTTCAGCTTAATCTGTTCAGCGGTTTGGGCGTGAAAGCGTAACAAACAGACAGACAGAGTTACTTTATCATTTATGATATTATACTAGCTGCGCTCCCGCGGTGTGACCCGCGGTCCCTCGGGATTATTTCATTTTTTCGGGATAAAAAGTAGCCTATGTCCTTCCCTGGGATACAACCTTTAACTATGCCAAATTTCAGCTTAATCTGTTCAGCGGTTTGGGCGTGAAAGCGTAACAAACAGAGTTACTTTCTCATTTATGATATTAGTATGGAGTAGGGAAATTAGTATCAATTATTATTCTAGGTTGTTATAAAAGATACTTACTCTAGCGCCGTGCGCTAGTAGAATGATAACACACGCGTAGTGACCCTGTCTCGCTGCGACATGTCTGAAAATAAAAACGAATTCAGAGATTTTTTTTGAGAAATAAAGTCGTTTCTTCGTACACTGAGATGTTGCTAAGATCAAGTTGTGACTGTACGGCAAAGGATGTCAGTTGCCGCTTGACTCGCACGCACGCAAGAGGCGTTTGAGAAGAGTCATCAACCAGTTCTGACTAGACACGACCGTCAGCAATGAAGATAACGACTAAGAATAAATAAATAATGCTGGACTTTTCACACAGCATCATCTAGCCCCAAAGTAAGCAGAGCTTGTGTTTTGGGTACTAGACGACTGATAAACTACTTATACAGGGTGTAAAAAGACTGCTACCGAAAACTGAGGGATTGCAATCAGACCATGATTTTGAACATATTTATCGAAAAAAAAACTCAATTTTTTTGCTACAAGTACAACATAATAAGACCATACCTACCTAATCATTTCATTTATAAAAGAAAAAAAAAAAACAATTAAAACTCAAAATCCAGCAATCTACGTATAAAAACGCGCCCAGTACATACGCTCGACCAGCTGTGCGAGGTCGGTTTTCTCCGGATATAATGATTTTTTGAAAACTCCTTTTGGATTTGGCTGTGTTTTGGGATGCTGTTCCTACCCCTCTCGGCTTCGGTAGACGTCTTTTTACACCCTGTATACTTTTTGTTTGTAAATACATACATATTATAGATAGAAACACCCAGACCCGAAACAAACATCTGTAGGTCATCAAACATCTGTCCCGCGGCGGGAATCGAGCCCGCAACCTTCTGCGTCGCAGGCGGATTCGCCCGCTGCGCCACAGGAACGTCAAAGCCCAATAATTACGTTTTTATACTAAAAAGAAAACCGACTTCAATGTTTGACTCGAAACGCGGTGTGACTCAGGGCGTCAAGCTGTCGATTCGATTTATATTTGTGACATGGCTAGGAGGGAAGGTGTTTAGAGTTTTACGGGGAAAATATATCTATCAATCCCTCAGGAATAAAATTTTTATGGGACCACCTCTGGAGTATACCCTTTCAAACATGAAAAGAATTTTGCAAATCGGTCAACAAATGGCGGAACAATCGCGTAACAAGATACAAAAAAAAAAGAAAAAAAAAAAAAAACATACAGACAGACGAATTGAGAACCTCCTCCTTTTTTGAAGTCGGTTGAAAAGAAGAAGAGAAATAGATCAAACGATGGCTGATATCCGTCAGACTCACAGCGGCGTGTCCGCGTGCCGGTTGGGCAGGTCGGCGGCGGGCGGCGCGGCGCGCAGCAGGCGGCGCAGGGCGCGCGCGCGGCCGGCCAGCGCGCACCAGTGCACGCCGCTGTTGCCGTCGCTGTCCGTCGACGTCGCGTCCGCGCCCGCCGCCAGCAGCAACCTGGATAACATCATTCACATGTTTTTAATTTTTTAGGCTGTGTCCCCAGTAGGCAAACTGTTAGCGGCCGACTGAAAGAAGAGAAGAAGCGGCAAACTGCGTACAGTGAGCGCAAAACTAGCAAACTGTGGACACTCCGTTTTAAATATATGGAAGGGCGTACTAAATCGATACGCCGCAAACTCAGTCGGCCGCTAACAGTTTGCCTACTGGGGACACAGCCTTAAGGTGATTTTTTTTTTTTTTTTTTAATGAATGACATGGTGCTAATTGACAATGTTTTAAATTTATTTTTGATTATTGTGTTATCTACTGTTTACGAATATAATTTTTATGTTATGACTTATAGAAATAAGATTGTATGATACGACTACGCTATTGCATTGAGGGTACCCTGTAATGATAGTGTAATCTACACTAATATTATAAAGAGGAAACATTTGTTTGTTTGTTTGTTTGTTTGTTTGTTTGAATTGAATAGGCTCCGAAACTACTGGACCGATTTGAAAAATTCTTTCACCATTAGAATCCTACATTATCTGTGATGAACATAAGCTATAAATTATTTTCAAAAAAATTAGAGATCCTTATGAAAATTGCAATACTGTAACCAAAGGTGTAAAAATTTTGAACATAAAATTCTTCATATCGCGTGCGCTGCGAAAACTATTGATGATAGAACAAAAAAATGTTCTACAATATTAAAGAACGTATCAATATCTACAAAAAAGTCAGCGATAGCATATGTCCAACTATTGTGGTTGTGTCAGAATAACAACATTTATAATTTAAAAAGAGAATAAAAATGCCGACCAAAAGCAGACCACGTTATTCTTATTTTGGTATTTATTCTTATCCAAATAAATTCCTTCGTAGTAAAGGCTGTTTCAGTACCCGTCGATTACTTTTTGAATGATTGAAATCGGACGTTTTATTCAAAAGTTATCATGAGTTTAAAAATGTAAGATACATCGCGACCACAGAATAAATATCAGTTAGTACGGTAGGACAAGTGTCTGGGATTTTTAACACAGGTAACGGGATATTAACCATGATTAATACCATAGATACTATTGATCATGGCGTATGCAACTGCGCCGAAATATCGGGAAACTCAAAAAACATTAAATAATGGTAAATATCCCGTTAACTGTGTTAAAAATGTTGAAAACCATGATAGTTTAAAAAGTGTCTGGGAACTATGGAACGAATGGAAGGGAGTGGTAATATATCAATTAAATATATATGGGAGGTAGGGGAGCATTGGGCAGTAGAGAGGTTTGGACACCCCCGTGTCATGTCGGCCAGAAACCATCATGCCTATCGTCAAATCGGAATTTGATCAGTTAGAATTGACCATTTTTGGGGGTGGATTGACATGATGGTGTATGGCCGGCATAACACGGGAGTTTGCCGGTGGTGTCCAAACCTGCCTTACTGCCCAATACTCCCCTACCTACCTTAGACCTTACCTACATATTAACCTCTAAACTTTAAAGGATCATACATCCCGCTCCGGGACCGCCATGTTAAAATGAAAAATGAATGATTAAATTAAAAATAAAAATGCTACTTTTTTCTTTAAATATTTATAAGGGGGCGTGAAAATAAGGGTTGCAAGTTTGTATGGGGAAAAAAGTTGAGCGACGATGGGCGAGGTCATAAAGATGATGGGTGACCGCCACTTTTTGCTCTGTTTTTGCATTGCAGATTTTTTGTTTTTTTTTTCTCATTTTGCATGATAAATGATTTTTAAATTAATTAAAAACATGTAACATGTATATTTCCACTAATTTTTTTGGTATATTAAAATACTTTTTCTTAGGCTTTGGTTCGAACGCCATCTATATCACCGAGGTCAAAACTGCTTTTTACTTATTTTCTCCTAGGTGGCGTTTCTACTATAGCGGAGGTCGAGATACGATCATTTTGAGTTTTGAAAGCTATTGGAGATTTTTGCTTAGACTTTTCGATAATTTTTATAGGTTTTCAACTTATGTTATTTTACTGACGAAATCGCGGGTACATACCAGCTAGAAAATAAAATATTTTTCCTTGGCGTTGATTAGCAACGCTAGCAACGCCATCTATATTTTTCATTTTCACAACTAGGTAGCGTTGCGAGATCAAGAATACAGATCATTTAGCGTTTTGGAAATTAAAATAGGCAGTTTCATAGACGTGACTTAACCGATTGTAATGAAATTTGGAACGTAGATGCTTTAGCTTTTTTACTTGAATATATGCTTATCTAATTAAAAAAAATCAACCCATATGGATGTTTTACAGAGTGTTAAAGTTAGTATGGAAAATTTGATTCCTTTTTATTCACTTCAAACACAGTGTAAATAAACTTTAACTCCTGCACTTGAATCCTAATAATGCGCAGACGAAGTTGCGCGGGTCAGCTAGTGATAAATAAATAAATACAAATACAAGCTATTGCATAGCTTCTATCGCGGGCCTTGAGCGTGGAGACCGAATCCAGAAATTCCGTAACGAAAATAACCTAACACCCCCCACTCCGACCGGCACAGCGGTGATACTTTTTAGTTTTGCCATCTATCGATGAATAGCAGAACTTTTAATGACTTTTTGAAATATCACGCTTGTCTCTTTAGTTCAGCAACTCGCCTCTAGGTGGCATTGGTTATATGAAGGAAAAAAATACTGCATAAATAAAATAAATAAATAATTATAATTGCATAAGTTGATAAAAAACGCTATGCAATAGCTTTACTGCGGCAGTTTCCGAGTGCCACACGTCTTTTTTTTATAGTGTTATACCGTGGTTGTACCGCACTAAAGGTATTTCATTGCTACCGGTGCTATAACCGAAAATATGAGCTTATCGAAGATTTCGATTGTGACGACAAGAATTCCGTGGCCGAATGGTAAGGCACTCCCGCTTCTAGTTCTAGGGATTTGTAAAGTTAACCGTTTGTCAGCGCTATGAACAACTTTTCATACAAAATTGTGTTCTGCGCGGACGAACGGCTAACTTCACGAATGCCTAGATCCGTTGAACCTATTGTTACCTGACAATCTCCTCGTGTCCGTTCTCAGCTGCCCATACGAGCGGTGTCCATCCTCCTTGGTCGCGCGCCTCTATGTTTATATCGGAAGCGGTTAGTAACGCTGTGGTAACCTCTGCGCTGCCGTTCTGAGCAGCTATGTGGAGTGGTGACATGGATTCGGGTTGATCCTAGAAAACATAATTTATCATAAAGTGCGCTATAGGCAATTTTTATTGGAGCGAAGTTCTTTTTCGGACGGTATCGAAGAAAAACAGGCTGGGGCTGGAAGAAAAACTTCGTTCTATTTTAGCGTCACGACCGTCAACGTCACGTAATCGTCACAGTGCGAAGTGCGCAGCCGCGAACAGTCCATAGATTGTTACAATGTTAGTACGGAAGAGAGTTTGATTTGAATGTTAAATTCTCAGTATAGAAAAGTACTCTTTGATTCGTTCCAACCGAGTGTTCCACGACACTTACGTACTTTTTTAGTTTCTTAATTGTGGTGACATTTCAGAGTTTCTGAAAGTTATTATTTATTTATATTAATCATTTATTTAATAATACTTTCACAGCTGGTTGCTCGAACGCTGTGACAAACTAATTAAACTTAGATTATTAGGTCGATTGAAGTCAATTTGCAAGGCTCTTTGACACTTTCAAAGAGATTTGACCAATGATTAGTTAATTTTGAAGACGGTTTGCGTTCGAGAAACCGGTCATTAATTTCATATCTTTGTGGTTTTAATTTTTTATGCTATTTATCTCAGGAACGACACACTATGACTTCAAAAAGAAGGGTCTCAATTCTGTTATTTATCTTTTTGTTTCATATATTTTTTAAGGGGGGGTAGTCAGAGGCATGTCCAAACACATAATATTTGATACATGCCCACATCTTGCAGAAGTTAGTATTCCATACGTGACAGGTTGCAAGCCCATCGCCGCCTATAAGAACACTAACTGGAATAAGTAACATAAAAAGATCTGAAAGAATGTCTACCGCACCTTGGGGATACAGTCGTGAACCTGTTTGTTATTTTTTAACGCTAAACTTCGTCAACAACTTACAGGCAAATTGACGTCACAGCCGGCCGCTATAAGATATCGGATCACTTTGAGCAAATCTTCGTCTTTCGGTCCCTTTTCCTCAGTCTTGTCATCTCCCTCTGCATCAGCTTGCTCTTTCACACTGTCACCTTCCTCTTCTATATCCTTGTCATCTGCTTTCATATTGTCTTTGGTTTTTGTCTCGGGTTTGTCTAATAAAGCTGAAACAATATTATTTTATAGTTGGTTAGAAACTGTTGACTATTTCTGTGGCAGAGATGTCTTGCAAGATGTTATTAACTTACTAAATCTATCCATAGATAGCCTGAGAACCGCCTATTGTATACTAAGCACGACGGATCTTTAGCTCTCTGAAGTTAGGTGCAATAGACGATTGCGCAGGTTCGGTAGAGTAAGCGAGATAGCACAATTTTAGGCGTCAGAGAGTTAAAGAACGATTGTGCGTATTGCACATTGTGATATATTTATTACTAGTTACTGCGCGGGGCACCAACAGTTTGAATAGCCTTTATGCTATTCCAGGTCACGATCTAGACCTATTCCAAAATCATAAAGCCAGGATGCGCCTTTACCTTGTTTTTCCCCTCTGCCAAAATGTACACGATTCCGAATCATGCGCGTCTTCTACTATTACGTACGTCATATACGAAAGCAAGTGTGCGTAAAAATGAGGGTGTATTGTCATTTTTTATGCGTAAGTGTGTAAAATGCGTTCGTGTGCTACCTCGTCCCGCGCAAAAACCGGCAGAAAATATTGAAAGAGGAATTCTGTCAATAACACGTCCATTCTAGTTTGAGATTACAAATTTCATCCAAATCGGTTCACCGATATAGGCGTGACTGAACCACAAACTTTCAGATTTTATTTTAAGTAGGATATGGCAGTAGGATGTTACATATGTTCTTAGGTGTGTAATAAATATTTTTTTCACCTTACTAGCTCAAAGAGGGCGCTTTTGCCGCGTAAAAACAGTGAGCAAAACTCTACTTTGCTCATACTATGTGGAAAACTTTTCCACATAGTATGAGCAAAGTACTTTTCCGAAAAGTGATTTGAATTTAGAATGCTGCCAGCGCCAATGAGAATCGAATATTACAGGCCGAAGTGCCGCGGCCTGGCGCAGCGGCGGCCATCTTGCATCTTTTCGCTAGTTAGGTGAAAAATTGTATGTATCACACGAGACCAAAATATTTTGTTTCTTGTGCTTTTGAATCCCTCACTCGTTATGCTCGTGATTCAATTATGGAATCCTTCGCTTGTTCGCGATTCAAACTCAGCACTCGCAACAAAAACGAATTTTGCTCTCTTGTGGTACAATCCATACTTCCATACTAATATTATAAATGTGAAAGTAACTCTGTCTGTCTGTCTGTTTGTTACGCTTTCACGCCCAAACCGCTGAACAGATTAAGCTGAAATTTGGCATAGTTAAAGGTTGTATCCCAGGGAAGGATAGGCTACCTTTTATCCCGAAAAAATGAAAAAATCCCGAGGGACCGCGGGTCACACCGCGGGAGCGCAGCTAGTGTACTTTAATCCACTTACCACTAACAGCAGTCATAAGGGGCGTGCGCATCATATTGTCCGTAGCATCCAGATTGGCGCCGGCGTTGTGCAACAGATACAAAGCGCCGAGGTGGGCGCTACGTGAGGCCGCGTGCAGGCACGTGCCGCCATCTTGAGACTTCAGCGGTTTGTTTATTGTTGGGCCCGACACTGGGGGGAAAGGTTAGTGTTTGATGAAAGACAAGACTGCCGAGTAAGGTTTAGTTAAGTTTTTCTAGAAATGTTTTTTTAGCTGCATTAATGGATGGACTGTGTGAATGCGGATATGTTTGTGAAAGGAGTGAGTTCTGATATGACGGGTGATAGAGGGAAATGGAAGAGAGAAACATGTTGTGCCGACCCCACTTAAGTGGGATAAGGGCAGGAAGAAGAGTTTGTTAGCTGCATTCATCTTTCAAATATGCGGAGATCCATACTTCCATACTAATATTATAAATGTAAAAGTAATTCTGTCTGTCTGTTTGTTACGCTTTCACGCCCAAACCTCTGAACAGATTAAGCTGAAATTTGGCATAGTTAAAGGTTGTATCCCAGGGAAGGACATAGGCTACCTTTTATCCCGAAAAAATGAAAAAAAAGTATCGCGGGTCATACAGCGGGAGCGCAGCTACTTAATAATATAGGTCACATGATATGGGAATTATAAATAAGTCACAAACATAATCCCCTCACTTGGGTGGGTTCAAGACGCTTTGGCCACAATATCCAGACAAAATTTCTGCAGATCGTGGAAACATTTGTTCCGCCACGAGAATCGAACTCTCACCTCTTGCATACAGCGTTTGCAAGTCCCTCCGGAACAACTAATGTGTTTCTAACTACGAATCGCCCACAAGTTCTATCCGTAATTTCTCCGTCACAGAAAACCAGCGCAATAGTTAGCCTTTGCTAACTATTGCAAAAATGCTGAGTGGCGACCATTTTTGTGGTACATATTTATCTCTCTTTTTTAATGAATGAGTGAATGAATGAATGAATGCATGAATGAGTGAATGAATGAATGATCTAATTTTATTTTATTTATTTTAATTTCACAACTTGCTACTGTATGACTACAATGGAGTGCTCTGGTAGACGTTTCAAGTTGACTCACCAATCTTCGGTACAAGCTGTTCCAAACTCTCTCCATCGAGTATGGCATCGCAGAGCGCCTGCGCCGAAGTCTTCGTGGCTGATGGCTTGTCTACCAACAGCTTGAGCTCTGCAGCCGATGGTAGCAGGTCAGCGGGGATTACGGGTGAAGGGTCGGACACTATGGGTGTTGATGTGAAGCTGAGGTACGCAGGTGTACTGGAAAATGTAGGTTTGTTTGAATTCCTGGCACAGAATTGTGACAAACTAGAAGTAAAGAGGAAGTGAAGTGAGGTACTGGCCATCCCTGGATGGAGTTATTATGCCCTCGTTTTAACGGTAGTTTAAATTGTCGTATCGTATTTATACTCAATCTTTAAAAGGTGAAGTAAACATCTTGATCCTATTAGTATTTTTAGTAGGTTGTCAAAGTCAAAGTCAAAAATCATTTATTCAGTAGGACCGCTGGGATCACTTTGAAATTAGCAATCAGTTATTTATGGAATGCTGACTTCTGCAAAATACGGGCATGTGCCAAATAGACAACTGATGTTGAATTCTCTAAGGCCCTTATTAATAAACGTGGTGTATAGTTACGCTGGGTGTAACTTAGGAGTAACCATACAATTTTTGGAGTTTAAACCTGGCGTAACTTTACACCACGTTTATTAATAAGGGCCTAAAAGATCTGTGAGAGAATGTGTATTTTTTGGTTGAAAATGTTGCCTAAAATTTACCAAATTCCAAAAGTTTTATAATTTTTGGGTCAGCTTCTAATATAATAAAGCTGAAAGTTTGTGAGTTTGTTTGGATGTTTGTATGTTTGTGTTTCAATCACTCCTAAACCAGTGAACCGATTTAGATGAAACTTGAAACAGGCGTAGGGACCTAGAATAGCATATAGGCTATTCAAAATGTTGGTACCACGCGGGTGAAGCCGCGCGCAGTATCTAGTATAAAATAAACCTCACCACTGCTCCCTCTGATCTGGCAGGAATATCCTCTTATTGCTACAGTTCATGGTGACCTTAACTTTGGCCACGTCCGTGTTGGCCGGCTGCCATCTGCACAGAAACACTCCGCAGTGTGGACAGCCTGGCTTGCACTTGGACTCTACGAGCGAGATCCCACAGTCCAGGTGGAATAAGTGACCTTTGGAGCACTGGTAGAAGATACCCTGGGGAATAAGGTTCACATTAACGCCGTTATTCATTCATTAGCTTGATTCCTGCATAGCGATTCAAACTTCAGCGCAACGCATCCGCGATGAAACTGTTCAATGCGATTGATCCAAAACTGACGTTTCCAGCACTGCGATTGGTTGAACAGCTAATCGTTTCCGTAGCGGATGCGAATGTTAGATTTTTTTATCATCATCATCATCATCATCATCAGCCTTTGTCATCCCACTGCTGGGTATAGGCCTCTCTTCGCTTTTCATTCATGCCATTCGCCTCTATCCTGAGCCAGTCTTGCCCATGTACGACCTGCTGATTTAACGATGTCGTCGACCCATCTTGCAGGTGGACGACCTATATGTATATATACCTATATACCTATGATGTCATACAAGAAAATAATAGCACAAAATGTTCGCCCGCAACCACGCCTGTTGCAACACAGGCGAAACGTCGGGAAATAAAATAAAATAAGGTATGCGATAAATCCCGTTTCAATAATACGTAATTAAAAATAATAGCACTTAAAGTTAGGTCCTTTTGAAAGTATATGTGTCAATTGCAGGCATCTATCTGTTACTTGGAAAGAGATCGATACTTTTATGCCCATTAGTCTTTTTAGCAGCTTAGTTAGCTCCACACGTATTGACGTCGTCTTTCCTGTGGGCGGCTGATTAAGCTGAGATGGATGGTTTAGGTGCTGGGCAAGCCTATTCCATCTCAAACAATGTCCCAGGCACTACAGCGTCCCGTTAAGTGTAGGCATGGATTGCCTCCTGACGCTGTATAAATCATCTAATATAGATGTAAAGGCCTAAGTTTTAGTCTTTTTATGCTTTCTAATTATTACCTGTGTACAAAACAGCCCGCAAGCGGGACAGCACATGTGATTCACAAGCTGGCTCGCATGTAGCGTGCAGGCCAGGAAGTATGGAGCCCTAGGCCCGGCGCGGACCAGCGCGGCCAGGGCGCCGCCGGCCTTACGCGCGGCGTGGGAACAGCCCACACGCACACCGTCCACCAGCTCGATGGCTTGGCAGAACACCGGCTCTGGGGAATACAACATTATATTTATTGCAACTAAATATACAAATTATCTTATCTTATTTTAACTAGGGTTGTTCCTAAGTCTATTGTGATTTTATCTTTTTTTGATCTATATGTAACATTATCAATAAATAAAATAACTATTAGGACTATTTAATAGATCTTTACAAGAGCCGTACTTTTCAAAGAACAAAGTGGGGTATTTTTTTGAATTTCCATCCTTAGGTTTTCAGTTCGAATCCCGGCCGTTCATTGTTTGTTTCGGAAAATAAGCCATATTTTTTAACAAAGAAAAGATGCATTTTCCTAAACTGTGCCGAGATTTAATTTTACTCTAAAATATCCTGGTCATGATAATCAGACTGATCACAACGGCCAATGGAATAAGACAATCGTAAAGCCGTTTCTTTTCTATGCGCAGTAGATGCTGTCATACAAAATGTCATAAAAAATATTTTCTACGCATCGAAGCAGCTTATTTCACGGATGCCTAGACCTATTGATCGTTGTGTACAGTTGTTTGATCTCACGAAAGCAGTTTGCTCTAAAACGTGTGAATAGATTCACATGCACGTTGTTTCTACTGCGTACCACGTAAGCTCGGGTACGCTCCATGGACAAATGGGCGCTCAGTATCGCTAAGCAGCAAGAAACAAATCTACAGACATAATTTAGACCAATCGGTGAGAACAACTGTATCCAATAGCTGGTTTACACTTTGTTAAGTGCAAGTGATAAGTGATTAGTTAACGTGTTTTCTTGGTGTCAAGTGTATTTAGAACGTTCACACAGTGTTTAGTTGATTCTGCAGGTTCAAAGTGGCTCTGTCGGTGCGCTATGGAATGAAGTTAAAAATAGACACGGCTTCTAATCACTTCACTTCGCACTTGCACTTGTTACTCGCACTTGATACTTAACAAAGTGTAAACCAGGCATAAGATGCGACTCACCAGTAAGTTCCTCCATAGAGGCGTACACATTGCTGTCCGCCTCGCAGTAGCAGGTGGCCACCACAGCACTCTGCTCGGCCGGTCGCGCCGCCTCCGAGCCTTCGTCGCCGTCCGCTGCTCCGCTGGATAACAAACTTACTGTATACAGGGTGTAAAAAGACTGCTACCGAAAACTGAGGGGTTTCAATCAGACCATGATTCTAAACATATAGAGCGAAAAAAAAACGTAAATAATGTTTACTTGGCTACGTCATTTTATTTTATTTTCTAGTTATTTGCTACCACTACAACATAATAAGATCATACCTACCTAATAACTTCATTTATAAAAGAAAAAAAACTATTAAAACTCAAAATCCAGCAATCTACGTAAAAAAACGCGCCCAGTACATACGCTCGACCAGCTGTGCGAAGTCGGTTTTCTCCGGATATAATGATTTTTTCGGAAAATCCTTTTGGATTTGGTTGTGTGTTGGGATGCTGTACCTACCCCTTTCGGCTTCGGTAGACGTCTTTTTACACCCTGTATATTGTATTTATTAGTATTTATTTGTTCGTTTTTATAAACATATTTTATTTACACCGCCCTATTGCCTTCCTCTAATCCAGTTCGTCCTAAGGTTGTCTGGAAGAAATCGCTCACAGCGATTAGACCGCCCATTGTACTTCGCTTTAAATATTCTCCTGTATCTTTGCTTGTCTTTTTGTAATGTCCATGTAATGTACAATAAAGTATTTTCTATCATCTATCTATCTCACTACTACATGGCGACACAAGACAAATTAGATCGCGCTATTGTGTAGTGTAACACGCTGTGTGTTTATTTATTTAGGCATTGTTACTATTAAACCGGGTCTCCTGCGACACTGTTTCTGTGTTTTCTAATGGATCGCGTCCACTAGGCGGACGCATCGCATCGGAAAAATCCGCCTCCTATACATTTTGTATGAAACTGCGTCCACTGCAGGCGGGGCGGGCCGGGCCGCATCGGAATCCGTCGGCGGATCGCTCGGCGAGCGTATTTTTCCGCCGATGCGGCCCGGTCCGCCCCGCCCCGCCTCTAGTGGACGCAATGCGCGCCGCATTTTTTGTAGATCGTTGCTGCGAGCGGACGTATTTATTGAGGGAAAAACCGTAAAATGAACGAAAAACTACTAATATCTTTAATGCAACAATATTCTGAACTTTATGATAGGTACTGGAAATATAAAATATCACGATGCGTTGAGAAGAAATAAGATTTGGACTGAAATTTTCTTGCATATGGTGCACCCTGACTTTATGTTTGTGACGTTTATTATTTTTTTGCTCCTCATCCAACAACATAAATAAACATAACTTCATCAGAACCATCCATCGTCACATACAACCGCTTGCTAGCTTGTCTTACGTAGGACTGGCTGTAAAAATCCGCCGATGCGGCCCGGCCCGCCTCGTATAGTGGACGCAGTACGCAAAAATGCTCGCCGATGCGGCCCGGCCCGACCCGTCTGCAATGGACGCCTAGCTTAACACCTAACATCAAACCTCGAACAAAATGTGGGCGTGGCCTAACTTTTTTGTACGCAAAATGTGATCCGAGGCGGACGGAACACGAGTTTTGTTAGAATGTTTTGTTATTTTTGGTCGAAGGAGACACGGCTTTACATGTGACTGTGAAGATTAAATAAGCAGACAAAAATACAGACTATCGCAT
The DNA here is from genome assembly GCA_951394285.1 of Epirrhoe tristata. NCBI lineage: Eukaryota > Metazoa > Arthropoda > Insecta > Lepidoptera > Geometridae > Epirrhoe > Epirrhoe tristata. Next base: position 11,750,380 of record OX596139.1, read on the forward strand.
TTAAAATACAATAACAGTATCACACCGGCCCCGAGGCACAGTAGATAATGACTCAGATTTTTTATGAATTCCTGATCCTTTGAAGATGTTTATGGGGGTAGTCAGAGACATCTCCATTAGTACATATTTGATACATGCACCCATTTAGCAGAAGATAACATTCCATACGTGTCTGGTGACAAGTCAATCGCAATTATTATATATATTTACTAGACGACCTCTGTGGCGCAGTGGGCGCAGGTCTGCCTGCGACGCAGAAGGTTGCGGGTTCGATCCCCGCCGCGGGACAAATATTATGTTTGTATGACCTACAGATATTTGTCTCGGGTCTGGGTGATTCTATGTATAATATGTATGTATTTAAAAACGAAAAGTATATCAGTTATCTGGTTCCCATAGTACAAGCTTTGCTTAGTTTGGGGCTAGATGATGCTGTGTGAGAATGTCCAGCATTATTTATTTTATTTCATTATATAAAAACATAAAAATACTAACTAGATTTCTCACAATGTTTTCCTTTACCATCTAATACTCGTAATGAGCTTAAACATTTTCTGAAACAAAATATTTTTAGCTACTCATCATGTTATTATGTTCAGTGAACCATACCTTTCTTCTTCATTTTCCATCTCAGCATTTTCCTCTGCAGTAGAAACTTTCTTCTTCCGTCGCCGACGAACATTCCTGCCAAAAATGAAATTAAATTTATCCAAGTTTTAAAGACCTATTTCATAATTTCAAAGACACATTAAAGGTATATTTTTTTTTTATTAAATATGCACTATTAAGCGGTTCTACACCTATGGATCATCCAGTAAACATTTAAGGCAAGATATAATTATGAGAATTATCTTGAATTTATCTACTTTTATGTTGTACCTGTCGCTATCGTCATAAGAGTGTGGGGCAGCCCGCCGTGACGACCGACGGGATCGGGCTCTGGAATGTTTTGATAACAATATTTATACAAAACTAGCTAACCAAACATGTTCCTTATCACAATTCTCAGAGTAAAATTTGTTATTCATAATTCATTTATTGCTTGTGAACCTAGGTTACAGAGTAGATGGTATTGTTAAAACTAAGAATCTCTAGATCCGGCTGATTAGCATACAAACATAATTTTACAAAGTCAATATTAGATAAAGAAATAAATATCAGATAATTAAAAAAAAAAAGATGTCAAAAGAAAAAATAATAAAATTAAATTAGCATAAAATGATAAATTAGTATTTGCATCATTAGTTGTTGTTGTTGTTTGTTGTTGTTTTTAGCCCCCACTATCCCACTGCTGGGCAAAGGCCTCCCCTCGAGTTTTCCAAGCTTTCCGGTCCAACGCTATTGTCTGCCACTGATAGTCGCTGAAGGTGTCCAGCTCGTCGCGCCATCGCTTGCGTGGTCTGCCGCGCCGTCTCACTGTCTCAGGGCTCCAATCAGTGGTTATTTTGGCCCACAGTTCGTCCGGCATGCGGCAGACGTGCCCCGCCCAGTACCACTTGAGTTTCCCGGCTTTTTGAGCTACATCGGCGACTTGCGTTCGAGAGCGAATGGTGGCATTTTTAATTCGATCTGTTAGTTTTATGCCCAGTATACTTCGCTCCATCGCTCTTTGACAGACCTCGAGTTTGGACTTCTGAACATCAGTAAGGGACCAAGTTTGAGCACCATAGGTTAGAATCGGGAGGATACAGACGTCCATGAGTTTACGTTTCAGAGATAGTGGTAGGTCTCCTTTAAATAGTCCTTTCATCGACCAATAGCTGCGCCAGGCGTTTTCGGTCCGTCTTGCAACTTCCTTATCCTGCCTGTCTTGAAAAGAAACTAATTGGCCGAGATAAACGTACTCATGAACGTATTCCATATTCCCCCCATTCACCGCGATAACCTTCTTCGTGCTGTTTGTCATAACTTTGGTTTTGCTCATGTTCATGTGAAGTCCAACTTCGAGGCTTGCCGTTGCTAGGTCTTGTAGCATTTCCTGTAGCTCAAAAGCTGATGAGGAGAAAAGGACGATGTCATCAGCGAAGCGAAGGTTGGTCAACCTTGCTTTGCCTAAGTCAATGCCCTTCCCTGTCCAGCGAGATGTTAGTGTACGGAAAACTTCTTCAAGGGTACTGGTGAAGAGCTTGGGCGACAGTGGGTCTCCCTGCTTGACACCTTTCTCAATTTGAAATGTTGTTCCGGATGATTGCAATTTAATGGCAGCAGTGCTGTTCGAATAGATTCTATTGATGAGTTTAATATAGGTGGGTTCAATGTTTTGATTTTTTAGTGCTTTTAATATAGATGAATGAGTAATGCTGTCAAACGCTTTTTTATAATCAACAAAGGCTAAATATAATGGCAACTTGTATTCTGTGTGTTTCTCAATGATTTGGTTGATAGCATGAAGGTGGTCTGTAGTAGACAATCCGCCGCGAAAGCCTGCCTGTTCGGGGGGCTGTTCCTTATCCAGTTGTTTCGTTATTCGATTCTCTATTACTTTTATAAAGGTTTTGTAGATGTGAGAAATGAGGCTGATCGGGCGATAATTATTTATGTCGGACTTTTCTCCTTTTTTGTGAATTAAAATTATATTAGAATGACAAAAATCGGTAGGGAAGATGCCAGTTTTCAAAATGGAATTGTACATGTTTGTTAAGTGGGGTAGTAGGGTAGGCTCACCGACTTTTAATGCGTCCGAGCTGATACCATCCTCTCCTGGCACTTTATTGTATTTCATTTGGCGAAGCGCTAAATGAACTTCTTGGCCAGTTATATAAGGTATGCTGTCGGAGCACGAGTAATCTATAGAGTTATTACAACACTGAGGATCGGAGTAAAGATTTTTATAGTATTTTGTACATATTTCTAAAATTTTCTGCCTATTACCGTGTTTTTTTCCTAAATCATCTTTTAAATTGGTTATCCAAGATTTTCCAGCCGTGATACCCTGTTTTGCAATCTTTAATGAACTATTGTTTTCTAAAGCTACTTTAATAATGTTTTCATTGAATTTCCTTAAATCTCTACGTATATTTCTTTTTACTTTTTTATCTAGTGTCCTATAATGTAAGTCCGCTCTATTATGTGTAAGTTTAGTCCTATCTTCTAATAGTTTTCTTGTCTCAGCAGAGAGTTTACTTTGTTTTTTAGTTTTTGGTTTTATTTTCCTACTTGCTAAATTAATGCTATTTACTATATTTTCAAACTGTTGTTGCACTTCTTCTAAACCTAATTCTAATAAATCAAAACTATTTTTCAATTCTAAATTAAATTCGTCCTTGTTAATTACTAATGACTCTTTATCTAATTTTTTAATTTTGTTATTAAATTTTTTCTGTCTAATAAGTTTAAAATCAAATTTAATTGTGGCTCGAACGGGACGATGATCTGAACTAAATTTAAAGCTGTTTAAAACTTCTACATTTTTAACGATTGATTTTTCGGACGAGAGAATAAAATCAATTTCATTTCGGTATAAACCACCAGGTGATTCCCATGTCCACCTACGCTGGGGTTTTTTAAAGAAGAAGCTATTACCTATGTACAAACTTTGTCCAAAAGCGAACTGAAGGAGACGCGTCCCTCGTTCATTTCTAACGCCTAAACCATGGGATCCTAAAATATTGCAGTAGTCAGAAGCCTGCCTACAGCCTATCTTGGCATTAAAATCTCCTAACACTATGTTGAATGTGCCGCGATGTTCGTCTAATGCTTTGTTGACTGAGTCATAGAAATCTTCGATTTCTTCGTCTGGATGTGAGCACGTTGGAGCATGTGTTTGTATCACGGTCAATGTTTGCTTGTTGGTAAGCTTCAACTTTAGCATCATTAGTATTAAAATTAATTAATTATTTACAAATTACAATTAAACTACTATATGCCTACTGGATAAGGAGATCCAGAAACGCTCGTGGTCGTGCTTGCTTAGTCGTTCTTAATAGATCGTCGAAGTTAAGCAACTTTCGAAACTGTCTGTAAGTGGATGGGTGAACGCCAGTGGAATTTTCATCTGAGCGCTTCCGTGCTTCGGAGGGCACGTTAAATTGTCAGTTCCGGCTATTTAAGTCGTTAAGCCATGACAGAGACCTAAAGGTGGCCTAAAAACTCCGTCACCAGAGGCCACTGACTCATACGAACTTACTTTAACGAAATCCAAATACCGTACAATCTTTCGATTATACAGGGTGAGGCTAAATTTTACATGAAGGCAAGACCTTTCTTTTGTAGTTGAAAGTTTTTAGAAGAATGAATCACCTGCAATATCGTTTTTTTTTACAAATAGCATAGAAAATGTTAGTATTCTAAAATTAAACCTGCCCTTAATGAGTTAAAATGGTACCCTTTTTTTTTATTTTTTATGATGAATGGGTCGGCTCTTGACCACAAACTTACACAGGTAAGAGTGAGGTCTACGATGGAGCGAGCTTACCCAGAAGGTGCCTATTAACTCTCTTCTAATAGGGTCGTAGCTCAGCGGAAATACGGACGCTGGAGGCTGATTCCAAATTTTTGCAGTGCGCATAATAAAAGAACTTTCGAAGCGCTTAGTTCTAACCCTGTGTAACATTAGGAAGATGGTTCACACTCACTTGCCACTGCTGCTAGTTTCATCATCAGGTAGAGGAGATGATTGATCACTATCATTGTTTCCATAGGATGAACACAATCGAGTAGACCTTCTTGGCCTGTTGTCTCTCCGACCAGAAGCTTCCACAGAACAGAGGAAGTCTTCATCACTCCCTGTGTCTTCATCAGCTTCTAGCAGCTTGCTGATGACTTCAGAGTCATCGTCAATCTCTTCTTCATCTTCTTCTAGCATTTCAGCGTCGTTTTCATCATTTTCTCTGTAAGTTTGAATTAGTTAGTGGTCAACTCTGGTAAAAAAGTTTTTTGTAAAAGGAATTCTTACAATTGCCAATACAACATGTCCTTGAAAGTAAATAATAGTACATTATGGTACTAGTGTGTAACATTGGTGATTACCGCCGAGTTGTTTTAAGAGCCGAGCCGTTAGGCGAGGCTCTTAATAGAACCGAGGACGGTAATCATCAATACACACGTGTATCATACGACGTTTTTCAACACACTTGTGAATAAAACAACAATAAAAACTCATTTTCAACAGTGAAAACGAGTTGTGAAAAATGTTTCGCTATTGCGGCAAAAATGAATCAGTTTTCCTATGCGCGCGCATTGCGATCGGCCACAGACTATATTTCCGCGCCACGCATAGGGTTTGCGGCCTATTCTGCCACGGACAAAATGGGGAATTTAAAGTTTTCTTTTATTACAGGGAAAACAAAAGTTATATTTGAGTGAAAGTTTTATTTATTAAACACGTACGAGTTAAAATTATCTATTTAAATAAGAAGTTGCATGAAATGAGCAAGCAATAGGAACATTAATTTATTTGTTCTATTGAACACGATCTTTTTTCTGAATAAAAACTTTTTTAGGAACAAAGCAACTCAACCAATAAAATTAAAAAAAAAATCTATTACTCACTAGAGTGCTCGCAAGATAAGTCTGCGCGCGGCCGAAATCAGAAATAATCGTTTATAGATTTCGTCGTGTCAACTTTATTAATTACTTTATAATAATACTCAGGATGCCATCGGAAATAAGTTAGTAAGAACATGAATTAAACCTAGCCAGAATAGGTACTTCAATTATATTATTTGTCGCCATTAGTCGCGCGCAGACTTATCTTGCGAGCACTCTAGTGAGTTATAGTAATGAAAAAGTCACAGTTTGATTATGGGTGTCATTATGTGCCTAATTGCGGTGACCATAGAGCCACTTTATGAGCAAGTGTGTTGAAAAATAGTTATACCATACTGGGGGCTAGTGAACATACCTACATAATTTAATTTAGTAGTACCTAATCATTATAATTAAGCTACGCTAAACATACAACTAGTGTTAAATTATGTCACAAAAATAATGTATATGTTTTGAATCCTAATAAATATATAAATAAATATACTAATATTACAAATGTGAAAGTAACTCTGTCTGTCTGTTTGTTACGCTTTCACGCCCAAACCGCTGAACAGATAAGGTTAAATTTGGCATAGTTAAAGGACATAGGCTATTTTTTATCCCGAAAAAATTAAAAAATCCCGAGGGAAATCGCGGGAGCGCAGCTAGTAATCATAAAAATAAAAGTGCAGATGCACTGACGATCTCTGTGGCGCAGTGGGCGAAGGTCCGCCTGCGACGCAGAAGGTTGCGGGTTCGATCTCCGCCGCGGGACAAATGTTTGTATGACCTACAGATACAGATTTATCTCGGGTCTGGGTGTTTCTATGTATAATCTGTATGTATTTACGAAAAAAAAGTATATAAGTAGTATATCACTTATCTGGTTCCCATAATACAAGCTTTGCTTAGTTTGGAGCTAGATGATGCTGTGTGAAAATGTCCAGCATTATTTATTCATTTTTTATTTTATATAATTCTAACGTCCGAAAGGGTTGTGTTATTAGTGGGGCTCTAAAAGGTCTCAAAATAAAAAAAAACTCACTTAGATTCCATTTCCTCTGCCTCATCAGGGTCAATAGCCTTGAGGCCCAGCTTGCACAGATGTTGCAATTTCATATCAGAGTTCTGGCTGTCTTCCGTGTCTATGTCCATCACCTCTATAGCCTCATTATCCTCAGATTTCTCCTTTTGTTTTTCATCAGCATTAGGTCTGGCTGATCTCCTCGTCCTTACACCCTCATCCGGTGATTTTTCAGTTTGAATACCAAGCCGAGAGTTGTTCTGAGATTCCAACCCTATTCTCAACTCCTCATTAGCCAAGATTTTAGCTGTGGGCTTGATGCGACGTGATAATCGTTGTGTGGAGCCTGGCGTCGCATCATTGTAGGACTTTTCCTTTCTTGCAATAGCGTTAGCGATTATGTTTTCATCTTTACTACGACAACGAGTGCGCTTAAGCAGAGTATGGGAGTTATCCGACTCATCATTTTCGGAGAGAGGTTGGCTTTTATCTTTCTTTGGTCTTCTGTCTAACGCCCAGTCCCATGGTGCGCTATGTTTTGCTGTAAAACCACTTTTACTAAATTACATTTCAACTTCAGCAGCTATAATAGCAGATTATACCTAGACATAATGGTTTAAATGGATAACTAAATTAATATGCCGGTGCCATTGAATACCAGCGCTGCAGCACCTCTAAGTTGCTGCAGCACACGCTGAGTGGTGTCCATTTTTGTGTCTAGTATTAAGTGTTGGTATAGTTCCTAATTGTATTTTATGCTCTATGAAACACAAAATAAATGTTTTTCTATTTCTATATCTGAATAACTGAACACCGAGTCCCACTTACCGCGAGTCCGGCTCGAGCGCTTCGGAGACACTTCCTCATGTTTTTCCTCCGTGGAAACAATCTTCATATTAGCGCTTTTGGTATTCGACTTTTCTGAGCGGAATGTAAGCACAATACGAGGTTTTGGATCTTCTACATCGCTTTTTTCACCTGTTTTAGCTTCAACCTTTTCACTAACGACTACGTTATCCAGCGCTTCGATCTTTTTCTTCGATAGGTCGTCTTCAACATCCATGTTGTCAAGGTCTACCACTACGCAAGGTCAATTCTCACTTCTCCAGGCTGCTATAGCAGGATCTTGATTACACAGTCGCTGACCGGGCAGCATCGACGGATGGAACAATTGGAACAAAAGCTGGTTTAGGTTGATTCGTCTGTGATTGAAGTAAACATATGAAAAAATATAGAAAATACACAGATTTCACATTATTTCGTTCATATCTAAAAACACAAGGAAGAAGCAGTTTGAATACTTTTCCCAAAACCAAAACAGATTATTTCTGTCAGGTAGGCACAACGAATTACCAATGAAAATAAAAATTGTAATAAAAATCCAAATCGAACCCACGGGGGGTCAACTTCCCTAGCATCAAATGCAAACACCTGGGCACAGTTTGCCATAAGAGAGGACGCTATACGTAAGACAGAGACGACATCATTTATGCTTTAAATTGCCTGACAGAAAATGAAACTTGTAACAAAATATTTTTGCGCGTTGAGATGCGGTGCCGCCATTTTTCTCTTCGTTGTGTTTTGGGTGCGGCTGCGCTTTCGTAAAATAAATTATCGTCTTTCGAGTGATAATTTTCGACTTTCACGATGTCTGCTACAGAACTACGAAGAAAATGCGCTAAATGTCATATCCCTGATGCAAATGACGACTGTGTGAACTTGCGTTTCCACAGATTAGATTTCCTTTACCCGGTAAACATGGATCCTTGAAGTAAGTACCCGTTTCGAAATGAAATACTAATCATTAGTGTAAATATCTTGAATTTCCAATTACATTTAGGTACACAATAAACAATGTTTAATTTGTTCATTTAAATGATTCCAGGGCACGAGTATGGGCTAACTGGTCCAAGTACTGAGAAATCACTTAGAAGCTTACCTCAACAGCATAAAATGTTATGCAGTAAACATTTTGATGACGCGTCATACACCAGCAGTTCTAGGAAACGATGGAACAACTTTGCTATGCTTGGAACAGAAAGCATAATGTTGAAGCTACGCCAGGAGCAAAGTTTAATTTCAAGTGATACCTCTGCAAACCCTAATGTCCCAAATTTGAAACTTCAAGTAAGTTCATATAGATAAGTTATTAATTAAATTTTTCTAAGGGTTGAATAGTATAAATACCTACCAGCCATTAGCAACTTATTGTAGAATACTCAGATTAACATTCCAAAATTGATGAGGCCCTTAATTTCATTAATGACCTCCTTTGTTAGCCACTAAACTAAGATAAGGTTTCAGTGCCCACATAGCTACATTTGTAAATTAAAAAATGTACTTGATTTCCAGGCATTGGACAGAATCTACTGTACCTGTTGAAGAATCAACCTAAGATAAATCAACTACAGCAGTACTAGAGGTTGGTAGACAGTGTCTATGCTGTGTTTTATGTAATAGTCCAAGGGTCAAACAAAATAGAAAAATAATAATCTTGATTACAATATTTCTTTATCTACAGATTAATATTATAAAGAGGAAAGATTTGTTGATTTGTTTGTTTGTATTAAATAGGCTCCGAGACTACTGGACTGATTTGAAAAATTCTTTCACCATTAGTATCCTACACTATTATCCCTGATGAACATAGGCTATATTTATACCGGGAGATGTTAAGTTTAGTAATTTATAAGATAAAAAAAAACATATTTTAATCAAGACATTTTAATCTTTTTAGGTTCCAAAGACTGCAAAAGGAATTTTAAGGGAGCTGGATCTAAGTAGATCTGCAGAATCGACCCATGGAAAACGCAAACTTCATGTAAAATGCAGAAGAAACTTAAGTGAAATAATAAGACTATGAAAAAAATTAAGAAACAGCGTCGTTCGGTCTTACACAGATTAATAGCAGATGATAATGTTAAAAATTAAATGAACCAGAATGTGTGCGGTTTTATGATAAAAAAATTTGGACCCAATTGCAAACAGTGCCAAACTGCAATGCTTGCAGACCAGAACACTGAATTAAGCCATTTGTTTACTAGTTTCAAAGAGTATGAAAGTATGCGTAGCAGTTTGATCTATGTTAATGTTCACTTTACACAAACTGTTGAGATTGCTGCAACTATCGTAAATAAGTATTTGAATGAACAGAGCTGTGACGTATTTATCAAAAATACATTATCAGAAAAATTAAAAACGCAAATAGATTTCGAGTGGTTGCTTTGTTCTGAGCATTTTGACAAAAATATAATGTTTATAATCATGTCGACAATTGGTATATGTGTCAAACGCTTTTGTGTATTGAAAAATAGGCAATTCTCAGAAGAGGCGTCAAAAAAGCAAATAAGCGTAAAATAAATATTCTTCAAAATATTTAAAACTGGTTGTATTCTTTATTTGTTCTAAAAACAAAGCTAAATTCGGTTATAAATAATGAATTTCACATTAAAGAAATCGAATTTAGTGTTGTTATCATGGTACCTACCTATATACATTATTGTAGTGTGACTACCTTTCAGGAGAATGGTCAATAATTTAAATATTGACCATTCTTCTGCAAAGTAGTCACAGAAAATTCAAACAAAAGATCCTGAATCCATATTTCTGAATCACGCGCACTTTTGTTTTAAAATTCCCGCCAAACGCAAGTTTCTTTAGTCAAAAGCTGGGGCGCTAGTGTGCTCTCGTGTTGGCATTTTTTGTCTATGAAGTCTTGCTTCTTCTCGTCAGAGTATAATTTTCTTTGATCGAACCACTGTCTGACTCACGGGTAGAAATGTTCCCAATCAAAAGCGTGGACTTGTATATAATCTGTGCATGGCTCAGAAAATGATGTATGACAGCGAATGAGTCGCTATTTTGGGTCATGAACGATTGAGATCTATTGAATGAATGAGTGTGTTTGTTTGTATCTCTCTAAATAACCGTCTGTGCAATGTGCATTTGTTGTTATTGTGCTGAGCGAGTAGTTTGCGTCGATTAATTTCCGGCTATTTCTGTTCCATATTTGCTGCAAATGTACGGTTTGTACCTTCAGTGCGATGTATTTTAAGTGCTGTGCTGTAACAGGTTGCACCAATACGCGAAAGGACGCTATATTTCACAAATTCCCAGTGTGTAGTCAAAGACTCAAAAAGTGTCTCGATTGTATAAACAGTGATGCGTTGAGAAACAAGAGCTTGAACGAGATTTCAGGACTCCAAGTGTGCCACAGGCATTTTGAGGCCCGATTTGTGACTCCTAAAACACTACTTCGACCGATACTGTAAGACTAGAAAACAGGGTGCTTACTGAAATGCAAAAAAAGCACATATTAAATATAAGGAAAAAATTGAAGAAACAAAATAAATGAATCTCTGTACTTTCGTTGTTTTCTATCAACACAAAACCTTCCTTCCCATAAGATAGGAACGAAAACAAAAGGTAGGTAGGTACTACCCCAGCTAATATGGTAGAATGATCATTCTGCTCATTGCAATAAAAAAAAAAAACAAGAATGAAATAAAATTTTAAATGTCATACATCATTTTCTGATAGCCAATCAGGAGTAAGTAACTACTACATAGGCTGTGACACAAGTCTACACCAAAATGTTCCTGACATGTCTATCTGATTTATCTCTACCTAATCTGTGGTCTGACTCTCTGACTGAGAAATAAAATGACGAATGACGAAGGAATGACTGAATGAATGAACGCCCACAGACGAAACGAATGATGTCTCAGATGGCAACACTAAAATAATCAGTGGAGCTGACAAGCAGCATTTTTCTTCTTTCTAGTTAAATGTTTCTAGTTATGATTGGCTAGAAGGACTAGTATCCAAAGACATTAATAAAAATAAAAAATTGTTTCTACCTGTTTCTACCATGTTTATTGTGGTTTCATCTACCAAAAGAGTGTTTCTATTCAGCGCTAGATGGCGTTATCGACTTCTCGTCTCGTCGTGGGTTTCTTTTCTTACTCCGCTAGGAGAATTGGAGAAAAGTGTTCTGTGGTTTCTCTTCAAGTCTATCAGCTGTTTGCGTAAACAAATTAGAAAGTGAATAAAATACAGACCCAAATAAAGCATAGTATAGTATATTCTCAGATTTCTCAGGACAAACCAAACATGAACGACCTGTTTTCTAGTTATGAGCATGTACTGCAAGGGGGATACTTTCAAGACACCTTGAGGAAACTCCAGGCCTGTAACACTAGCATAGAACCGCATAATTTGATGTATCCTGTATTCTTGTTGTAAGTACCTACATTACTTTTATTTTGGCCCATCTATCGCCGATTCGCCGGTAGCTTCATATAGAATGACATTAACAAAATAACAGCTTGAACCTATTACCTATCTTAGAATGTTTACCACTCATTACTTAAATTATAACATGTTCCTGTTGTCTGTTGCTTCAAATCGTTTTTATATTCCTTCATTCCAGACAAGATGAGGATGCCTGTCAGGCTGTGCAAAGCATGCCCAACGTTTACCGTTACGGAATCAATGCTTTGCTCAAAGCGCTAGTCGACCCAATAGCAAATGGCTTGAAATCTATCCTCATCTTTGGTATCATTGATTCATTACCAAAGGTATGTTATTAAACTATCTATCAATTTAACTAAGAGATCATAGCAGTCATTGTCTTTGAAAAACTAATACTGAGTGCAGTCTGCGCCTTAAAATTTTCAAGACATTTTAAATGTAAATTGAAATCAAAAAATAATTAAATGCGAATTGGTAAAAGGCGGCTCCGGCTTTAGGAGGGTCGTCGTGTCATTGCGGGTTCGAATCCCGTCGGAATCGAAAATTTTGATGTCTTTTCATTTAATTTTCTCATTTTTAAATGTGACAAATTCTTGTATGTCAATTTATTCATAAAATATTTTCAATTTATTCATAAAATGTAATACTTACTTAGATATTGTAAATAATTTACCACGAACCCATGTATATGAGTATGTTATTAATAACTGAATATGTCAGAGACAGATCAGAGACTTACCTTGCAGTAAGATAATTCATCGTATGTATATTAAAATTATTTATTTATGTAGGAAGGTATATTTATTTTTATTGAGTAGGTATACGTATTCTATCTGTATTTATTTTTAATAGCTAGCATGTTTATGTTAGTCTGTCAAAAATTCAATAATCTGTCATCATATGCACCCGACCAATCTTCTTTTCACTGATGTTCCTTTCCATCCAAAGGTTGCCTGGAAGAGATCGCTTCTTAGCGATAAGGCCGCCCATTGTACATTTTTATTTGGTTTTTCTTTTGTTTTTGTCTGTGTTAATTTTATTAATGGTGTGCAATAAAGAATTTTCATTCATTCATTCATTCATCAATTTCCAGGATCCAACAGGTTCCAATGCAGACTCAGCAGATAATCCAGTCATCAAAGCAATTCCCATCATCCGAGCGACATACCCTGACTTGCTGATAGCTTGCGACGTGTGCCTCTGTCCATACACCTCGCACGGCCACTGCGGATTGCTGACGGCGAGCGGGAGTATCGACCACGCGCCGTCTGTGAAAAGGATTGCTGAAGTTGCCTTAGCGTATGCTAAAGCTGGTAAAACATGTCATAGAATATAATCTATGTAAATCATAATAAAAATAATGCTGGACATTTTCACACAGCATCATCTAGCCCCAAACTAAGCAAAGCTGTACTATGGGAACCAGATAACTGATATACCGTATTTCCGCTGAGCTACGACCCTATTGTTTTTAAGAAGAGAGTTAATAGGCACCTTCTGGGTAAGCTCGCTCCATCGTAGACCTCACTCTTACCTGTGTAAGTTTGAGGTCAAGAGCCGACCCATTCATCATAAAAAAAAATATATATATATACTACTTATACAACTTTTTGTTTGTAAATACATACATATTATACATAGAAACACCCAGACCCGAGACAAATATCTGTAGGTCATACAAACATTTGTCCCGCGGCGGGGATCGAACCCGCAACCTTCTGCGTCGCAGGCGGACCTTCGCCTACTGCGCCACAGAGGTCGTCAGTCAAATGAAACTGAATTGACTGTATCCCCAAGACAATCAAAATTATCTTTTCTTCTTGTAGTGTAACTGATTGTTTCAAATTAGTGTGGAGAAATAAATATTAATGATTTTTTCTTGCATTAACATATTCTTTGTTACTTTCCAGGTGCCCAAGTGGTTGCTCCATCAGACATGATGGATAATAGAATAAAGGCCATCAAAGACGCGCTCATTGCTAACAATCTACAGAATAAGGTATGTTGTCACTTACATTTATAATAGACATGGTCTTTAACACAACTTGAAGCAAGGCATAGGTTCTGAGATGCAAAAGGTGTAAGTTCGATTCTCGCGGCAGGATTTTGCAAGATCAACACTTGTTTCAGGGGCTCTTAATTTCAGGCAGTTTCTGAACTTCTCACAAAACAGGTTTTGATATCTACAACCTTTTTTAATGTATTTATTTTTTAGATTCTTTATTGTGTATTTACTTTAATGTAAATTTTGTTTGTGAGAGAAAATAAATAAATATATTATGTATTTATTTTTACTACTGCATTACAAGTTTGAATTAAAGAAACGAATCCGAAATGGCGGCGCTTATGATGCTCTCTCGCTTGCACACTTGTGACTATACTTAATATTAGTTCAAGTCAAGTTCAAAAAAGATTAATTCAGCAGGACCAGTTTGTTCACTTATTATTATTATTATATCAGCCCTCAATGTCCCACTGCTGGGCAAAGGCCTCCCCCACTCCCTCCATTCATCTCTCTCCTGTGCTAATAATGTCCAGTCGGCACGGAATTTGGCGAGCTCGTCCCTCCATCTTGTTCGCGGTCTGCCGCGTCGTCGTCGCGACGTATCAGGGCACCACTCCGTGGTCAATTTGGCCCACTGGTCTCTTGACATACGGCAAACATGGCCCGCCCAGTCCCATTTAAGCTTGGCGGCTTTTGTGGCTACATCGGCGATCTGTGTTTGTTCACTTATAATCTTTTAAATGTATCTGGCTTGACTTCTTGGTATAAAGCTTCTGCAGTTCTGTATCTATGATGATGAATGTAATTTCCAGGTGTCAGTGTTGTCATACTCGTGCAAGTTCGCATCGTCGATGTACGGTCCGTTCCGCGACACTATGAAGAGCTCGCCGATGGCGGGCGACCGGAAGTGTTACCAGTTGCCGCCGGGGAGCGCTGGGCTCGCCGCTAGGGCTGCGGTTCGTATAACCATAGAGAATTGCTTTTTAGAAGTAAGTAAGAGTAGTCCGTCTGTCCGTCTGTCACCAGGCTGTATCTCATGAACCGTGATAGTTAGACAGTTGAAATTTTCACAGATGATGTATTTCTGTTGCTGCTATAACAACAAATACTAAAAAACAGAATGAAATAAATATTTAAGGGGCTCTGATGAAATTCCGTAGATGCGTGACGTGGCCGAGGGCGCCGACTTCCTGATGGTGAAGCCAGGTCTCCCGTACTTGGACATCGTCCGACAGACCAAGAACCAGTTTCCACACCACCCTCTATTTGTTTATCAGGTATGTTGTTTATCAATACTAATATTATAAAGATGAAAATTAGAAGATAAGCGAGTTTATATGTTACACAGCCCAAAACGCAACGATAGCGCGATCTAATATTTCTAGATAATTTTTCCTGTGTCGCCATCTATTATGTAGTAAAATGTCTCTGTCTGTCTGTCTGTCTGTTTGATACCTTTTCACGCCTAAACCACTGAACAGATTATGATGACATGGATAAAGATTATATCCCAGGGACGGACATAGGCTACTTTTTTTCGAAAATAATCATGGAGGGCGTGAAATTTCAATTCAATTCAAAGTATTTATTTTCAAACTGATTACAATACAGTAGGTTATAAACTAAGGTGTTTAAATAGTTGATATTTATATCTTATATTCCTGTAATTAGCTAACCTGAGTCTGTATTATACAATTCAAAACGTTAAACCTTGCTCTAACTAAGTTTAAAACTTGTATTTAGACACAAGGGTCTCTGCTTAAAAATAAGGGTTGAAAGTTTGTATGGAAAGTTCCAGTTAAAGGCAACTAGATGGCGCTGCTAACCTATGGCTGAGGTCGACATGGCGCTATTATTGAATTTTTTAAGTTTCAGAAGGTTCTTGCAGTTTTCAGTTCTATTTAGAGGTTTTCAAGTATGTTATTTTGGTGACGAAGTCGCGGGTACCGGCTAGTATATTATATATAAAAAACTGGCATCCCCAAAGTTCAAAGGTACTTATTCACGAGACGTCCATTTAGTAGACATATCTTTGAACTGGACCCATGGATTTGATCTGAGCGCTTCCGTGCTTCAGAGGGCACGTATAATCGTCGGTCTTAAGCCATGACGGAGGCCTTAAGGCGGCCTAAAAATTCCGTCACCAGAGTTGGCCACTGACTCATACGAACTTACTTACACTTTAGTCAACTTATACTGAAGGTGATATTTTAGAGAAGTAGGTCAAAGTCAATGAGTCAGAATAGCGCGTGATCATGGTGGTCGGCACAAGCTTAGCGATTCCTATACCCAGCAGTGGGGGGGTGAAGTCAGGCTGTGGATAATGATGATGTCAGAACTACCTACCCTAAATTGCATGATGTTGAGCTGGCATGAAGAATAATATGAGAAAAATGTGGGTCAGTATTGTATTAAGTGGAAGTCTGTGGTCTCTGCCTACCCCTATGGGAAAGAAGTGTGATTTGTGATGCAATCACCTAACCTGACGGTTAAATTAAAATACAATTTAAGCCTTTCTAAGTAAAGCGCCAACAAAATACGTAAAGTCACGTAAAGTTAACGGCTTATCGCCTTTTTGTGATATAGCAACAATTGTGCTGATAAAAATAATTAAATTATGTAATTTGTTATGAAATTATTTATCGGACTTGCATATCTAATGAGAAAGTTCGAGAAATGCTATTGATAATAAATTAATTTATCGAATTTTTTGGATCTAGCGAGAGAGTGCTCTCAAGAACCTTTGAAGATATGTTAAGGGTAGTCAGAGACATGCCCAAATACATCATATTTAGTGCATGGTTATGTTAATATACAAATGGTTCCCTCACAATGTTTATCTTCGCCGATTAGATCTCGTGATGAAAATATCATTAGGTATTACCACGAAGATTCAAATTGATCCCAGCGGTCCTACTGTGTCCTACTGAATAATAAATGCTGGTCATTTTTCACACAGCATCATCTAGCCCCAAACTAAGCAAAGCTTGTAGGTACTATGGGAACCAGATAACTGATATACTACTTATATACTTTTTGTTCGTAAATAGTATAATAGAAACACCCAGACCCGAGATAAATATTTGCAGATCATATAAACATTTATCCCGCGGCGGGGATCGAACCCGCAACCTTCTGCCCAAGCGGGCTTTTACCCACTGCGCCACAGAGATCGTCAATGTTTTTTGACTTTAAATAACTCATGGCATTTCACACACTAACCTACTCAGCCTAGCTAGACCACACACAAGCTGAGTAAACACAAATAAAAAATTTGTTTAAAGTACTTATAACCTATCTAGAAAAATTTTAAGGTGACTCAATGTTAACATCATTGAAGGTGACTAATATAGCTGGTCATATCTGCCGAAGAACCGATAAACGTTGGGGTAAACGAGTTCTTGAGTGGAGACCAGGGGGAGGTGGAGTGACGATCTGCGAAAGGCTGCCGGCAGAAGCTGGATGCGTGGAGCTGAGGACAGGGCACAATGGCGCGCACTAGGGGAGGCCTATGTCCAGCAGTGGACTGCCATAGGCTGATGATGGATGATGGAATATAATGGGGTCCTAAACGTTTCTAGAATTCTCGAAAGGTGAATTGAATAATAATCTATTGTCCTCAGGTATCCGGTGAATACGCAATGATATCCCGAAGCGGTGATAGCGCGGAGGTGGAGAGTATTCTTATGGAGACTCTTACTTCCTTCAGGAGAGCAGGTACCCGCAGTAACGGGAAATACTTCGCTTTTCCTGGATAAAATGTAGATTGCTATTCCAGGCTATCTTTCTCTGCACCAAATTGCATCAAAATATATTCAGCAGTTTTAACGTGGAAGAGTAACAGCCATACATCCTCGCAAACATTCGCATGTATAATTAGTATGGGTTGGTACGTTACGAGTATTAACGACACGTCGCGTCTTCGTTCGCAGAGAAGACGGCTGGTAAATAATGACGCACGATATCCACAGGCTTATTACAGGGTTATTTATAAAACACCGGTAACCTCTCGGGACTGTATTCCTATCATCACAAATAACAACTTTTGTTCTCTGACTTCTAAAAATTCACCATAGGTATTTTCAAGTTGTCGAGAACAGAAGGGGAAAGATGGTCGGCCATCTTATACGACATGACAGTTTCATCAAGAACATTATAGAAGGGAAAGTGGAAGGAAGAAGAGGAAGGGGAAGACCAAGGATAAGCTACATGAGCCAAGTGAAGGAGAAGGTAGCTGTCATGTCGTATAAAGAGGTCAAGGAAGCAGCCCTGGAGATACATGGAGAGGGATTCATCAGTTGTGCCGACAAGGAGTAAATCCTTAAATAAGAAGAATTTTTTTTCATACAAAAATAAAAAAAATCAATTGAACTCTCTAAATGTTACGAAGTCTATGCGAAGCAAAAGAAAGCGATAGTACAATAGCGAGTGGAGCTAGGTTAGGGCGGCGGGGGCGCTTAAAATTGACCTAAGTTGAAATGTGTTAGATAGGACAACGAAATCTTGAAGGTTTGTTTTTGGTAAATGTACCAATTATTTTTTGTAAAAAGTCATAGAACAAAAGTTCTTTATGATGGTAGTAATGCAGTCCTGCCTGAGAGGTTACCGGTGTTTTACCAATAACACTGTATTTTGTACCAAATTACCGTTAAATATTCCTGACCTACGCTAGGTCAAGAATTGGGCTAGGTCACTTAGCCCAATTTGTAACATCCTCATAAGTAGGTATGTTTGTAACCAGTTTGTAACACAAATCTTAGAGGTTTGAATTTTGAAACCAATGAACATTTTGTATGAAATGTAGATTGTGGACTGGAATAGTTAATCTATGTAAAAACTTATTGGTTTGTAGGAGGAATACCTATCTTTACCTATCGACCGTATTTAGGCAGAGCCGATTCATTAGTTACCTACATACAATACCGTATCATAATAGAGCACTGGTGGTCTAGTGGTAGTGGCCTTCCGATCGTAAGGTCGTGGGTTCGATCCCGGTCGTGCACCAATGAGTTTTTCTGCCGAAAAAAATATGTGCGCTATAATCTCAAACGGTGAAGGAAAACATCGCGAGGGAACCGGCGTGTCGTAGAACCTAAATAGTTCCAAAACATGTGTCAAGTGCACGAAAGGAGCCTCTTTGAGGCGCACTTACAATCCTTTCACCACACTGGTTCGAAAGAACTGGTAGAGACAATACCTAGTTTCTAAATATTGATTTCTATTTCAGGAGCTGACTGTATCATAACCTACTTCACGCCTTTAATTTTAAGCATAATATCAAAGAAGTGATGAAATCTTATGTTCCTATCATACAATAAAAAGATTGGGTTACTTCAAGTATACTTAAATTAGATTCCTATGATCTAGTCTAGAATAATAAGTACATAATTGTTGTTGTTTTTAAGAAAATAGGTATTTTTATTGAACTACGGTTCTTCGGATTTTACAATAAATGGTAAAAAAATAAAAATATGTGTTTTAATTTAAACTTTATCCTTAAATTCCTATTAATGGACATTCCTATGCCATTTTCTATCTTATTTTGGTCCAATTAGGTTTAGATCAGAACCCTGTGGCCAAGCACATTATAAATGAAAGATTTATCACGATGAAAAAAGCAACTAATAAAGTAAGTTTGTACCTATTTAGAACATTAATTGCAGATTTTCAGAGATTGGCAGTCTTCTCACTAATAAATTTAAGTACAAGAAGTAAAGGGTAACTTAAATCTAAGTAGAGTAGAGTAGCCTACACCTATAGTCTGTCGATAACCACCCACAACCGGGCACAACTTCCTTATCATACTCGGTCGGGGTTTTCTAGAACATGCCAGTATATTCTAGCCAAAATTGATCTTTAACTAGATTAAGATACATAAAATAGTAACAAAAGTAGGAACTACATCAAAATAGCTATAAGTTTTGCATGGTAGCTGGCTATTATTGTATAAAATTCCTGATGTAATATAGTTTTCAACAAGTAAATATTTCGCAAAACATACGAAATTATCAAAATGTTGTGTAATTTAAAACTCGCGGCAAAGCTGACGGCCTACTCAGCCAGTAACGAACGTGGGCCAATCGCAACACGCCAAATACGCATACCTGGTCCAATAGCGTAGCTCTGACGCATACGTCACAAACAAATGGACCAATCAGTAGTGCCCACGATCAACAGCAGCGCTAAATAATAGCAGTGGCCGCGTGTGAAACTTCAGTTATTCACGAAAAATCGAAGGTGCATGAACAAAGTATTTGTGAATCTTGTGCAAGTGTCCCATTGAAAGTGCATAGATCGTGGCTGTGAATTGATTTTTTTTAATCTATTTCATCCTATTTGCTACAGGTGCGTAAAAATCTAGTGATTTTTCATCCGGTTGTCGAATCTGAGTAACCTGCCAGTCATTTTCTCCCGATCAATATACGTTGAAAATATTGAATTTTCCCTTGATTTTCTTTATGCTTCCTAACTAAGATCACTAAATCAAGGTATCAGAAGTAGGAATGTTATAGGATTCAGTCTAAATTCTCGTTTTTGTGGGTGTACGATGGTAGGTAACGTCAGCGAAGTTTCTCGATGAACACAACCGGCAGCGCGGCGCCCTACATCTTCTCGTAGCGTAGATGCACCGTTATCTTGTCTTGTGCGATGCCGCATCGAGTCGGGACTTTCGCTTTCTGAATTTCTGTACTATTTCCGTTATTCAGCATCAGTTCCTACCTATGACGTGTACTACCTCAAATAGGTTACGTGTCCTTTGTAAAGTTCGTAAATGTAGAAGTTTTATCTTTAAAGTTCTCTAGAATAGCTTCATTTAGCATTGTACTGATATTGTATATCAATGTTGCTTAGGTTTTATTATTTTTGTTACAGATAAGTGGTTATTGCATGCTCAAAATGCGGTGGAGTTTGTTAGCGCTGACCATTCTGGTCGCGGCTGTATGGGCCGACGACAAGAAAGAAAAGGAAAAAGAAATCGGCACCGTCATCGGTATCGACTTGGGAACCACCTACTCATGGTAAGCATCTCATTCAAATGTAAAAAAACGCCCTAATATGAAGTACCTACTTCATATCCATGCCACATACACATTTTTTATCACTAACCTTGCAAAGATTTACAAGTTTCAGAGTACAGAATCATTATTTACTTGTGCTTTGTAGATATTGTTAAGGTTTTAGGCATTTAGCATAGCTTTCATTCAATTTAATAAAATATTTCCATAACTTTGCACCATAGCAACTAGTAATTCTGAAGGTCATTCACCTTTGCCCTTTCGTAATTCATTCGGATAGTGGTTTTAAAATATTATCATCAATAAATCATTACAAAACAAAAGTTATTGTATGCAAAAAAGCTTACTTTTTTTACAAGTACAAGGTAGGTAATATAATAATGTAATAAGTAAAAAAGTCAAAATCTAATATCATTATTTTCCTTGTCCACAGTGTGGGTGTTTACAAAAATGGACGTGTGGAGATCATTGCCAACGACCAGGGTAACCGTATCACTCCTTCTTACGTAGCCTTCACAGCTGACGGCGAGCGTCTCATCGGAGATGCTGCCAAGAACCAGCTGACCACCAATCCTGAAAACACCGTCTTCGACGCCAAGCGTCTTATTGGTCGTGACTGGGGTGACACAACTGTCCAGCACGACGTGAAATTCTTCCCCTTCGCAGTAGTAGAAAAGAACAGCAAACCCCATGTCTCGGTACAAACCGCCCAGGGCCAGAAGGTCTTTGCTCCTGAGGAAATCTCTGCTATGGTCTTGACCAAGATGAAGGAGACTGCTGAAGCTTACCTTGGTAAGAAGGTCACCCACGCTGTCGTCACTGTACCAGCTTACTTCAACGATGCTCAACGTCAGGCCACCAAGGACGCCGGAGCCATTGCTGGTCTTCAGGTCATGAGAATCATCAACGAGCCTACCGCCGCCGCTATCGCTTACGGTCTCGACAAGAAGGACGGAGAGAAGAACGTCCTCGTGTTCGATTTGGGAGGTGGTACCTTCGACGTGTCTCTGCTTACCATCGACAATGGAGTCTTCGAGGTCGTCGCGACCAACGGTGACACCCACTTGGGAGGTGAGGACTTCGACCAGCGTGTCATGGAGCACTTCATCAAACTGTACAAGAAGAAGAAGGGCAAGGACATCAGAAAGGACAACCGCGCCGTCCAAAAGCTCCGTCGTGAAGTCGAGAAGGCAAAGAGAGCTCTGTCCTCCAGCCACCAGGTCAAGATCGAGATCGAATCCTTCTTCGAGGGTGATGATTTCTCCGAAACTCTGACCCGTGCCAAGTTCGAGGAGCTGAACATGGACCTCTTCAGATCCACTCTCAAGCCCGTACAGAAGGTGTTGGAAGACGCCGACATGAACAAGAAGGACGTCGACGAGATCGTGCTCGTCGGAGGCTCCACCCGTATCCCCAAGGTGCAACAGCTGGTCAAGGAATTCTTCAACGGCAAGGAGCCATCCCGAGGCATCAACCCCGACGAGGCCGTCGCTTACGGAGCCGCCGTCCAGGCCGGAGTACTCAGCGGAGAACAGGACACTGACGCCATCGTGCTTCTCGACGTCAACCCTCTGACCATGGGTATCGAGACCGTCGGAGGAGTGATGACCAAGCTCATCCCGCGTAACACCGTCATCCCCACCAAGAAGTCTCAGATCTTCTCCACCGCAAGCGACAACCAACACACCGTCACAATCCAGGTTTACGAAGGAGAGCGTCCCATGACTAAGGACAACCATCTGCTCGGAAAGTTCGATCTTACCGGCATTCCTCCCGCGCCTCGTGGTATTCCTCAGATCGAGGTTACCTTCGAAATTGACGCCAACGGTATCCTCCAAGTATCAGCCGAAGACAAGGGCACCGGAAACAGGGAGAAGATCGTCATCACAAACGACCAGAACAGACTTACGCCAGAAGACATCGAAAGAATGATCAAGGACGCCGAGAAGTTCGCAGATGACGACAAGAAGCTAAAGGAGCGCGTCGAATCCAGAAACGAACTCGAGAGCTACGCGTATTCACTAAAGAACCAGCTCCAAGACAAGGAGAAGCTCGGCGCCAAGCTAAGCGATGACGAGAAGTCGAAAATGGAAGAGGCCATCGACGCCGCTATCAAGTGGCTCGAAGACAACCAGGACACAGACTCCGAGGAATACAAGAAACAGAAGAAGACCCTCGAAGACATCGTCCAGCCGATCATCGCCAAACTGTACCAAGGACAGGGAGGCATGCCCCCACCGGGCGCGGGCGGCGAGGACGAGGAGTTCAAGGACGAGTTGTAAACAAACAGACTGGCAGACGAGTGCGAGTAGCCAAATGTGATCTCCGGCACTGCAGACTGTGCGGCAAGCGCGCGTGCGGCACAGCCTGAAGCACGGGATGTGAGCTCGTTGTGTATATTTATTGCGTGGCTGAGGCGAGTGCGTGGCGTGCGACGGACACGGCGGCGACACGGCGGCGGCCCGGAGGCTCGATCTGATCGCGCTCCCGTCGCGCGCGGAATGAATGAATGCTCTGAGTGTATTGTATAAATCGATGCATTTTTATTTTAGTAAAACAGGCGCAGAGGACCGGTTCCTCGCATCTCTTTCGGTTCATTTGTCTTCCTATTTTTTTTGAGGAGATGAATCGATAGTCTCAAACCACTCGAGACTACCTCAGTGTTCTTAAATGTATGTATGTAATTATTTTTGAGACTGCAGAAATGTTAGTTGATAATTAGCAGTGTAATTATGTAGTAATTTAATGAATTTCGAAGTATGAAGGAGTACATAATAAAACAATTTTCTAATGAGACTGATGTCTTTTATTTTCTTCTTTAAATTAACTAGGTAGGTCATAACATTAACTAATCGCCTCTAGCATTGCGCAATTGAGAACAGAACTCGATGTCAAAAGCAGGCGCTGCCATCACAGCTGCCTGAATCCGAACTTGCACTTTGTCTATAAAGTAATAGAAATAAATCCATGATTAGCAGGTTCCTTGAATGATTTCGCTAATGAAATGGTGAAATAAATCCATGATTAGCAGGTTCCTTGAATGATTTCGCTAATAAAATGGTGAAATAAATCCATGATTAGCAGGTTCCTTGAATGATTTCGCTAATAAAATGGTGAAATAAATCCATGATTAGCAGGTTCCTTGAAAGATTTCGCTAATGAAATGGTGGTACGTCTACATTCCTTTTATTAATCAAAAGTCTAATTCGAAATCTTTTTTGTGCTTAAACAGTAAAAAAGTTATTCTTGATACAGACCGAAAGGTTCTTGGGCATTGACCTCCACGGCGGTGATGCCGGCAGCCGCCCTCAATTCCGCTAACGCCTCCGAGAAGTAATAGTCCAACTGTAAATACGACGGATCTTATTCGCTAAATATTTTACTGCTAACCAATTGTGAATAATAATGACGTCACATATTGTAGGTCACAATACGGTAAGTTATGTGATATTGTGAACTTTATGTAGGACAGTGATAACGGATCAATTAGGCATTATCATCACGGCTTGAAACGGGAACCGACAATCGTCATGTTGGTCCTTCAAGCCGGATATTTACCTACGGTAATGTGAAAATGGTGCTAGCTAAGTCAGGTTACATAATTTACTTCATAATCAAGTTGGCTCTCATCGTTCTTAGGATGCATGAGCACCCTTGGCCCGGAACCAGCTGGAGCTGATTTACCCGTGCACCAATCCACGCCGAGCATCAGAGTTCGCGATTTGCACGTCTCCCAATCAGCGTTCAGGAATATCACGCTAGATAGGACGCAGAAAGATATTAGTAGGAAGTCCTAAAATCAGAGGTGAGGTTTACTTACCTACCTATTTATTTCTCCACTATTATGTTTTATGAATGAAGGCGAGATGGATAAATAAAACCCCATGGTTGAGGCATCTGGCTATTATTTGCTTGGTAGGTAGGTACTGTTCGCCCAACGGATCTAGGCATTCGTGAAGTTAGCCGTTTGTCTGCGCAGTGAACGCTTTTTCATACAAAATTGTGTTCTGCGCAGACAAACGGCTAACATCACGAATGCCTAAATCCGTTGGGTGAACTGTAGGTACCTTCCCTGATAGGTAGGTAGGAATTTTATTACTGTAGGACGTATCTGTATTCTGTGCTGTAAACAAACCTAGGTAGGTAAAAACTGAGGTAGGTACTAGGTACCTATTGAATTCAATCAATGTAGGTTATGGGAAATGTTACACCTGATAAGTGCCTAAGGTGAAAATAGAAACAATCTGTAATCGACTGCGGTCCGAAGGGTAATAAAGAAGTAGAGAGCTTAGTCAATCAATAACTTTTATTTTTATTTGAGCTGAAAAAGTGACGCAAAAAATGTTCTTTCGCGATGGCTTTTGTGAAGTGCTCCAATTAGTTCGACTTTCGAATCAAGTGAAAGGCGAATCAAAACTGGTAGGTTACTCTGTTGGTGCCCATTATGTTATAGGATACCTAGCTATTGTGGATTGGTAGACGTCTTGGCTGAGTGAACAGTGCCTCGACGGGATATAGGTGTAGGTAGGTAGCACTACAACATCAACGAAGCAATAAGACTATTCGTGGAATTACCGGTTTGGCGGGGTCGTCGTAGTGTCAAGATTTTCAAACTCAGTTCCAGAGTTCGGATATCCTGTCAGCACCCAGCCATGGTCAATGCAATCCTAAAAATAAGCTTATTTTTTATAGGGACTTAAACCTATCAAATCTTTCACTCGGCGCGGCAGGAATACTAACACAGCTTCAATCAAAAGTAGCTGAGTAACTCAGTAGGCAAAAGTAGCTTAACTTTATATACATTTTGGTAATAGGTATTAGTATTATCGCCTTTACGCATGACAATATCCACAAGAAAAAACCAGTAGGTAGGTATTAGGCCTAGTGAAAAATTATGACGGGAAACCAAAGAGATGATGTCATAAATAGGTAGGTATAGGTAAGTTACGTTCATGTAGGTAAATAATAAAATAACTTTTACCTTCTTCAACAGCCTGCGTTTGATGACTTCGTTCTTCACCTGCAGACTCTGTCCGTAAGCACGCAGCTTGTCACCTACATCGTCCTTCTTCTCCCTAGCCTCATTCAGAAGATCATCCAAATGCACTGTTGAATTTAAAGATTTCTGTGTTATTATTACTTAGATACCTACCTACATATGTTATTTTTACGGTATGGTACGTAGTAGATATAGAAATAGATGCATGGTTATCAATCAAGGCTAAAAGGTCAGCTATGTATGACGGAGTAGCTAATAATTATGTGTCAAGCAATGATCGCTAATCAATTTCTACGTATAGGTCACAGACAACTGTATGATAGATGAGATAATAAAACGTTGAAAAGATCTGCATACAATAAACCAGTCCGAAATGCTTCGATAAAGCAAAAGCCTGACTCCTCCGGCCTGACCCTCGCGGCCCGATCAGCAACACCCGGTATATTCCCGGAGCACCGACCACGTGAAGTCCCTGCTTCGGACCCTGCGCCCCTGATGAGCATGCGCGCACCGCGTTAAAGCACTTCGTCGATATCTTGTCCAGATCATCATCAACGTCGACGTGAACTTCCTACAGTGATGAACATTTACACAGTTGAAAGATGCTCATGTTTAAACAGTTGGTAGACTGCGGAGTCTACAAACTGTTTTTCTATTTTAATTCAGAATACCTACGCACTAAAAAAACAAAGTGTAAAGTTTTAAATTAGGTAGGTACCTACCTTCAGCGTGGCTTTGTAAGCGTACTTCAGCCCTTCAAAGTCCTGCTGCGTGAAGGACCTGGCTGGAGTCAGATTGTTGGGGGCCGCTGGTGCCTGTGGGGGCGTCGGAATCAACGCCAGGGTCACCGTCGGCAGCACTCCGTCTTGCTGCAGACAACGTGCCTCGCGCACCGAACATGGGTGATCTAATCGAATCTGTTTGGTTAGTTAGGTAAGTTAAGTACAAGTAGATAGGTACTAAAGTAACTCCCGAATTATTCAAAGATTTGATTTCGATTATGTTTATGAATCTAATCTAGGTATCTAACCTACGTACTGACCTCAAACCAGGTTGAAGTTACTAAAATTGTAGTTCTAATTTTATTGTTGATAAATTTTCTGTTGAATGTTAATAGATAGGTAATAATTGTATATGTGGCTAGATATGACGAATTACAATAAATCTGCTCCAATATGTTGTACTGATTCACGTTGTTGTTCGTATATTAAATCTAACTGAATTCCTTCAATCCATGGCGTTTTCTATCATAATCCATCATAGATGTTCTTATATTTACTTATCTTTATTAGGTAAACTAAGTTACTAGAATCGAACAAGTAGAAAGTTAGAAAAAAAAACTACGGAAGGTTAAGTGTAACTACTTTTACTTGTTTGATTCTAGTAGGTATATGTAACTTCTTAGGTAGGTACCTAAACATAAACTATATTACCAAACATCAGCCAGCCAGCTTGCGGTACGGGATCCTTCAGGGTCATAGCGCGGGTCACGTCTGACATGAGCACCGGGGAGATGCAGCCCGGCACGTAGTCATCGTGCTGCGTCACAAAAATACCTACATGATTATTTTGATAACCTAGTAGCTGCTCGCAACAGTCGCAACTTTACTTACGTTGTAGGTAAGTACGGCATTCTGTGGTACGGCCATCCTTTTACCACAGAATACAGAAAGCTTTAACTTTAGTTTACCTTTTATACCTACCTACATTACATAGTACGTGAGGCGCGCTATAGGTACCTACCTAGGTACTTACTGGTAAGAAGGTATACTCTACTATAAAGGTAAAGTGTGTATACTTTTGTACATACCAACCCAACCTACCTAAAAAATGTATAGGTACTTATTTACGTACTTAATTAGGTTATTTATACTAACTACAAGAGTTGCTTAGCTTTTTATGATACCTTTTCATAGCGATCCATCACGCAGCGTCGCGTGATCACGAAGAAGCCAAGGTCTTTTATCATCTGCTTGGCCAGCGCTTTTATATCTGAGAAACGCACGATTGTTCTAGGAATGAACGTGATAAATTGACCATCTCGCAGCCTACTACATACCTAGACCTACTAGAGAAAACTTAAGTGAAAACGCTAACACTCTATTTGTCCTTCCTACGAGCCTTTAAGAAGTTTGAGGTAGGTACAGTTCGCCCAACGGATCTAGGCATTCGTGAAGTTAGCCGTTTGTCTGCGCAGAACAAAATTTTGTATGAAAAAGCGGTCACTGCGCAGACAAACAGCTAACTTCACGAATGCCTAGATCCGTTGGGCGAACTGTAGGTACCTCAAACTTCCTAAAGGCTCGTTCTCGTAGGAAGGTAGAATAGAGTGTTAGCGTTTTCACTTAAGTTTTCTCTAGTAGGTCTACCTCGCTAGATAGGCAAAACTACTTTACCAAACTTCAGTTCGGGTGAAACCAGCAGAATCACACGGTCAGCGTCGACGGAGCAGTGCAGGTGATGGCTTAAGAACACCTTCATGTGCTTCAGGTGATCCTTGGGCAGATTGATAACTAGATCCCTGACCATATCCTATAGGAAACAAAAATCCAGTAGGTACCTATCAAATATTTTGGAAGAGGTCGGTCGGTAGGTATTATATTACCTTGAATATTTTATAGATTCTATATTTTTCGAGGTACGGTATAAACCTTTCGGGCATTTCAATAGGCCTTTTAGTAGCGTCGGTTTCAGTCATATTCGAAGATGGATACCTACCTAATAACAATTAATAGTATGTTTCTCTATGAGAGCAAAAATATTATTTTTCCGAGTCCGTTGACTTGACCGCGTTGATGACTGACAATAAGGCACAAACTATTAGATATGCTAAGGTTGTTTTTTTAATTTCAATAAAACATATAACTATGTTTTACTCTGAGTTTATAATACACTTTTCAGAAAAAAATAAAACGGTTTCTGAACGAGAAGTCAGCTCACTTCACTTCTTGGTCACTTCTTATTATTTATTTATTTATCTAAACATAAAAGAAAAGGGCTTTGTCGCTGAGCGACTATACCGCCCAATCGGTAACATCTTAGGTCAGTCTTCTTCATCTTCTCTATCACTTCACTTCTTGGTTTCTTCTGGTTTTACTTCACTCCCCGGCTTCTTCTTCTCTTTGTTCCTTCTTCCTCTTCATCTTTTTATTAATGGCAACTAACTGTAAACTGTATTAACCATAGATTTAGCATGGTACCTTTTTGGATTAACAGTATATTCTGCAAATGTCAAGTATCTTCACCTCTCAAATATGTATTATGTCACGTCAATTTGGTTTTGAAAAAACATGGCGCCTTGTTATTTCAAAACTCCAGCGAAAATCTTTCGTCAAATGAGAAATTTACTTGAATACTCCCCCATTCCATTTACCAAATCTCCTGTTACGTAATCCAAGGTCACTTCTTGGATATGCTAAAATGCTTGTTATATCTCTATGCTTCTTGGTTTATGAAGTGAGTGAAGTGAAGTGAGCTGACATCAGCTGATTATTTTGTAGTGAGTGACTTTGTCGTTTGTTGGTCGTTGTCAATGTCAAACCCACGCAGACTGGAGTCTGTCTTGTTTTTTTAAGGTTATGTTTTGAAATCAAAATAAAACACTTTATTATATTTTCTTGATAATTTACGGCACTGGTCGTAAGCGGTTTGACTCCAAGTTATGACGATGCCTAGTATCAGGGGTCAGGTGTCAATACGAGGCGTAGATAAGGGATCTGAGGCCTAAAATACCATGTGATCATCGTTCAGCTCCCGTGCATAGATTGTTGCGACACAATAGTTTTCCTGTAATTACTACATCATTCCGGCCCAGTCAGCGAGTAGTAGGCTGATGACTCGCATCGGCCTGCGTCGCATTAGTGTAGTGAGTAGAATATCAACGGAGATGTCGTCTTTGAAGTGCAATTACGAGGTAAATTTTCATAACAGCTCTCAAACTTCCTCAGTCTCTTGTAGCTACCAAACAGCTATATTTGGTGTTTATTAAAGTACCTAATTAGGACAATTTTATAGTACCTAATTAGGACAATTTTATATCAATTCTAAATTCAAACACGTTTCCAAACTGATGTTTTCACAGAGATAATGCTTGGTAATTAGTGAATTAGTCTTCTAACAGTTGTTATTGCAATGTGAGCTCTGTGTTTTGCAAATTATGATACACTGTTATGATCCCTGCTTCAGTAATTGTATGCATATTCTGTAAATTGGTGTTCAACTCACAATTCATTTAAGATTTGTAATTCAGATAATTGGTTGAAAAATAAATTTGAAATTTGCTTCTAGCGTTTGAAAAACATATTTCTATGGGTTTAAAATGGATCAATTTTCAAATACAGGTTCAATTTCTTTTAATTTTCCAGACCCTGGTGTTACACGGTGAATGGTTCTTACATAAATTTATTTCAGGAGGCGATCCGAAAGCTGAACTCCCTTCAGTCAAACAAATCAACTATAGAGCAGATAAAGAATAGCATAAAAAATGGACAAGTAAGTGATAATTATTCAATGCCAACCTCTTATTTATAAATGCTAAACATTTTCAAGGTCTCTTACATCCCATTCTAAATTCTGTGCAATGTTGTCTTAAAGAAGCAGCTGTGTTAATAGTACTCAGTAACCTTTTATTAAATTGACAACCTCTGTGGCGCAGTGGGCGAAGGTCCGCTTGCGACACAGAAGGTTGCGGGTTCAACCCCCGCCGTGAGACAAATGTTTGTATGTTCTACATATATTTGTCTCAGGTCTGGGTGTTTTCTGTAATTCTTTATTGTACAAGAGACAATGGTTACAAAACAATAATTAGAAATTCTATTCTATTGATTGTTTTCTATGTATAATAAATAAATGCTGGACAGTTATATAAATTTTTAATATGTATGTACATATTAAAAAAAAAAACTATTTATTTAATATATCAGTCATCTAGTACCCATAACACAAGCTCTGCTTACTTTGGGGCTAGATGATACTGTGTGAAAAAGTCCAGCATTATTTATTTTATTTTTTAATTTCCAGGGTACTGATTGGGTGATAGCCAATGCACATCTATCTTTAAACATCCAACACTGCTGGTCAACTGTGAGCAACAAGTGGTCCTATGTTCTCAGACCTAGGATTAATTTTTTCCCAGTTCTCGGCTAGCAACATCCAAATTGTTTCATCTTATTTTACAGAAATGTACAAACATTGAAGACATGGAGAACTACTTGGCCAGGACAGGAGTACCTCTCACAAAGCTAGATGAGCTGTCTGTGATTCATGTGGCCGGAACCAAAGGGAAGGTCAGTAAATAATAATCTGATTTCGTTTCTGTAAAACATATTTTTATGAATATAAAAAATAGACAATGCTAATAGGTAAGTAAAGAAAATAGGTAACAGAAATACAATTTTTACTTTGTCTAACTTTATTTATTTACATCTCATATTTTCAGGACTATTAACACTATTAATGGGACATTTACCATGATTCAATTAGTTGGAGTTTCCCGATATTTCGGCGCAGTTACACACGCCATGATCCCGAAAGAACTGGTCATTGAGAGTGGGTAGGTTTATTGGCAGACGAATCGATCTACCCTCTTTCTCAGTCTTTTATTACTACGAGATGTTCATATCCCGTTAATAGTGTTAATAGTGTTGATAACCATGATAGTTTAAAAAGTTATATCATATTTTCAGGGTTCCACAAGCGCGATGTGCGAGTCCATCCTCCGCGCGCACGGCTTTCGCACCGGCTTCTACTCGTCACCGCACCTTGTGGCGGCTCGCGAGAGGGTGCGGCTCGACGGGCGGCCGATGACGGACCAAGCCTTCGCTAAACACTTCCATAGAGTGTATGAGATGCTGTATGATACTAGGGTGAGTTTAGGGGCTCAACTTTTTAAAATTATGAAGAATTACCTAGTAGACATTCTCTCAGACCAAGTCACAAAAGATCCATTGAATAGGTACCTGTCGCGAGGGGCAGTCTGATATGTCCAAATAAATATTGGCACATGCCAACATTAATCAAAGTCAGCATTAGTGGCAGGTTGCAAGCCCATCGCCGCCTGTGAGAATACTAACTGATGTTTTCCTGCACCATTTAGAGATTTTTTAAATGAGCTTATAAATTATCTCAAACGATAATGTAAGTTGATGGAAGCCCTCAGATGGCTTTCAAACTCCTTAATAAGACCCTAGCTTATACTACCTTTCTATTGCTCTAGGATCACGAAGGTGACATGCCGAAATACTTCGCGTTTCTAACAGTGATGGCTTACAACGTGTTTCTGATGGAGAAGGTGGATGTGGCGGTCATCGAGGTCGGCATCGGCGGCATTGTTGACTACACTAATGTTTTACGGTAACTAGCATAGCTTGATTTAATAGTAAAAAAACTGGCGCAGCCGGAGGGATTAAGATTTTTAGGGCATTAAAACGTATATTTGTGAAATTGTCTTCGGGTGAATTGGCTGATGGATAGCGTAGTTTTTGTTTTATAATAAGTTTAGAAACGAGAAGTGTGGGAAAGGACTGCATAGGACCGAACATGGGGTGTTATAGAGAGGAGGCCTATACCCAGAAGTGGGTGCAATCGGGTTGATTAGATAGATAGAAATAAGAAACATAACTATTTAAACAGGCTCATCCCTATACCCTAACGTCACGTTCAGTTAGATATAATTCAATGGCTAACTTCACGAACGCGTAAGCCTTTGGCCGTGAGCTATAACAAATTTATTTTGGTTTTTTCAGCAAAGTCCCAGTGGTCGGCATAACCGCGTTAGGACTGGACCACACGTCGATCCTGGGCCACACGCTGGCCGAGATCGCGGCGGCCAAGGCGGGGGTTATGAAGGCGGGCTGCGCGGCCTACAGCGTGGCGCAACCGGCAGAGGCCATGGATGTCTTGAGAAATACTGCGAATGCTGTAAAAGTGAGCTTCCTCACGATGATAGAAAATATCATTTATGAGGTTTCGAGTTTGTACGGTAGTTGAAGGTTTTCATTTGTTCTGAAAGGGTCTGGTCGTGGAATAGTCAGTGGCAGTCCAAGATTGAACATTTTGAGAATTTAAAGTTCCTTTTTCATCTTGCTATGCGGAAAATGTTTATGTTTGGTCTAGATACGAATACATGTAGTAATTATGAAAAAAAAAAACGAACATTAGCCTAAGTTTTGCTTATTTAACCTACGGATTTTAGAGACACGTGTACTCAAGGTGACACAATGTTCACGTACTTTCATCGTAATATTAGCTATGCCAACATAATACTTATCACTAAATCATAAAACTCTTTTCTTTCAGTGCCCATTGACAATCGCTCCAGACTACAATACATACAAATTCCCGAAATCTCAAAAGCCGAACCTACAAGTTGATCTAGAAGCGTACAGAACGAACGCCTCCCTCGCTATACAACTATCTCACGCGTGGCTGCGGACGCAAGCGAATCTAAAATTAAACGGCTTCAGACCAGATGTATTTAAGGGTTATAATCGCCTGTCTGGAATGGTCCAGTATGAAGTGCCGGTGGAAACTATGGAGGGTTTGAGATCTTGCAAGTGGCCAGGGAGGTATCAACTTGTGGACAGTGAGTATGCGACGTTCTATCTGGACGGAGCGCATACTAAAGAGTCGATGGAGATTTGTGCACAGTGGTTCAGTGATAGCAATAGCAGGTGAGCATGATTCGTGAACAATTATTTTGCAATTAACCAGGAGACAACCCCCTCGGTTGAATTAATCAGCTCCTAGGAGCCGTCTCCACGAGCGAGAGAATCGGGTCGATAGTATTTTTGATTTTTTTTTCAGATTCGACGACAAAATCCTGATATTCAGTGCAACCGGCGACAGGAAAGCCGAAACATTACTCAAGCCACTGAGCGGTGTTCCATTCAAGCATGTGTACTTCGTCATACCAACCGCCCACAAGGTCACATCAACAAATAACGACAACTACTCTGTTGAACAAGAAGATCTCATCCTAAGATGTGAAAACCACGCGCAAACATGGAAAAATTACTCTCAGGGTAACATAACAGTATTAGAATGTGTTTCAGACGCCTTAGTGAGCCTAAAGAATGTTTATGTAGGTGAAAAACCTTCAGTGTTAATAACAGGGTCGCTCCATCTCGTTGGTGCTGCGTTATCAATATTAGATCCTAATTTGACCACATGATATGTTAGTTTAAGTGACACTATGAGTGTTTTGTTAAGTTTTTAGTGTATTTATTTTTTGTTACTTGTTATAGTTGAAATAAAATGCAAGTTCAAAACTGAATTTAGTTTTTGTATTGGAAAAAAAGCGACATATTTGAGTTAAAACTTCTAACTTTTACATGATTGAAAATTTAATTTACTATTAAATGGATTGTAGGAAGGATAACTGAACCTAGCAGGTAAAATAGTAAGTACTTATGTAGGAAAAAGAAGAAATTACGTTTATTTATGTTGTTTTTATTCATAGTAAAAAAAATACTGCCTACACAGTAGACTATTCACAAAATAACATCGTACTTCTAAAAATAAATAAGATCCTATTAAAAAAAGTTGGTTATCCTATTGTCAACTGTGTGTCAGTTGTATCAAGCAACCTATCAATATCTGTCAGCCATGATATCAATCTATTTAAGTAGCCATCATCTAATTTATAACTTAACAGCAATAGCTGCATGTGGTCATAAGCCATAGCATGCTCTAGCAAGTATTCCAACCTCTTGTCCCGAATTGATAGCAACTTTATAAAGATCAAGGCAATTAATGTCCATTGAATAGGTTTGAACATTATGTTGTTTGCTTGTAGCTTAAAAGTATTCACTAAAAGACGAACATCAGAAGTTATTGAAAGAGCTAGCAAGCCTAGGGATCGTAGCAAGTCAGGTAAGACTTTGTTAAGATGTTGAAGGACTATCCTTCTGCGTAGTGCATTTTGGGCATTCTTATCAACAAGAGGTAGTTGGGTTACATTCCCATCATCAGTCTGTTTGTCTCCCTCACACTCTTGAGGTTCTAGTATCTCCATCTCGCCGGATATGAATGCTCGCACTTTCAACTGCATTCTTTTACTTTCTTCTTGTAGAATTTTATAATCTGGTAGAGGTTG
Organism: Epirrhoe tristata; assembly: GCA_951394285.1. Lineage (NCBI taxonomy): Eukaryota > Metazoa > Arthropoda > Insecta > Lepidoptera > Geometridae > Epirrhoe > Epirrhoe tristata. The sequence continues at coordinate 11,785,237 of OX596139.1, forward strand.
CGTCTGCCTTTGCAATATTTTAGCGTCGTTCTTCTTATCCTCCAACTCTAACATGTTTAGTTTCTTACAAAGTTGTTGGTACTGGTCGTACACATTGGATTTGTAAAATACTCCTTTAGTATAGTTCTTGAGATATTGAGTAATGTATTCTCCTTTATCTGCAACCATCTCTCTGACTTTCTCTTCTCCAAATAGGAAGATGATAGTGTCCATTGTAAACCATTGGGCCATGCATTTTTCAACTTCAATTGCTAATGCAGTGACGGAAGGTTGCTTTTTCTGTGATGTTTTCTTTAACTTAGTATCTTTAGGAGTACTAGGTTTCTGTGTGAGGATTGGATCAATTTTTTTCTCTGGTTTTTCTATGATTTCCCCAACAATATTGGTTGGGTTTCGAGTTGGTTTACTGAGTTCTTTATGTATTGGTTTCTCCGACACACTTTCATCAGTCACTTTTTTATCGACTAAAGTATTATCTTTGTTATCTACTCTATTTACATTCTGATCTTTACTGTCTTGTTCTTGAGGTGCTGTATCAATTGATTCATTAATTTTATCAGTTTCATGTACTTCAGGTATATTATTGACATCCTTGAGACTTGCATTGGCGAACTCATTGATGGATACAAATTTATCTGTAGTCTTTATTTGAATCCTTTCGATACCAAGATCTACTTCCTGTCCCATACTTCCAGGTGAGTCTAGAGGCCGTAGGTGAAACTGAGGTATCACTTCATGCTCTCTGAACCATAGAGGACTTGTAAGCATTTGTTGCTTCACATACATAGCTGATTTATAGCAACTGTTGCTACAGAAGCTCTTTCTAGCCGTAATATCATACACTTTGTTTGTTTTCAAAGAAATACGGTACTGTTGTTTGGGTATATCTTTGTGTGACAAGGGCTTCTGGCAAATGGGATATCCACAAAGGCGTAGAATAGATCTCTCCTCGATAACATCGTCGAAGTGAGCTTGGTTGATGTCAGGTAAGCATTGCAGTAAGTAGTGTTCAGTGACGCCTCCCTCGAGCAAGCTTTCAACCAGTTTTTGAGCTTTGGCGGTGCACTCTCTCTTCTTGAGTATAGCTTGACGAATTTGCTCCTTGGACATTTCCTCGAGCTTCGTCGGTTTCTTCTTGGGTTTTAAATTGATTTCCATATTGCAATTTAGAGTTATCGCTAATCTTTATATAAATATTCCTTTTCGTTTCAAAAGAATGAGTAAAGTAAAAACCGAAAAAACTTACGAAAATAAACAATTGCACTCCAGCTATTCTTCCTGTATGTTTCTCCAGCAGAGCTAGTAATAGCAGAGAAATGATAAACTACTATGATTAATTCTGTGAGTAATAGTATGTTTCTCAGTATGTATGTTTTTCACAAACTATTAGGATGCTAGCTAATATGTTTCTCAAACTCCACCAAGAACTCCACCAAGCCAGCCACCCACAAACAAACAAAGAAAGACAAAAAATTACTCTCACAGATGACAGATGCTATGCTATGATAGCCACCCCACCATAGATTTAACATGGTACCTTTTTATATATATGCACCCCACCAGCTGGCTGACTGACAATGACACAATTTGACAACTGAAGTGGCTGCTGGCTGCTGCTGGCTAGTGAAGCTTTTGGTTGTCTATGTCTAATCTATTATTATTATTATTATTTATTCACAAAAAAAAGGGCTTTGTCGCTGAGCGACTATATCGCCCAATCGGTAAAAAACATCATCTAGGTCTAGGTCTTCATCATATAGGTCTTCATATTCTTTATGGTTTCACTTCACTTATTGGTTTCTTCTTCTTCTTTTATTCCTTCTTCTTTTCACTTCAAATCTTTCTTCAAAATATGTATTACGTCACGTCAATTTGAGTAAATTGAAAAAACATGGCGGCTTGTCTTTTCAAAACTCCGGAAATTTTTCGTCAAATGAGAAAACTTCTTGTATACTCCCCCATTCCATTTGCCAAATCTCCTGTTACGTATCCAAAGCTTCATTAGTAAAATGCCACCGAAATTACATAATAAAACCTAGTAAAACACGAGAAAACTAAATAAAATAGCAGAGCCACTAGTTCCTTCAAAAATGACGAAAAAAAAAAAAAAAAAAAAAAAAAATGTCTAATCTAAAAAAATAAATAATATTTTTTAGATTTTTTTTTCACTAATCTAAATGGATGGCAATGTAACACTGACATTTGTTGCGTCAACTTCTCGCAGACAGATCAGATGTCATTTTGACGGAAAACGGCAAGGAAAATGTCATTGTTGTTTTGTACGATAAAATAATTTCAATTCAACAGGCGCCAGCAGTCCGTCGACCTTTCCCTGTATTCATTTGCGTATTTTAATAATACGGGATTGATTCTTTTATGTTGCTATATTATTCCGTTAAATTGTGTTAATTTAATTAGTGATTGTACTATTTCAAAGGCCAGGAAAGCAAGCGCGCTTGAAAGTTGATAACACGAAAAATATTGCTTCGATTATTTACTTTCTAATTCATTATCAATGGATTGTTAGATAATGATGCGCCTATCGTGTAACGACAGGGCTGATAGTAAACAGTTATGGAAGCAAGCTTGAAGTGGTTCGTGATTATTTAGGACAAAAATAAGGTAAGCACATGAGAGGGATAAAAATATTTCATTCTAACTTAGCAGCTACTTATTGAATAATTTGGCACCCCAATATTACACTAAGTGACTTTTTCTATTCCTCATCGTCTTCCTTGTTCTTCCTCATGGTCTTCCTTCACTCAGTGGGATAAGGATCCCACTGAGTGTGTAGCACCCTAAGCATCTCTTTCATTTTCTTCTACCACTCAACTTGTCTTAAGATTCACACATATCCATGTTTACAGTGAACCTGGGTTATTACGAGTATTCATCCACATTCATACTCATCACTTATTACACACAACATAACATTGGCTCTCATCCTCCTTATGACATGCCAATAATTTGTATCTATAAACTATCTACTATCTCTCATGTATGTTTGTATTGAACACATTTTCCCCTTAGTTTAAATAACTTTAGTGTCTGATAGTAGGTATAATTAAGTCATCTTTCCTTAAAGTTAAACAAACCAATGTAGTTTTATGTTTTTGAAAAAGCATTAGGCTGTGGATGATATATATATTTATTAACCTATACTTTCCCACTGCTGGGCAAAGGCGGATGAAATTAGCTAATGAAAACTTATTACTTACCAGGAACTAACATTTGAATTTACTACACATTTCCATTTAATTTATACATACAGAGCAAACACAGATGTACCGAAACAATAAGACAATTGTTTTATTGACATACTAAAACATGTTGTGCCGACCCCACTTAAGTGGGATAAAGGCAGGAAGAAGAAGAAGAAGACTAGCAAATTTTATTTGACATGTAGAATTATATAGTCTTAAATATTTATTTACAGAAACTAAGCTACTACATATTTACATATATTTACAAAATACAACAGGATTAGTCAAGCTATCTAAGGATCGTTAGAAACGATCTATAGATAGCTCAACTGATCCAGGTCACTGTGTTTGAATTATATTACTTTAGATGGTAAATTATTTTTTGAAATCAGGCGAGTACCTAGTGTCTTTGATTAGGTATCTATTTCTCCTTCTTAGATAGATAGATATTTTATTTTTTGTCTAGGTGTTGTTTCTTAACCCTAGAGTGAGATTTGGACTATGTATGTATGTGGCTGTGGTCTAATGATTTTGAGTGTTATTTTAAACCCATACCAATTTATCTTTAGTACTATACTTCTTTAGTACTCACTGTATCTAATCTGAAGGACTTGTTAAGATATTTCCTGAAGTCTTTATTTTAAGTATATTTTTAACAAAGATGAAAGCAGTCATGGCCATGGCGCATGGCGCGCCGACTATCAATCGGAAGGTAGAGGGAACGAATCCCTGTGCATCAATGAAGTTTTCGTTTCGAAAAATTATGTGCGCATTGACACGAGCTCACTAAGATTAAAGGCCACAACAAAACCATTGCCATAGTCACCAGTCTGTGTCAGCCTTTATCGAATCTACTTTCGTGTATATTATCAAAACATAATCTATTTTCAATTCGTCCTATTATAAACAGTGAGTCAATCTTCTAATCACAATTGGGCTGACGAAAAATTATTTAATGTTTAATAGCCATTGTTCAGATACAATAACACGGCTATCAGCGCTGGTCACGTCTAGTAATATGGTGGTTCTTACTTAGAAAGTGTGTTTGAAAAGCTGCTGGAAGTTTGCAATGGGCCTCAATGATAATTAGGTAAATCCTACAGTTTATTTTTGTTAAAATCATCTTTTTTGAGCCATGGAGCGCAGCAGTAGGAATAAATCTGTCCGATCGCGTATGGAATAGTACAGTTCGCCCAACGGATTTAGGCATTCGTGAAGTTAGCTGTTTGTCTGCTCAGTGACCGCTTTTTCATACAAAATTGTGTTCTGCGCACGGCTAACTTCACCAATGCCTAGATACGTTGGGCGAACTGTAGGTATAGGTACTACGCTTAAATTAATAACCAGTAAACATAGTTGACATTTATGTCATACCCACCAGCGTATGATGGAGCTGGGCGAACACGTCTGCCTGCCGGTGTATTTGTGGGCAAATTTAGGCATACAACCTCAAGAAATAGGACGCGTAGATGTGGAAGACCCTTTATTGTCATTATTTGATATCTCGTACGCGACCGACACTTGAAAGCCCTCTAAATCCTATATACCTAACGCGACACAGCCGCTTACTGTTGTTGGCAGTGCATACATTCCGTTATCAAGTTGCCTGTCAATATAAAATATACATTTTAAATGACACCACTCGATCAGTACCAAATTACGTAGGTACTAAAATCACGCACGCCTCTTATCTTCCATAGTGGTGAGCATAGAGACCATAATTTTCCACTTTCGCCCTCTCATTTGATCACTGCTTGTAATTCAGGATTCATGTCGCAGTAGGCTAAATGGGCGAAGGTCCGCCTGAGACTCGGAAGACAGACACCGCGGGACCAATATTTGTATGATCCGCTAATATTTTGGGGGTCTGGCTGGGTGTTTTCTACATTTAATAATTATATCTCTGCTTACTTAAATGTGCATCATTTAATAGTTATTTCCCTTGCCAAGTTTGAACGGTGTGTCCTACAGCAGGCGCGATGCATATGTGGATGTGGTTCGGCTACAACCTTGGGGACTTCCTGTTCCCGGGCCTCAACATCACCAGCCGCTGGTCGTTCGCGCTCACTTGGATAGCGCTGTTCTTCATCTCTCTGCTCTATGAGGGCTCGAAGGTAATAAATATAATCAATTAGGTAGTTATTCACGATCGTCTATAACAGTAGCAACAGTTTTATGAAGGTCGGTTAAGCTTCTAAATGGGACTGAAAAGAGTAAACCAAATTAAAATGGTTTCCATGACTCCTCATGACTCATTAGACCACTCCGTTCGGTGGGCGTGGTACTCAATTGCCCGCTATTGTCAATTTAGCCAATCAATTTTCGTAAATTTACATCCTGCTCATTGATCTAAAAAGAACTAAAACTTACCTTATTACCTATCAGACCTAACCCTTTACAAAAGTTTGATAACAATCATGGCTTATCAGCTTTACAGTTGGACACGACTATTTAAAGTGCTCTCGGAAGCACATAATCGCTCAATTGTTTTTTACAATACAACCCATTTATACTGAAATGACTGCACCAAGAGGTACATCGCTTAACTTCGACTATCTGTTATTGAAAGCGATCACGAGCACTTCCACTTAGCAGATAATGAACAAAGTTCAAATGTTGCAGGTCTACCTGGCAAAGGTACAGAGAGAAGCCATAAAGAAACTGTACCCCTTCAGATCAGATGAGCGGAGGAACTTGCTGTGTGATCGGTGAGTCTAAAGACAAACATGCCTATAGGGGCATTTTCGACATAGGACATAACTTTGTCAGTGTATAGCCGAGAAGGAGCAATCTAGCAAATTGCGACTAATATTGCTTCTTTCTCAGTGTACCTAATAATACCTATAAAATGAAATGAAATTTATTTGCACGAACACATGTGATACAATAAGATCTTAAAATTATATTTGTCCATTCTGTGTCCTACCAAAATATTAGGCATGCAAATTTTAAATGTCAAGATAAATGATAATAAGTAAAAAATTATAATTGATGTCCCTAACTATTTAAGTATTCATTTACGGAGTAAAAACATTTGTCGTTAAGACATTTTTTTTATTTATTACTGAACAAAAATGGCCATTTAATTCTTTAAGATCAGTAGCTTGTTATAAACCATAATGCATATGTTAGGCTTGACGTTGTGTTAGTTTTAAATTATATTTAGGAATGTACAGTCTGTTATTGGACGTGTTTCTTAGGACTCGTTCCCAAAAATCTTGATTGGTTTTAAAGTAATTTGCGTGTTGTCTTACGAACTCAGATGCTTGTTTTATATATAGACAGGGTAGAGTCAAAATATAGTATATAGCAAATTGCCCCTGCTCGAAATTTTAGTCGTTGGTTTACAGGGTAGCATGGGTGGTCGAGAAAACACATCCATTGTATTGGTAGGTATAGGTAGATTAGACATAACAGTAATACAGCTAATTGCATGAATTGTTTTACAACTTTATAATCGTGTTTGTACAAATACTTAGCTAGGTACAATACAACATTCATCATTTCTTTGTTCTTTCACAATCGCTTCTATACAATACTGCACAGTATAAACAAACAACTGTTTTAATCTTAGCTATGCGCATTTCACATTCTATTTTAGAATCACATAAATTAAATCATCATCATAATCATCATGTCAGCCATCTAGTGTCCACTGCTGAACATAGGCCTCCCCCATCGATTTCCACAGCGATCGATCTTGTGCAGCCAACGGCTCCCAGCAGCCTTTACCAGATCGTCTTTCCATCTAGTGGGGGGCCGTCCTCTACTGCGGTTTCCGGTGCGTGGCCTCCACTCGAGAACCTTTCTGCCCCAACGGCCGTCAGTTCTACGAGCTATGTGCCCCGCCCACTGCCACTTCAACTTGCCAATCCTGTGGGCTATGTTATATAAATTAAATATTAAAAGTAAATATAAAAATATTTGCTTTTAATATTTAATTTATATTCATTCCATAACTAGGCAATTAATAAGAGGTGAGGGAGGATTCTAGAGGCGGAACAATTATTTGCTTAATCTGCAAATCAAATATTGGTTCCGGGTCTGGGTGTTGTTAATAGGTATTAGGTACCATTGGAACTCGTAGTTCACACACATTCTCATACACACATACGAGTATATAGGTACCACATTGTAGTTGGGTATCTTTAGCTTCTGGCTTTTCTGATTTAAAAGTAGGTGAAAGGAACTTAAGTCAATGGCATTAGGTACACAACATTCCATGTATTAGTAAAACGGATACGGGTGCGTAGACTCCAAGGTCAGATGGTCGTATGGCCTACTTTAGTTAATCGGCCTCAGATTTTTGTGATAATATAAGTTTAAATCTAATCTGAGGCCTCATTTACGGAGACGTAGGGTGGTACACGCAGAATCGCAAAACGCCACACGCGACGCCGGCGGCCCCTGTCGCCGACGCCCCGCGTCTTACTCGTACAAATAACAAGCAATGAAAAACTATTTTATTTACTCTAATTTATACCTACGTTTAATAGGTCCTATTTGTTGTAAAATAAGTAGAGGAAAGCGTGCTTACAGTTAATAGAGGAAAAATATCGTGAGGATACCTGCAGCTTAGTCAGCTCCCACTTATTGAGCAAATCTTTCCTGTGGCTTAATAGGTAATGCACTGTTAAGTTGGTTCCGAGTAATTATCAGCTCACCGGAGCGGGCACGTGACGGCACGTCGCTAGTTTTTTTTAATCGCGATCCTAAGGGAAGTCCGGGATACAAAGTATCCTCTATATTATTATATTATCATGTTGCACTATAACCTCCTATATCTTCCAGTAAAAGTATCATTGAAATCGGATCGACCGTTCCAGAGATTAGCAAACAGACAACCACAATGTTTGTATTTTAGTATCGTATAAATAACTCTACCTACCTATGCACTTGAGAAAATACAGTTATGTATTTTGAAATCACAGACAGACAATTCAATTTTATTTATATGTATTGATAGTTATAGGTAGTACCCATAGCCTACCATATTTAATTTTATCGCATGCTTACCTACTCTGTTTATCAAAACGTCACAGATTGATTTAGTTCAAATGATGGGGTTACTGTCGTTTGGGACACAAACGTTTGGGACACTTTGTCCCTATTGACACTTTTGATTTTAAATGTTTTTTTCACTGTCATTTGGGACACTATCAAAATATTGAAGCTGTTTTGTACAGTCAGATCAAAAAGTTTTTAAATAATTATAATACGATTATTTTAAAGTAGCTTAAAGGGACTAGACATGGTGGCGACGTGTAGGTATAGGTATCAGATCACTGTAATTAAATAATTTGTAAGTCTTTTTCAACTTAAAAAAAACTACAAAAATTCATTTAAAATGTATATTTATTTACTACGTTGTAAAGTCCACATCTTCAAAATATCGGTTTATATTAATTAACAATAATAATGTCATAACATTACCTACTTATTATTAAAATCTTTTGTGTATACATAAAAATCTTTAAAAAAAAAATAACCTACAAAAATCACAGTACATTCACAGCATTTGGCACAATACTCTACTAAAGCTAAAATATCAAACAAATCAAAAGATAACCTAAAGATAAAAAATAGCCTAAAAAATCACAGTATTTTTACAATATTTGGCATATTATTCTTAGAATTCTTATCTTTTATGGTATCTATAGCCAGCACGTAGAAGTATCGGTTTTCCGCGCTTCGACGTTACTATTTTGATTCCATTTTGATTTTGACTTGACGATGCTGGTGGATCTCCTGAAAAAACAAATATGCTACTTTATGAACATTTCACAAGAATATCTGTACCTAACAGTCTATCTAACAAAACCATAAATTGATGCATCGAATATAATGACTATGATTATGAATGAAATTAAATATCTCTTACAATACACACAATTTTTTATTAGTTTAGATCTAAATTTAAAGTAATTAAGTACCTGAAAGCGTATAATACCAATAAAAAAATGCTGCGTAAATGATAGTTAACTTACCTCCAAAAAACATGAACAACAACACAAACCGCCACATGACTATTTTTTTACTTAACCACTGACCATGACTCAGGTAGACTAATTAATGGCCGTGCGTCCGAGCAAAAAGAACAAGTGAACCCTTTAGGAACAAAAGAGAAAGAAATAGAAACATTTCTATGCTTTCTAGAACTAGTTTTGCATTAGCGCTTGCTCGCTCGTTACTGCACCTGAGCGAATACTTTACCTTTTTAAAAATGCAAATTTGATATTAAGATTTCTACTGTTGAGGTATCGTTAGAGGTTTAACTCAAAAATCATGATAATTATCTCGTAGATAACATTAATTATGTTCCTAACCACGATAGTTTCAAAAACTATAACGATAGAGGTTTTTTGCCTGACTGTACAAAACAGCTTTTTCTATTGGTGTCCCAAATGACAGTGAAAAAAATATTTAAAATCGAAAGTGTCAATAGGGACAAAGTGTCCTAAACTTTTGTGTCCCAAACGACAGTAACCCAAATGATGCGTTTAATCTTTTTTACGCTTCACAACTTTCGCCGATAAGCAACATTGTAACAATCTGCTTTTTATTTTTTTAGATACGTTAAGTAGGTTGTATTGTACCTACTTATCTAAATCCGTAGATATGATAGATATGTGAATGAATAACAAATGTACGTACCTACCTACCTACACTCAATCTACCGCCAAACTTTCTAATGAATAATATTAGCTACCTACGCTACGCAATGTCTTAGGAAAACTCACTTTACTGGGAAGAAAAGTAGCCATGTGGTAATCCAATTAGTCCGCTTCCTTCATAACAAACATTCAAATCATTTTAGTCGTGAGCGTGAAGGAGAACAAATATCTATCCAAACGATTACTTATAATGTACTTAAGTACCTGATGATGAAGGTCTCCCTGCCACTAGCCAACTCTTATGTGGTGGCAACACAGGTTTTCCTTCTTCATCCATCTTTGTTTCAACACGAGCTCATAACGGTGAAGGAAAACATCGTGAGGAAACCCGCAGCTTAGTCAGCTCCCGTATTGACGTCGTCTTTCCTGTGGGCGGCTGATTAAGCTGAGAGGATCGTTTAGGTGCTGGACAAGCCTATTCCATCTCAAACAATGTCCCAGGCACTACAGCGTCCCGTTAAGTGTAGGCATAGGTTGCCTCCTGACGCTGTATAAATCATCTAATATAGATGTAAAGGCCATCTTTTATCTGCTCCTTCCACAGAACACTATTACTCCTTGGCTCCATTACCCATTAGTGTGACATACTTGAGTTGAAAATGATGTAAGTTATGAATATGTTTTGATACGATTACAGAGAGCAAGGCAGTATCATGGAGCCTACGACGAGCCGCAACGCCAGCGGTGGCCCCGTCAGCCGCTGGAACTCTTTGAGAGTGCGGTAAGTGCCATTTCTGGCCTCGTTAGATTATACAGGGTGTAAAAAGACTTCTACCGAAGCCGAAAGGGGTAGGTACAGCATCCCAACACAACTAAATCCAAAAGGATTTTCCGAAAAAATCATATCCAGAGAAAACAGCGTTAGAAGATTACTGTTTGCGTATGTACTGGGCGCGTTGTTTTACGTAGATTGAAAGAAAGAAAGAAAGAAGAGGTATGGTCTTATTATGTTGTACTAGAAGTAAATAACCGGAAATAACATAAAATGACGTAGCTAATTAAAAAAAAAATCGCTAAATTTGTTAAGAATCTTGGTCTGATTGCAACCCCTCAGTTTTCGGTAGTAGTCTTTTTACACCCTGTAGATAAATAACACCCAACAGTCACATTCATAGCCCTATTCCCTGGCTTAGATCCGACACCATCATCTTAGCACAATCCAAGGAAAAGAAAACGTCAATAAAGGCTAAACTGCGGGTTACCTCACGATATTTTCCTTCACCGTTGTTTGCCTCATAACCGGTAACCTATTTATAACAAAAACATATTATTTCCAGGGTATTGGTAAACGCCCACCAGTCCAGCGTGTTCGTGATACATAACACAGTGGGGTACCTCCTCATGCTGGCCGTCATGATCTACAACGTGCATCTGCTGCTGGCTGTCGTGTTCGGAACTATGCTTGGTGAGTAAAATACATCACGACTCTGCTTTTTTTGTATAGAAAAATTACTGCGGCGCGTGCGGCGCGGATGAGTGTGCGATCAGGCTAAAAGAATAACATAAATGTAATATTATCTGTAATGTATGTTAGGCGGGGCCTAGATGATCAATTATATTGCGCAATTTAATGAATTGCGCAATATAATTGACCGTTTACGGTTAATACTGAAGATCGTGCAAAGATTGAATAAAAGTTTGCGCGAGCTTAATTTTTATTGCACCATTATTTTTTTATTGCGTCGTGTAGGGTCAGTATTGAGCAATAATTTCATTCAATCGAACAAGAAGTTCCGGTAGCATTCTGTCAATGTCAAATTCTGAATTGATCGAACAACATTCGAAAATAGAAAATTATGGAAATCATTGAGCAATTCTGCAATTTGTATTATTGTACAATATAATTGATTGTTTGGATTCAAAGCGCCTTTCAATCTTATTGGACAATAAAATGTATTGTACAAAGTTATTGTAGGTCTAGGGGCCGCCTTAGGCACGAAGAATCAATGTAATATTGCCCGTAGGTTACTTCCTGTTCGGCACGAAGCTGACGCGGCTGCAGATGCAATGCTTCAGTACGAAACGTGTCGTCATCTGCACGCCTGAATGCGACGATACCGGTGAGACAATATAAATTGGTCAACATAATTAGTGAAAAGGACAATGTCCATTTTTGTATGGGGAGTAGACGGTATAGGTCGGGAATTCGGTATGCAGGAAATAAGGGGGAAAAGGGGAGGGGGGGGGAGGGTGAGGTACAAATTTATGCTACTCCGCGCGATAAAAATGGTAGATAAATAATCGGAAAACAAACCCTTACCAATTTCATTCATTTTTAACCCTCAATTACTGCTTACTTAATCCTAGACCCAAGCCGAGTAGACGGTAAAGATACTAAGTATAACATTGTATCTTAAGATAAAATATCGCTCGCCATACAATCACTATGAGGCATCACACACGGGCAATATCCCACTATCCCACTAATATAATAAAGCTGAAAGTTTGTGAGTTTGTTTAGATGTTTGGATGTTTGTGTTTCAATTACACCAAAACCAGTGAACCGATTTGGTTGAAACTTGGAATTGGCGTAGATAGTGACCTGGAATAGCATATAGGCTATTAATCTTGTATCTTTTCGCTAGTAAGGTGAAAAGTTGTCACACGAGAGCAAAATAATTTGTTGCTTGTGCATTTGAATCCCTCACTACACTCAGGATTCTAACTTAAAATCACTCGCTACGCTTGTTATTCAAATATAGAATCCTTCGCTCGGGATTCAAACTCAGCACTCGCAACAAAAACTAAATTTGTCTTTTACAATGTACTATTCCCACCCCAAGACCGCTGTAACACGGAGAAGTGCAGCTGGGAACAGTGCGAAGGGAAGCTCTGCAAGGAAATGGACGCCCTCGAACTACAGCAAAATGATACGCCATTGTCGCCGGAGATATATCGCCCTGACAGGCAGTAATCGTCCTTATTCTCTTGATGTTACAGTTTAGATTGGTTTGCTTTGTTATGGTAGAAGGTAGCAGTTCAAATTGTAATGCTTTCATCCATTTATTTGTGTTTTAAAGAAGTCCAAATTGGAAGAATAGTGTCGTAGTCAGTTCATCCTTGTGTTTTGTATGTTAGAGTCTAAATTTGTATAATTGGTTTTAGACAAGTAGCATTTGAGTTGTTAGAAAATAGTATGCCGTCGTCTCCAGATCTCCAATTCTTCATGTTACAGTTAAATTTTTTTTGCTTTATTTTGTTAGAATTGATTGTAGTTTTCAACCTTATGCTTTCATTTAGGGTCCATATTGTTTTGATCACTTAGAAGCAGAGAAGTATTTTTTGTTCTAGTAAAATATCGAATTTTTAACGTTATGTAGAAGGTCGCGCATTTGTCGCTGGCCCTACCCTAATGAATTTTTCATTAAAGTTCTAATTATTTTGCTCTATTTTTTTTGAATTATAAGGTTTCATTTTTGCGTTTCGTAGAATTCGTAGAATACCGTATTTCCGCTGAGCTACGACCCTATTGTTTTTAAGAAGAGAGTTAATAGGTACCTTCTGGGTAAGCTCGCTCCGTCGTAGACCTCACTCTTACCTGTGTAAGTTTGAGGTCAAGAGCCGACCCATTCATCATATAAAAAAAAAAAAAATACGTATTTGCAGATAGTTATTTTATAAATGCTTTAAGTCTCATATATAGTATCTTGTAATCACTACAGTATGCCTTTTAAAACAAAAAATAATGCATACTTTATTTCCAGCTGAAACGTCGACTCCGCCGCTCCTAGACTCACCAATAAACTCAGAATCAGACTTCTTCATCTGCCAAACGCGAACTTGCATCCAACCGTCACACTACTTCCGCGCCAGCACCTCGCAAGATGGCGCCGAGAACTCCTGTCACTACGGAGCGAAGAAATGCCCTTCCAAAGTCGCTAAAGCCAAGAAATGCCACCACACTGAAAAAGAAGATTCACCAAGCGTTGAAGACGTCCAACTATTACGAACGGAAAGACAAGGGTGTTGCAAGAAAGAGCCGGAGTGTAAGAAAGAGATAGCGATAGTCCACGAGCCGTGCTGCGAGAGCGAGAGGGAAGAGAGTCCGCAGATCACGTGCTGTAATAAGTCGACCAGTGAGAGTCAGGAGCAGATTGTTACGTAGTCTAGACTATGGCCATAATAAAACGAAGACTTACTATAGTCCTGGATTAAGCTAGGTGAAAACAAAAGATTTAAAGAACTAAGTATCATGTGGATACTGGATCATGGATCATCTTAGTCCATGGTTAGAGCTGATCTTCTTTTTGGTGCTAGTTATAAAAAGAAAAACTTAGGCCTTTACATCTATATTAGATGATTTATACAGCGTCGAGAGGCAACCTATGCCTACACTTAACGGGACGCTGTAGTGCCTGAGAAATTGTTTGAGATGGAATAGGCTTGCCCAGCACCTAAACCATCCTCTCAGCTTAATCAGCCGCCCACAGGAAAGACGACTGTTGGTTATACCTTGGCATAAACCAGTATTATCTTTAGTCTTTGTTTTATGAAAGGCAAGTGGCGTTCAGTATACTTTATAAGTGCCGTGTGCTAGAATGTGCTCAAGCGTGTAAAACTGACAAATATTTTTTAACTATAATTAATTTTTCATTGCATGCAGACAGCATAGCAATGCACGCATGAGACAAGGGTTATGAAAAGATTATGTTAAAATATTGTTCGATTATTAATATTGTGTTGTGCGAACATTAAACTGTGATATTAGAATCACGAGGCTCCTATAAGTCGTTTTCACTTAGGAACGGTTCCGTGACAAGGCTCTTTTATGTTAATTTCTGAAATTATTAAAAAGGGAATAGACAAAAAAAAATTACTCAAAGTTGTATCTTTTAGTCACTATTATTTAGTTCAAAAATGTTCATAATTCGGGTTCCATCCCCGCCTCGGGACAAATGTTTGTATGACCTTCTGATATTTGTCTCTGGTCTGGGTGTTTCTATGTATAATAAGTATGTATTTACAAACAAAAAGTATATAAGTAGTATATCAGTTATCTGGTTCCCATAGTACAAGCTTTACTTAGTTTGGGGCTTAGATGATGCTGTGTGAAAAATGTCCAGCATTATTTATTTATTTATAGTTGTACAGCGAAGCGGAAGGCGACGACGAGGCCGGCCGAGAAGGCGTTGGCGGGACGATCTCGACGGGTTCGAGAGAGAGTGGTGGGAAATCGCCAGAGATAGGGACGTGTGGAAAAGTTTGGGGGAGACCTTTGCCCAGCAGTGGGACACCATAGGTTGATAAAAAAAAAAAAAAAAGTTGTACAGCGTGAAACGTAAAAGTTCTATGTGTCAGGGATACGTTCCTACGTGAAAAATACATGAATACTACAGTTCTAGATTTGTTACTGTGCATACATACACTTTAGTGTGCGTAATCTGGGGAACCAATCACGGAACGCACACCATGTAAATACACTAAACCAAAATGAAGTGAAATAGAGCTGTACTTTCGTATGGATATATTACGGCCCGTTCACATAAATTTAAAAAATACAAGCTAATGAAGTATGTAAATCACGATCCAGTAAAATTAAAATTCAATCTACTCGTGTGAATGGGCTGCTAGATATTATTTTTCATTTAGTTACCTTTAGGTTTTTATTTTTTTGCATATCAGTAGAAGAGTTTATTTTTGTATTGTTATCGATAAATATTTGAGAGTATTGTTGTAGGATTTACAAGATAATTATTTTTATCAACTGGCATAAGTTCGTTTCCTTCCAATAAACGTTTCTAATAATGAGAAAGATTATTTATTTCTTCTGACTTTGCCATAGTAAGAGAAATTGTTGTGTATCTTTGTGACGTATAATTTTAAAATGTGCCTTATATTTTGCTAAGTGCCAAAAATTGTGTTGAATGATTGTTTGCGCTAATTTTATTATAACTTGTTGATTAAATTGACAATAATATTTTTATATTTGTTTTTTTTATATCCCTCGGATGTAAAATACACCCAACTGTCGTACATAGTTCTCACATTAGGGTTCTCTGTGTCGTGGGTACCAGAAATTACGCGAGCTACCAAATCTCACAAAAGCGGAACATTATCTGCTGGCAAACCATGAAAATCACAGATAACTACTTGCCTTATTATGGGAATTGTTCTGAAACCTGCGTTGCAGCCGAGGACAATACGTGCGTATGTAGCCGCCAAAGAGTACCTACATTATATTACTAGTATATATGATTGATTTGTGATTATATACAGGGTGTAAAAAGACTGCTACCGAAAACTGAGGGATTGCAATCAGACCATGATTCTGAACATATTTATCGAAAAAAAACTCAATTTTTTTTTTATTTAGCTACGTCATTTTATTTTCTAGTTTTTTGCTACTAGTACAACATAATAAGACCATACCTACCTAATCATTTCATTTATAAAAGAAAAAAACAATTAAAACTCAAAATCCAGCAATCTACTTATAAAAACGCGCCCAGTACATACGCAAACAGTGATGAATATTCGAATGTTTCTTAATACGATTCCGGACTTCATGGGCCAATTTTGCGGTTTGGAATATCTTAGGTTAGGTTAGGACCGTGTTTTACGTTTGAAAAATTGGCCCTTGAACTCAGAAATCATAGTAAAAACTAAAAAGCATCCGAATATTCATTAAACGAACAGGAAAAGCCCCTTACGCCATTGCTCATAGCTTGAAAGTAGCTTCAGTTACTTTTCTGGATATGATTTTGTAAATAGATATTTATATTATAGCGGCATGGTAGATTTTATTCTACCTAGCCAGTCAAAAACTCTTAGGATTCGAACCCACGACCTTCTTACATCAAAAGTAAGCAGAGGTCATGTCACTGAAAGTACGATACCAAATCCTCCCTGAGAAAATCGCAAAACGCAACGATAGCGCGATCTAACTTTTCCTGTGGCGCCATCTAGTTTTAATAAAACAATAGTTTACATAATACTTTTTATTCGGTCATCGATACAGTAATGATAAATGAAGTTAAAATAACTAATCCTATGTAGAAAGTAATTCTAGATTTGTTAAAAATAATCACAATATTATTTTTTTGAAGGGCACGGCGGCTGTTACAAGATGCAACATTTCAGATAAAACTGCATTTAAACCCAGACCATACTTTAAATCAGCTATTTTAGCAGGCGTTTTCTAGTCTAGAATTTCTAGAGTATGGAAAAAACTGAAAAACCATAATACTCGTATCATATTCGGGGGGCTTTGAGGGAAGATTCAGAGGAAATATCTAATAGTATCATCTCTGGAGCAAAAAATAAAAATTTGCATTTTTGTCATTAGTTGTGGCTGGTTTTTTAATAGTTTTGAGTTCCGAGAGCTGGCGCATAATTAGGCTCCTCAAAGGTCCTCAACGGATCTGCAATTCAACCGTGCCCTTAAATTGCGAGGCTTCACAAAATCAAATATGGCATTTCTTACTTAAATGATTCGTAAATAGGCGAAAGGGTTACGCGATAAAAACTAACAAAACACGTACGTACTAAAATTATTTAAACTTTATCTTATTAGCTAGGAAGAGAATAATTGGAATGAAACCAAGGAGAGGGGGGAGCATTTGTTGCATCTTAAAAAGCCTGAAGAAAATGCCAACTAGGATTTTTCATCTGGTTTTATACCAACTGTTTTTAGCGGCCTCTTGTCTTTTTGTTATAAGAATGAATTAAGTGTTAAAGGACATTCAAAACGACACTTGAATTCAATAACAAAGTTATTTTCTTCTTATTTTACAAAATTAACCCATGTTTACAACATTTCATGCTGTTTATCTTAGGCTTTAAAGATGCAACAAATAATAACAAGAAGACTTATTGTACACTGATCGAACAATCCACTTTTAAACATGCTCGCCGACCATTTTAGATAGTCATTGAATAGGTTCATTTTTAGAAACTTTTCAAAATTTTATCAGAATCCATAGTTCAAATGTGATTTTAGAAGACTCTTAAATCAATAACAGCTTAAACGTAAATCCAATGAACATGAAAATAACTTTTAAGGTATGTACTTGTATTTTTAAAACAGGATTTTATAAAATTCGTTTAAAAGACCCAATGTACGTTGGCTCGGAACTTCGGAAGCAAACCCAAATAGGACCATAGATTTTGAATCTTTACATCACAGTCACACGTAAATTGAAATCCGACGTGAAAATTAAATATTTCAGTCATATAAAGACACCTCAACCGATTCCCTAGTAAAAAAATAAAATTAAATCAGTTTAACATTAACTTTTAACGAATTTTAACATTTATTTATTTTATAATAGAGTGCAAAATCTTATATCTATCTTTTAAAGTTTTTGGTATTTTTGTAATAAGTTAGGTCTAAATACCTATTAGAGTCAAAAGACAGGCTATTCTTGTTACTTTACAGATATAAACAGTTTGTCAAAACATACCTACTTTAACCATAATTAGTTAGTGTGGTTGATTCTGTTCTTAAAAATAAAGTCAAAAATATTGTATTCATGAAAAAGTGCAAAACTTAATGTACACTATTCTATTATTTGTTACTGATCAAATAAAAAATCTTAACGGCATCAAAATAAATAACATTCCGGCTGTCAACACTTATACTCCTACACAATGTACCAAGTATAACTCCACATCTACTCTTTACATATCACACGCCGTTATACAAAATTGTATGATCAATACACAATCGATCATACAATTTCTATAATTCCATACTGATGCCATGAGCTATTACATAATTATATTATTATTTCTCTGTTATATACTAGGGGGTACTAGCCCCTAGAACACAGACAGCATCAGTTTAGAAACTAAAAAAAAAATGTCGGAGACAAACAGCGCATCACTAGCCCAGGAGACCGCGGCAGCGGGGTCCGGGGGACGAGACGACGCGACGCGCCCCACCGACCACATCGCTACACACCATTCAAAACCACGAATCAAACTAGGCGCGCGTTCTTACGTCCAATATATCCGGCTCGAAGGACCATATGTTGGGGATAGTCAGTGGATTATAAATGAAATAGCGGACTGTAAAATAGGTAGATGGTATATTGGACGTAAGAACGCGCGCCTAGTTTGATTCGTGGTTTTGAATGGTGTGTAGCGATGTGGTCGGTGGGGCGCGTCGCGTCGTCTCGTCCCCCGGACCCCGCTGCCGCGGTCTCCTGGGCTAGTGATGCGCTGTTTGTCTCCGACAAAAAACATTTGATGTCTTTCAATCATCGTCAACACTGACTCACAAACTCATTATAGCATTATAGAAATATGAAGCAGATTAAACAAAAACCAATCATCTAATTAGTCTGAGGTTAAACTTGAATTTGAACATTCAAGCAAAAAAAATGCTAGGCCAAACATATTTCATGCTAAGAGACATATCATGAGCTCTTAAAAGCCATCTTTTAAACACCAGAACTTAGCCAAGAGCTTCAAGCTTGTCTCAAATCAGGACCTTCAAACATGCCTTCAAGTTAAGCCAAGAACACTAAGCCGCGAGTTAAGCCAAGTGCTCAGGGCGTGGATCAAATCAGTTAAGCCATGAGATTCCAGTAGGAGAGTAGACGCTCGTTACCGCCAGACAGTTCCATGGTCTGCGGCCGGATGAAATTCATCTCAATGGTCTTGAATCGTTTTTGCAACTCTTGTTCGAAAGCCTGCAAAGAAAAAAATGTTTGGAACATTTTGTGTCACAGTTTATTTTATTTTAAAAATGCGGTACTATGTCATGTAATGCCTAGATCCGTTGGGCGAACTGTACTTAGATGTTTTTCTAAAATTTACAAAATTAAAACACAACATTTGAACAGCTTCTTCTGCTTGTGTAGCCTGCAATCAATGGCCAACTTACATGTAGGTATGTTTATGTTGTTTAGATGTGTTTCAATCACGCCTAAACCAGTGAACCGATTTGGATGAAACTTGGAATAGGAGTCTTTTTTTTGTTTTGTTAAATGTTGGTAGCCACGCGCAGTAGCTGTTTCATATTTTACAACACAATAAACTCAATTTAGCTTTGCTTAGTTTGGGGCTAGATGGCGCTGTGAAATGTCCATTATTTATTTACGTGTGCTTACCTCAGTGTGCGCGGGAGGTCCCGGCGCGGTGCCCGCCAGCATGTGTCCGGCGGCGGCGGCGGGCGCGGGCGCGTGGTGCCGGCGCAGCGCCGCCAGCTCCCACAGCGACGAGCCGAGCGCGCGAGAGTTGGCCACGCATGTCTCCTCCATCACGTACGGGTCGGCTGACACTGGAAGCAGATGCCATGAAAATAGTGCCATTTTTCTAGTGTTAGCCGAAAACCAGACGTAGAATTCAAAGACATCAACAGTTTGACAACCTCTGTGGCGCAGTGGGCGAAGGTCCGCCTGCGACGCAGAAGGCTGCGGGTTCGATCCCAGCCGCGTGACAAATGTTTGTTATGACCTACAGATATTTGTCTCGGTCTGGGTGTTTAGACTTGCATTTTCTCAAAAAATTTAATGGCAACACGCGGGCCATTTAAGCATATTTTATAAATTAAGTATTTGTAGTGTTGACTATACAAACTCACTGATGGCAGAACATACGTTTGACAGCCTCTACCATTTGCATTGTTGTGAATGTGGGGTACATTATCATAGTAATGTGTACTCACTGATATGCGGTGTATCCTCGTGACAGATCATACGCTTCAGCGCTGGGTGTCGCTGTAACAGTGAGTCCACCAACTGAAGGAGCATGTCAGCGTCTTCAGCCGCCGCCTGCAGCGCCAAACGGGAGAGGCGCTTAGCGAACGCGGCCACTAGGCTTTCCGGAAGGTGACTGTAATACGCATTTAATCATCACATCACTGTAACTCTATTCATAATAAATGAATAAAAAAATGGCGGCGATAATCATGTTCTCTCGTTTGCACACTAAGTGAAACCAGCTGAAAATAATAACGGAAACTGTTGTAAACAGTTTCCTACCATCCCACTCCATATCTCAATAATAATTATCCATATCCTCTGTAGTTCTGCACAAACCTCAGACTGTTCTTGGATACATTTCCAGTGATGAACGGATAGTAGCCGGTATGTGTTTCCTTCACACCAGATCAAAATAGTAAAAAACGGCGTCTGTCTGTTTGTTGGCCTTGGCCCCATGCATGCCTATCAAAGATCCAAAAACTTACTTTAAATGTCCAAAGGACTCTAGGTTATCTCCATAAAGAATTTAATCCAAATCTGTTCAAAAGACTAACCTAACATCCATCCAAACTTCACATTCAGTTCATAAGTTACATTATTTTCATCAACTCACGTGGAGCTAAGGAATACATCAGCGATATGAACGAGGCGACGTTTGTATCTCGTGCAGAACATCTCCGGCTCGAACATGCCGTACAGCCGGTCGTACATATCCGGGTACGAGATGTTGTGGTGACGCACCAGTTCTAACACGCCTTGGAGCGCGAGCATGCTGATTGGGCCACCTGGAATGTAATATAGTTTTAATAAAGATCAGCTAGTTATAGATGATGTAACTATAGCCATTGTTGAGCCTGATATGAGCTTTGGGTTCTACACTATTCTACACATAGCTTTGTCAGTAAAATGGAAAATGGGTCTTTAAAACAGGCCTTAGTTTGGTTTCCATGATCTGCAGATATGTCTTCAGTCTGGATGTTATAGTATTTATTACTCACAACTGTTGGGTGCATGTGCATAGTACTCACACTTTTTGCCCCCATCGTCTAAGTGTTTTGTTCCACCAATTCGGAAAGCCTTTTTAAAACTAATATCAAAGACTCTTTGTATACTGGGTTGTATACTTTGTACACTATTGGTATACTGGGCCCTTGATTCAGACTTCAGCGGAACGCATTCGGGTCGAAAACGGTCAGCTGTTCAACTGACTGCGACCAATCACAGTTCAGGAATTGATCCAAAACCGACGTTTCTTGCACTGTGATTGGTTGCGGTAGGTGATTCCGACCCGAATGCATTCCGCACAAGTCTGAATCAAGGGCCTGGTATACTATTCTTATACTGACCTACATCCAAGCTGTCACACAGCATATCGGTGGCCAATCGCGGTTTGTTCAGCAAAGGCATCATCCGCTCAACAAGCAGCAGTAACGCGCGTCGATGTGTGCGTGCGCACCCACGCCACGCCCACTGACACGCGAAGGCCCAGCATTTGTTAGCGTAGCGCTTGCACACGGCCGGATTGTAGGGGAACGGAGCTCGGTCTGGAAAGATTACTTGTATAAGCACATAATATTAGCGTCGTACGCACCCCAGTCATTTTTCTATAGAAAGATACCATAGACGTCAGAAAATAAATAAATAATGCTGGACTTTTCACACAGCATCATCTAGCCCCAAAGTAAGCAGAGCTTGTGTTATGGGTACTAGATGACTGATAAATACCCAGACCAGAGACAAATATCTGTAGGTCAGACAAACATTTGTCCCGCGGCGGGGATTGAACCCGCAACCTTCTGCGTCGCAGGCGGACCACTGCGCCACAGAGGTAGTCATGCCGCTAGATTCTCTCTGCATCAAAATGCGGCTAGATTCTGATGTCTCAGCATTTCCTCTATTGAATTGACAGTTTGGTGCGGTTGGTTAGTGCAATGAGCTATAACTCGGTTCCACAGACGAAGTTTCTTCTATTCACCAAAATAATTTTCAACTTACCTGGCACTCCACATAGGACAATATTCTGCTTTTTAGTTGGATCCTCCGACTCCTTGGCATTGTTTGTGTCCAGTATATCATTGATCAGCAGTTTGTCCACTAGCTCTAGGTAGTTTTGCATGTAGATGTAAGATGGGGCTCTGAAATAAAGTTGTTATACAGGTTGTGGCAAAATTTTGCAACATTGAGGGCAGCTACCTTTTTTTTTGTAGTTAGAAGGTTTTATTCTTAGGAAACTATAGGTTTATTTATTTTGAAAATAAAAATAGCTGCATTTTTGGATTGACTTGTAAAAGCAAAATAAATAAATTTAAAGATTGAGAACATTGCTTGATTTCATTGAAGTCGGTGAGATAGAATCTCTAAGGCGTCTATAAATTACATAAGCCAAATTTGGCAATTTTTCGAGCCCCCCCCTCACCCCCTAGGTGAGATGTCGTGAAATTTTGCTCGACCCCCTCCCACCCCTTAATCTCACGTGAGATTTCAAATTGCTCATTTTTTTATGCTGTAGGTACTACAGAATATGTTTCGTTTTAATTTAACCTCTTGCATTCTGGCTTTTATAGAAAACACACATCTTGTTGTGCTAGTGACACAACAAGATGTGTGTTCTTTCAAATCAGTGTGGTGAAAGGATTTTAAGTGTGCCTCTAAGAGTCTCCTTTCATGCTCTTACTTACTTCCGATATCCAATAGTAGAGAGTACTTTAAGTCCATATTGCTGAACATCTCTGTACTCTGTGAACTCTTGAAAGCGCACCAGTAGCGCTGACATAGACTGCTCCGAGTGAAGCAGGGCTTTGAAGATGTTCTGTAACACAAATTGTTAAGACGCAAGTTGGACAAGTAGTTGAAAAGCTGTGGGAAATTATCTAGTAAAAGTAGTTAACAAGATTGGATTTTATAGTGCTGTAACAATGCAAAGAACACATGCACCATGATAAATGCATGCTTGATATATCCACCATGATAAAGGCATGCTTAGGTCCAGGGAATGCATTATGCCTCACCAAGTACAATTATTCTTCCTTGTGCCTTGCTGAATCTGATCTATAGTTATTTTCTCAAACAAAAAGGGAAGGTATTTCATATAAGGAATTCATAAATCAACCATTCAATGATTACCAAATATAGCACACCATCTTTACAACTGCCTTACCTTCAACCTAGTTGTTGGGAAGTAGAATCCTGAAGAATCCTCCATCGGATTACACCCCTCAGCCTGCATCAGCTTGCAAGCGGTAACGAGAGCCTGGAGCCGTGATGTGGTCTTGCCCTGGGTGATGAGGCGAAGGCAGTGCTCGAATGTTGCCTCGTAACAGTCTCGGAGCCATTTTGTATACTCACTCTCTGCTTCTGTAAAATTTTTATGATGGTTCTTCTTAAACAAGTTTTTGATGAAATATGTTGATGGGTACTCATTTGATGTAAAGAAATAAGTTTGTGTAGTGACTTCTAAAAAATGATAAGTGGCATTTCGTGGCTCTATAGAGACATGGTACTAAACAAGTACTAAATAAACAGGTAACAATTAAGATGACCTTGAAATGTCTACTGTCAAACAGATAAGAAAACTATTCTATTCTCAACATTGCTGTTGAAGCATTTACCATACAAATTGCAGTTAGCTAGACTTTGTTATGCAAGTGAATTGAATGCAAATTGTACAATGATAGCGTAATCGTTCGAGGGGCGCCGTAGGTAAATAAATTGATGTCACATGTACTTATAACGTGATCCAAACTGCTTGTGATGATGAAGTAGATTTCGGCGTGCAGCAAAATAGGATTTGCGCAGGACTTGAAAGCAGGTCTTAAAAACGTAATAGAACTTTAATAAATCAATATTTATGTTCTGATGAATGACACTACTTACCAGTAGCAGTGAGAAAAAAACTTACCTCCAGGTCTCAGGGGGACAATATTCTGAACCAAATCCCCTCTTTTTAGCAGTTCAGAAAATATGACTTCAACAGTTAGCAACAGCGGCGTGTAATTATCACCCTGAGCCTGAAATAATACAAAATACAAAGTAATTGAAGAACGTAACCTATGACGCAGTTTTCACACACATAATACAACACGTAGTTGAGCACTTCACTTACATCGAACATGTTGAGTATATCCGATAGTTTGTAGGCATCTTTTGTGTTGTCTAAAAACTCCTGTGCTTTTTTACGTAGCTGTGCAGAAATCATTTTCGGAAATTTTCGAGGTGGCTCAGCCATTTTTGTATTGATGAAAGAAAGAGAGAAAGAAACTACGAAGGAAGGGAGGGTGTGAAGCAGTAAACGTCAATGTCACCGAATGAACGTTAACAGATAATAAATCGTGATTCAAGAAAATGGTATCTTAGTAGAAAATGGTAGAAATTATATTCGTTCAAAAACGGGCTTCATGAATCCATTTCTAAATATTTTAGTGCAAATCGTATTCTAGTTTAATTCATAGCTTAGTAGTGCCTGTTGGGGCATTCCGAAAGCGGCATCATATCATCATAGATACCTATAAAAAAAACAGGTTCTTAGTTATTTTTTTCTGATAACTCGCATACATCTCGGTATAGAAGCGAAAGATACTTATGTATCGTAGCGGAACAAATATGCACCCACCCACAGCTGACAGCGGTATCGAATACCATACTTATGGCCTTATTTCTTATTTCTAAGAACAACGTAATAAGAAAAACAATCATACTTTGGCGAAATTATTATATTTTAAAACATCAATTCAACTGCACATCCTGCCGCGCTAGCTCCAACAACATAGGGTCGTCGAAGAACTTGTTGATAGACACATCTTCACTAAGCCCCTTGCGACGTCGCGTCTTTATCATGAATTCTCGCGCGAGGTGTGTCGCTGGCTGGGGTTCCAGTGGTCTGTAATGGAAAACATATTTTTTTTAAGTTCACCAAACTAAATGTGAAAATGCCTCTGACTACCCCCTGAAGACATCTTTAAAAGATCTTGAGCGACTTGATCCGAGAGAAGGTCAACGGAGCCATACTATGCCTATTTGTTTTAAAATTTTGCTCCAATAATTTAAGCGTTTTTTGTTCATTATGGTATGCACCCCAAATAAAATGTTCAAATCCTTATCGTTTGTGTGACCTGACTGATTCTACAATTCTACCTAGCAATTTTGATAGATACAAAAAGCCAATGATGATTATGACGAAACGGCACAAATTATCAAATCAGATTGTATTATTTAAAATCGTTGTCTGTTTACCTGATAGTTATAGTTTTATCCAGTGGATCGCCGGGAACTATCTGCCAGTGATGGAACACCTGCAGACAGAAGGCCTGGCCTTGTGTATGTGTGCGTAGATCTGTCTCGAAGCCAAACGAGTCTATGGCCGGCACGAATGCTTTGATTGTGTAGAGCGGAGATCCGGGAACTGGCGCGTCTTGTGTCACGTGACCTGGAATAAAATATACATACATAAAGAAACGCCTCTTTACCATAGGGGTAAGACCACAGATTTCCACTTAATAAACACAAGAGTGTGATATTATTATATGAACATACGAGTATAATAATATGACACTCTTGTGTTATGAGATAAAGATTCTAAATCTTGAATATTCTTACCGTGATTCTAATATACAAATAAGCCGGAAAAGGGTAACTAATTAGCAAAATGTATAGTATGAATCGACTTCCAAACTGGCTGTAAAAAAACCAGCCGATTCATACTAAGTATATTTTTTTGCGATTCATAGCGTCGGATCGGAAACCTTTGTTAGGTAAATTCGAAATAATATTTTCCGAGTCAGTGGGCTTAAGTCACGGAAACTTTCGAAGCTCTCTCTTCTCTAAAATGTCACCAATAAGTATTCGCCTAGGCCTTGGATCTTCCAGCTGTCCCATACAATCAATAATATTACCTCTTCGTTTCGCTAGAACAGTGTAGACAGCGGAGACGCAGTCAGCGGGCGCCTGCACCTCCACAAACAGGTAGGGCTCCATGAGGCGCGGCGTCGCCATTAGGAATGCAGAGTACGCCACCTATTGAAATAAGATATGTAGTTCCAGGCTAAAGCTCATTATCGTTTCTATTCTTTAGATTAGTTTTGTAAATGTTATAATAATCAAACTGATTTTAAAATATTAAGAGTGTCACAAACTTATCTGCACCGGTGGCCAAAAGAGGAACTAACGAATTTTACTGTAATTTTTTTTTTCTGCCAACACCAAATGCGATAGCAGCGCCTCTCTCATGGGTTCAGATAAGTTTGTGGCACTGCACCAGGTACAGCGTGAATGCCGGGATTCGATCCCACGACCTTGGAACTTAAAGTCTTTACTCTAAATAATGTTTTACAACTAATCCTAACCCCATATATTATACCAATATCCGCCTACAATACAAGCGCGGTAAAGGTACTAAGATTTTAGTTTTAGATTTAGATTAGATTTTTTTAAGTTAAAAAAATTTTGACTTGGCTACGTGATTTTATTTTATTTTCTAGTTTTTTGCTACTAGTACAACTTAATAAGACCATACCTACCTAATCATTTCATTTATAAAAGAAAAAAACAATTAAAACTCAAAACCCACCAATCTACGTATAAAAACGCGCCCAGTACATACGCAAACAGTGATCTTCAAACGCTGTTTTCTCCGGATATAATGATTTTTTCGGAAAATCCTTTTGGATTTAGTTGTGTGTTGGGATGCTGTACCTACCCCTTTCGGCTTCGGTAGACGTCTTTTTACACCCTGTATATCAGACTACAATCTACATCAATTTCCAGTTTCATCTAAATCGAACGAGCATTAAGCTTTTTAAAGGCCTACGCAGATCGGGACGGCATGGCATTTAAATTTTTTACCAATGGACATTGGTATATTTTTACCAATGGAAATGCCATGCCGTCCGTCTGCGTAGACCATTAAATGTTGATATCACGCGTGCGAAGTGGATGCTAGAAGATTACAAAGAAGTTGGACTCACCCGTCTCGCCGTGGGTATAATTTGTCCGCCGCCTCGGTGCAGGGGCTCCTGTGCGATCACCGCGTCCAAGATCTTAAACTTGACGTTTCTGATGGGCTCCTCACACAACGGACCCTCGCGCGTGCCCCATTGGAAACCTGCGGGTTGGGGTCAAGTAAGCACTTTTATATATTCTTAAATAGTTTTTAGTCTTTTGTGTCTCACAGATGGGCGAATATCTCCCCCTTATCCCTCTACAAATCACAGGAAGTTTTAATAATTGAAAAACAGTAGTTCTTACGTTAGACTAGTATTTTCATTTCATCGATATAGTGAATACATGAGTGTCGTAGAACACTCGGTTGGAACGAAGCAAAGAGTACTTTTCTATACTGGGAATTTCAAATTAATATAATAAATTAATTGTCAATTAGGTATCCTAGAAACGCTCTTCCGTACTAACAATGTAACAATCTATGGACTGTGTCGCGGCTGCGCATTTCGCACTGTGACGATTTGACATAATACATGTGAACAAGGGTTCCGTGGCCGAAAGGTAAGGCACTCCGGCTTTAGGAGGATCGTCTGATCGTTGCGGGTTTGAATCCCATCGGAATCGACCATTTTGATAAGACTTTTCATTTCTCAATGAAATACCTAAGTGTGGTTTTTTTAAGTTTTTCACTATAAAAAAAGAAAAAAATTACAGGTGTCGTGACACAAAAATAGAACACTTTTTTTCGTACAACCCCCATCCAATACCGTCCAAAAAGGAACTAAGTTCCAATAATGATACAGAACATACCTTGTACTATACTATCCTTGACGGACGCTAGCAGATGTTTGTCGACCTCCGAGGGTAGCGTGTCGTCGACGAGAATGTTGGGACCCGTCGTGTCCGGACCGAACGCCCAGATCGAACGCGCCGCTAGCAGATCCCAATCGTATCTGGAATTTTTAATAAGTAAAAAAAAAGGAAAGGGAGTGATGTGGCGACCTCTATCTACCATCGCCTGAACTACAAGCTGAACCTCAAGAGAAGTCAATTACAGCGACGTACTTCGGAAAAATGGCGGGAGAGACTGGAAAAAGTGGGCTTAAAAATAAGCAGAACCAAAACTGAACAACTGTTTTGTAATTTCGGAGGTTCTTCCAGCTTCTCTCCCATCGCCTTATATGGTGTATCCCTTCCAGTCTGCTCCGATTTTCGATACCTCGGGTCACTGATCCAAGATGATGGCGGAATAGACCGAGACGTCAAAAATAGAATGAATGCGGGATGGATGAAGTGGCGACAGGTCTCAGGAACAACTTGCGACCCTTGTATGCCCCTTAAACTTAAGGGGAAAATCTACAAGACGGTCATTAGACCTGTCGTGCTGTATGGATATGAGTGCTGGGCTACGAAAGCGACGGATGAAAGAAGAGTGCATGCGACAGAGATGCGAATGTTGAGATGGATGTGCGGTGTGACGCGAATGGATAAGGTGAGGAATGAATATATTAGGGGAAGTCTGAAAGTAGCGCCGGTGACTGAAAAGTTGAAGAGCAATAGGTTAGCGTGGTATGGGCATGTAATGCGGAGGGATGAAAGTCACGTAACTAAAAGGGTCATGGATATGAATGTGGATGGATATAAGAGTAGAGGTAAACCAAAGAAAAGATGGATGGATTGTGTGAAAGAAGATATGGGTAAGAAAGGAGTGGATATGGAGATGACAAGTGATAGGGGAGAGTGGAAGAAGAGAACATGTTGTGCCGACCCCGCATAAGCGGGATAAGGGCAGGAAAATGATGACTTCGGAGCTGTACCACTAGATGGCGCTGGGAACACGCAAAAAGTATAGAAAGTTTCTGAATCGCGCTTACGAAGTTTCTGGCCGCTTTAGCCTATATATAGAACTATCCGACTATAACTGTCGGCCGAAAGGCCCTAAGGTAAGTGTGCCAGTTGGGCAAACCTTAGCGAGGCGAGTAGTCCCTCTTTTACCATAATTTGGGGGAATACCACCTACCCCCAAAATTGTAATAGTCTTACTCAAGGCAACGCTTATTCTTTAATTTCATCAGGTACATTCTCCAGCTGATGCTTGATTTTCACAAATAACAAATAATGGTTGATGAAAAAAATTATCTTTTTTTTCGTTGAACGAAGTTTCAACTTTGACGTTTGGCATTTGTCAAATAAATTATTGTCAAATGTAGGATATTTGACAATAATTTATTTGAAAACGCTCTTCCGTACTAACAATGTTACAATCTATGGTACTGCTTTGCGACTGCGCACTTCGCACTGTGACGTTTGACTTATGTATGTGTCATGTCATGAGAGTTAAATCGAACGCTTTTTTCTTCTAGCCCCCATCCTCGATACCGTCCGAAAAGGGACTTCGTTCCAAATACTTCGAACTAGCTTAGTCTGGAAGAACACTCCCTGAGACAGTACACAAGTTGCTTGGAAGAACTTGGAAAAACTCTCCAAGCCACTTGCGGGGTAGGAACGAAGATACAATTTGAAAGATCTAGTTACAGACAACTAAGCTTAATAGTTTTATATATTTTTATATATAGCTAATAGTTTTTACTAGTTTTAATATTACTCTAAGATGCCACTCATATAATAAAGCTGAAAGTTTGTTTAGATGTTTGGATGTTGGTGCAAGGATCAGGCTCAAACGACGAAATAGTTTACAATGAAATTTGGTAAGGTGTAAGGAATAACTCCAGAATAGCATATAGGCTAATTTTTATCCTGAAAACCAAAAAATATGTAAAAGGATAACGGAAATATAGCGTAAAAACTTTAGCAGTACTCTGTTTAAAACAAAGAGAACTGCTCTAAGGTGTTGCCATGACAACCAATAACTTTTGGCTTCAAAATGGCGATGACATTTCGTTCTACTATGCTTTGAAAAATTTCAAAAACAGCAAATCCAAAAATGAATTCAGTGTTTCCATGGGTTGGAACAAGGTAGTACTATCTCTAAAGTTTGTATGACGAAACAATGCGCAGACGAATTCGCGCCCGGGTCCACTAGTACTGAATAAATGATTTTTGGATATAATACTAAACATAGGCGAAACGTCGATCAATAAAATAAGGTAATTCTCGAGATAAATCTCGTTGAAATAATACGTAATTATACTACTTTTTTTTGAGCTCATAACGGTGAAGGAAAACATCGTGAGGAAACCAGCAGCTTAGTCAGCTCCACACGTATTGACGTCGTCTTTCCTGTGGGCGGCTGATTAAGCTGAGAGGATGGTATAGGTGCTGGGCAAGCCTATTCCATCTCAAACAATGTCCCAGGCACTACAGTGTAGGCATAGGTTGCCTCCTGACGCTGTATAAATCATCTAATATACTACTTTGAAGATTACTTTGAAGAAAGGTTGCCTGGAAGAGATCGCTTCTTAGCGATAAGGCCGCCCATTGTACATTTTTATCTGGTTTTTCTTTTGTTTTTGTCTGTGTTAATTTTATTAATGGTGTGCAATAAAGAATTTTCATTCATTCATTCATACTTTGACGTCGAAGAACCAACTCACTTGGTCTGGAAGAACTCCCCGAGTCGCTTCCTGTCCCACGTGACGCACACGGCGCCCGCTTCGATGTCCTCAGCCAGGCCGCGCTCCAAGGGCTCCGCTATCATCGTCAGCTTGTTGCGTTTGTTAGGGGTTTCCGCGAAGCATTTCAATGAGGATGTTTCTACAACTGTCTCGCAGAATGATACCACAGGGTCTGCGACTGTCAACACATATAAAGTGATACAGGATTATGCTACTAATATTAGAGCTGGAAACTAAATCAATGTTTGGACATGCCTCTGACTACCCCCCTTAGACATCTTCAAAGGATCTGGAATAAGTAAGATCTGAGAGAATGTCTACCGCACCTTGGGGATACAGTCGTGAACCTGTTTACGTTTTACTATATCATGCGATCTCTTACTTTTACAAAAGAGTATTTTTGGTCAGCATTGAATACTGTTTTTTGTTTCCCCCATACAAACTTTCAACACTCTTCCATGATTATTAAAAAACAAGTAGTGGATGTATAAATACATTCCCGAATAATTTTATCAAAATCTGTTCAGCGTAGCAAGTGGTCTCTGCCTACCCCTTCGGGAGAAAGGCGTGATTGTATGTATGTATGTTCAGCGGTTGTCAATTGAAAAGGGAACACACAGACAGACAGAGTTACTTTCACATTCCTAAAGCCGCGTTGACACGATCAGAGTATACTCTGACAGAGTGGACTCTGATGCCCACTAGGACGCTGCTTGGATCGTGGCAACCCCAATCCGAGTGCACTCTGATGGCGGCGGCCAATCAGAGCGTCCTAGTAGGCATCAGAGTCCACTCTGTCAGAGTATACTCTGATCGTGTCAACGCGGCTTAATATTAGGATCATAAATAAAATTATATAAATAAATATAAATGCTGGACTTTTCACACAGCATCATCTAGCCCCAAAGTAAGCAGAGCTTGTGTTATGGGTACTAGATGACTGATATACTACTTATATACTTTTTTGTTTGTAAATACATACATATTATACATAGAAACACCCAGACCCGAGACAAATATTTGTAGATCATACAAACATTGGTCCCGCCGCGGGGATCGAACCCGCAACCTTTTGCGTCGCAGGCGGGCCTTCGCCCACTGCGTTACAGAGGTATGGAAGTATTGATTAGAATCTAGCGGAAAGAAACTTTAAATAAGCTATTTAATTTTACCTTTGATATCTATCTCGGAGTACATATTCCTGAGATCGTGCATTACGCAGTCGAGATACAGCTCGCCCGTGCCGAGCACGACGTGTTCACCGGACTCCTCCACGCGCGTCGATACTAGCGGGTATGACTTATTCACCTGCAACACAGTTACTATTATCAAATCCTGTCTGTTAAAAGTCGTGTTGGCCGAATGGGGTTGTACTTCAACTTTCAATCCGAAGTGGGTTCGAATCCCGGCCGTGCATCAATGGATTTTGCGTTTAGTAAAATTTATATGCGCTTTAACACGTGCTCTGAACGGTGAAGGAAAACATCGTGAGGAAACCAGTTAGTGTTCTTATAGGCGGCGATGGGCTTGCAACCTGTCACGTATGGAATACTAACTTCTGCAAGATGTGGGCATGTATCAAATATGTGTTTGGACATACCACATCTTCAAAGGATCTGGAATTAGTAACATAAAAAGATCTGAGAGAATGTCTACCGCACCTTGGAGATACAGTCGTGAAACTGTTTTTTTTTTTTTTTTTTTTTTTCTGTCTGTTAGTCCGCAGCTTAGTCAGCTCCACACGTATTGACGTTGTCTTTCCTGTGGGCGGCTGATTAAGCTGATGGTTTAGGTGCTGGGCAAGCCTATTCCATCTAAAACAATGTCCCAGGCACTACAGCGTCCCGTTAAGTGTAGGCACGGATTGCCTCCTGACGCTGTATAAATCATCTAATATAGATGTAAAGGCCTTTAGGCCTAAGTAAGTTTTCTGTTTGTCATGTTGCTTAGTAAGTTCATGAGTTAGTAGTCAAATGTCACGTAGTTTTTAAGCTACCATAAGGCAATCATGGCTTGGCGACTTAACATAACCTCCGAAGCATGGAAGCGCTGTTGATAATACCCTAGTGGTATTATTAAATAAGTCACCCATCATCCACATTTGACTAAACTCCATATAAACAGTATGCATAAGGTACCTCATATGTTTTCATTTCAAAACTTTGCGGTTGAAACAGAGACTAAGCCATGACAGACAATTCATAAAACCAACAAATTCATCTAAAACTTGAAACACATAACTTAACATATAAATGTTCCAATGTCCCCAACTAAAACAGACGTTAAGCTATGACGCTCATCTTTCTAAGCTCGTCCAGCCTATTAGGCAGCTCGGAGAGCTTTTCAGCTTGACAGCATATTCAACTTTCCAGTTTCCTTAGTTAAAACAGACGTTGAGCCATGACGCTCACCTTCCTAAGCCCATCCAGCATCTTGGGCAGCTCCGACGGATTAACAGGCTCAACAGCGATCTTGACCACCGCTTGTGTGTTGAACCGCAGCGGCGTGAAGGTGTGAAGGCGGGCTGTTTCATCAGCAGATACCACTGTGCATGTCTTGACGATGGGCTGGTCTATACCCTCGATAAGAGCCCAGCAGCCTGCTGGAACTCTGTTCAGTTCCACCTGGAATTATAGCCAGTTATGATCCTCAAAACTCATCAAAAACTATAGTGAAACTTCCGAAAGTTCGGGTCCGACAATTGTTGACCTCAAGGATCAATTTTTCGGGTTGGAATACTTCGGTTTGGTTCGGACCAAAATATGAATAGGTTGATCTATCAACCGAATACAATGTAGCTCGTAAAAATCTCCGGAATATGCAGCCGAAACATCAGATTTAGCACATTGGAGTAAGACTCCAGCCTAGTGATTCAGACTTCAGCGGAACGCATTCGGGTCGGAATCGGTCAGCTGTTCGACCGACAGCAACCAATCACAGAGCAGGAATTGATCCAAAACTGATGTTTCTTGCACTGTGATTGGTTGCGGTCGGTTGAACAGCTGACTTATTCCGACTCGAATGCATTCCGCTGAAGTCTGAATATTTGGATGGAAGGCGGAAGCAAAGAGAAGCCTGGCCCTTGATTATGATACAGCGGAAAGCATTCGGTTCGGAATCGACCAACAGCAACCAATCACAGTGCAGGAATTGATCCGAATTTGATCGAAATCAAGGCCCAGATACCAAGTGGGATGATCTTAAAACTTTCGTTACCTATAAGGTTAAATCAAGGCAGGCCGTTTCTAATGTACGTAACGTTGAAAGCTTAATAGTTACCTTATAGCGCGCTTCGTATATCCAGAGCCGGCCGACATTCATGATTCTCGAGTCTTCTTCGTCCTGAGCGCTGTAGTTCTCCCCCAACACTCGCACCGTCTGACCCGCGTATAACGTTCCTGACATAATTCGTGCTAGGACCTAGAAAAAGATCAAATAAAAATATGGTATCCTAGCTGCGAACCGTGGTGTCACTCGTGATCCTTCGGGAATAATTCACATTTCCAGTATAAATAGTAGCCTATGTTATAGTCAAGAGTATAAGGTACCTAAATGAAAAGTTCATCCTATTATTTCAGCCATTTTTATGTGAAGGAGTAACATATCCATCCAAACTTTTGCAAGTATAAAAATTTAGGCCTTTACATCTATATTAGATGATTTATACAGCGTTAGGAGGCAACCTATGCCCACACTGGTAGTGCCTGGGACATTGTTTGAGATAGAATAGGCTTGCCCAGCACCTAAACCATCCTCTCAGCTTAATCAGCCGCCCACAGGAAAGACGACGTCAATACGTGTGGAGCTGACTAAGCTGCGGGTTTCCTCACGATGTTTTCCTTCACCGTTAAGAGCTCGTGTTATAGCGCATATAAATTTTACGAAACCGCTACGGTAACCGTTACGGTAGTACCGCTAATATTGTATGTCGCGGCAAGCTTCGTGTGTTGTATGAAAGCTTAATTTGTCTGAATACTATGGTATAGTTCATCAATATTCCGCGCCTCGGCAAACTTCGACTTTGATTTGTGGTAAGTGTATCCATACTAATATTATAAATCTGAAAGTAACTCTGTCTGTCTGTCTGTCTGTTTGTTACGCTTTCACGCCCAAACCGCTGAACAGATTAAGCCGAAATTTGGCATGGATAAAGATTATACCCCAGGGACGGACATAGGCTACTTTTTTCTTTAAATATTTATAAGGGGGCGTGAAAATAAGGGTTGCAAGTTTGTATGGGGAAAAAAGTTGAGCGACGCTGGGCGAGGTCATAAAGATGATGGGACCGCCACGATTTGCTCTGTTTTTGCATTGCAGATTTTTTGTTTTTTTTTCTCACTTTGCATGATAAATGATTTTTAAATTAATTAAAAACATGTAACATGTATATTTCCACTCATCAATACATACGAAATTAAGATTTTTTTGATATATTAAAATACTTTTTCTTAGGCTTTGGTTAGAACGCCATCTATATCACCGAGGTCAAAACTGCTTTTTACTTTTTTCTCCTAGGTGGCGTTTCTACTATAGCGGAGGTCGAGATGATGATGATGATGATGACCTATTTAATTAAAAAAAAAAAAAAAAAAAAAAGATACGATCATTTTGAGTTTTGAAAGCTATTGGAGATTTTTGCTTAGACTTTTCGATAATTTTTATAGGTTTTCAACTTATGTTATTTTACTGACGAAATCGCGGGACCAGCTAGAAAATAAAATATTTTTCCTTGGCGTTGATTAGCAACGCAAGCAACGCCATCTATATTTTTCATTTTCACAACTAGGTAGCGTTGCGAGATCAAGAATACAGATCATTTAGCGTTTTGGAAATTAAAATAGGCAGTTTCATAGACGTAAGATTCGAAAAGAATAGTTAGTGAATGTTTGTTTTGTTGCCACGTATCTCCGTGACAACTTAACCGATTGTAATGAAATTTGGAACGTAGATGCTTTAGCTTTTTTACTTGAATATAGGCTTATCTAATTTAAAAAAATCAACCCATATGGATGTTTTACAGGGTGTTAAAGTTTGTATGGAAAATTTGATTCCTTGGTCTGATTCACTTCAAACACAGTGTAAATAAACTTTAGGTAACACTCCTGCACTTGAACCCTAATAATGCGCAGACGAAGTTGCGCGGGTCAGCTAGTTTAGACATAAGATACACCGAAAGCAATCAAGTCTCGCAGTCTTACCAAGAAGAAAGTGCAGTCATCAGTAGGGTACATCTTGGTGGTGTGAGCGACAAGTCTCGCTGATTGGTCGCAGGCCAGCATGTCGTCATACAGGTCGCCCGAAGTGCCGCGGTACGTGTGCCCGACTTTACGCGGAGCGCCATCTAGCGGAGACGGGATGTGACGGACCACCATCTCTACGAAGCCACTGAAAGTTAGATATATCTATTTAGGCCTTCGCCTCATGGTACTAACATTTTGAATAGCTTATATGCTATTACAGGTCACATTCTACGCCTATTCCAAGTTTCATCCAAATCGGTTCACTGGTTTAGGCGTGATTGAAAAACACAAACATACAAATTTTCGGCTTTATTATGTGCAGTGGCCAACTCTGGTGACGGAGTTAACACTAACACTATTAACGGGATATTTACCAGAGAGAGATATTTGCAGATCATACAAAAATTTATCCCGCGGTGGGGACCGAACCCGCAACCGTCTACGTCAAAAGCTATCACCCACTGCGCCACAGAGGTCGTCGAAAGTAAAGTTCGTACATACCAGAAGTCTCCGAAGAATCTGCTACAAACGAGACGTAGTAACGGACGCACATTGATCTTGGCCTCCTGCTTGGTTAACTTAATACCGAGCTCAGCTAGCACAGCCGGTAGTGTGTCATCCACGTCGCCAACAACCTGTTACATACATGTAGTACAATGGCTTACAAAAACACAACAGGAATTAAGGTTTACCCCCTGGTTACATCATCCTATAATAAGCACAACGGATCTTTAGATCTCTGAAGTTAGGTGCAATAGACGATTGCGCAGGTTCGGTAGAGTAAGCGAGATAGCACGATTTTAGGCGTCATCGAAAATGGGTTCTGCGCAGCTACTTCAGAGATTTATTGCTGCTTATTACATAAACGTTAAACCTTAGTTGAACCCCATGTTAACACATGTCAAAACAAAACTGTCATCACGAAAAAGCGTTCTATGTACGAGTATTTAAAGATCGTTTTTCTAGGGACAGTTTTATAGTTAGTCTTAGTCTAAGCGCGGTTCATTTTCTTGTAATAAGACGGATTATGATTGGAGATTTTTATGAATGGATATTTCTCGACTGTTTGTCATTTTTCATTTTATGTTTTTATGAATAAATGGAATGAATTACTGATTACTGATTTTTAATAATCTTGCAGAAAACTTGTCACAGATGTTTGCTTGTTCAAAACAGGTATTGAAAATGGTATTTTGAAGCCTAAGTGTACTGCACCGAAGCGTAAGGTTACTTGGAGAAGCATTTTGTTTTCGTATTAAAGTATTTTACACATCGCCCCACAACCATTTACAGTTACACATTACCTGTGCAAATATCTTGTACAACGGCTCTAGAATGAACTCGACAAAGCTTCTCTGCGCCGAAGCGTGCGGTTGCTTCTTAGAGAAGCGTCGTGTCTTTGCATTGAAGTATACATCGCCCCACAACCAGTTGGCCATATCAGCGGGTCTCAGTCCGGCGTCGGGGTGAGCGGCTGCGTACATTGCCGCGAACGATTCGAGTGTGAAGCATACATCGTAGAGAGATGATGCGAAGCAAACGTTGCCTGGGAATAGAAGATTTTTAAAGGGTGAGGCATGATTTTACATTATTGAAGGTAGTTAGCAATTTTTTGGTAGGCGTCTTTTTGTAGTTAGGTTTTGATCTTGAGAAACTATAAATTTACATTGAAGAAAACTACATCCACATTTCGGTTAATTAAATGTAGTTAACCTAGAAAATATAAAACCAAATTCACAACTACCGCAGTCCCTTACTGGTTGGTTGGGATTACTACCTCTGTGGCGCAGTGGGCGAAGGTCCGCCTGCGACGCAGAAGGTTGCGGGTTCGATCGCTGCGGGACAAATGTTTGCATGACTTACAGATATTTGTTCCGGGTTCCGGGGGTCCGGTTCTATGTATATTATGTATGTATTTACAAACAAAAAGTATATAAGTACTTTATCAGTCATTCTAGTACTCATAACACAAGCTCTGCTTACTTTGGGGCTAGATGATGCTGTGTGAAAAGTCCAGCGTTATTTATTTATTTACTATTTCCCACGCACTTTCCATCTAAATCTATCCTATGCTGTATGCAACACCAACAAGATCTATTTTCTTTCGTTTTAAAAAAGGTTGAGTAAAGTTACTTACCTAACAGCGGAGAGAACACTGTGGCCGGCTCCTCAGGATTATCTTGAGGCTGATGGGTTTCTACCATGGAGTTCAGTTCATCCACAATATGCCTCAGCTTGTAATACGCATCTGCAGGAGGCAGTTTCAACTCCAGCATAAGCCGATCGATCTTGTTTACGCAGATAGTTAGCGGCACACGTTCTTGAATAGCGTGTCGGAGCAAACGTTCCGTGTTCAACATGATGCCTTCTGCAGCGTCTATGAATAGGACTGCGCCTGTGGGTGGTATTAGACGAAGCTAAGAATTGTATTTTGATTTTAATAATAAGGTCTGTACTCGCATACAGTTTAATAGTTGTGCAAATAGTGTCTGAATGCGCACACACAATCGCGCTCATGTGTTTACTCTTAAGAAGCGTCGTTTTGATGTGCAGCAGATGCATTACAAAATTGTTAACTGCGCATGGAAATGACTTCACTAAAAAAACTAGAGAAGAGACATAACTAAATTACTTTTCTGTCAAATCTAAGGTTCACTTACCATCAGAGATCCTCAAAGCCGCAGTAACTTCATCGCTAAAGTTCACATGTCCGGGCGTGTCCATTATATTCAGCAAGTGGGACTTCCCCTTTATATTCTTAAGGAGAAGAGTGACAGGCATTGACTTAATCGAGACTCCACGCTCTTGCTCCACAAACAAGGTGTCGGTGTAACGCATAGGTATTGTGGACTCATTGTTGATGGTGCCGGGGTGAGTTTGGCGCATCAGACAATCCACAAAGGAGGTCTTTCCTGAAAAGTAAATTCGATCTAACATGTTTCATGATGTACCTATAGAGAGTTAAAAACTTCTTTGATTTTATTACTTTTTAAAGCTAAATAGGTCATAACATTTCCAGTTAGTGTTCTTACAGGCGGCGATGGGCATGCAACCTGTCACGTATGGAATACTAACTTCTGCAAGATGTGGGCATGTATCAAATATGTGTTTGGACATGCCTCTGACTACCCCCCTTAGATATCTTCATAGGATCTGGAATAAGTAACATAAAAAGATCTGAGAGAATGTCTACCGCACGTTGGGGATACAGTCGTGAACCTGTTTACGTTTACGTTTTACATTTCTCAATGATTTCAAATTCCGAAATCTCTTGCTTGTCACTGTGATTGGTCCTCTTATATTTAACTATGTGGTTCATTGTGTACATTGTAGTACAGTAAGTATACTACTACTTTATAGAAGTTGATAGAAGATAAACAGTGTCCTGATAGAAAGGAGGCCTATACCCAGCAATGAGTGCAAGCGGGCTGATTAGATAGATAGAATAATTGATGCAATACCATTATGCAAATGTCCCATCAAAGTAATATTCCTGATCAAGTTGGTGTTATCCAGCATATCCGCCATGTACTCCATATCATACTTGGTCTCCGGGAGCTGTTGCTCTTGGACCTGGAAGTTTTTGTGTTTGATGGGCTCGATGAGTGGCTTGTCGAGCGCTTGGGTGTCTTCCTCTTGCACAACTGTTTCTACATCCGGCCCATACACCTCAACTGCTTGTGGATAATACCTGGAACATAATGATAATACTGAGATATGGAAATTAATACTTTAATAGAAAACTAAGATTGTTAATGGACTTAATCTGAGAGAATATCTACCACATACTTCTTGAATTAAAAGAGGTATTGGATTGTCAGATCGGAAAACGAATATCCAACGCAACTTAAGTTGCTAAGACAATAAGAAAAAATATAGCCAGCATTAGCTGATTAATGAATTCTTATCTGTGGTCGCTGCCTTTCCCTACTGAATAAAAGGTGCTATTTTATGTACCTATGCATGTTTTTTGTTTTGTTTTCCATAATGCTGGACATTATACACAGCATCATCTAGCCCCAAACTAAGCAATAAGCAATAGCTTGTACTATCTATGGGAACCAGGTAACTGATAAACAACTTTATATACTTTTTGTTTGAAAATACTATACAATACATACAAATTTACAGAGCATACAAACATATATCCCTCAACGGGGATCGAACCCGCAACCTTCTACGTCTCAAGCGGGCTTTCACCAACTGACTGCGTCACCGAATTTGATTATAAATGTTCGTACCGTTTATCCTCATGCAAGACTACAGACATCGGTGCGGCCTCAGGCTCTGCATCAGCATCCTCATCCTCCTCCATGGCATCTTCATCAGCATCGCGGTTATCCTGTCCGTAAACACTCTGTTCATCTTCTGAATCAGACTCTAGGTCTGGCCCGATGTAGTTACCAAACTCGTCGTATAGATCACCGTCCATTTTCACAGGTAATATTGATAAAACAACGTTAATTCAGCGACGAGTTTACAAAACAAACGCCGCTTGTTGTTAGGTTTTGACGGATGAGTAAATAAAAAATAACCTCAAAAAGCTAGCATTGAACAACGTCCTTTGTTTTTGAACGAAATGAATTTCTACCATTTTCTACTAATGAACTAATGATGAATGCAGCAGTTCAGTCGCTTTATTTAGTCTGTCTGTCTGTCGGAGAGTCTGAGGTTCAGTCAGTTCAGTCACTGTCAATCAAACTACAAAGAGCACGGTGTGGTTCGTTTCGAAGTTCCGAATTCAATTTCCGAGCATTGAAATCGGTAACGTGGAGATTGGAATTAAAGATAAAACTAAATAAATAACGCTAATTCCGTTTGTGAAAGGACAAGGCACTTAAAACACAATGGCACGCGGAAAGGACAAAAAGAAGTAAGTTTGGTTACAAAATATTGTATTTCGTGTTTATTTATTTTGGCTAACTCTATTATTGGTTTTAGACGTAAATTGGAGAAGAAAGAAGAAGGTGACGATGTTCCTAAGCAAGTGCCCCACACGCTCGAGTCTCTCCGAGAGAAAGATGAGACTATGCTTGCAAATGTTGAGCCTGAAGAACAGGAAGAGGTTAGAAACTTATTTACATTATGTACAGATGTTTTTTCGAACTTATCTTTCTTCCTCAGCTTCTCTTTTTTTCTCTTAATCTCTCACTCTAGGTGATGACTTCATGTATTAAGATAATATTATTTCAAAGTGTCAAAGTTCAGAAACTTGAAATATCTGGTTAAATAATAACTTAATGTTTCACAATCTTAAACTTCTGAAAGTTTAATTGGACCTCACCTACTGCTGTGTTTGGGGTAGGTAGGATCTACCTCCCAGTGGTCTACCCCGGGCAACGGAATCGCTAATCCTTGTTAGGTAGCGATTACGGCTGAATGATCCTTACTCGCGGTGGTAGGACCTGCGAAGGTCCGCCTGGCTTGCAACCACCCTCCTGCCGAAGTCCAACGCCAAGCAGTTCGCTGTGTTCCGTTGGTGCGCGGGAGTGCCAGCGTCTTTGGGGATAAGATGGGTGTCAGTTGCACCGCGTAAGACCGGAGATGACTTCTGAGCAAAGCGCAACCGGGCGATTTGTGTTGGAGACTAGCGGGATCCGAAGCACGGTCCTTGCCGTTGGCCGACCGCAGGCAGTAGGGGGCCCAAGTAGCGCGCCAGCCACGTGCCAAAGGCTGCCCCGCCACCTCGCGAAAAATCCCGAGATGCTCCACCGTGCCAGTTGGCGACTGGATGGGAGGACCCGGTGGCCATCCTCGGGGGGGTTCGGGCGTCCCCGCAGTCTCCATTACAGGTCTCCCATCGGTGAGCCGAGCTTAAGAATGCCATTTGGTCACGTGATGCCTCGACATCTATTCGACATCCCCATAACTCTACCCAACAACAACATGAAAGCAAACAATAAAAGGAAGAAATTAAATCAACGGCTGCACTTCCTCCCACTCAAAGTGCACCTCACGAATATCAGAGGTCTGCACTCAAATCTCGT
The DNA here is from genome assembly GCA_951394285.1 of Epirrhoe tristata. Lineage (NCBI taxonomy): Eukaryota > Metazoa > Arthropoda > Insecta > Lepidoptera > Geometridae > Epirrhoe > Epirrhoe tristata. The sequence goes on from OX596139.1 coordinate 11,827,498, forward strand.
TGAAGTCCACCACCACCTTGAGACTGAGAAGCCGCATCTTCTCTTCCTTACAGAGACGCAGATAGCAACCCCGTCGGACTTAAGCTACCTCAACTACCCGGGCTACTCTCTTGAACACAAATTCAAGAAGAAGGCAGGTGTCTGTGTGTATGTCCGCGACGATATTTGCTGTCGCCGTCTCAGATGCTTTGAAACATCGGGTCTTCCAATAGTCTGTCTTCTGGTGGATACTGGCACTGAGAAGACTCTCTATGCCTGTGTCTACCGGTCCCATGACGGTGATCAGGAGACAACCAGGCTCTTCACACATCTCACTGAGATGGCCGACTTGGCTCAGCAACGGTATCCGACTGCGGAGCTTGTATTTCTGGGGGACTTTAATGCCCACCATGCTGAGTGGTTGTTCCCATACCAGGTGACTGACCATGCGGGAAGAGAGACGCGTAATTTTGCTTTATCGCTAGATCTCACCCAATTGGTCAGCCAAGCTACACGGATACCAGACCGAGATGGCCATAGAGCAAACTGCTTGGACCTTTTCCTGACAACCGATCCTGCAAGACACTCAATTGCGGTTTCCGCTCCATTGGGTACGTCAGATCACTGCATGGTGAAATCAGTATCAATCTGCTCTCCTCCTGATGATAGCCCAAAGGGTACAAGGAGAGTTTGGCGATACGAGTCAGCGAATTGGGACGAGATGCGGCACTTCTTTGCATCTTACCCTTGGCGGCAGGTATGCTTCTCTTCCAAAGATCCGAGCTGTTGCGCAGACGCGGTTGCGGACGTGATTCGCCAGGGAATGGAATATTTTATCCCATTCTCTGACATCTCACTTGGTGGCAAAGCTAGACCTTGGTTCAGCGCTGATTGTGCTCGTGCCGAGTCACGTAAACAAGCTGCCTACCAAGCTTGGGTGAAAGCCCGCGCCAGCAAAGCAAGACCTCGGAAGGTCCGTGAGAAGAAGCGTTTATTTAATACCGCTGCCAAGGCTTGCAAAAGGGTTTTGCGCAGGGCTCGTTTCGTTCATATTGGACGCATCGGAGCTAAACTAGCAACGTACCCTCCAGGAAGTAAGCAGTTCTCGCTAAATCGGTCGAAGGCAACTTCTGTCGTCCCACACTACCTCAGCTTCTGAAGCCAGATGGATCTCTGGCCCACACCGCAATGGAGAAAGCAAATTTATTTGCCGATCTATTTGCGAGCAATTCCCGTCTGGACTCTTGCTCTACTCAACCTCCAACCATTTCTCATTGTGGCACCACAATGCAGACGCTGAGCATACATGCTAAAGAAGTACGTAGAACACTTTTTAGTCTAGACGTGAATAAAGCCAGTGGTCCGGACGGTATTCCAGCGCGAGTGCTTAAACGCTGTGCTCCTGAGTTGTCTTCTGTGCTGACATGCCTGTTTCGCCTCTCCTTGGAAAAAAAGACCGTACCAAAGTCCTGGAAGATTGCCAACGTGCAGCCTGTTCCTAAGAAGGGAAGCCGAGCCGACCCGGCCAACTACCGACCCATCTCCATCACCTCCATAATCAGTAAGGTTATGGAGAGAGTGCTTAACCATAAGCTGCTGACGTACCTTGAAGCTAATGACCTGCTCAGTGACCATCAATACGGCTTCCGCCGAGGACGGTCCACTGGCGATCTTCTTGTGTACGTCACGCATTTGTGGGGAGAAGCCATTGAAAAACATGGAGAGGCAATCGCTGTCTCTCTGGACGTCTCAAAGGCATTTGACCGGGTTTGGCACGCAAGCCTACTGAATAAGCTTCCTGCGTACGGTTTATCTCCTGAACTTTGTGCCTGGATATCCGACTTCTTGAGTGATCGATCCATCAGAGTGGTAGTTGATGGCTGCTCCTCGGACTATAAGAGTATCAACGCTGGTGTTCCTCAAGGGTCTGTTCTCTCAGCGACTCTATTCCTGCTACACATTAATGACCTGCTTCAGCTGGGCATTTTTGGGTATGCAGATGACAGTACTGTCACTGAGAGATACATATCTAGCGCACGATCCACCAATCTGGAGGTATGTTTCTTGAGAGAGGCCATGGTTGAGCGGACGAATCAGACTCTTAGTCTCGTTTCCCGATGGGGTGACGCTAATAGAGTCTGTTTTAATGCCAACAAAACTCAGGCATGTCTTTTTTCGGCGAAAAAGCGTCGATTTGACCTGGCTCCCACCTTCCAAGGTTTATCGGTTGAAGTAACCGACCACCTCACCCTTCTTGGCATAGAGTTGACGGCTAGCCTCAACTTTGGCACCTCCATCGAGTCCAAAGCACAAACTGCGGCCAAAAAGCTGGGCATTCTAAATAAGGTCAAGCAATATTTCACGCCGGGTCAACTTTTGACTTTATATAAGGCTCAAGTTCGATCTTGTATGGAGTATTGCAGCCACCTTTGGGATGGTTCTGCCAAGTACCAACTTGCTGCACTTGACTCGGTGGAGCGCAGAGCCAAGAAGCTCGTAGGTGAAGACTATCTTGCCGAAGCAAAACTCGATAGTCTGAGCCATCGTCGTGAGGTATCGTGTTTGTCGGTGTTCTACAGATTATACTACGGTGAGTGTGCCCAGGAGCTACACGACCTTATTCCGCCTTCACCGTTCTTTTACAGGGACTTCAGACGCACAGCTGATTATCATCCTCATCTGGTTGATATTCCACTTATTAGAACTAAGCGCTTCGAAAGTTCTTTTATTATGCGCACTGCAAAAATTTGGAATCAGCTTCCAGCGTCTGTATTTCCGCTGAGCTACGACCCTATTGTTTTTAAGAAGAGAGTTAATAGGCACCTTCTGGGTAGGCTCGCTCCATCGTAGACCTCACTCTTGCCTGTGTAAGTCTGAGGTCAAGAGCCGACCCATTCAACATAAAAAAAAAAAAAAAAAAAAAAAAGTGTACCCTTATAAGCCTCTATGTTTATACTCTTGTCCGCAGTCCTAGCTATACATATTTTAGCCCTACACAGCCTTATGATAAAAAAAAAACAGGTTCACGACTTATGATTAAACTGAACATAAAACATTTTTGAAAAAAAAAAATTGAACCGACTTCACAGAACACAAACAGAAGAACCTTCTACACACTAAAAAGAGAAAAATAAGAATATAATTTGAAGTCGGTGCCAACTATTCATTTACATCTAAGAAATTCAAAAGAACTTGGGTGCAAAATTGTATCCTGGTACGCTATCGCTCGATTTCTTTTTTTGATAGGTACTTAATCGTATTCACTTGGCACCGACTTCAAATTATATTCTTATTTTTCTCTTTTTAGTGTGTAGAAGGTTCTTCTGTTTGTGTTCTGTGAAGTCGGTTCAATTTTTTTTTTTCAAAAATGTTTTATTTTTCACTTTTTAGTGTAAGTAAATAAATACTGTGTAAATAAAAGTGTATGTGTAAATAATATAGTAAGCTACGAGTACATTAAGACTTTGCTTATCGTAGCTTAAGTAGGAAAGGATAAGAGAAGTCATGGGCAGACCTACTAAAGGACACACCGGAGTTCAGCAAGGGGGAAAACTATCAATCCATAAGGAAAAGAAAATATTTTGGACTACCTCGGGTGTAATACCCTTTCAAACTATTTAATGTTTGACTCAGATTGTGAGTCAGGGTGTGTTGTGTAGTGAGAATGAGGTTTTTTGAATGTTACGGGAAAACTGTCAATCCCTCAGGAAAAAAAATATATGGCGCCACCTTGAGAGTGTGTCCTTTACACTTTCTAACAAAAAAAATTTTGGAAATCGGTCCACAATTTTCTTAAAGTTCAGTGATTGTTTTAGTTTTACGGGAAAACTATTAATCCCTCAGGAAAAAAAAATATATGGCGCCACCTTGAGAGTATTCCTCTTTCTAACAAAAAAAAAATTTTGGAAAACGGGCCACAATTTTCTTAAAGTTCAGTGATTGTTTTAGTTTTACGGGAAAACTATTAATCCCTCAGGAATAAAATTTATATGGGACCACTATAAGAGTATACCCTTTCAAACAAAAAAAAAATTTTGGAAATCGGTCCACAACTGACGGAAATATCGGTGAACATACATAAAAAAAAAACATACATACAGCCGAACATATAACCTCCTCCTTTTTTTGAAGTCGGTTAAAAATGATTTATTTCCTAACAATCTACATTTTATTTCAGGCTCAAAAAGACATGGAATTAGATGAATTCTCTAGTTACTTTGAAAATGCATATGAGCCTAAAGTATTGATCACATACTCTGACAACCCGCACACTAAAACAAGGATATTTGGCAGGGAGCTCACTCGAATCATACCTAACTCCATATCTAGATACAGACAAAGGTGAGTAGAGTTTGTTTGTTGGCTTGATTATTCATGGCATTGGTCAAACAGGGTTAGAATTACCTTTATGGATATTTTTGTTGTACGGAAACACAGAACATGTTACATGGACGGAACGTGTACAAACAGCTCTTCTCTCCGCTTTGGTGGAACTGAGCAAGAAAAGTTGCTGGGAAAATAATGTTCATGTGTCCCACAACGATAAAATGTCTAGAAAATAAAATAAGGTAACATATTCTATTAATTTTTAGTAAACCAAACATGTAATATTTCCTTCACAGATCATCAGTAAAAAGGATATGCCAGTCCGCAGTACGGGAAGACATAACAGATGTGATCATAGTGAATGAGAATCAGAAGCAGCCAAATGGTTTCCTACTTATCCACCTTCCAAACGGACCAACAGCACACTTTCGCCTATCCAGCTGTAAGATCACCCCTGAGTTGCGGAGAGACTACAAGGAGATTACTATTCATCGACCAGAGGTACCTTACTAATCTAAATGCATAGACAGTAAACTTTTTTCGGATACTTTGAAGATGTCTAAATTATGCATTGGGACATGTCTCCGACTACCCCGTTTATCCGAATACATGGCCATATTTTGCGATATATGTGACCATATTTCCCGTTCTTATTTTCGTTCGTTTGATGAATATTCGAATGTTTCTTCTTACTACGATTTCTGACTTCAAGGGCCAATTTGACCGTGTTTTAACGTTGATCTTATTGATTGAATACAATGTAGCTCGTTGTAAGAAGCATCCGAATATTCATCACACGAACGAAAAGACGAACGCGAATAACCCCCCAGGTTGTGCTGTGTTCTGTGTTCTAGTAAAACTCGATATTATAATTCATTGATGCTATTATTCTGTATCCAGGTGATCCTAAACAACTTCTCGACACGGCTAGGTATGACTGTGGGCCGCATGTTGGGCGCCATTTTCCATTACGAGCCCCAGTTCCGCGGCCGCCGCGCCGTCACCTTCCACAACCAGCGGGATTACATATTCTTCAGGCATCATCGGTGAGTGTATGCAATGCATAGCACGATTCACACATTCAGTGTGATGATTCAGTCAAGTACAGGTGACAAATATATCTACTTCAGAGGATCGCATTCGCAACGGAACCGTTTGGCTGTTCAACCGACCACAACTAATCACAGTGCAGGAAACGTCACTGGACGAATTCCATGGAACGGAAACCGTTCCGAACCCGAACGCTTCCGGCTGAAGTCTGAATCGCTACGCAACATAACACTATAAAAGCTACATTAGGTAAAAAGTTTAATTCCTAATTCCTGAGGAACCGCCAGCTAGTCTCATAGAAGACATCAAATTCAACTAATTAGTGCATGAAGTCTTACTACAAAAACTTGTTTCAGGTACGAGTTCACAAAAGACGGCAAGCGTGCCAAACTGCGCGAACTAGGCCCCAGATTCACGCTCAAGTTGATTTCTCTCCAACAAGGAACATTCGACTCTAAGACAGGAGACTATGAGTGGATAATTGCTGGCCGCAGGCATCAGATGGAAACATCGAGAAGACGGTTCTTCTTATAGTATTGTAAAACAATCATGGTCAATAAAGTTATTTGTAAGAGATTTTTTTTTCCTCTGTTGGATCTTCGCCGGTCTTGTTGTCCATTCTAGCTCCAGTTTGGAAGGCAACGGTAACTTCTGTTCAAAGAATATTTTTGACATTTCCTTAGAATCCCAATAGAATGTATGTACTCTATTTATAGGAAAGTGGCCTGATACGAAGTGCGAACGAATAAGCGTGGATGTGGCACACACTACAAAATGTCCTACAGCTTAGTTGCAAAGCAACATTTGTTCCCTAGTGATTAGAACTCTCTATAATGGCCAGTGTGGTGGTGACACTCAATGGAAGGGCGCCTTAAAACAATGTCGCCTATAATAACCACACAAAATTTCAAAAGTGTACATACTTGCATTATTGAATAATTTAACTAAAAGTAAAAAAATTGGTGTCATTACTTTGAAGAACAAGAAAACGGCGCAACCCACAATTTGTGCGCTAGACCAAAAATTAGTGCTTCTTATCAAAAAGCATTGTGTAAAGTTTCAGCTTCCTATGTTCCGTATTTATCTAGTTACTAGCTGACCCGCGCAACTTCGTCTGCGCATTATTAGGATTCAAGTGCTCCTGCACCTAAAGTTTATATACACTGTGTTTGAAGTGAATCAGACCAAGGAATCAAATTTTCCATACTAACTTTATAATAAAATAAAAATAAATAATAAAAAAGCCTTTATTCTACATACCATAAAAAATACTTTAAACTAACTTTAACACCCTGTAAAACATCCATATGGGTTGATTTTTTTAATTAGATAAGCCTATTTTCAAGTACTTACTTAAAGCATCTACGTTCCAAATTTCATCACAATCGGTTAAGTCGTCACGGAGCAACAAAACAAACATTCACTAACACAGACTTTCTTTTCGAATCTTACGACTTTGAAACTGCCTTGCACCACCCATAGAAGCTGTTTTGAAAAAATAAAAACTATTTATATTCTCTTTGATAAAAATACGGTCTTTATTTAATAAACTTTAATTAATAATCTTCGATCAATTAATCATTTTAGTGGGATAGGATTATTTAAGGAATAAGATCAGAGAAATAAGTATAAGCTAAAGCACAGGCTAAAGTAAACTTGACAAAACGCAACGATAGCGCGATCTAGAAAACGGTCAAAATTAGCAGCGCCATCTAGTTGTGTTAATAATTTTAATATTAAAAATTGAAACTTCGGATGTATTGATGAGTAGATTTATAAATGACTAGCTGTCCGCCCCGGCTTCGCACGGGTTTATTATAGGTATTTAACAAAAATTTAATAACAACATGGCGGTCCCGGAGCGGGATGTATGATCCTTTAAAGTTTAGAGGTTAATATGTAGGTAAGGTCTAAGGTAGGTAGGGGAGTATTGGGCAGTAAGGCAGGTTTGGACACCACCGGCAAATCCCCGTGTTATGCCGGCCATACACTATCATGCCAATCCACCCCCCATACATGGTCAATTCTAACTGATCAAATTCCGATTTGACGATAGGCATGATGGTTTATGGCCGACATGACACGGGGGTGTCCAAACCTTTCTACTGCCCAATGCTCCCCTACCTCTTATATATATATCATTGATATATTACCACTACTCTCCCATTCCATAGTTCCCAGACACTTTAAACTATCATTTCAACATTTTTAACACAGTTAACGGGATATTTACCATGATTTAATGTTTTTTGAGTTTCCCGATATTTCGGCGCAGTTGCATACGCCATAATCAATAGTATCTATGGTATTAATCATGGTTAATATCTACTGCCTAATATTCAGTGTTCTCTATGATAATTTCATCTCCAGTCAAGGAAGAGCAATTCAGACGATCAACAATTCTACGTTCCGGCTTCGACATTTCCACCGGTGTCGCTTGGATACCTAACTGTAAAGAATGGAGAAAATTTTAAAATGAGTTTCTGCTGATCTAAAAAAACCGAAGACAAGAAAATTTTCTTCAATTACTGATACAAAGTGAAATTTTAATATGATTAGTAATAATGCCATACGAATAGATACATGTATTTCTTTTTACGTTTCTATTCAACGACTATGAGATAACTATTTTTAAGATAAGAGTGACTTATAGTGCCCATGAGCGAACCAAGGTTGAACGAAATTAAAGTATAGAGATATGTATGTAGAGAAATCAGTCAATTCCAGCTTTTCAATAGTTGCCATCAAATTTACCAAAAAAAACATAGTTTCGAAGAAAATTCATTGTGAGAGAATTATTAAAAAAAAGATATATATTAAAAATTTTTTATAAACAGAATAATTACTTGCATGAGGTTCCGATAAGCGCAAAGAGCGCCATGAAGATCACTTTGTCGGACATCTTATCAGAGTTGCTCAAACTCAACTGTGCTCGTCGTTTTTTTTTTTTTTTTTTTTTTTTTTTCGGACGGCCTAGATGCTGATGGCCTTATGGGCCTCTGTCAGCTTTACCGGACTTTGGTGTGCGCAGAAGGCGACGGCACCGAGAGAGAGAGTGAAAGGCAACATGCTCAAGGGCACCTCTAGCGGGTACGAACCTCGGCTTGGGCTGTTGCCGGAGAAAAAGTCGAATGGCTTACTCGCCCGGGGGCGAGGAAACCATAGGACAACTACTACATCGACCGCGCCCGGGCGGGGTCGGTGCGAGTTACTGTGGAGTGTACCTACGTGTCGCGGCTAGATGACGGAATATCCTCGGCGTTCGCTCGAGTGATATCGTCATCTGAATCTCCAAGAATATTTCTTGGTCTTCGGGGCATCGCACGGAATTTGCGACGGTTCTGTGAACTAACTTCGGGCGGCCGACGTGGCTTTACGTAGTACAACGGGTAGCCCGGGACCGTTGATACTAGCGGATTCGGATGGTGAGGGGCCGAGTCATAATAGCGTCGTGAGAGGCGCTTTATATGCGAGGTAATCGGTCGTCGCAGTTTGTCCGCTTTTATACGATCAGCGTACAAATACGTCACCACCGGAGACAGTCAACAACTACAACTGTTTTTATTAGTTTGTTTTTTCAATGACTTCTCGGAATTGAGCAAATGAGAGCTTTCAGTAGGTATTGAGAGAAGTACTGTAAACATGATCATTATGGGGTTATCAGAGATCATGCCCGATGTTATTAGTATGGAGCTCAACGTCACGTCCTCCACGCGTGAGCATGGGTGGTTGATCTATCTGGATGCCTTAAATTGACCTATCTGGCATCCATGTACTGAATAACCATTCAAGTCCACGAGTGGAACGCGTTTAACGGGATGTCTTCTGCCTATTTGAGGAACTTCGGGTTTCTTCTCAAATGCGAAACAACGTTAAATAGTTTGTAAAAGTTTGTATAATAAAATAAGAACGAGGACACATAAAACACATAAGACACAATATAAAACGAGGGCAACACAGTACAGAGGGAAACGATTATAGTTCTAAACACGGATACAGTTTGTAACGCACACTATTTCACATAAATATGGCGTTGGTCGGATCGCGGAGGACTGGCCGTAAGGCAACCTCAACGCGCAAGTGTATGATGCCGACTGACGTCACGGGGCCCGGCTGCGGCGCAAGATTGCTCCAACGGTCAAGCCAGCGCGCCTGCGTAACGTCGAGCGAATCAGGTGACGCGAACGCCCCGCGCTATTCCCCGATTGGATCGCGCGTACGCGTCGGTTGCGTGGCGCTCTGCGTCCTGATTGGCCAGCGCGAAAGCGCGGTTATCAGGGTTCCTTAGCGTTTACGAAACGGGTTCGAATGCTGTCCCTAAATAAATATCCCGCGCTACACGCGTGATTTTCAGCTTGATACTGGGAACATCCGGTATCATCTCTTATGACGTCATAACGACAATGTTTACAGTACTTTTATCAATACCTACTGAAAGCTCTCATTTGAAAATACCAGTCGGAATTAACTCACATGACCAGCAGCCTTATTGTCTAATTGAAACCCATGCCCAGTGAAATTCAAACCCATTACAATTTCTCATCTCAGTCAGAATGTTTTCGGTATTGTCTAAGCTATTCTACTGGGAATCGGTTTCGGAATGAATGATTCATGTGAATCCAATTTCTAGGTTTTCGATCTGTCATATGTTTCGTTATTGCAAGTAGGACTACGATTAGTAAACACGAGTAATATTTGCGATTCAGTTATTTACTGCAGCCTTATTGTCTAATTGAAACCCATGCCCAGTGAAATTCAAACCCATTACAATTTCTCATCTCAGTCAGAATGTTTTCGGTATTGTCTAAGCTATTCTACTGGGAATCGGTTTCGGAATGAATGATTCATGTGAATCCAATTTCTAGGTTTTCGATCTGTCATATGTTTCGTTATTGCAAGTAGGACTACGATTAGTAAACACGAGTAATATTTGCGATTCAGTTATTTACTGGTTGCAAAAATAGTATTTATATTTATTGAACTGTAAAAACACAGTGTGTCCATTATTTTCGTCATTATTTGCAATAAAATCACGTTTTTTAACAATAAGTTTACTACAAAAATCATAGATTTAGCATGGTACCTATTTGGTACAGTAACGAAACAAACTTTTCTTTGTTACTGTCAAACTCGCTGATGTCATTTTCTTGTAGTTGTCAAAAATTCGCGGTGAAACTGAAACGTGATTGTTTAGATATTATTTTGCCGAAATATTTGTATCGATTGTATATGTTACAAAAGTTATCAAGTGTGTTGCTACACAACAGTGTGATAATAATGTTAGTCAATTCATAGGGCCACGCAGTTAGAGATCTTAGTGTCCTTTATGAAACAAAACAGGAGTTTTGCCGTGGGTCGCCTGGCTAATAGCGGCCCACTGATGAAACATAAAGCTGTACAGCTTTGGGAGGAGTTGGTTACAACTCTCAATGCAGTTGAGGCTGGCGCCACTCGAAGGTGTGCCAAGTGGAGAGATGTAAGTACTTTTTAATTGTAAATTTGAATGTTTGTCACTAATGCCCCAGACCATATACTAATGCTAAGTAAACATCTAATTTTAACGCTTATATGGATGGTCATGATCTGTGAGGAAGTGTCGGAGGGCCATGTAACTCACACCATGTATTTTATCTTTAGCAAGATTATCAAATCAAGTAATAAATAGTGTCCACTACTGGACAGCGCCTCCTCCAAAGCTTTATTTATGTAAATTGTTACAGATAGACCACATGCTGCCAATGTGCCTCGGTGGGCTGCAGATCAAGGAATGGCACCGCGAATGAAGAAAGAGTCTGGCTGGAGATCGCTACAGGCAATGGCTGCCACCTGCAGCTGCAATACTGCGCTCTGTAGCGTGGATTGAAGAAGAACTTTCTTCATGAATTCACATCCCATAACAAGTTTCTCCTAAATATCACAACTTATACAACAATAACAATAATATTAGGGTCTCATAATGTTTCTTAGTTATACTTAACCTGCCTGGAAGAGATCACTCTGAGTGATAAGGCCGCCCATTGTGCTACTATAATTAGACTTCTTTCTTTCTTTTCGTTTTTTATTATGTATTTATATGGTGTTACAATAAAGAATTATCTATCTGAAATTTTTTTAGTTAGACATAAAATTATGAATTAAGTACCTAAAATCAGTAGGTACTTAATTCATAATTTTATAATACATAAATAATCAAACTATAACTTTAACATAATTTATAAAAATATGTATGTCATAATGACGATTCCTAATTATGTAGGTATTAGGTCTTAAAACACATGAAAAAAACAGTACATACTTACCTGAATAAGTAATGAATTATAAATAATTACTTATAAAATAAATAAATAATGCTGGACTTTTCACACAGCATCATCTAGCCCCAAAGTAAGCAGAGCTTACTGCAGGTGTTATTTATGCGTACTAGAATGACTGATAAACTACTTATATACTTTTTGTTTGTAAATACATACATATTATACATAGAAACACCCAGACCGAGACAAATTTCTGTAGGTCATACAAACATTTGTCCCGCGGCGGGGATCGAACCCGCAACCTTCTGCGTCGCAAGCGGACCTTCGCCCACTGCACCACAGAGGTCGTCAATCGTTATAGTAAAGTAAAAAAAATATTAGTTTGATTTTATACATTTTTATTGCACAATGTAGATGAAACTTCCCGCTGTAGGTACACCTTTACAGGGTTGCTGTATAGTTGGGGGTCAATGCGCACGGTCGCATCTCCTCCTCATCGACGGAGATGCGCGCGTCGTAGACGAGATTGTGGTGTACAACACAAGCATTTCTTATTTTGCCTTCTTTGATCTTCTGGCGAGTTTGGGTCAGCATTTAGGATGGGCGTCATCATTCACGTCCTTTGCGTACCCTGAATCACATAATTTAAACGGTTGAGTAGTGAGTAAGGAAGTAGGTACCTAACGCCTGCAAATCAACATTATGTGTACCTACCTACTAACAGAACTAGTTTATTATGCTCCCAATATACACATATGTATAATAATAGACATAATAATGTACCTACAGTTCTTCCAATAGATAGGCATTCGTGAAGTTAGCCGTTTGTCTTCGCAGAACCTAATTATGTGTGAAAAAGCGGTCACTGTGTAGACAAACGGCTAACTTAACGAATGCCTAGATCCGTTGGGCGAACTGTACCTACATAATTAGGTGAAAAAATATTTTGAGGCATGACTCTTTTCCCATTGGGAAGGTGAAATTTGATTCAGAGAATGTTTTGTATTTTAAATGTATCCACTCAAGTATGGGTGTTTAGATAATTATTACTTACTTCTGAAATTATTATGTACTTACTTCTTATCTTTTAAACACATTTTTTATTGTATTATATTTGCTAAAGTACAAACACAATATTCCGGATTTCAAACAGGGCACGAATGAGCTCCCTGCTTCATCTGACGTTTCACATGGGCTTGAATTGGCTACTGATATTCATTTCGGCCTTACGCAATACCAAAATCAGTCGTATCATTCATTCACTGGGTTTGAATTTCGCTGGTAATGGGGTTCCATGTGTCAGCTAGTTAGACAATACGAAAATGACTATCGAAGTCCAGATTAGGTTTCAAACGTCAAAAATGAAGCCCATGCTCATTCCCAGCGAATTAGACAATAAGGCTGCAGGTCAGCTGATATGACTTGTTTTAAATTCCAAGTGACGTATACGTGTACGCTGATAGATAATCGTATAAAAGCCGATGATAACGCGTCCAGCATTTGAAGGTCTCACTTTAAGATGCGTACTTTAAAATGCGATAGAAGGGTTTAATTTATTTCGCTAGATGAAAAATAAGTGACCTGACTGATAGTATAGCTAATGATTCATTTTTTTTTTAAATACACTACACATATAATACTACTTAGAGAAGCTACATAAAAACACTCTTTTCGTTGAGTTGAGTCATTCGAGTTTACTTACAGCTTGGCAAAAAAGTCTTGAAACGGAACTAATTTTTTTCTGATCTGGCAATAGTCTTAACTGTGGTCAAAATTCCTATTTTATCTGTGGTTAGCGACTGAAAATTTGTAAACAAAGCGTGTTTTGAAACTAAAATTTATCAAACTTTATTATTTGCGGTAATCTACACGTCTGGAAATGAATAAAACTATACGTAGTTCGACTAGGGAAGTGATATTTAAAGTTTTATCAGCGATGTCTGGCAGAATTTGAAGCGCAAACTATTCTAACTGAACTCGACAATGTTTATCATCGAACTGCGGTTATGACAGGTTTGTAATAGTTTATTCTCTTGTTTTAACATAATTATGTGCTTAGTAACACAAGTAGTTTATCATAGCATGATAAGAACATATTAATTACACGATTTTGCAAGTTTTTGTCAACAAACAATAGGTTATGTTTGACGAAATATGTATAGAGTACCAAAACCAATTTGATACTTGTGCGCCATATTTGACGTATTAATTGTTTAGGATTTATTTTATTATTATATATCATGTTCAACCGTTCGCACTAGATTGTAATTATATTATATTTTAATTCTTTACGATATGGAATATTATATGCATTATTTACTTATTATTTTTTCAGGAAATAGCTGAACGGGCATTTCAAGAAGTTTCTACGAATGATTGGGAAAATTGATGCAAACACGTTATGAAAATAGAAAGGGAGTATTATGAAACGAGTATTACTCTTTATAATGACATCGATAGGCTTATTATAAATTTGCAAAATGAAAGTAGTAGTGATGCCACATCCGAATCAGAATATGAGGTTGATACTGTTGCAGCAAGTTAAACTGAATCCATGGATTTTCAGGAATTGAATATTTAGAAGATTATTAGATTAAAATATTTTTAAATTAAAAATTTGCTTTTTATTTTAAGTTTTATATGTGTACCTAAATAAAAATAATAATAAAGGTTATAATATCTGCCTACCCCTTCGGGAAAGATGCGTGATATTAAGTGTGTATGTATGTATCTCTCTATCCTCTGTAGCGCAGTGGGCGAAGGTCCGTTTGCGACGCAGCAGGTTGCGGGTTCGATCCCCGCCGTGGGACAAATGTCTGTATGATCAACCGAGACAAATGTATCTACAGATATTTGTCGCGGTTCCGGGTGTTTATGTATAATATGTATGTATTTATTATTTATGTTATATGTAAATAATAATGTCACAAGTAGAGTTTGTCTAACTAATGGTTGGAACCACTAAATAAGTATTGCTCAAGAGAATAGCCTTATTTGGTTAAAATCGAATAGTCCTAAGATCTTTCATTACCTACTAAAGTATCAAAATTGATCCGTCGTACTATCAGGGTTACCAGTTAATGCGATAGTGGCGCCCCTATTAATTTCTACTCTATTTTGCCAAGCTATACCTCCACTCGCTGCGTCATGCTCTTTGAATACCGTATAAATACCGCCAGCAACCATTTTGTCTATTCAGTTTGGAATCAAGCGTTGTACGATCGGGAAGTCCCAAAAATCTGATCCTCATTAAAAATGGTTGATTATTTTATTTACGCAAAAGATTGTTCGGATTCGATAAATGGAGCCGAGTATTATCACAGCAACGACTTGAAGACTCTTGAACAATTCAAATGTGACGTCGAAGGCATCAAAGAACAATCGGTTGCCCAAGAGCCTGCAAAACAATTGAAAATTGTTTATTTGCACTGGGGCGACGTCTGTTGGGAAGTCAATGAAGATAAGGTTGGAATGAAGATTCATACAAGTGACGACGTGAATGGACTATCAAACGCCCATATTTGTGAACGGAGAGATCCAAGATGTCTTATACGGCACCTTCGAAAAAATTATATTGTTTCTGAAAATGATCAAATCAAATTACTGTACATAGTCACAAATGGCATGATTAGCCGGGAAAATGTAGACGAATGTTTAGAATTGAATAAAGACATAGATTATGAAACGGTCGTTTACCATGCATTCAATGAAGACCCGGAAAAAATCGACCTTTCAGTAGCTGCACCTTTCTTCAAGAGCTATTCCATCGTTTATCACAATAACAAACTTTGTGACAGCACTGATATTTCTAAGGAGTTTGATTACGACAAAATCAATAGTGACAACTTTGCAGTTGAAATGCAACAGCTTAAGTCTTATATTAAGTTAAAGTTTATCAATAAATTCAAACGAGACGCTGATGTTTGGCGAGAAATTGAAAAATTATATAACCTTAGAGATCGAATGGTTAGAGAGTTGTCAGAAAATACACCAAAATGTCCATTCTTTGACCCAATGGATGAAAAGGAAAGAAAAAAATTAATGCGTACATTTGACGTAATTAAGTTAAAGAATTATCTGGCTATGGCCTATGTGATGAAGACTGACGTTGAAAGATCTGTTGCAGCTATGGTTGACTACATCAAGAGCAATAAAAAATCCTGCTCGTTTGACGTTTTGAAGTTCGACTTGAAAGTCGACGAGTCCGTTGAAGAGCAGATCGATGATACTGATTATATAGACGATGAAGACAGTAATTTAGTCCATATAATTGACAACGAAAGTTGTTTTGACAACTGGTCTTGATCCGGGCGATGAAAAATTCCTCGAGATTTCGAACAAATTCAAATTCAAATTCAAAACGTTTATTGCTTCATGTTAGTAAATAGATCTTAAAATAAAATTGTGTTTCATAACATGAGCCCCGCTGGGGCACTGCAACATTTGGTACTTATTTTAGGTATTTCTAACTTACAATCTAACTTAACTAACAATTAGGTAATTAATAAATTGGCACAGCCTTTTTCTTAACTTTATCAAAAGAAACATTTTTGGTTTAAGGTTTAGGTACAATTGAATATATATTTAGGAACCTGAGTTTACTTTTTGCATCTTTTATTGTCTTCTAAATAATCTTGAATATTGTAATAACTTTTTTCTATTAAATAAGATTTTAATTTTTTGTTAAATATTGTATTTTCTTCAATGTTTTGTAGTTCTGAGGGTAAATTATTATAAATCTGGATTGACATATTGTATGTTCCTGATTTAACTATTTGTAATTTAGTGTATGGTAGGGCTATTTTATTTTTGTTTCTCAAATTGTGTGGTTTAGTATATTGTTCTTTAGATAATGTGTATAAAGTTTTATGTGTTCTCACAAATTTACAGATTTCATAGATATAATATATAGAAGTTAAAGTTAGGATTTTTAGTTTGTTAAAATGGAATTTACAGCTCTCTCTTTCTGATATATTGACTAAGATTCTGATACATCTTTTTTGTAAGACAAATAACTTATTTGACTCAGAGCTATTGCCCCACAGTATAATACAGTAACTCAACCATGAGTGGGCGTATGCGTAATATGCCGTTAAACTTACCTCCAAGTTGGTACATTTTTTTAGTTCAAATAATGCATAGACAAACCTTGACAGTTTACTAGCTATTTTATCTACATGACACTTCCAATTCACTGAGGTGTCTATAGTTACACCCAGTAAACTACATGAATCTACAGAATTTAGTTTATTATTATTATAGTTAAGATTATTCATAGTAAGGGGTAGTTTTTGATAAGGTTTAAACTGCATGATTTTTGTTTTGGTTATATTAAGTTCTAAGTTATGTTCTTTGAGCCAATTTATTATTAAATCTAGTGTTGTATTTATTTCTGAATTGAGATCTTGTTGCTCGTTACACGGGAAAATTACAGTTATATCATCAGCATACAAAATAGATTTTTTATTTATTACTTGTGGTAGATCATTTATGTAGATTAAAAAGAGAATACAGCTTAACACACTTCCTTGAGGTATTGAATTTAGAATATTTAATTTATGAGATTGTATATTGCTTAATTGGTTATTAAGTGTATCAAAGAAATCGATTTCTACATATTGCTTGCGGTTTTTCAGGTAGGAACTAAACCATTCTAAAGCTGGACCGTGCACTCCAATTCCATTTAGTTTTTTAAGGAGAATGTGGTGGGATACCCTGTCATAGGCCTTATGTCTAACATGATACCAATGGCATATTTTCTGTCATCTATTATGTTAATTATTTATCTATTTAAATTATAAAGAGCTGTTGTAGTTGATCTATGTTTTCTGAAGCCATGTTGACTATTGTCAAAGATTTTAAATTTTTCACAAAATTGGGTTAAACGGTTGGCCATGGCAGTTTCAAAGATTTTTGAGAATGTTGATAATAATGCTATTGGTCTAAAATGTTGTGGGGTATTAGCTGATTTGGTTTTAGGTATGGGTTTAATAATTGAGGTTTTTAGTAAATTTGGAAATACAGCTTCAGCAAAGGATTGATTTATCAACACAGTTAGAGGTATTGTTAGTTCCTCATTACAGTGCTTTATTAATTTTGGTGGAAACTCATCCATACCATGACTTAGCTTATTTTTTAGAGATCTAATAATATTATAAACTTCTAGATGAGTAACTGAGCTTAGATACAAAGTGTTAACACTTGGGTTAATTATAGGGCGGCCATGAGGGGTATTGCTCGGGGTTGTTTGTTCATTTCCAACTGAAACAAAATACTCATTAAGAGTATTTGTAACTATAACAGGCTCACTTATAATTTTATTATTTATTTTTAATGATATATTTTTCTTTTCCTTTTTAGTTATCTTATTTGTTCGCTCCTTTATTATGCTCCACATAGATTTAGTTAAATTGTTTGAAGTTTCCATTTTTTTATATAGTATAGCTTTTTTGATGTCCTAACAGCTTTTTTTAACATTGTTTCATATTTTTTATAATGTTCATTCAAAATTGTATTATTTACTTGTGATATTAATATTTTTAGCAATCTTTTGTTTTTACAAGAGGTTTTTATACCTTTTGTTACCCATGTTTTATTTTTTTTAATCTTAATTAATATTTGTTTCTTTGGTATACAATTATTTAATATTGTAACTAATTGTTCATGAAAAACTTTATAATTAGTGTTTATGTCATGGTCATGAATTAGTATATTTTGCCAATTTATATTTTGAAGTTTTGTTTTAAATAATGTTAGGTTTTGTTGATTAAATAGTCTTTTTTGAACTTTATATGGTTGTTCTGTACTTATTTTTGACTTGTGTAGAGAGATTTGAGTGCCCTTATGGTCAGACAACCCATATTCATCAACATCAATACTAAAGTTACATTTGTCAAAATTTGTGTATATCACATCAAGGCATTTAGAGGTTGTGCTAGTAATTCTTGTGGGTTCATTTACATTTTGTTGAAAGTTAAATCTATTAAACAGTTGAATCATAGACCTAGCTTGTTTTGTTTTTCCAAGTATATTCACATTTAAGTCTCCACCTATAATTATGTTTTTATTTTTATATTTAGTTTCTAATAATTGCAACAATTTTTCTAATTGAGTATTAAAAATTATTTTTTCTCTATTACTATTAGGCCAATATATAACTACTAATATCACGTTTAACTTAAATTATATCTATTGCACAAAGTTCTATTATATATATTCTATAGTTAAAGTATTTATATCATCACATTCTTTGTACTCAATATTTTCTTTTATAAAGATGCAGACTCCCCCTTTATCATAGTGTGTTCTGCAGAAGAGACTAGCTGTGGTGTAACCTTCCAACGCAAGTAAATTTATTTTCGACGGGTATATATGGGTTTCAGTCAAGCAAATAGCAAGCAGATCCTTTTCTTCAGCTAATACTTCAATGAGGTGCAATTTATTTACTAATCCGCCACCCATGTTTTGGTAAAGAACTGACAGGTTATTAGGAACGAAAGGACTGCAAGGAGTTCCTTTGTTTTGAATTGTTGAGCACTGGTGAAGTAATCTTTACTTGTTTGTCCAGTCTGGTGATGTTATTCTCGGGTGTTTCTGTGAAATTCTTCTGTAGTTTACAGTGTGCTGGAGTCAGATTCAGGTTTGCTTGACTATGTTGGTAGGTTTGTGGTGGGGATGACAGCGGTGATGAAGGCCTACTCTGTCTGTTGTTCTGGACATGGCTGGGAGTCTTCAGTGGCTGATTATCTGGATGTCTTGTATTGCATAGTTGGTCTTTCTTTGGGCATGATGCTCGTTCGCTTGGTGCCGCTGTATTGTTTGTGTGGCATTCCTGTTGAAGCTTGCTGATTTTCTGTTGTGATGGTGTTGAGTGACATCCCATTGATGTAATTGGGTGTTCTTGTGATGTTTGGTAGGCTTCCCTTCTTTGTTTTCTATCTTGTAAACCATTATTTTCTAAATATTCAGATATCCACAAGCCAGTATTCCTAAAATACCTTTTGTTAGAAAGTAAGTATTTGCACATCCTTTTGCTTAAAAGTTCTATTTTCATGGGCCTTTTGTAACCTTTAGAACCAATCCTTTGGAATTCTTCGATGTATCCCGTTATGTCAATGTGGGTGATAGAATACAATGTTTCTACTATTCTGTCATGCAGTTGGTGTTCAGTTTCATGTTTGTACTCTAGCAGTCCATATAACACAACTGTTTTGCTTACATCGACAGCTTTTGCTACCGTAGTTGGTTCCGGGTTGTTTATGTTTTGTTTCTGTAGGGGGGTTGACAAAATTAAGTCAGAGCTTCTAGTTATTGTTGGTGTTGTTTTTAGGAGCTGTAAAGTGTTTTTAATCTCATCTAGTTCAAGACGCAGTTGTTTGTTTTCTTTTTCCAGTACATTGATACGATTTGTATTTTGTTCTCGGTGAAGTTGAAGTCCTTTCAAATCATTGTCAAATTTATCTTGTAGCATTGATATTGCTTTAGTAAGATCATGGTGTCTTGCTTCTTGCCTTTGGGCTTGTGTGACAAGCATTTGTTGTAGTGCATGCATAGTCATCAGTAGTGTGCTTTCATTTGCAGTTTCCTGTGTTGAGTCATGCAATACAGTATCACCCTCAGGTGGGGTTTCGTCATGGGTGGAATGTTGACTCGGCGAAGTTATCATAGCTTCCCTCTCAGGCGTTGTAGGATCCAGTTGTGCAGGAACATCCAGTTGTGTAGGAACAGCTCAAACTGTTTGATAAAGAATTCTTTTTATGTAGCTTCACATCGACAAGCATAAAGACTGAAAATTGAGTAGAGAAATAAATAATATTTTAAATTGAACAAAGTTCTTCTTTTAATCCTCATTCCTAAACCTACCAATAAAATCATGCAGTTAGGTACTTATCGAACATACATATGAGTAAATTTCCTGGTGTAGCCTTCTGAACATGTCAAATCATATGAGAAAATTTTTTCACGAGATCTTTCACCTCAAAATTTATTATGTATGATTAACATATAAGTTGCTCGTATCAACATATATTTTCATGATAGAATAGAATAAATACAATTCCGAAAACTATATGGTTGCCCACAACGATCATTATTAGTATCTTAATCTTAATAATGTGGAGCCTAGGGGTTCAGGTTCACATTATATAAAAACGTTATATAAAATTGTTCTTTAAATTGTGAGTCTATTCTCGCTTGTTGTGCTCTTGTCGTAACCATACCTACAACTTTTTCATTAAGAGATTTTAATTCATTAGAACTTATGGTCACCCTACTTAATGCATCAGCAACTTTGTTATCTGTGCCTTTAATGTATTTAATATCGTAATCGTATTCTTCTAATAGTAACCTAAATTTCAAAAGTCGTGTCGACGGATCTTTCATGCCAAATAGATAGATAAGAGGTTTATGATCCGTTAAAATAGTAATTTTTCTTCCATATAAATATGTTCTAAAGTATTTTATACTCCAAACTACTGCCAAAAGTTCTTTTTGTATCGTAGGATAATTTAACTCTGCTTTATTTAGTGGTCTACTGGCGTAAGCTACTGGTCTTAAATCGCTGTTGCATAAGACTGATCCTACTGCTGTACCCGATGCATCCGTTTGAAGGATGAACTCATTTTCTTTGGAAAAATCTGGATATTGCAAAATTGGTGGACTTATTAATTTTTCTTTGAGAGTTTCAAAACATTTTTGACATTCATTTGTCCATTCAAAAACTACGTTCTTTCTGCATAATTTATTTAGTGATACTGTGATTTCTGCAAATGAGGGAATAAATTTTCTATAATAATTGCAAAATGCAACAAATCTTCTAACTTCTTCTGAGCTTTTTGGTATCGGGTATTCTTGCAATACAGCAATTTTTTGTGGATCTGGTAATACACCATTAGCTGATACTACATGACCTAAATAGAGTAGTTGTGTCTTCATAAATTCACACTTTGCTGGATTTAGTTTAAGGTTCATTTTTCTTAAACGCTCGAAAACGTCCATAAGGTTTTTATTGTGAATATCTACTGTCCTACCGAATACAATAAGATCGTCACAGTAAACAAAACATTTCTCAAATGTAAGTCCCGATAAGGCGATAGACATGGCTCTAGAAAACGCACTCGGGCAAATTTTTAAACCCATCGGCAGACGTTTCATGCGATATTGACCTTCAGTAGTGGAAAAACTAGTGATATCTCTACTCTCTGGTTTTAAATTAACTTGATAAAATCCTTGTTGAAGATCTAAATGGCTAAAACAAATACTTCCTGAAAGAGAATCAAGTATTTCCGTAATGTTCGGGAGTGGAAACTTATCGTCTTGGATACAATCATTAACTTTCCGGTAATCTACTACCAAACGTCATTTCTTTTCTCCATCCGATTTTTTAGGCACTAAAAGTATAGGACTGTTCCACTCGCTACTTGATGGCTCTATAATGTCGTCCTCTAACATTTGTTTTACTTGTTTATTAATCTCTGATTTTGACGATTGAGGCAAACGATAAGGCTTAATATACACTGGCATCGTATTTGGTTTAGCTGTTATTGACTGTTCCACTACGTGCGATGTACCTAGTTTATCACCTTTAAGGAAAAATATGTCTGAATATTTAGAGCAAATTATCTGTAACTCTTTTTTATCGCTTGTATTTAAATGAGATAATTTTAGTTCCGATAGTAATAATTTTACTCTTTCTAATCCGTTTTGAGATTTATTAAATAAACCGATATTATAGTTTACCAAATAATCTAAATCATTGTTTTGTATTATGTTTGTTTTTTGAATTTCTAAACAATTTTCACTTGTATTTAAAATTTTTACTGGAATTTTACCTCTTTTTGGCCTAACGATACAACCTGCTAAAAATAGATCGTCATTTAATTGCTTAGAATGCAAAACGCAATCCTCGTAGATATTTTTGTTTATATCTAGATAGTGGATGGACTCACTTCTACCTGGGATTAGCAAATAATTGTCAGCATTTACTTGTACCGGTTGCCGGTTTTGTATTTCAATGCGGTATCTTTTGTCATTTAATCGTAAGCTAAGTACGTTTGTTGGTAAATCGATGTTAGCATTATAAGTTCTCAGAAAATCTAAACCGAGAATTCCGTCGGCTTCACACGGAATTTTATCAAATAGATAGAACTTGTATTGAAATTCTACACCTGCTTCTAATAATTTCAAAGGCACGTATGCGAAGTTATTTGCCTGTACTTTTCCACCGATTCCTTTTATGTATGTTTGGTCGTTATATATTATCGTATTGCGTGCTACTGACTGTCTGTTGATTAAAGAAAGGGACGCACCTGTATCGATTAAAAATTTTAGTTTTTGGTTTTCCGAGTATAAATAGATGTAATCAAGGCTTTCGCATACTAAAGCATAATTAGTAGGAACGAAAAAACTGTTCTATATTTTCTTCTTTTTCCTTCACTTCTTTAGACTCAGTGACAACATTTACGTTGTCCTGCTTGGCACCTCTAGAATGAACCTTGTTACGTCTATAGTAGCCTCTGCTCGGTGGCCTTGAGTATCCTCGCTGTTGATGATATCCGCCACGGTTAAAACCTCGCACCGCGGGTCCCTGACCTCTGTAATGCTGGGCTGCGTTGTGACCTTGGTAGTTTGACGAATATCCACGGTGCGGAACGTTGTACCCACGGTATTGAGTAAGCTGTCCGCGATGGTAGTAGCCACGACTCTGATTGTACCTAAAATTTCTACCTCGGGAATAAGAAAGCACTGCATCCTGACCTGAGGAAGTTCCGTGAAGTGACAGCTCCTCATCGTTGGCTGCTCGTACGGCATCCTTTAGCTGGCTGTAATTCCTAGCTGTTAGGATGGTACTGAGTCGACGATTTCTCAGACCATCACAAAACCTTTTGATGACATACCTTTCGTTTATGGGTGTTTTAGATAAAGGACTGCTTCTCAAGTATAATATTTATTTCCAAGTTATTTTTCACCATTTTTTTACAGAACATTTTTGACACACAACAATAGTTTGACAGTTAATAATAAGTAGCACGTAAAGCGGCCAGTCCTAACTAAATCAGCCTCTTTGGAGCCAACATACCACCCGCCAAGAACATTGTGATGTTCTTTATAATTGTAGATTTGCTCTAGCATGTATTTTCCTTTGGGTAGAGGATCATTGTATAGTTTTCTAGTTTTCGTTCACATTGTAGTTCAATCTTCATCTTGGTTGTAATAGTTTCGGAGTGTAGTTCCCAAAACTTCTCTAGTAAGTTTGTTTCTTCTTCATTTACTATGTGTAGGTTCAAAAACTCTGTGTCTCTGTTGTATCCTCATTCTCTCTCGTACAGTATTCTAATGTCATTCACAGAGTATTGATCAGTATTGTTGTCAGAGTAAAGTCGAATCTCTTGTTTGTATTTATAGTCATTGTGTAGGTGTTCTTCGTTTTAGTATGCAAGTTTGCAACTTCTTAAGATAGAATCCACCCCAGCTGTGTGTTATAATCTAGTAGAGAACCAGGGGGACCTTTGTGTACACCTTCTAGTAGAATTTGACTATAATCTTTGCAGCTCAGAGGATGTTAATTTGTTCAAGAGTAGCGTACGTTGAGTCTGCCATTGGCAACCCGTATAATAATCCATGTTGTACACTAGAGGTGTGCGCCGATTCCTTCTTGACCGGCGGCGGACGCCGGCTTAAAATCAGTCGGCGGCGGCGGCGTAATCGGCGTAATCGGCGTGGACAGTATAATTATGGGAGAACTCCAAAGGCGTGGAACGAGAGCTTGGTGGTTCTGTTTTTTAACTCATTCAGTGCCGAGCCCGCCGATCGGCGCGGGCTGAAGTTCTTGACTCACATGCCGATCCCGCCGATCAGCGGCATGTATGTATACCAATGTATGGCGGCATGGGGGGGAGATTGTACTATCTAGGGAGGCGATGAATGAGTTAAAAAGGGAGATAAAAATTACAGACCCATCGCTCCTGAGCCACGTTTATAAGCTGTTCTCTCGGGTTATTAAGAATCGTCTCGCCAAAAGACTCGACGAGTTCTAACCACCGGAACAGGCCGGGTTTGGTGGAGGATATGGCACCATAGACCACATTCACACAGTGATTCAGATTATACAGAAGTCCGAAGAGTATAATTAGCCCCTGTGTCTGGCTTTTGCGGACTATGAGTAGGCCTTTGACTCTGTCGAAACCTGGGCTGACAAGTAGACTATCGTTATATCAAAGCTTTGAGATGTCTGTATGAAGCCGCCACCATGAGTGTCCCGAGTACAGGACCAGCAGTCTAAGTCCATCCTACTGCGCAGAGAAGTGAAACAGGGAGTAAGAAACTGGACTGGAAAGGTATGGGCATAAACATAAACGGCGAGCACATCTCACACTTACGATCCGCAGAAGCCATCGTTTTACTGGCGAAGTCGCTGGAGGAGCTACAACGGATGCTGGACGGCCCAGCATCAGCCTCGCGAGCGATGGGTCTCAGCATGAATTTGGATAGACCAAAGGCATGGTCAATGACCGAATGGTCACCTTCCTGAAGTTTTTCCGCATACCTCGAGCAGATTTTGCAGTTAGGTAGAGACAACTTTGAGAAGTAAGCCAAAAGGAGGATTCAGCTGGGTTGGGCAGCATTTGGAAAACTACGTCGAGTTTTCTGGTCACCCATACCGCAATGTCTTAAAACGAAAGCTTTCAATCAGTCAGTACGTCCTACCTGTCATGACATACGGACACAGTACGGCTAGTCTACCAGTTTAAAGTCACTCAGCGAGCTATAGAACAAGCTATGCTTGGAGTTTTTCTGAAGGATAGAATCCAAAACGAGACTATCTGACATAGAACTAAAGTTAACGACATAGCTCAGAGAGTTAGCAAGCTGAAGTGGTAGTGGGCTGGCCATATCTGCCGAAGAACCGATAACCCCTGGGGTAAACGAGTTCTTGAGTGGCGACCGTGACTCGCCAAACGTAGCGTAGGACGCCCTCCGGCCAGGTGGAGTGACGATCTGCGAAAGGCTGCTGGTAGAAGCTGGATGCGTTGAGCTGAGGACAGAGCTCAATGGCTCTCATTAGGGCAGGCTTATGTCTAGACTGCTATAGGCTGATGATGATGATGATGGGCGGCTAACTGTTCTCTCCTACTGACTGAACGCCTAACGCCGCGCGGCGCGAGCGTAGTGAGCGAGCTGAGTGAGCACAATGGACACTTCATAAAAAATATATAGGGAGGCGAACTTAGAGGCAAATAGTTAACCGCTCACAGTTCGCCTAATGCGTCCACGGCCTAATTCGTCAGAGAAAATCGATTATTTTACAAGTAAAACTTAGTTTGATAGGTATTCAATTGTCATCGATTTTTTGACAATAGATTTTTGCCCTATCATCTCAAAAAAACAACAAATTGCAAATATGTCAGCACCCATGCTATGTGGAATTGACTATAAGGATTTTGTACATACACAATATTGGCGCCGATTTCACGCCGATCAAATCGTCGGCGGCGGCGGCGTGAGCAAAAACGTCGGCGGCGTGCGCCACGCCGATCGGCGCACACCTCTATTGTACACACTCTCCTCTAAGGCAATCTTGTTAATGTATTCAGACAAAAGGCATCGATGTTGAACTGATCTTCATTGAAAGAAAGTGGACTGTATGTTTAATGTTACCTTATGTTATGTCTGATCTTAGAGATTGTGTTGTCACCTAGTCCACAGACTGATTTAGTGACAGCTGATCTGGTCTAGTAACATCTGATGTGATGTGAGAAACTCTCTTTGTTGTAGTATTGTTGAATGTGGCGATACTTGCTATTATTATTCTGCTACGTACAGCTTGTCTCTCCTCCTCCTCAGAAAATCTGTAAGCTGTTCTAGTGATGGCAGTTCGTCGTGGCTTCCCAACTTTTCATCTTTACTACTTATGTTTATTTTCATTTAATGTTATTTTTGTACTGAGCTTAGTTTTTCATTGTCTGTGTTTTTTCTGAATGTTTGAGGTATTAGCAGTCATTTAGTAAATTGATTTTGATTTCTACGTAATCTATGTTGAGACGGTCTTCTGGTGTTTTCTTGAAGTTTGCATGCGCCTTTTCAAGTTGTGATTTGAACACCATCTGCTCATTCATCAATCCTTCATTGGCAACGTCGTCCGCGTCGCTGTAGTTACTACTCTCTCTCTTCACAAATCGTTGTAAGTATAAATTTCTCTAGCACTAAATGCAGTATGTTTTTATGAAGAAGAGAGTTCATGTATTTACGTAAAAGCCAATCACCTTGAATCTTAAATCTCAATCTTAATCCGACTCCGATGGACCATGTTTTAGATAAAGGACTGCTTCTCAAGTATAATATTTATTTCCAAGTTATTTTTCACCATTTTTTTACAGAACATTTTTGACACACAACAATAGTTTGACAGTTAATAATAAGTAGCACGTAAAGCGGCCAGTCCTAACTAAATCAGCCTCTTTGGAGCCAACAATGGGGCTTAATATTTCAGCCGCTTTCTCGTCTCCGTCGGCTTGCGCTATAGTGAGGGAGGTAAACAAATCGCCTAATTTATCTCCATAGCCGCTTATAGTTAAGTTGTTTTGACTCATATTATTAATCTGTGTTATAATTGAGTTCGAAGATTGTTTCGTTAGAAGATATTTTTGAATATCTTTTACTAGCTCAGTAATAGTTGTGTAACTTTTGTGAAGTTTCAACCTCGCTATTTTTGATAAACGCGTTTTGAGTACGAATGAAATTAGCAATTTCTTACAACCGTCGTCTTTCAAGCAACTTTCATACATCTCTATACTTTCGATAATTTTTTTCTACCGTTTCTTCTTTTCCATCCATAGTCGGAATCAAGGTACTAGCCGTTTTTAAGCTAAAGCTCTCCATGTTAGAAATTGCCTTATTTTCCTCTAAATCTAAAAATTCTTCCGAAGAACTTTCTGAACTATCTTTGACCTCTTTATAACCCAAGATTTTACTATAAATTTTCTCAATCTCATTAGATATTGATGGATCTAATTTTAATTCCTTTTTACGTAAACGTCCGTATTCAACTAACAGAGAAAATTCATTGTACAATTTATCAGCTTCCTGAAATTTCTGTTGTCCAAGTTTTTCTTTTTGTCGTTTTGGACCTAATTTTCTAATACTAACACACAAATCTAATAAACTGTCATATATTTCTACAAGTCTTTCCATTAATAATTAAATTTCAAGTATTATAGTTACTATGACTTAATGATATTCCTACTTATTTATATAAGTTTTACGGTACCTATTTTTTTCAAGGTTGACCTGTGCTGTTGGGCTAGTCCTCTGGAGGGGCTGCTTAGCTCGTCCTTCTGGGGTGACTGCTGGGCTCGTCCTCTGAATTGGCAGCTGGGCTCGTCCTTGGCAGGAAGGCTGCTTGGGCCGGGATAACCCTGGACACCGCTGCTAACTGAGCCGGGATAACCCTCGCTCCTCCAACAATAAATTCTTCTTTCTTCTTTTCTTCTCTTAAACTTCCATTTGTCTTCTATAATTTTTCTTCAGTATTTATTTTCATTCTTCATTATTTATTTTTATTCTTCATTAATTATCTTCTTTCTTCATTAATTATCTTCATTCTTCATTAATTATCTTCATTCTTCATTAATTATCTTCTTTCTTCTTTATAGTACGTTCTTCATTATTTGGTTAGTTTTCGCTTTGTTTGCGGCAGCTGCAAGAGACGCGTGTAGGTTCTTCCACAGACCTGGTGGTTACACGGCGGAAGGATCGTCTTAGGTTCTGGGTAAAGACTTCACTTCTGATCCGGTTTTGATGGCACCTCTTGTACAAAACGTACAATCCATACAATCCCGCAACAGATAGTATTGTGCAGATGACGAACATTACTATGCTGATATTCGAAAGGTGATATTCTGAATTGTTGGATCCTCCAGAAGCACTTTGTGTGATGAAAACCTCGTCCTTTTGAATGTCGGAACGGCACATTTTAAATTTTTGTCACTTATTGTCTTTTGTCACTGATTGTTTTTTTTTTTTTTGGCTGGCAAGGTCGCCATGTGGAGCCTAGGGGTTCAGGTTCACATTATATAAAAACGTCCATATCTGTTGAAGTCCATTTATTGACTGCTTACTGCGTTACATATAAAACTATAGTACTTAGTGCAAGCTTGCATATCCTATTACACACCACAATAATAATTTTCAAAAAATATCTTTATTAATTAGTTATCGAGAGGAAAGATTATATATAAGTAAATCTATATATGTATATATTCTCCCTATATTTTTAACTAATAAAAAATTGATAAAAAAAAATATTCTGGGATTTTAAAAGTTATAATGTTAATAGCTTTTATGTACTATTAAAATAATGATAAGTGGAACTTTGATCGAAATCAAAAAGCCGTAACAACAAGCCTTTAACTTAATTATAAGTCAATCCTGATTTGTTTTGAGATGAGGAAATTGTGCTTTAAGACTTTCAGTGCCTTAAAGTTACTGGAAATAACAAGTCACTCTAAATTCGGCAAGCTCGTCCGACAAGAACACGCTGATGTGATGGAAGTTCCACTGATGTCACATAATAATATGACATCACTTCGAACTTTATTCCTGAGCTATGGGTCGGAATTCATTCGCTTTCATGCTGATTGAAAGAATCGGGGGTACAAATAAAAGAAAGAAAAATATTATTAAGTAATAGTATGTTTATTTTATTAACTTATGAAATAGATTCATAACTAAATGAGATTGACAATGATTAATTTCAGCAGTTCACTTATGTATACACATATACACACACCAGTTTTTGAAAATCACTAATATTCATATCGTAAAGTTGAGCCTTTTGATAACTATAGTTGAAGTTATTACGAACTGTTCACGTAACTACGGTCAGATTTATGAATTAGCTCCGTAAATAGTGATGGGACGGTCGAACCTACGCGATTAATTTTTGAATTTGTCAACACTTCTCGTTCAAATTCCGCACGGTTTTGAAGACTTTTAGGATAATTTGGCTCATCTATTATATACGTACTATTCTCTTCTAGTTGTCGGAATTGAACATAATTCTGAATTGCTTCAGTGACATTGAATAGGTTAAGAATGTATTTCTTGGTCGTTTCAGTGGGACCGTAAAAGTTTTCAATGACTAGATAGTCCGAACTACTCTTAGTCCCCTGTATGAGTGTGCTTATGCCTTGTATTTGAAACACTAGTAAATTACTGCGATATGAGTTATTGCGTAAGTGAATGTTGATTCCCGCCACTTCCTGAATTTGCAGCTCTCCTTCGAAGACATTACCATCTAACATTATATTTTCTCCAACTATGTAATTATCTTGTCTCTTTCCGGAGAATACGTTATTCGTCAGGAACACGTACTTGCCAGTTATCTGCAAAGCTTGCGGCGAACTCGGAAATTTGATGTTCGACAGAACAATAGTTATCGCTTTTATGTGACATACGGGCTCTACTGCCAAATATTCAGTGTTCTCTATGATAATTTCATCTCCAGTCAAGGAAGAGCAATTCAGACGATCAACAATTCTACGTTCCGGCTTCGACATTTCCACCGGTGTCGCTTGGATAACTGTAAAGAATGGAGAAAATTTTAAAATGAGTTTCTGCTGATCTAAAAAAACCGAAGACAAGAAAATTTTCTTCAATTACTGATACAAAGTGAAATTTTAATATGATTAGTAATAATGCCATACGAATAGATACATGTATTTCTTTTTACGTTTCTATTCAACGACTATGAGATAACTATTTTTAAGATAAGAGTGACTTATAGTGCCCATGAGCGAACCAAGGTTGAACGAAATTAAAGTATAGAGATATGTATGTAGAGAAATCAGTCAATTCCAGCTTTTCAATAGTTGCCATCAAATTTATCAAAAACAACATAGCTTCGAAGACATTCACTGAGAGAGAACTATTAAAAACAAGATATATATTAAAAATTTTTTATACACAGAATAATTACTCACATGAGGTTCCGATAAGCGCAAAGAGCGCCATGAAGATCACTTTGTCGAACCTGAAGGCCTGAAATTAGACCTGATCATGCCTGTTCATGTATGATCAGGCCTGAAATTAGACATGATCATGCCTGTCCATGCCTGAAGCGTCAAATACGCTCAGGCCTGATCAGGTCTGTTCATGTCTGATCAGGCCTGTTCATGTCTGATTAGGCTTGTTCATGTCTGATCAGGCCTGTTCATGTCTGGATGGTTAAATACGCTCATATCTGATCAGGCCTGTTCATGTCTGATTAGGCCTGTTCATTTCTGATCAGGCCTGTTCATGTCTGGATGGTTAAATACGCTCAGGTCTGATCAGGTCTGTTCTTGCCTGTTCATGTCTGATCAGGCCTGATCAGGTCAATTCATGCCTGATCAGGCATGGTCATTTTTCATGTCTGATCAGGCCTGAAGACTCATGCCTGTTCATGCCTGATCAGGTCTGATCATTTTTTCCCGGGTACTCTTTAAAGTCGCGAGTTCGAATCTCGGTTCCGGCTTCATATTACTGATTCTAATCGCTAATAATCCCCTGACTTTGCTTAGATCTCTCTGTAATTATTAGAGTTTTTGGTATATAACCTTTAAAAACTTATTATAATAAAACAGTTGTGCTGTTATATCAACAGAAGTTATAAAAAACATAAGTACAAGCTTGAAAGTATAGATACCGTAGCAAACTTAGATATCCTAGATGACGTAGTAGCAAAACAAACAAATGAGATTTCCATTTTATAAAAAGGTTAGAAACTAAGCAGCATTTTTGATATTTTTAGAAATGTGTAAATCTTTAATTGTGTTGAAAATAATGGGTAACATGATGAGCAGCTATACTTCGAATCTTAAGTATTGTAACTCTCTAGGGATATTGCGTTTCTCGACTGCATTATCCATTTTAAGTTTCAAAATGAGAATCGAACATTCGTCACTGCAACGTAACTACCGCTTTTACTTATACTTTCTTTTTTCTTTTACTTATACTTTCTTTTTACTTTGAGTTAACTAAAACTTTATTCATTTTTCTATATCTCGCTCTGATCAATGCATTTTTGTAATCAAGCCTATTTTAGAAATGTAGACAGCCACACTGAACTTGCAGTAATTAGAAGGAGGACAAGTCTAGAAGAAAAGCAAATCGTCATGAAAACAGAAAAATAATTTATGCATTCTAACGGAAAGGACACTGAATCTTGGGCTACTCTAGGTGTTTAGTGACCTTATGTTTTTATTCATGAGATCATTGAACAGCTGGTGTAGGCTTGGATTGCCACCAACACTACTATAAGAACGCCACCATCTTCGCAGGTCTCAGTGGATCTAAAACATCACATTCCTGATCTGTTTTAGCTGCCTTTGATAATCTGTGAATTTTTCTACATCACTGTTGTTAAAGACTGCAACGATGGATCGAGATTACCTACATGCATCCATTATCTACTGTTCAGGACCAAAGAATATCATTAAAGTCACTTTTATTTCGACTTACATATTAAGTTATTCATGACTGTATTACGTGTATGCTTGTTTATTTCTTTTTTCGTAAAAATTGATAAAATCTGAACAGAAAAACAGCTTTAATTAAGACTACATCGTTAAAAATATAATTAATTGTTTATTTGTGAGTCGTTACAGAACCAAGGAACCTTATCATTTGTTCTAGGAAAATATTTTCCTGTGTCATTATCGCTTACTAATAATAATGAGTTAACCAAAAGGAACGAGTGGTTGTTAACTTAGTCGTTAAGTTTCAAAGAACTTTAATTTTCGGATTGGGCTTCAGCAAGATCTAGGTATCTAAAAAGCAGGACCAGGAATATGAACCTTAGGTATGTTTTACCACTTCACAGACCAAGAGTGTTTCAAATTTGCTTAGTCTGTGGTAAGTGATAAAATGGTCCAAGATGACATCATCAGTGTAGTTGTTCCTGTTGATAACACCTCTTCCACCCATGGGAGCCTCTTCCACATTCGTCACAAGCCAACATTAGGAGGAAACTAAGCCCGGACTACAGTTTTATTTCAATATGTAATTGACTTTGATAATTGTGCTGAATAAACTTTTTGGTCTTTGTTGAGCTGTTGCATATAGTTAAAACGTTGCCAAACCATTGCACTCTGTGGAGTAGCTAGCGTCAACCAAAACAAAACAACCTCAAGAACAAGTGACTGAAACTTATTGATCTTCTCTAGTCTTTCTCAGGATCTTTGCTCCGTCCATGTATTTCTACATACCATGACTGAAACGAATTCCTGACGAAGCTTGGAGGAATGTCATCGCAATGCTGGATATTGGATTGTTGGACCTATCAACTAGTCAGAAATAATACTGATCTGTTCGTATGTTTGTAAGGCGCTCAAGAGTTTTACCTACTTGAGAACTTTCAATCATCGAAACAGATCGGAATTTTTTGTACCGAAAAACTCACCAGAAAGATTTGAAGCCAATAGAACTTCATCGAAAATTATAATCTTTGGTGTTTTTTGAGTTACTTCAATCGGTCATGTGTTTTCATCCACACCACTGTTTGAAGTGGTTCAAGAATATCCAAAGCGAGTCTTCCGTATCCATCACCCACTTGAAACCGAAGCTTGCAGGTCAAGAAGAAATATAAAGTAATTTAGACCATTCCGTTTCTTTAGCTTATAATTGTGTTTCCATTCAATGCAGACCAAAGCAACGGAATTAGTCTGAAAGACATGGTACAAGAATGAAGACGACAGATTCTGTTTAAAAGTTTTGTCTTTCCCTTTTAGACCTCCTCGTTCGTTATTCCGCAGGTTAATTCAACAGGAAAACTGAATGTATGATTGTGCTTATAGTAGCCTTGAATACTTCAAGGAAAAAATTATTTGAATAATTGTTATTAACAGTTTTGTTAACGCAGGCTTGCCAGCTGATGGGTTTGGAAATGAAAACAAAGTTTACGAATAGAAGATAGTGGCCGAATTCAGTTATTTCAAGTAGTGAATGCGTTTGTTATCAGCATGGCTATTTGAAATGATTGAATTCCACCGGCGGAACTTTCTACTTTGCAGCAGTAATCATCCAGGGTTTCGGTTTGCTTATGTTGGTGACACTGAACAGTATATGCATTACTATCCCGTAATACTGCTCAGTGAAACTCATATCGGCTCAAACCAAAAGCTGCATGAAGAATCATTTGGATGAAATCACTGAGACTTTGTATAATATTTTCTTGATATCTTTAAAGCGTTTGTGTATTTTTAACGATCATAGCACCTTGACATACCAAAAAAAGCTGAGACAACACCATCATACTGAATCGTTTTATTGGGTGAGCAGTTGACACGGTAAGAAGTCCATCATTAATTTCCGTTCAAACGGAAATTAATGATGGAATTCAAACGACTAATCCTTTTTCGATTTGTGTCAAGTAAATATGAAGATCATCAACTTCAAGAAAAACTTCAGAAGCCATCCTGGATCAAGAAACTTTATCTTTAGTCTTTCTTTGGGTAATTCTAGATTCTTATGTATTCTTCCACATCATAAAAACTTGGATTACTTAATAAAGCTTAGAGAAGAATTTCATCATGCAGAAACCCTGGATCTTCTCTTCATGCGGTTTGTAGCAAGTGTTTTTTTTAATTCGTTGCGTTATTCGAATTGCTAATGTCTCTTTATCAACATAAGCAACGCTTATAACGCGAATCATTCGAATCATTACACTAATCGACGAATCAGACAATCAAGACACCCGGAACAAAGAGACTAATCCTTAACGACAATTTTAGGTGTCTCATAAATATCATGTATGAAGCCTTAGAATTGTTGTAATTGATCAGTATCTTCAGCAATGAAAAAAAACTTTGGTCATTTTTGATCATACTCTAGGATAATCTACTTGTGTCTCGTAGATTTTTTTTTCCGCAGATTCAAACGATGAATGCCGCCAAGATCTTCGTCAAAAGCATTATTTTCAGTGTATTTAGTTATTTTTAACCAATTACTCTGAAGTTCCTTCGGTGCCTCGTTTTTTCGATTACTTTAAAGTTTCCATGTGTTTGCTTGAATCATGAGAACTTAAGGTACCCGGAATAACTGGGTATACAGTGTCATCATGCCGTAACTTTGGATCTTTCTATTCGGTTGCCGATAAACTTATACTTTATGTCAAAAGAGATGCTTCGGCCTAACTTTCTTATTAGCTATATAGACATTCATAGTATTCAAGATAAGAACACGGAAAAAAACGTGCGGTAAATCCAACCATTCTTGGAGTTGGGTTTGAAACACGTGAAAATCATCCGTAAACAAACTATAGCGTATATATACTTTAGCCCATCCTGTAGTAGTTGCTACTCCAAGTGTAGTTGCATTTGCCGCATTTTTTTTTTCCGTGAAGAAAAAGTATACTCCTTTTGCCTGTTGTATTTGTTTTCTCTTGCACTTGTATTTCGAATCATGGCAAGGAATGACAAATTCACCAGTCTAAAAGTGGTGATTTCAGCCTGAAGAAATATGAACAATGAGCACTCTTTGGTCTTACAGAGTTATTCTGTCAAAAGTTTGCTTTCTATCAATCGTTGATTGAATGACTCAATCAGCCCAGAAGAACATCGTCGAAAAACCAATTCTGGACGTGGTCAGCTAAATCCAGTGGACATTTGTGTTCCTATCAGCATCTGTACCCTTGGTCTTAGTTTACTTTGTCAAGAAATTTCTACAAGTGCTTGAAGTTTGCTAATCTGGATTAAAAAGAAGACTGCCTCTTTCAAAACTGGTAACGTTATAAAAATAGTTCACAGTGTTAAAAGCTGCTGAAATGAACAAGGTATCTATCAATGAACTGACCTTGATTGATTACATTTGATGACTGACCTTGATTGATTACATTTTCCTGTTTTATTGACGTCAAACGGACCCAAACAAAAGAATAATTAGGATAAAGTTTAAGGAAAACTATAGATATGTTTAATTAAGGTTTCGGTGATTATTTTTATTGTTAGCTATTGTTTAATATTAATAATATCAACACAACGTGTAATGTCGATAAGAAAAATAAAGCAGTTTTGTAGGCAATTTGTGGTCGGAATATTATTAACTGTTCTGGACAAGGTTTATTAATGTGTGACATACCATTAGACACGCGATGCTAAGTCTAGACTACTTGATGATTCATTTTAAATATATACATATGTAAAATTTGGAACACATTGTCCAATAAAAATTTTTGAAAAAAAAATTGAACCGACTTCACAGTACACAAACAGACGAACCTTCTACACACTAAAAAGAGAAAAATAAGAATATAATTTGAAGTCGGTGCCAACTATTCATTTACATCTAAGAAATTCAAAAGAACTTGGGTGCAACATTGTATCGGTACGCTATCGCTCGATTTCTTTTTATTATCGGTACCTAATCGTATTCACTTGGCACCGACTTCAAATTATATTCTTATTTTTCTCTTTTTAGTGTGTAGAAGGTTCGTCTGTTTGTGTACTGTGAAGTCGGTTCAATTTTTTTTTCAAAAATTTTTATTTTTCCCTTTTTAGTGTAAGTAAATAAAAGTGTAAGTGTAAATAATATAGTAAGCTACATTAAGACCCTGCTTAGGATAAGAGAAGTCATAGGCAGGCCTACTAAAGGACACATCGGACTTCAGCAAGGGGGAAAACTATCAATCCCTCAGGAAAAAAAATATTTTTGACCACCTCGGGTGTAATCCCTTTCAAACTATTTAATGTTTGACTCAGATTGTGAGTCAGGGTGTGTTGTGTAGTGAGAATGAGGTTTTTTGAATGTTACGGGAAAACTGTCAATCCCTCAGGAAAAAAAAATATATGGCGCCACCTCGAGAGTATACCTCTTTCTAACAAAAAAAAAATTTTGGAAATCGGTCCACAATTTTCTTAAAGATCAGTGATTTTTTTAGTTTTACGGGAAAACTATCAATCCCTCAGGAATAAAATTTATATGGGACCACCTCGAAAGTATACCCTTTCAAACAAAAAAAAAATTTTGGGAATCGGTCCACAATTGACGGAAATATCGCTGTACATACATAAAAAAAAAAAACATACATACAGCCGAACATAGAACCTCCTTCTTTTTTTGAAGTCGGTTAAAAATCCCAGACACTTGTCCTACCGTACTAACTGATATTTATACTGTGGTCGCGATGTATCTTACATTTTTAAACTCATGATAACTTTTGAATAAAATGACCGATTTCAATCATTCAAAAAGTAATCGACGGGTACTAAAACAGCCTTTACTACGAAGGAATTTATTTGGATAAGAATAAATACCAAAATAAGAATAACGTGGTCTGCTTTTCGTCGTCATTTTTATTCACTTTTTAAATTATAAAAGTTGTTATTCTGACACAACCACAATAGTTGGACATATGCTATCGCGGACTTTTTTGTACGTTCATTAATATTGTAGAACATTTTTTTGCTCTATCATCAATAGTTTTCGCAGCGCACGCGATATGAAGAATTTTATGTTCAAAATTTTTACACCTTTGGTTACATTATTGCAATTCTCATAAGGATCTCTAATTTTTTTGAAAATAATTTATAGCCTATGTTCATCAGAGATAATGTAGGATTCTAATGGTGAAAGAATTTTTCAAATCGGTCCAGTAGTTTCGGAGCCTATTCAATTCAAACAAACAAACAAACAAACAAACAAATGTTTCCTCTTTATAATATTAGTGTAGATGTAGATTACTCACATGCTCATCATTAATTTTAAAATCATTAAGTAGGTAGGTATTTCAAATTTTAATTTCCAAAACGCTAAATGATCTGCATTCTTGACCTCGCAACGCTACCTGGTTGTGAAAATGAAAAACATAGATGGAGTTGCTTACCAACGCCAAGGAAAAATATTTTATTTTCTAGCTGGTTGGTACCCGCGACTTTGTCAGTAAAATAACATAAGTAGGTAGGGTACTTGAAAACCTATAAAAATTATCGAAAAAAGCAAAAATCTCCAATAGCTTTCAAAACTCAAAATGATCGTATCTCGACCTCCGCTATAGTAGAAACGCCACCTAGGAGAAAAAAGTAAAAAGCAGTTTTGACCTCGGATGTTACAGATGGCGTTCTAACCAAAGCCAAGGAAAAAGTATTTTAATATCAAAAAAATCTTAATTTCGGATGTATTGATGAGTGGAAATATACATGTTACATGTTTATCATTAATTTAAAAATCATTTACCATGCAAAATGAGAAAAAAAAACAAAAAAATCTGCAATGCAAGAACATAGCAAAAAGTGACGGTCACCCATCATCTTTATGACCTCGCCCAGGGTCGCTGAACTTTTTTCCCCATACAAACTTGCAACCCTTATATTTTCACGCCCCCTTATAAATATTTAAAGAAAAAAGTAGCCTATGTCCGTCCCTGGGGTATAATCTTTATCCATGCCAAATTTCAGCTCCATCTGTTCAGCGGTTTGGGCGTGAAAGCGTAACAAACAGACAGACAGAGTTACTTTCAGATTTATAATATTAGTATGGATTAAGCTAAAACCAAAATAGTAGCACACTAGGCACTAATTTTTCCTCATTCTAAAATCTCTCTAGGACACACTTTCCAGCTAGGGTAACGCACACAATGAAAAGATCTGATTATGGCCACAGACAATATACTAGTATGGCTATACAGCCGATGGCAGATATTTTTAACCTATTTCGTCCCACTGCTGGGCAAAGGCAGATATTAAAAGGAAAAAAAAAAAAGTGATTAGAACTCAGCCAGCCTGCGTAAGTACAGTCGTGGAATGAAAAGGTTGACCACCTTAAGATCTGTTATTGCTTGCTCAGTAGGTATTAGTTTGATAAACATTCGATAACTATCTGCTTTATCGACCGAGTATGACACATTCTGTCATAATGAACGTCTAAGTGAAATTAAACTTTGTTGTCAAACAGTTAAACATAATTTTCAGTACAGCGCTCTCGTCTAGTACGCAGTTTAAAAAGGTAACATGTGCTTGCAACGCGTAAACGGATTTATTTAAAAACTGGTCAACCTTTTCATTCCGCGACTGTACTTAGAAACCTACACTTCAGCGGATCGAGGTATTCGTGAAGATAATTTGTCTGCGTGGTGACCGCTAAAAATTGTTCTGCGCAGCTAACTTCGGGCGGGCCTAGCCCGAAGGTAGCTCGGTTTATGGGACTTTGAGCATGTATAAAAGGTTAAAAAAAACCCAATACTTTTTTAACAATAATGGTTTATTATATTAATACGAGGCATTGCCCCCCCCTAGCCTGAATAACGGCTTCCATTCGATGTTTCATTGAAGAAATCAATTTCTTTACAGTCTTGCGGTATGCTGTTCCATTCTTCCTTAATTGCGGTTGGGAACTCTCTGAGACTGTGTGACTGTCTGATGTAACACGCACATTGCTTTACCTGTAACAAAAAATCTCATTAGAATTTTTTAGTTTAGTTTATATTATTTATAGAAGCTTTTCGATTTAGGACATGTCCGCCAGATTCCAGTTGTATATGTAGGTACATTTCAAGCGCTTCGGGGGCCGCCGCGGCACACTCGCTCGCGTATGGTTCTTTCACTATCCGAACATAACCTAAGCAACGACCCATTTGGTTAGGTGAGCCAGAAATGTAGAATAATGGAATCTCGTTTCGTCAGAGGTAAAAAAAATCTGACGAATGTGGAATAATCTGGCGTATGTGTCCTAAAGCGTTTATTTGTAGAAATAATGTCGTGAGTCTCTATAACCGAAACGACGAGTCTATCGTCAGAGACGGCAGTTTTCGACTACAATGTTCTAGTTTGCCAGGAAAATGATCACCTACTAGAATGAACACTATAGAAGGCAAACATACAATACAACTGTTATTAATTTATTATGGAATGTAAGGGTTGCTTGTTTATGATGGTTGTTGTGTTCAGATTGCCACTAGTTTTATCAAATATTTAAAGCAATCTAAATAAATTCAATAAAATTACCTTTCCGTGCACTTTTCTTCAGATTGTAGATTCTGGACAGCTTCCATCCATCTGGAAAAAGTAAAAAAAAAGTCAAAACATCCATCAAAATATAAGATGTTAAGAAATTGCAAATTTTCAAATCAGACGTGTTTGTATAGTCAACATGGTGATATCGGTTCGCTCTGGTGAGGGAGACCTGATTTATGTTGGTATGATGCTAATTTTACCCTTTTAAATAAAACAACAGGATCATGACGTTCCCCGAGGAGCAGTAGACATTCTTTCAGATCTTTAATAATATTCTAGATCCTTTGAAGATGTCTAAAGGTAGTCAGAGGCATGTCCATACGTATTTGATACAAACATAATATTTAGTACCTAAGTATTTGAAGATTATAAATAATATTGTAGACACATACTTAAGGATAAAGCTGTGAGGGGTGTATGTTTATAAAAAATGGGAACAAACCTTTTTGATACATCATGCTTTGTTTTCTGTTGTTTACCTGAGAAAAGAAAGTATTCTTTAGTATGAGAATAGAACAAAAACTAATTGGGTTTGCGTACAATAAGATCAGACGCGTTTGTGTGGTCAACATGGTGATATGGGTTCGCTCTGGTGAGGGAGACCTGAAGGTCTGGTCATCATTTCATTAAAATAATAAAATAAAGTTAGTGATGAATAGAACTTTTAACTTACTTTATTTCTATCTCCGCTCCATCCATCAGTAGCCAGCAGAGCCAGTACAGCATCTGTAGGAAAATTCTTTTAATATTGGAGTGTTTATTCCTAATTTAAGAATCTAATTTAGTTTAAATCAGACGTGTTTGTGTGGTCAACATGGTGATATGGGTTCTCTCTGGTGAGGGAGACCTGAAGGTCTGGTCATCATATAATAGTGGTCTAATAAAATGTAATGGTACGTTTAAGATATCTGCCAACCTAGACAGTCCGACCCAAACCAAACTCTGCTATCTCTAAGACAGCAGGAGTCTGATCCGGCTCAGTCTGCCTAGGTCGGCTAACGGCTAAAGCCCGCATCAATTGTAGAATTCACTTGCACCAAGTAAAAAAAAAAACTTACAGCAATAAATTTGTCTCTCTCGACATAAGCTGGTGAATGGGTGAATGATTCAAGGCTCCATATTTCTCACAGAACCTGAAAAAAAAAAACGGTATTATTATCTAAACTCAAATAACTAAACATATTGGAATAATCAACATGAATCAGAGTGGATAGTTATGCTAACAGCATTATAATCAGATGTCCCTATCAAAAATCATCATTTAATTTTTACCTATATCAGTCTCAAATAAGTTAAACATCATGTTGAACACAATGTTACCACAATAAAGCGTTTCACGAGTATTTTGAGATGGACACTGTTTTAGCTAGCTTAGATTATGATTTAAATAGTTGTTAAGCATTTGTTTAGCTGTTTAGTCATATTTTAGACACGTAATAGGGTCGGATCACATCTGACGGAAGATGCGTCGCGTATTATCGCTCGCGTAACGCCAGAACAGACAAAATATAAATAATAAATTAACTTTATTGAGGACACAGTGTTACGTGAAATAATTACATGCTAATAAGTTTCGATAGTATTGTCCTACAATCGGCGGTCTTATCGCTCAAGGCGATTTATTCCAGACAACCTTATACTTATACTAAGTAATACTAAAGCTAGGTAAATGTAAGACAACAGACTACGAAGTTCCGCACTTTAGGAATTCACCACCACAATATATGATTAACGAAGATCGCTGAAAACGCTCGACGCATTTTCCGTCAGATGTGAATCGACCCTTAGACCAGTGTTTATACTATTTTTTGTAGTACGTACAACTGTTTGTATTCAAGATTAAGATTTAAAATGGTACTGGAAATCTTACCTTATCAGTCAAAAGATGCTCTGAAGTCGTTGGTATACTGATATCCTGTAAAGAATATGAAAGTGAATATTTTTGATACACTAAATTGTGTAATTGTTTAGAATCAGAGAGTCAGTGTGGATAGTTATAGTAACAGCATTATAATCAGATGTCCCTATCAAAGTTCATCATGTTTATTATTCTTGAAGAATATTTTAATTTTATTTAATTTTCATGGGTGTGCAATAAATCAATATTCTATTCTATAATTAAAATAATTGAATTACTAACCTGTGTTGCCAGTCATTTATGCTCAGGTAAATTCTTGGCCCTGAAATTAAAAATTGCTTTGTGATTTCTAGCAGTTACTGAATTAGTGTTTGCTTTGGAGAAGTAAAAATCAGATAGGAGCGAAAGACATAATGCAAGTTGTACATCAAAGTTTTCAGATGAACTATAATATCATCATTGCAGACAATAATATAACAAAATAATGAATTTGTCTAATTTCATTTATGATTCTACTAACCTTCAAGTTCGGTCCATTTTCAATTCATAAGACTTCAGCTTTGAGTGAACCTGAAATATGGTATGAAATCATAAAATGTCATCAAAATGTTAAGTTTGGGGAGTTGGTAATTTCGTAGAAATCAGATAGGAGCGAAAGACATAATGCAAGTTGTACATCAAAGAGTTCAGATGAACTATAATATCATCATTAAAAATTCAATGTAATATGAATGATCTTGTTAAATCTATGCTAGGTAACAAAATTGTTTGTTAATATGAACTTACTTAATAGCCTCTGGAGTAAGATTTCCAGTTTCAATCTGTAACAAAAATATTGCATTTTAGAATAGGTTTGTATGGTGCTATAATAAATGGTCTTATATGAATGTTCAGCTAGAGCTAATATACATGCAAATCATGGTATTCAATGGTTAGCGTATCATCATTAAAAAGATAATATTTTTCATCTCTGTACTATTTTTTAAAAAGTATTTTTAAGATTGAGTTACCATTTTCTGTCCAGTTGTGTCCTCCTACTGAAGTTTCGTTAACTGAAACATTGAAAATGAAGTTTTAAAACACATTACACAGATTTCAAAGTTCTTTAATATGTAATAGGTTCAGAGTTGCTGTAGAGCGTTTGTTCTACGTCAGACTCCACAACAGGTGGCCCTATGCTAAAATTTTGAAGAAGTGTATGAACAATTACCATTTACGATGAAGCCAATTGTGTCCCTACTCTAGATAACACCTGTTGTGGCCAACCATTGGTTTTCTGCTGCACTGCGATATCATCATTACATTGTAAATAAAAAATAAAATAAAGCCAGATAATCTAAATAAAATAATACAAAAAAAATGCTAACAAGTAAATGTTGCTTTATAATAATTAGGTACCATATTGATAATGCAGCATTTACTTCATATAAATAATGCTACTTCACATTTAAGATATTCTATTTCTTAAGAAAACAATAACCATGACCGACACAGTTTCCTTCACCTTTCCACAAAATTGCAATTGCGGGATAGCTGGAGAAATTAATGAATCCATTAAATTTTTTAGTCTTGCTTCAAACAGACAATATCAAAAATGTAAAATGCCTATTTGTCAATAAATGAAGCATAAAAATAAAATAATAATGAACTCAAAAGCGGATACTCACCACTTATCTCAAGAGAAAAGCTCAGGTTGCAATTTCAGTTCATCCAAGAGCTGGTTTCTGATATTTCCCTTGCACAAAGATGCGGGGCACATCAATCCCTTCCTTGAAATTGACAGTGCGCCTTTGCACGTATGTGTTCATAGTTATTTCAAAGCCAGCATCAGTAAACAATTTGGCTAATTCCTCCTCAGTGAAGTAGTAACTCCTGAAAAGGAACATGAACACATAAAAGCATCAGCAACATAGGTGTGCATTTTCAAATATTTAGGTTACTTGCCTCATGGGCCAGAAGCGTAAAGAACTAAATACAGTTCGCCCACGGATCTAGGCATTCGTGAAGTTAGCCTTTTGGCTGCGCAGAACGCAATTTTGACAATTTTGTATGAAATGAAAAAGCATTCACTGCGCAGACGGCTAACGTGCCTAGATGATCACGAATGCCTAGATGCGTTGGGTGAAGTGTACTTTGGTACTAACCTTGTGCCATCTTGTCTCATGTAAAAGTTCTCGGCTATCTTATGCCCCGGCTTGAATCTAAGCTG
This sequence comes from Epirrhoe tristata, assembly GCA_951394285.1. Classification (NCBI taxonomy): domain Eukaryota; kingdom Metazoa; phylum Arthropoda; class Insecta; order Lepidoptera; family Geometridae; genus Epirrhoe; species Epirrhoe tristata. The sequence continues at coordinate 11,871,154 of OX596139.1, forward strand.
TGCCATGTCGTATCGTCCGTAGTCCCTGAATAACAGCACGCCTCCCGGACGAAGCGCCCGAAAAGCAATCTTGGCCACGTGAGCCCACGATGTTGGATTTATTGCAGAGAGCACGAAAATAAGACTCGCCATGTCCATGATGCATTCCGAAACGTTCTCGAACAAGTCTTCCGTAGTCAAATCAGCACAAAAAGCCTTCATGCGGCTTTCGTCGTACAGCTTGTTCGCCTTTACAAACTCAACTGCACGTGGCGAAAAATCACACGCGTAGAAGTAGAAATTCGAGAATCCTTCTTGAACCAACGGAAACACCATGTTTCCAACTCCGCAGCCCATCTCGAGGAATGTTATTTTGTGATCTGGCTCAAAGTTTATTAGCTCTTGAAACTCACGTGTCGTCCAATGCCTGTCACGGAAGAATTTGGTCTCATTCCGTTTGTAGAATATGTCCCAATGGCGCTTCGCTTCTCGATCCAGTTTAGCAGCTTTCGCTTCGGGAATCAAGCGAGTGTTCTGCGATTCGAGACGATGCTTTTCTTCTTCGGAGAGTTCTTTCAATCGATGACCGAAGACGTCTCCGTTCTCGCCCACTAGCTCACCTTCATCAATTTCCATCACGGTTGTAGATTTCGCTTAGGGGTGCATGATAAAAGAAACCATAACGACAAAGATAGCTACGTTACACACTTCGTATATTTTTGGATATATAAGTAAACTACTGAAGAAACAAATAAAATGGGCATGGACCGATCGATTCGATTCGATATTGCGTTGCGTGCGTGCGAATTCGAATATTTAGTTAGAATGAGTGTGTGAGTGATGTGAGTTGAGCTTGAGGACTTGAGGACTTGGTTGAGGGTTTTGTTGACGAATGAATGAGTAGTGAGTGAATGAGGAATGAATGAAATAGCACATCCATGTGCGTAGATCGACACGTAATTAAATTCAAAACATGAATTAGATCGCTAGCGAATTTTGTTGTTTATGATCCTATGAGCTATTAACTACATAAATATGGTAAAAATATTATATCTGCCTCCGAAAATAGCTAGTCTTCTATTCTGAATACGTACAGTATATTATTGTACGTACCTGTTCTAAGTGAAATGGAACGTATAGTAATGTTGACAGCTATTAAAAAAGTACATTTTGTTGCCATAAATTCTATTACAGATTTCTACCATTGTTTTACATAAAAAGGTAGGTATCTAAAAAAAATACCATTTTAAAACGTCCTCTTGATAATCTTGATATGGATGACACACCTACCCTATACAAAGGATGTTTACTTAAATAACCTACTTACAGATTTAATAAACATGAAATTATTATTCAGCACAGTAAGTATGTACAGTCAGCAACGAAAGTCGATTAACAGTTGGACTTTTAAAATGGCTTTATGTTTTCGAAAACTAAGAAAAATATAACTTTTCTTGAGAAATTACTAAGAACCAAGAACATTAGTAAAAATGTTGGTCGGATGTTACGGATTTCGGAAATATTTGTGAAACATAAAATGTTAATACACTTTCGTTGCTGACTGTAACTACCTACCTACCTACCCTTAATTAGTTACTAAGGTACCTATATAAGTACTTGGTCCTATTTTTAGAAGTTAAGTAGGTACGTACCCTACTTTTTTTATGCGGATGGAAAATCTGCACACAGACATCCCAATTACGTCGGGGGAACGTAATTGGGGGCACTCGACGACCCACCAAAAACCACCCGCTGGCCCATGCCTGACGAGGGGCTCCGGGTCACCGGCATCTCCTAAGGAACGCACCAGCACCCCTCTGACACCTACACACGCGGCTGCTACACCATATCGCCGCCTTCCCACGATCTGCATCATGAGCAGCTAGGGCCCTTACTCCGACCACACCCGCGGACCCGAAAAGTCCCCTGTTGGGCAGGGGATACCACTCTGACGTCTCGCGGGGCAGGGAGGTGCAGGGCTGATGTTGCCAAAAACCCGTTCTCGCCTTCCATCCCGTGCGGGTTCAGCTTCGCTCCAAACCCACTCCAGGGCCTTGTCATCCAGACCATACAAGTGACTGGTGCCAAAGCAAGTCAGTCAGCGCTCATTCGACCTAGTCACCAAAGCACCTACCTTCTTTGTAACACAGTTTGGACAATAAATTTTTCTTATTCTTATTCTTATTCCTTGATGCCGGGCAAGAGTAGCTAAGGCGGTGATATTCGCGTAAGTACGTACCTACCACGAGGCGCACTCCAGAGCGAATCATGGAGGTGAATCCGTAAGGGACAAGCAGGCTTTAGGCGTATGAGAAGGATGTCTGACAATGTCAGACATCCTTCTCGTCAGACTGACACGGTGCACCCAGTACCTAAGTAGGTACCCCCAAGTACCTAGGCCTGTGACAGACGCGGGCACATTGAAAAATAAACAGATACGGTTGAAAGCGGGGTTTTAGCAATCATGGATTCGGAACACTGGAAACCAAACATCAAAAGGCAGTTGTTTAGAAACAATCTAGACTTCTAACACCTCGTTTACAAAGCTAGCTCGATTTATACCTGCTTCCCATGTTAAAATTAAATATTGCTAATAAGTAAGCTAGAATGTTATGTCAACTCAGCGATCGCAATCTGAGTCGACACACAGATGGTAACTCTAAACAAGGCATGTTTATGCAATAGTCACGAATGGTTGCCTACCGCCTCGTCTAGGTACAGCTAGCGGCTTAGGTATCTGCAATAATCTGGAATCTACGAAATTAATTTATAGAGTCCGCCTGATTATGTAAAAGCGATCAGCGAGCACCACAGCAATAAAGTAGCAATCACTGGAACTAAAGTGGTAATGTAAAACAATAAGTTTCAAACCCTCTTCTTCGGGACCCTATCTAAGACTTCGCTGTCTGTTCGTCTGTCACCAGGCTGTATCTCATGAACCCTGAGTTGGCAGTTGAAATTTTCATAGATGATGTATTTCTGTTGCCGCTATAACCACAAAAACCAAAAACAGTACAAAATAATTATTTAAGGAGGCTCGCATACCACAATTTTTTTTGCCGTTTTTCTAGATAATGGTACCCTTTCGTGTGCGTATCCAACTCGCACTTGGCCGGTTTTTTAGACCAGTGTGGTGAAAGGATTTGAGGTGCTCCTTCCGTTAAATATTGTACAACCTATAGGTACACTGTGCTTTTTATTGTGGCTTTAGTTACTCAGGCAATTATGTAATATCTAGGTATCTACCTACCACAGACCACTGGCACTCAGGTAGGTAAGTTTTAGATTTAGACTAAATAATAGGTATTTAATTTAACATTTTGTGCCCGTTAAAGTCTTTTGTACCTACAACACGAAGCAAGTTTGTAGTAGGTAGTGCTACGAAGTTGGCATGTAAGTGTCGCTGACTGTATCTATTGTATCTAGGTTATGGCAACGCATTTCAGTTTAATGTCCTTATACGACAAAGGTATCTCATATATCTGCAATGAGGTAACGTCGTCTCATATAAATAAATAAATAATGCTGGACTTTTCACACAGCATCATCTAGCCCCAAAGTAAGCAGAGCTTGTGTATGGCCCATAACACATCAGTCATCTAGTACCCATAACTTATGGGTACTAGATGACTGATATACTACTTTATGTACTTTTTGTTTGTAAATACATACATATTATACATAGAAATACCCAGAGCCGAGACAAATATTTGTAGATCATACAAACATTGGTCCCGCCGCGGGGATCGAACCCGCAACAGAGACAAGGGCTTTTGAAGATCACTGTTTAGTGGAAGCTGCCCCGTTTTTCTAACCAAAAAGGTTAAAATCCTCTGTTGTGCACCCAAAAAATTCTTGGAGCACACTAGTTCGAAATAATTAGAGACACGCTAGAAAAGTCTATGGGAGCGAGAGAGAATGAAAGTCTGGCATAATATAAGGATCGTGTCCTGCACTCCACGGTTATACACACAGGCCCTTATAAACGTGGTGTAAAGTTACGCCGGGTGTAACTTAGGAGTAACCAAACAATTTTTGTAGTTTAAACCTGGCGTAACTTTACACCACGTTTATTAATAAGGGCCACAGTTTCTCGGGAACTTTACTTTTTCAGGAAATTACCGATATGCTGTTCCAGACTATTTATTTATTTATTAACACTATTAACGGGATATTTATCATGATTTATTTCAGTGATCATGGCGTGTGCAACTGCGCCGAAATACCAGGAAACTTAAAAAAAAAAAATGAATTAACCATGATAGTTTAAAAAGTTATATTTATTTATTTATCCTAATCTGTCTCTATTCCAAATCTTCATCGAGGATATAATCTGCATCTATTCTTAGTTTCATATAAATCCGCTTAGCCGTTTCAGAATGATTGACTAACAAACATCCCATACATCTATACTATACATCTTCACAAACTATAAATTTATAATATTTTATTGTAGGATCTGTCTGTCAACAGTTGTTTGTGCATTCGTCCAATCTTCTTTGGTACCTCATCTAGGTTAATTAGGTCGTTCAATTGTACGACATTCCTACTCATGTCAATTACATGGCCTTGGTTTGTGTATTGGTAGTTCGTTGTTATGTATTTAACAATGAGTAGGTAGGTAATTTAGTAGGTGTGTCTTGTGTGGCCACGTGGTTTTAATTTGCAAACCAAAACGCGGAAGACATGATAACAAAACACAATTAATTTTACTTTTACTACCTATGATACCAGAGTTGGCCACTGACTCATACGAACATACTGACTTACTTTATTGTATATTGACTTCCAACCTTCAAACATTTTTGAAGTGAAAACTTCTTTAGGCGCGTTAGCGACATAGAGGAATTAGTTTTGAAATGGATAAAAATCTTTGGATTCAACTAAGACGCTTTCACTTGACCTAAGATGCTTTAATGTCAAAACGGTAAGACGCTTTACTGTCAAAACGGTAAGACGCTTTACTGTCAAGACCATAGATTTAGCATGGTACCTTTTTATGGTCAAGAAGCGCGATCTAGAAAACGACCAATTTTAGTCGCGCCATCTAGTTATAAATTTCAGAACTACTTTCAGTAACTGTTCTACACTGCATAAAGTTTAGGAATAGAGCTTTTGTTTACATTTAGATTAGATAGGTATAATAATTTAATAAATAATTACATTAGAATAAGCTAAATTAATTGGAGAAACTATAAAAAGGTCCCAGATCGAGCATTTTTATGTATTCTGGAATATTGTCAGTGCTGTGCATAGAGAAAAGTACCTACTATCTAATTGTGTTACATTACATACAAACTTACCGAGTGATGTGTGATTATTTCGGATTTTTTAGTACAGTGCATTGGTACATGACTCACACACAGCTGATTTCTCACTTTTTGATTAAAACTTATCCTATGACAAATATGTATGATAATTTTTCCTAGCAGCATTTTTTCAGAAGTAAGTATTTTTACTTGTGGCTTGAAGAAAACCAGAGAGGAGCCGGAACATTCCCAAAGCTATTTCTATCCAACTAGATATGTAGGTACAAAACCTTCCTAATCCAAAAATCCGTTTGATCTAGCTTTTGTCTTACTTTCAGTTCGCCCAACGAATCTAGGCATTCGTGAAGTTAGCAGATTGTCTGCGCAGTGACCACTTTTTCATACAAAATTGTGTTCTGCGCAGACAAATGGCTAACTTTACAAATGCCTAGATCCGTTGGGCGAACTGTACTCTTGAGTCGCATGAAGCTACTAATAACTATCAGTGATGGTGTTCATAGGGGTTGCGCAGACACTTTTCAAATCATTGATTTGTCAAATTGTATATGTTGCGTTTACTATAAATTTAACTTTTAAATTATTACAATTGTTCAACAATAACACTTTATTTTATCTAAAACCTCTGCCTCTGTAGGTACATCTATACTAGATGATTTATACAGAATCAGGAGATTCAGGAGCGAACCTATGCCTACACTCAAGGGGATGCTGTAGTGCCTGGGACATTGTATTTATTTACCTAGCTGCTGTAGTATTAATTTATCTGCTGTACCTACTTTAGTAGTACAAGAATAGATACTGTAGTAGCGCTACCTGTCAGGTACAGTCGCCTGCAATGAGATGTATACGTACAGACTTTCTACAATTTTTGAATCACACTCACTCAATGAAAGTATCACACTATTTATATGCAATAACTTCAGAATACTATTGTTGCTACTAAGTACATAGTTAAAATTAAATGTATGTTAGTACAATCACTTTTGAGTTTTGATACAAACCAAATATCTATTTTTGTAAGTTTGTACTTGTTATTTCAGGCAAATGTACACTGTGAAGGCACAAGCCTCAGCTTTTCAAGTACCAAAAAAAGTAAGTTCATATGAGTCTGTACGCAACTCAGGTGTTAATTTCTAGGCCGCGGTGTAAAGCCTCTGTCATTTCTTGTTGTCTGTCTGACAACCGCTGTCTTCATCTTTGTGGGTCATCATAAATGGGTTCTGCGCAGTAACTTTGGAGGGATAAAATTCATTGTGCGTAATGTACGTAATTGTTCAAGTTTTCACTTCTGTCGGCACTCCCGGAGTGCCACAATTTTTTTTTTTATTTATTTTTTTAAACTTTCATGATTTGGTGACATAATGACATTAGGTACGTGATAAATACCCGTTATAAAATAATCATATTTTTTTTGAGTATGTTATTTGTTTTATCATTTCAATTAATAATAAATTTAACATACATAAGTAAGTAACACTCGATCGCTAGCTCATCGCCGCTTCGTTTTCTTTCACTATTTAGAGCTCGTAGGTACGTGTTATTGTTATTGATAAGCATATTTTCATAGCTCACACATAGGTATTTTGAATAACATACATTTTAGAGTAGGTACCTAATTCCTATATTCTTTATTAATATTTTATGGGTTAATTCGAACATTGCATGAATTTGCATGCTCTGTGTTTGTTATGGTATTTCTTTCTGGGTTCAAAACGAGTAAAGTCAAAGATAAACCTATTGTTCTTACACCTAGCGAGTCTTACCTTGTTCTCAAGTTTCAAAAGCGAGTTTACACAGGTAGGCGGAGTGGTCGGGACTCTTCTCAGAAACTGTTGTTTGATGTGCAAACAAACATTTTGTACTTTTCAACACCATATGCTGAGAATATCGGCTAGTTGATTGGTCCTTTGAGCTGGATTATAATGAGATTCATGTGTTTTTAAATGGCCCTTATCAGCAACCTACAATTAAGTAGGTATACCAAGTTACAATGGTGTTTCATAAAAATTTACAGAGTAGACATTATTGTCTCACAATATCTTGATGTCTACTCCTTATCGCTACTAATATGTTATGAAACACACTGAAAGTATGTACCTATATACAGGGTGTAAAAAGACGTCTACCGAAGCCGAAAGGGGTAGGTACAGCATCCCAACACACAACTAAATCCAAAAGGATTTTCCGAAAAAATCATTATATCCGGAGAAAACAGCGTTTGAAGATTACTGTTTGCGTATGTACCTATTGGGCGCGTTGTTTTACGTAGATTGCTGGATTTTTAGTTTTAATTGTTTTTTTCTTTTATTAAGTAAATTCTCAGGTCTTATTATGTTGTCGTAGTACTAAATAACCGAAAATATCATAAAATGACGTAGCTTATTAAATTTTTTCTCTTTTTTCGTTTTTTGCTAAATATGTTCAGAATCATGGTCTGATTGCAACCGCTCAGTTTCCGGTAGTAGTCTTTTTACACCCTGTATGTACGATAATCAATATTATCCAATAGAATATAGTCTAGTAGGTATTGCTAGGCTCGTCAGTATTTTATAGAATGCCACTGATACTTTATTAGTAGACATTTATTCCTTGTTTCTGTTCTTTATACCTACGTCGATGTTCATTAGTCACTACATAATGCATCATTACTATTAAGTGCTCATAATGACCTTTGATTTAATTCCCAGCATCTGACGTCACACTTCACTCGGAACAAATGGAAACATATTTTTTTCCTACTAAAATACCTACTACGTATATGCCCTACTCGTAATGTTGTATTATATTTATACGATTTATAATTATCACATGTGACTTGCATATTTACGTAATAGTGGAATTTATCCCACGCTATAAATTCCAACGTTCTTCAACAGATGTCGCTACTAGTTCTTTGTGGTGTTGACGCGCACCCAAACAAAGCAAACTGGCAGGCATTTTTGTTGAGTCTTTATATGAATCATTCTCATGATAATGATAACTACCGGAAAAGGCTGAATAAAGATATTTCATAATGAAAACAAAGATGTGTGTAGTAGTAAATATATTCAGAAAATATTATCAATCATGATCGATTCGTTTTCGTCAGTATAAAAGTTTATACATTCACCCATCCCGCAAGATTACAGTATTGTCAGTATTTCATTCGAATAAATGGAACTCTTATAATTAATAGTTTATTGCTATAAAAACAATATCCGATAGCATATCGAGTATAACATTCGATAACAAAGACATTACAGATATATAAATCTTCGCTAGAAGCCAGTCGAGCACTCGGGCATACACAATTAAACACTTAATTTAGATTACTATAATAATTACATATCACATTGAGACGTCTCTTCAACATCATTCACTCGCACAAACAATACGAAATACAAAATCAAGGCACGAGATCTACCAGCTAGTTCTACATCTACGACTATGTAAACATGTCCCAAAAACGTAACGCTAAATGCATGCGCGCCGCGGCGCGACTCAGTCAAAGTGTTGCGTTTGGAAGATTTCAAGCTATCAACCTATGCTCAGGTCGGTGGTCGAATGTTAAAGCGGTTCTGGAATACAATGAATCGGGCCGAGGAGGTCGTTCCCCGCATCGGGCCCGGTAATGGAATGTCGGTGTGAAGCCGCTCCCGGCGCTCTTTGTGTGGCGGGCGGCGGGCAGGTAGCGCCGGCCTGCGAGCTCGCTCTAAACACGGCACAACCTATGACCCAAAGTCCACAATCTCCTCGAGATAACGGAACTACTACACTGTGTCTTTTCCTTCAAACTTTTCGGCAAGTTCCGTCATTAGCTCCTTGTAGATCAGAGGGTCGATGTTTTTGCCTAGCTGGTACAGCACGAACCAGTCCCCGATCTGCAGCTTGCGGGCCACGCTCTCCACCTGGTCCTGCGGCGCCAGGCGGCTGCGCGCGCGCAGCAGGTACAGCCGCACCTTGGGGCCCGCCACCACGGCCATGCGGTACAGCAGAGAGATGCCGCTCAGGATAGACAGGATCATGAACCAGAACCACAGGAACACGTAAATCTTCTCGTTGACGATGTTCAGGGGCAGCACGCACAGTCCGTCGAACTTCTGCACGGTTCCTGAAGGACCGTATTTGTGGAAGGTGCATTTCGTCACTTTGGGGAACACACGTGCCATGGGGTCCACGCGCTCCTCGGGCTCCATCTCAGTGAAGCTCACGACGTCACTACCGTACGTGGAGAACTCACCGTCCAGGAAAAAGTCCATGAAGAAAATCTGACCGACAACGTTGATAAAGTTCAACACTTCGCAAATAAAGAAGCGGAACGCGTAGAAGTTCTGGGTGTGCAGGTTCGTGTGGAAGTAGTCCACGAGCAACTTCTTTCGGTCTTTTTTGCAGTCTTCTCCGACAACAGGGCAGTTCAGGTCAAGCACAAGCATCTTGATGCGGCCTCCTTCCCATGTCTTCCATAGGTAACGCGGCACATAGAACAGGATCGCTTGGAAAAATAGCACGAAACACACCCACTGATAGTATTTGTGGTACTTAACTTCGTCCTGGCCGTCCACGTGCGAGGCCACTCCGGCCTGCACCACGTCTTTTCCGACGCGACCCACGAGCCGGTTGGGGATGGTGAAAGTGGAGTAAATCCAGCAATACGTGTCCATGACGGCGAGCGGTATTTCGTCAACGATGCAGTCGATCGGGTCGCCGATGTACTGGCGCGAGGTGACGAGAAGCGAGAACGCAATCAGGATGATCACGGTGGCTTTGTAATGCAGGCGGAACACATTGTTGTCGATGCAAACAGAGTCGAGTTTGAGCAGCCCCTTCACGGAGCCGAAAACGTCAAACATGGCGGTTGTGTTGTGTGAGCCGCGGGTGCGCGGCACGTCGTTCGCGGTCGAGAGTAACGGGCGTGCGCTTCGCCCTCGCGTCTACTGTGGAATGTAAGGCGGTGGGGCGAGACGCTATAGGAGGGCGCAGGCCAGCGGGGGGAGCGGTGCGGGTGCGGGGAGGGGCAGCCCCCGCCGCGGCCCGCGCGAATGTGCGCGATGCCTGCAGACTCCTCGCCTCGGATCAACGACACATCACTGACCTTATTTACGGACCTATTCGTGGCGTCTTCTGGTAGCCACTGCGACGTACCCGTCGGCTATGCATCTCATCTCGGCTGGATGTGCTCATGGCACCAGTTTGACGTTTCTTCATTAACAGTATTTAAATTCCATCTATCAATAATTTCGCTTACCTACTGGTCATGCTTGGAAAATAAATCAATGTTTGTTTTTTTTCTCCTAGCATTAAGACCCTTTATGTCGGTAAAAGCAAGTAAAAGGTAGAACACTCAATCAATAAAGACTGACCACATTCTTATCACAACTTCCTTAAATTGTGTTAAAAATAGATTGATTACCTAAAACTTCGATTAGTTAACTTCTTTTCAAATTCTTCAACACCACTGTAAAAGTGCAAGAGTCATTTTTTATCGAATTGTCAATACGATTACGATAGTGTAAACGTAGCTTGAATCTGTGCCTAACTGTTTACTACTTCTATTAACTACGTACAGGAAAAGATTTAATTTTACATTTTTGTGTTGTTTCAAGCAAGTTTCTACTTTTCATTGGACTTAATCTTATCTATCAGTCAGCGGATTTTCGGCGTTTCATATCTATTTCGTCATTTAAAATGATCAATAATAACTTACAACATTGTCCTCATTGAGTCATTCAAGTGAAGGTCAATAAAAAAATTGGACCTTTCGTGGTCTGCTATGAGCCCGAATGATTAGCGTGTGCATACACGCTGTCAGAAATCCAGTACGTACTTCCAAAAGTTTCTAAAAACAACCTGAACAAAATCTATAAGGGTATCAGAAATCAAGGGCCTACTTTTTTAATCATTGAAAAACTGTACGTACCTATGTTAGATATTAGTTATTAAGTACTTACAAAGGTCTAAGTATAGCTAAGTACATTGTTTAAGTAAAAAGTACAAAAAATTTAAGTTAAATAAATAAATAATGCTGGACTTTTCACACAGCATCATCTAGCTCCAAAGTAAGCAGAGCTTGTGTTTTGGGTACTAGATGACTGATAAACTACTTATATACTTTTTGTTTGTAAATACATACATATTATAGATAGAAACACCCAGACCCGAGACAAATATCTGTAGGTCATACAAACATTTGTCCCGCGGCGGGGATCGAACCCGCAACCTTCTTCATCGCAGGCGGACCTCGCCCACTGCGCCACAGAGGTCGTTAGGTTAAATGAATCAATAAAGAATGCCAAAATGGGAAAAACAGCTTGAAAAACTGCAATACCTGCAGTGCATGTCATTATTTTATGAATCAGAATAGCGGGTTTATTTACCGAGAAACAATAGGTGTACGTGACGTTGGTCATTTTGTGCTTACACCTACTTTTTTAAGAACTTATTATCGGCCGCATGTCCATCCGTAATACAACTGAAAAAGAGAATTGTTGACAGTCTGTCCAAGTCCAAATAGCCCTTGCTTCGAAGTACGGCCTTTTGGTTGAAGTTCTAATTTTTATATGTTTTAAACTAATCTATGAAGAAGCTGGTCTTTCAAATGGTTATAAAATGCAGCATTTCCATATCCGTTAGTTGCGCCACTGCGCGACGTACCATTTGAATATTAAACTATGGAACATGTTTTGATGCCAATAGCACTCAGGAATAAGGTTACCCAATACAGGGTGAACTATAGCAATGTCCGTTTCCGAAGGGGAGATTTGTGACCAAAACGGTTATAACCACAGACCTACAAAAATGTGTCAAAGAAAGAACAGAATAAAAAGGATGTAAGAAAGACAAATTGAGGTAAGTATCTTTATTGCTGGTGTATAAGTTTAGTGTTTAGGTAAATGGTACGATTAGATTTACGGTTGTTATTTTTCATTGGAACGAAGTTCCCTTTCGCCTTTCGGACGGTATCGGATGGGGGCGAGACGAAAAAAAGTGTTCTATTTATATTAGTGTGCTAAATCTATATTTATTAACAATAATTTACTTGACAAATGCCAAATGTCAAAGTAGAAACTTCGTTCCAACTGAGTGTTCCACGAGACTCACGTAGGTACTTTTTTTGACTAATTATACATACATACATAAAATCACGCCTTTTCCCGAAGGGGTAGGCTAATTATGAAGATTATTTTTATTATAAAGATGGTCTCATCCCTTTTTCGATTGTGATAGCGTTTTTTTTTATCTTAACGTTTTTTATTTATCAATATTTGCCGTCTACAATTCAATGCGAATAAAATGGCGCCGACTTTAATCAAACTTTATCAACAAGGTGAGATAAGTATTTGAGATCCTCGAAAAAAATCGCAATTTATTTTGTTTTTTTTAAATGTCTCTGATAAGGTATCATAAGGCATCATTTGTAGTGACAAAAAGGATATTTATTGAGTGTGGATAGATGTAGGTATAAATATCAATTTCGTGAAAGATGATATGGGAAGGAAAGCATATTATGTTGAGATGACGGCTGATTGAGCAGTGGAAGAGGAAACCTATTGTGCCAAGGCTAACCACACATTATAAGTGTACTTAATGTGATGATGAATGATGCGACATGACAAGAACAGTGTCACATTTTGGTTTTCCTTTTACCTACTGGCTGTAACAAGACAACTGCTGAAAACGTAAACTGTATTTATCGTATTTTACTTGCAAAATAATAATTATAATGTCTAGACAGAAACAGTCATTACGACGCAAGCTTTACGACTGCTAAACTGAGGGTACGCTGGCTATATCTGGAATTCTGGAAACTATAGAGCTAGCTAAGACAAAACATGTTATTGACCACAAAAGAAAAAGTAAGTATTCTTGAATTTTAAAAGCGTTATTTTAAAAAAATATATTTCTTTTCCCAATATAGGCAATAATCACAGAACTATATCTATATAGTTCTGTGGCAATAATCCTTTTTGAGATGAAATGAGATTGCACCAAAATGAAAAACCAAAAAGAAGTTTAGTAGGTAGGTACCTACTAAACTACATAGGCATCATTGTGGTTCATTAGTTTCTAAATATTTAGATTCGTTTTAGGTTTTCACCTTCGTTTTATAAGTAGAGGAAGGACTTTTTTCGCCATTTTTGAAGGATCTATAGTGGCTCTGCTATTTTATTTAGTTTTCTCGTGTTTTACTAGGTTTTATTATGTAATTTCGGTGGCATTTTACTAATGAATCTTTGGATACGTAACAGGAGATTTGGTAAATGGAATGGGGGAGTATTCAAGAAGTGTTCTCATTTGACGAAAGATTTCCGTTGGAGTTTTGAAATTACAAGCCACCATGTTTTTTCAATTGACTCAAATTGACGTGACATATTTGAAGAAAGATTTGAAGTGAAAAGAAGAAGAAGGAATAAAAAGAAGTAGAAGAAGAAACCAAGAAATGTGAAACCATGAAGAATATGTAGACTAAGCTAAGATGTGATGATTGGGCGATATAGTCGCTCAGCGACAAAGCCCTTTTCTTTTATTTGTAAAAAAAAAAGTAGAGGAAAAGTTTTATCTAGTCGTAATTTCTCTAGTAAACTTCACCTTCGCCGATTTTAGCCCCATTTTTTGACTTTGAAGGCCATTAACAAATGTTTTTGATATCGATATGAATTAATCGCTGAATGCCGCACCTTTCTGATTATTCTTTTAATTGAAACTCAATTTTGCAATTTGGGTGCGGTTTGATAAAATTACTGAATTTTCAGATAAGTTTTACAATCATAATGGTTTTGCTTTTTGTACCTATTAATATTTTTGTTTTTGTATTTTCCACATTTACGCTACTTGTGTATGTAGGTACCTAGCTATTTGTATTTGTGAAATGTTTTTTCTATCTTCGGTTCTTTATTCCATTATTCTTCTCCTTCTTTTGAGTCGATGTATCTAAGAGCTATTGAGTGAGACCAACGTGGCTTCATCCCAGGCCCCGTCAACTCTCCTCGTACTGGTGCTACCAGTTTAGGACTATTTAAAAATATGTTTTTATAGAAATGGCAACAAAAGGAGTAATAATGTTCTGTGCTTCATCCACAGCGTTACTTGAGCAAGCCATAAAGTAAGGTATATTCCATACATCTTGAAAAACTTTTTGGGTGCACAGAGATGAAGAGAGATGAAGGTAGGATCTTAAAACTATAGGTACCTTCATTGAACAAGTTCCCTAAAAGCTTTATCTACCCACATTATTATTTTATGTGTGTATTCAATAACCACAGACCACAATTACATTAACCTCGTCATTTGTTTTGTAAAACAATAGATGATTCATCTTTAATGCATTGAAAACATGCATACATTTTCGCGCAGACATTTTCATTTTTTAGGACGTGGTTGGGCTTAATGAACCAATTTTTATATAGCTTTGTTTGAAATGAAGAATCTCCATGTTTTCTGACTTCGAAGTTAGTTTATTTAGGAAGATTTGAGAGATAAATTGTCTACTACACCTTGTGGAATACAGTTGGGCATTTTCGATATGGGAAAAAACCTGTGGAAAAACCATTGAACTCCCGACCTGTTACCGACACCATCTCTGACAGTTCTCTTCGGCAAAGATCGACAAACTTGTTCTCAATTTCGTCAAACATTGTATCAGCATCGTTGGCGGTGAGCGTATGGAGCGCTACTTCTGAGTGAGACAATATTAACCGCAAGTTCAAGTCCCAGTAGGACAGTAACTTTTTGTATATTTTTTGTAGTACCTAGGTACTTGTTTTTTTGAAGTTTAAAACCGTTACCGACACCTCGTTCAAGTTTTCACTTCTGTCGGCACTCCCGGAGTGCCACTGTTTTTTCACAAAATTGTGTTATGGTCATCATCCATGCATAGAGTGATATCCACGCTTATCATAAAAACGTCATTATCATTCTGTCGGCATTTTATCCATTCTATCATAAGCTAGATACTGGATGATCATTGCTGCCACATCAAGGTTAGTGCTTGCGTAGTAACTGACTGAAAGTTGATAAAAGTAGCAATTTTTCAACCGACCTCAAAAAAGGAGGAGGTTCTCAATTCGTCTGTATGTTTTTTTTTTTTTTATTGTATCTTGTTACGCGATTGCTCCGCCATTTGTTGACCGATTTGCAAAATTCTTTTCATGTTTGAAAGGGTATACTCCAGAGGTGGTCCCATATAAATTTTATTCCTGAGGGATTGATAGTTTCCCCGTAAAACTCTAAACACCTTCCCTCCTATAGAAATCGAATCGACAGCTTGACCCTGAGTCACACCGCGTTTCGAGTCAAACATTGAAGTCGGTTTTCTTTTTAGTATAAAAACGTAATTCTGTTTTCCTCTCGGCATGGCATACCTATAGGTACAATCAGCATTGTAATCCGTAAACAAGAAATAAAGCATCTAAATGAAGTATCTTTGAGGCTCACCATGCTTTCACCACACTGGCGACTGTTCGAAAGAACTAGTGAGACTAAGTACAAAAAGAAGTAGAAATGTTTTGCCAGACTATGATGAAATAAAGGCATTTGTGAAGTTAGCAGTTTGCGCAGAACACAATTTTACATGAAAAAGTGTTCACTGCGCAGACAAACGGCTAACCTCACGAATGACTCGATCCGTTGAGTGAAGTGTACCTAACTAGTATTTCATTTTACAAAGGTACACTTGTTCGAAAGAACTAGTGAGACTAAGTAGTGAGCTTACAAGATTAGGCATGAAATAAACCTTTTCATCTACCGACGTCTGGTAGATAAGAAATTGGCAAAAAATCTGACAATTCAGTGCATGTATCTACGTAATAGCACCGACCGACGCAGACGCAGCGGGGGGACGACAACGGGGCGCGGGAGGATCGTGAGTAACACGGAACCCGTCAAACCTGCAAGACCCCTCTCGCGAAATACCCCGCCCACCACGCAATTTTCAACCTTGAAATCAACGTACTAGAATTCAAAATACAAGTGGTACAAGAAGAGATTCTACTGCTGTTCGATCTCCAACGGAAAGCCTTAAAATATTCATTTCAATAATGAAGCCTCTTTCTGTTTGACATAAGGGTCCTATTAGTCTGTGATTTATTTCAAACCTGCACATCTCTCGTCGCATTTTAAACTCTAAGATAATGAAGATTGAGTGTATTTTAGGATGTATTTTGTTAATGATAAGTCGTTTTGCAGGATAGTGAAATAATGCACAACATGTCCAAGCTTGGAAATTCTTGGAATGGAGAAGTTCTGTCGCTACGTTCTAGTCGTCGGTTTTTTGTTGGGAAATTAAGTTGTCTTTACTTGAAAGCTTTAGGAGCTATAAAAACTAGTTGGTGTTTTATAGCTGGGCTAGGATTAAAAAGAGATGATTATTTGCAGGTGGTCTTTTTGAAACGGGTTTACAATTTTAGGTTTTACATATTTACATACAGTTACATTTATACAGCGTCAGACATGTATCAGACGAAGTTTTTTCAGATACATTTCTGCGATGGAGTAGATTTGGACTTGCCCAGCACCTATACCATTAACTCAATCAGCTTAATAAGCCTTATCCACAGGAAATACCTACATGGTCATCATCACGTGTGGAACTGACTAATTTGCGCATTTACTCTTTCACTTAAAAATGAGCATAAAAATTCAAAACAATCATAATATATGAAAAATCCAATTTTGTAACTAATAGGAAACATCGTGAGGAAACCAGTTACTCTAAGAGCGGTTTCACATTATCCGATCTGATATTGGTATCGGACGCCGATACGATGTCGGGGCAAGCAAAATGTATGAAATAGCTCCGATATCCGATATCGGATCGGATAATGTGAAAGACAGGTAGGTACATATTTGATACATTTTACTTGCCTCCGATATAGTATCGGAGTCTGTACCGGATCGAAAAATGTGAAAACGCTCTAATAGGTGTCGTTAGGCTTGCAACCTGTCACGTACGGAATACTAACTTGGAGGTTATTTCCGTTCGAATTTTCGTTCGTTTGCTGAAGAAGTGAAGATTCGGGTGTTTCTTACTACGAGCTACGAGTACATTGTATTCGGTCGATAAAATCAACGCCGGACCAAATATTCCAAACCAAAAAAGTGGCCCTTGAAGTCAAAAATCGTAGTAAAAAACAAACGAAAAAAAGAACGGGAATACGGCCTCAGGGCATGTGCTGAATATGAATTTGGAAATGCTCTAACCCCTCTAGACATCTTAAAAGTATCTGGAATAGGTACAGAGAAAGATCATAGAGAATGTCTACCGTTTCTTGGGGATAGTCGTCATAATGTTTTTTCGAAGTTTATATTCTTGTGCCTTTGTTCTTTTATACACGCTCTGAATATTAAGGTTGCTCAGTTGGTGTCCCACGGTCTCTTTTGAAAAATGATCACAAAAACCAAACGGCATAAAAAACAGCATCGCATTATTCCACGTCCGATTAGCGATCCGAGGTCAATTTGATATTTACTTTACAGATCATTATTGTTTAATTTATCTTTGGCAACCTGTGTAGCGGGCATGCTGGGATGAAAGGTGCAAGTTCAATTCTCTATGCGAGACAAGTTTGTTTGATCTTTTAAAAATAATTAAGTATTTACCTACTTATTAAACTCTCGTCATCGACTTTACCACTCCACGACCCAGACCAAATCTGCAAATTATGCAACTTGTTCCGCGCTGGCATCGAATAGGTATGCACTTCTTGCTTCTTTGAGCACTCGCCCGCTACGCCACCGAGGTTGTCGAATATCTGATATTAAGTACTTATTATGATTTTATTGTTTTTTTTATTTGTTAATTGGACTTGCACAGCGGTCATTTGATTATGCGAAGAGAAAAAAAAAAAGATTTGAGTTTATCTTGTTGCTCGTTGTTGCTATCAGAATTATTTTATGATCAACTGACACAGCTGTGGTCTACGTAATTGAATACCTAGTAGGTAGGTACTACATTGCAGTCCATGTTTTTTGCTGATACAACTGATGCAACTGATGCAACCGGACTGCAAACTATGCACACAATTATGAAAAAGTGCGACAGCTATGCGAGCTAAGCTAAACTTTAGCTTTTGCAACCGGCATTAGTTTCTTGGACATGTAGGAATGGGTTATGAAAATGGGCTCGCTCTAGACAGATTCAAAAATTGCCCGTAAAATTGTGTAATTTAATATGAATCAAAAGAACAAAACAAATTTAGAGGACGTGACCTAAATCATTTAAACAATTGAGTTGATGCCCAATTTTATCAACGACGACAGGCTCTAATCTTGCGCTTCCAAGGTCTGGTGTTAGATAATATTATTTGACATGATAAGAAAATACTTTAGTTAATTTTTATATTTATTTAAGTAGGTATATGAAAATAAAGTCCATGTTGCCCAATTGGAATTTCTATACATATAGGCAGTTTTTTACTATTGGCTAAAATGTTTCACTTGAATCACTTGATGAAGAAGAGGATTCAACTTTTTCAACATCAAGACGCTATACATTTTTAAAAATAAAATAAAATAAAAATTACTACGAGTACATACTATAATATATAAATATATAATATAATAATACCTATGGATTATTACTGTCTGCCCCCACCAACTGCCCCCACGCGGTGGCAGACGGTAACACTTATGGCTATGCACCCCCGCGGGGGTGGTTAGCCCATAATAATTCCTGTTTGCAACTGCGTCTAACCAACCTAATACAAACAAAAAGGCCATGTTTTGCCATATGCATTGCCATTTGATGTTGATACCCAATTCGATTTTTTTCCTATCGTCAACTATCTTTGTATCGTATCGTATTTTTGTTGTAATTTTAACTTCTACTCGGTTCAGATTTTTAATACCTAACAATCATAGCGTGGTTTGGCTCAGACCACACATATTTTTTCATAGCTACAGCTACCCGATACTTGCAAATAAAAACAATTTGTGCTAATAAAGATGGCGTAACGCGATAATGGCGCGGGCCAAAAGGCAATGGAACGTGTTCACGCGATCGCCACTTAACCCTCGACCTGGCAACTCATTGGACTTATCCTTGAATTGTACTTATACTCTGTGGCTTTTGTTTCCCTAGATGATATAAAGCATATGAGAGAATGTCTACCGAGCCTCGGGGATACAGTATTGGTTGAATTTCACATCAAGCTACAAAAAAATTACATTTAGGTTACTCTTGCAGAATCTAGTACAAAACTAACTTATGTTTTGAAGTATTACCACTTGATTGTTGGTTTGAAGATCCTTGATTCGCCACTTGATGCGTTTTGAAACGGTAAAGATAGCCAAGAGCATGTTTACAGGAAAATCTGTAGAAAATGACTTAAAGAACCCTTTAAAAGTGTTTGAATGATCGACTCATTCATCACCATTCCATGAAACGTAAGAAAGCCACATTACATACCTTTTACTAGTCAAATCATGAATGAATGCGTACGACTACATACCTATTATACAGATTCTAGACTTCCCCAACTCCCGCAGTCCAGTCACTAATGTGTTCAGATTTTTCCTCATACAATTAAAATAAAAAAACAATCAATTATTACGACTGCTATCCCCAAGGATAAATATACACTATCAGATCTTTTTGTATATTCTTGATCCTTTGAAAAAGCCTAAGGGGGTAGTCCAAGGCATGTGCAAATTATTGTCACATGCCCACACATTGCAGAAGTTAGCACTCTAACGGAACAGATTGCAAGCGTTTTTGTTTTCAGAAAAAGTGAAATATTCCTATGGGACCAACAAGAGTTGCACCGCGGGACGCAGCTAGTAATGAAGATAGGTAGAACGTGACTTTATGAGTGGCACTCATTTGAAGTTTAAAACTGGGGTAAATAGTCACTCGTTATCGTAACAACTGTCACGCACGATCAGCTGAGCTAGTCAACTGCACAATAACGCAGACGATGTAGGCGTATATGATCAAATTAACTTACCCATAATGTGAATATAGACTTTTCGTTGCGAAAAATGTAGCTAAGTAAACCCGCAGCTCTTCTTCACCTACCGTCACATCTCAATTTGACTAGTTAGCTGTATGACCAGTTCGCTATTTTTCCTGCGGAGGATTAAGTTTTCTCTATTACAAAATCTGTATAAAATAAGCGATAGATCGTCGAAGTTAAGCAACGTTCAAAACGGCCTGTAAGTGGATGGGTGACCGCCAGTGGCATTTTCATTTGAGCGCTTCCGAGCTTCGGAGGGCACGTAAAATGTCGGCCCCGGCTATTTAAGTCGTTAAGCCATGACGGAGACCTTAAAACTCCGTCACCAGAGTTGGCCACTGACTCATACGAACTTACTTACTTTATATAAAATAGTAAAACTCAATATTTGTATGGACTATAATTTACTCATGAGATTATGAAGTAAATCTTTGTCATAAGGAAGAGTGTTTGCCATCTTCATTTCAAGTGTCAGCAAATATTTACCTATTTGCAAAAGTTTTTAGTTCCGCAATATTTCTCGAGAACTCTCGACATAGGTATTTTACAGCAATCATAAAATAAGATTAGAAGCGAAGCCCAACGCCGCCTATGAGTTAATTTTATCTGATGTTTTCCTTCACTGTGAAAAGCTCATCTTATCAATTTTTTTCCGAAATGAAAATCACATGCAGCTTCAAACCAGCGTTATTCGAATCGAAAGTGAAATGAAATGAAATGAAATGAAAATATTTATTCAAATAAGGTCTTAAATAGTAACAATGTTTTTAGCTGCCTATGTAGGTTTATAAGTTGTAGGACAAGATATAGGTAAGTACTAAAAGTAGCCTCAAACCTACCGCAATCTTGTTACGAACCTAGAACTAAAGTAGTGGGACTTTACAATAACGAATAGGTTTAGATGATAGTTAATAGTTATTGAGTTCAATGTGGTATAGAATGTTGCGCAAGAGACTGGTGGGCGGCGATCCTATCGATTGACCTCTGTATTGACGAGAACTTTGAAACATGCGTACCGCGAGTACAAACTGTACATACAAATTAGGTTAATACCTATCTAATGTAATGACAGTTTTATTTTCTAAGTAACTTTTCGCTTAGTGGTCGGAATTCAACAGCAATCAATGTTCACATAGGTGGTAAGTACCTATATAGGGGCTTTCATTTTATACTAACTTAATTCAGGAATTGGGTTCATTGGGTTCAAAAAATATTTATGTAATGATTTATTTTTGTTTTGTTATGAAAATCCCGAGAAAATCGATAGACTATCATTTCAATTGGTTGTTGCTTCTTGTATAACTTAGCTCATTCGTGATGTAGCTGCGCTGTGATTGGTGGAACGTCTCTTCTCCTTGAAAATCATAATGCAACAATTCTAAAAAATCAATAAATTATTTTTGAAGTGAAAACTTAAATGGGCTTAGGAATTAAATTGATACGGTCAAACGTCTATTTACAGCCCAAAAATGAGGCCTTGTCAGTTTGTGAAAGACCCTATGGATTTAAATCGGCTGCATTTTGGTGATAGCTAACAGTTGTTTATGGAAATGAAACAGAGAATATTGTTGTGCTTGTGCCAACCCCACTTATTACTGTAGGATAAGGGCGTGAAGATGATAACAATTGTAAACATACCTACTAAGTAAAAAAACGTAAACAGGTTCACGACTGTATTCTCAAGGTGTGGTAGACATTCTCTCAGATCTTTTTATGTTACTTATTCCAGATCTTCTGAAAATGTCTAAGGGGGGTAGTCAGATGCATGTTCAGCATATTTGATACATGCCCACATCTTGCAGACGTTAGTATTCCATACGTGACAGGTTGCAGCCCTTCGCCGCCCTACCTAAGTATTTTGTGTTTTTTCGCCTTTATTTCAGTAAATGTTTTAATTATGTAGTTAGAAAAACAACGTTAATGTTATCACTGTTCTAGAATGCAACTCTTAAAATAAATATTTATAAAGTTATTAGAGTACCTAGGTACTTAGTTCTATTGGTTATCTGGTCTAATTACCTTCAAGGATCGTCTTGTGAGCTGCCGTCCCGAATGACGTCATACCAGAGTGGGAGCAAGGTTCATTGTAGAAACTTTATCACGACTGTATCTCCAAGGCGTCTACTATATCCCAATGCACGGTAGACATTTTCTCAGATCCTGTAGTAAGTTTTAGATCCTTTGGTATGTAAGAATAATCAGAATAATCAGAATAATCATTTATTTAGTTGTTTCATGAATAACACGTCAAGGAAATTAACAATAATCTTAATAGGTAGGTATGTAGTTAACTAAATTGTCAAGAATACCTATAATAAAATAATTTAAATAATAAGTACTAATTTCTAATTTAAATACCCAATTTGGTACATTCATTCGCTAAATTACTTTACAGGCTAAGAACTCCTCGTAACTGTAAAAGCAGTTGTCAACTAACCAGTGCTTCAGCCTAATCTTAAAAGATGTCAGGGTTTTTGCGTTCGTGATAATTTCAGGAAGACTGTTATACACCGTCGGTCCCATTATGCGCGTTAACTTCCCAGACGGCCAGGTGCCAGTCGGCCGCCCTCCCCCACAACTCAGCTCCATACTGCAGCAGTGAGTGGACAGTGGCGTAGTAGCAGGAGCGCACTACGTGTCTTGGCAGGAACCTAGCTAGGCGACTTAGGGCGTAGCACGCACCTCCAAGCTTTTTGCACACTCCATCTATATGGTACTCCCATGTGAGGCTCCTGTCAAGCTCAAACCCTAAGAATTTGGTCTGCGCAACCTGTTCCACTAGCGTCCCACCAGCTAAAACCGATAGGTCTCTGTGAAGGCGTCCGGACAGACAGACGTGCAGAAAGTGCGTCTTTGAGATGTTCAAGACGAGTCCGTTAGCTTTGAACCACTCCGCCAGCCTGCACGCGGTGAGATTCAGTTTCAGCTCTAGGTTCTCTAATGTTGCACCAGAGACGACTGCGACCACATCATCCGCGTACATAAACACCTCCGCAGTGCTCACCGCTTCTGGAAGGTCATTTAGAAGCAGGGAAAATAATATATTAGAGACTGCAGACCCCTGAGCAACCCCCATAGTTGTAGTACGAGGGAGGGATCTGATTTTTCCATTGTCACCTACGACCACCTGCGACCTAGAGCTAAGCATGTTAGATAGTAGTTTAAGCGCGGAGCCTCGTACTCCGTAGTGATCGAGCTTAAGTATACGGATTTAAAGTCGAATACATCTCACTATATTTTGTTGTGTTCTTTCATATTAGTGTGGGTAAAGGATAAGTGTGCTTCAGAAATATCAAAGGTATTTTCGTGATGTTTTTGAACTTTTGATGTTTTACGACTTGCCGGTATCCTGTGATGTTTTTCTCCAACGTTTCAGAATAGGTAAGTACTGGAATCATACATGTTTTTAAACAACAATGAGACAACGTGGAATCGCAAGACATGGATGGTAATTCAGGTATCAAAGTCGGAAGTACCCAACAAAACTGTGAAGTGCTTTCATTTGGCACATGTCTAAGTAGCTTGATCTGCGCCGGCGCCGCCAACGCTGGTCCGGCGGTGTTGCACAAAGGCATGAGTGGTGAATGTTTTTGATGAAGAACTGCTACCTAAGGAGGACAAGGAAAGTTAAAAGCCGGTACTTAAGGCGATAGCTAGCGGGCGTCTGAAATTCAAGAGGGTGTTTTTTAGAGGAGAAAATACAAAGCGGCGCGCTAAGTCTTTTTATGTCAAAAACTTTTTATCTTGTGTGTAAAAATGAGGGTGTATTGTCATTTTTCATGCATAAGTGTGTGTAAAATGCGTTCGTATGCTACCTCGTCCCCCGCAAAAACTGGCAGAAAATGTTTTTTTATTTTTTTTATTTACAAGAAAAAGAAAAGGGCTTTGTCGCTGAGCGACTATATCGCCCAATCAGTAACGTCATCTTAGCTTAGTCTTCATCATATTGGTCTTCATATTCTTCATGGTTTCACTTCAATTCTTGGTTTCTTCTTCTTCTTCTTTTCATTCCTTCTTCATCTTTTCACTTTGACTTCACTTCAAATCTTTCTTCAAATATGTACTTATTATACAAGCAGTCGTGAGTAACCTCGACATGTTGCAACGACCTATTTGCTACAATATAAATGACGTAGTTCATATTTACACATAGATTATCTTCATTGCGTCTGTAGTGACGTTTACATCTGGTATTACGTCTCTTCCTGTGGGGATATAGCCGTTCCATATGGAACGAAAATTCCAACTTGCTGTACCTACTTCATTTGAATGCATTGACTGGATGAAATTTCTTCGAAAAGTAACGTTTTGTAACTACAAAAAATATTAAGGATATTTGCAGTAGATGCAGAAAATGATAATGGCATGATCAGATTTTTTTGAAATTTAACTATCACAAAGTTATCGAGGAATTTCATGGACCAAAACCAAACAGAATTTTATGAAAACTGTACAAATAAGTACTACAGATAACAATCGCGTACGGGCTCTCATTCAAACTACTCTCGCATCATCCCCAGTCAGTAAAACCGCAATAGCTATCATAAATCCATGTTTGACTCGTCTCGTCAATTTAGGTTATAATTTTTTTTGAGTACTGAACTACATAGATGTGATCAGTAACAGACTCCGAGACCATGTTTAAAATTGTTTTGATAATAAAAAAATTGGGGTGTATAATATAAAAGTCTCATCGAATTGATGCATTCGACTATAGTGTGAATCGCCACGCTGATCATTTTTTAACCGACTTCAAAAAAAGGAGGAGGTTATATGTTCGGCTGTATGTTTTGTTTTTTTTATGTATGTTCACCGATATTTCCGTCAGTTGTGGACCGATTTCCAAAATTTTTTTTGTTTGAAAGGGTATACTCTCAAGGTGGTCCCATATAAATTTTATTCCTGAGGGATTGATAGTTTTCCCGTAAAACTAAAAAAATCACTGAACTTTAAGAAAATTGTGGACCGATTTCCTTGTTCGAAAGAGATATACTCTCAAGGTGGCGCCATATATTTTTTTTTCCTGAGGGATTGACAGTTTTCCCGTAACATTCAAAAAACCTCATTCTCACTACACAACACACCCTGACTCACAATCTGAGTCAAACATTAAATAGTTTGAAAGGGTATTACACCCGAGGTAGTCCAAAATATTTTCTTTTCCTGAGGGATTGATAGTTTTCCCCCTTGATGAACTCCGGTGTGTCCTTTAGTAGGCCTGCCCATGACTTCTCTTATCCTTTCCTACTTAAGATACGATAAGCATGGTCTTAATGTACTCGTAGCTTACTATATTATTTACACTTACACTTTTATTTACACAGTATTTATTTACTTACACTAAAAAGTGAAAAATAAAAATTTTTGAAAAAAAAAATTGAACCGACTTCACAGAACACAAACCTTCTAAAAAGAGAAAAATAAGAATATAATTTGAAGTGATAAGTACTTTAAAGATAAACGGAGCATAATAATATGCATTATGCTTAGTGTGAATAACGATTTGAATTAAATTGTGGTATTATGATTATGCCTAAGAAACTAGGGACAATACCTAGATTCTTCCCTGCACTAATGCTTGAAGTCACGTATACCAATTGAGACGTATGTAGTAAGTACGGTCAGCGAT
This sequence comes from Epirrhoe tristata, assembly GCA_951394285.1. NCBI lineage: Eukaryota > Metazoa > Arthropoda > Insecta > Lepidoptera > Geometridae > Epirrhoe > Epirrhoe tristata. The sequence continues at coordinate 11,896,959 of OX596139.1, forward strand.
GAGATAAATATTAGATTTTTTAATATTATTTATTTTACAGCTACAGAAGATTTGACGGTATCAAAAACATAAAATACTTAGAAACAACATGTAAATTGCAAAATATTTTCTACATCTTCGTAGCTTGGTAGGAACAAAAACCTTTGAATAGGAAGACAGTGGCAAATGGGCAATTAAATTTAAATATAGTACAGCGCATGAAAAGGAACTTCAAATTCTTCTTGGTGTCGCTGAGTGTACATGCTGTTTTGCTAATCTATCTCGGGAAGCGACGACAATTGCTACGGCCTTGCTGTACTGTTATTCAATATGCAGATTATGGGCCCCTTTGGCTAGGAATAGGATGGGGAAGTGTTGCATCCTATGCATTTACTGCGCAAATACATGCATGTACACTCATGTACATGTACTGTATGCATGTACATGTGTAGGTGATGCACTCATCATCATCTGCACTCTGCAGTCCGACTTCACCCACTGCTGTGGCATGGCACCTGTCTCCCTTTGCTTTAGCCATTTTCTCGATCCCAATGTTTATATTAATTTTAAAAAAATGATTGTACCTAATTCCCATTTTCCTGCATTCGCCACTTCAACGAGGTTTATTAAAGGTCATCGCAAAAACAATTCACATTCTCATAAACATGAGTAATGTTTAGTTTCCGTTATCCTTATGCGTAACGATTAATATTTCATTAATAAAACATCGTGTTCTGTATTTCCAAAACTTCTTTCGTGGACTCAAAACCTGTAAGTTTGCATGTATGTTTGTCTTTCAATCATGCCTCTATTGAGTATTAACCTGGAATAATTTCAAACGTAAACGTAAACAAGTTCACGACTGTATCCACAACGTGCGGTAGACATTCTCTCAGATCTTTTTATGTTACTTAATTCCAGATCCTATGAAGATGTCTAAGGGGGGTAGTCAGAGGCATGTCCAAACACATATTTGATACATGCCCACATCTTGCAGAAGTTAGTATTCCATACGTGACAGGTTGCAAGCCCATCGCCGCCTATAAGAACACTAACTGGTTTCCTCACGATGTTTTCCTTCACCGTTTTGAGCTCGTGCTAAAGCGCATATAAATCCAGTGATGCACGGCCGGGATTCGAACCCACGACCTTCGGATTGAAAGTCGAGGCACAACCCCATTCGACCAACACGGCGGAAGAATTTTACCGAACCGATACGATATCGTATCGCACTGTAATTTTTTTCGTATAAAATGGTTATCGGTGGCTAAAAGTCTTAGTAAGTCGACGCTCCCTCGCCTGCTTAGCAATACGAGCTAAAACTTGCATCACGTAAATGCTCTTTTATTACCTATACCAAAGACAATATAATACACTCCTATACCCAGCAAAAAAAGTACCTAAGTTTTTTTTTATAACCTGTCGATCGACTAGAAGGAAACTTGGATTAGGTGTAGAAAGTGGTCTCGAATGTAGGTGGACTGGCAAGCGAGTAAAACCACATGCCGAAGCTAGTGGAAGCTAGTCTTTCAATAGACAAATCGCCATATTGGGCGGATAGGTACCTACAAAAAACATTGTATTATGTATTCTGTATTACCTACTGGCTATTTATATCGTTAAGCCATGACGGTGGCCTTAAAGCGGCCTAAAAACTCCGTCACCAGAGTTGGCCACTGACTCATACGAACTTACTTCTTACTTACTTATGAATTCTGTGAGGCTTTAGATGTAAATAAATGAGGACTGGTCTTGTGGGAAAGGCATCTGAGTCATCAGTCTGGGGCAGGTAGTCCACTTCTCACTTGGTAGTGATGTGTATTAGCGATGTTACGAGTCGACTTAATTCCAACTCGGATAACTCGAGTTGACTCGGCCGCTAACTCGAATCACAACTCGAGTTGTTTCAACTCGCATCAACCCTTCATCAACCGAATGGGATCCGCTTCGCGGCAGCAGCCAAATTACAAATTAATTATTTAATAAAAATAAAAATAAAATAAAAAAGCCTTTATTTCTATGGCTTAATCTATATTACAAATTATTTTTACTACTAGTCCACTGTTCTTCAGCAAAAGTCGCCTCCACGGCGTAGGCCTTCCCTAGATCTCTCCATAAGTCCCTTTCTCGAGAGAAAGAGTAAATTAATTATTTACAAAAACTTAACTATAACATAACAGAGAACTCCAAATCGTCATAGCTAATAAATACAAGTTAACAGAATAAAGAAAAATATACGCAATAGCCAAACGAATCTGTCCAGTGTTAGGTAATGTAAATCGGTAATGGTCTAAGAGGTGTTATTATGTATTTGTTTCGTTTTCTTGTGTCAAAAGCTACAATTAAAAAGATTTTTGAGAGGTGAACGATGAAGGAGTAGAATAAGATGAGTAAATGGAAGATGTTTCTATTTTCTATACAAATAAAAACTCACTTAGGTATTCAACTTCTAATTTATGTTCCCTTTTCACCAAAAAAGTTGGGTATATTTTTGTACCTTCCCATTTCTCTTGGTTTATTTATTACACCCCTATTTTTAATTACAAAAAAAAATGAAACATGGTCATAGCTACTGCGGTTTTACTGACTGGGGATGATACGGGAGCATAGTTTAAAGATCCGTACGCGATTGTTGTCTGTAGTACTTATTTGTAGTTTTCATAAAATTTTGTTGGGTTTTTGTTGACTACAATCCCCGATAACTCTGTGATAATGCAATATAAAATAAATCTGACTATAAATATAATAAACTATAGTATAAATATAATATCAGCACTTACCTAAAATAAGAAATAATACAAAACAATAACAGCTTGTCTCACCGTCGCGCCAAATGAGAGTTACGTCACGCAAGCCATTTGTACTAATTGAATATTTGAGAAAACTTGTTCACTAATTACAGAACATATTAATTATAATTATGTCTAGGACAGACACACCTATAACTGTTAGAGACCAGCAAACCAGAACGACTCTTCGTTAGTTAACAAATCAAATAGGTACCTACTCGTTGAATAAGAATATTTCTGTGTATTTGAAAACACGCAATGATTTTTTTGGGAGAAATAATGGAAAGTATCAAAATTTCGATATTTTGTTCTTTCTTATGAACATTACCTAACATTAATTGGATCTATGAAGAATATTTTAGAACTATCTGCATTTACATGTGATTCTCTAAAATTGCAATTAAAAAAAGGTTCGATTTAACTTTCCTGTTTGTTTATTTCTCTATCGACTAATCGATATCAAGATCTGAAGTCCCCTCACTAAATCCGCGTAAATCTAGTAGCCCTAATTTTATAACGGACCTTATCCCGCCTCTCTGTCCCTCCTACTACATCAATCACCCGTCTCTGTCTAGCGTGGGTGTACATGAAAAGGTGGTTGATAAAGCCTTGATTATGATGGGCAGTTCCACTCAATAGGTAGTTAGGATTGATGGAGTGGGATTGTACAATCAAAGTCATTTGAGTAAGCGCCTTGTTATTGGATGAAATATGCCCAGCATCATTCATTATCTCAGACTTTTCTAAAAAAATATCAAATCAATACACTCAGCCTTTTACAAATCAGATAGCTTACCCCGATTTTTATAACCGATTGAATGCTCGACTATTGAATTCTCTGCTTATTTTTTTTTCTCGTTGCTGAAAATAAAAAACCACAGAGCAAAAACCCATTCAATTATTTTTATTTCGTAAAACCTATGGGCCCTTTGCTAAATAAGTGTATAGGTACCTAAAATTAGTCGTACAATTAAACACACAACAAACCTTATCCAGCTCGTAACTGCATAAACAATTTGAAACCTTTTGTTCATCATGGATCGATATCGTTTTTGCCAAGTTTTAGGTAAGTTATAACTTGTTAAAGTATCATGGCTATCGACTTATAAGCACTCATAACCAACTCGCAGTGATCATGGCGTAAGTATGAAACTGCGGCGAAATTTTGGGAAACTCAAAACATTCAATCATGGTAAATATCCCGGTATAGTTAAGGCTTGCCTCTGACTGACACTTTTTGCAATTAAAGTATATAAATAAATAAATAAATAAATAATGCTGGACTTTTCACACAGCATCATCTAGCCCCAAAGTAAGCTTGAGCTTGTGTTATGGGTACTAGATGACTGATAAACTACTTATATACTTTTTTTTTGTTTGTAAATACATACATATTATACATAGAAACACCCAGACCCGAGACAATTATCTGTAGGTCATACAAACATTTGTCCCGCGGCGGGGATCGAACCCGCAACCTTCTGCGTCGCAGGCGGACCTTCGCCCACTGCGCCGCAGAGGTCGTCATATATCATATAAGTAGGTACTTACTTATACATTTAATTTTTCAATTTACTTATAAAAACAAAGAAAATAATTACTTGATAGAGATCAAGTTTCTACCACGATTTCCCCAGAGCATTGTGAAAATAATAATATTAATAAAAGCGTCTCTCTTTTAGCCTTATTATTGTGGGTCATGCTGCGCGTGAGTTGAGGGAACGTGTATTCACGCACACATACACACAATACACATGGACACTACAATATTACATCTGTACAGACACCAGAGTTTGTGTGTGTGAGTCCAGGTCACACTGTGGTCAGGTTGAATATATTAGTGTTGTCATGAGCTAGGTCTTATTATTACCTAACATTCTCAGACAGATTCGAATCATGCCGACGAAGAGAAATGAAAGAATTTTGTGATTGGAAGAAAATCATGCAATTTACACTTTTATATTTCCTATAGAAGAAAAGTCTAAAATAAGCTAGATCGCAATTTTGTTGATTTGAAAACTATTGATAATTTAGTAGGTATACATATACAATAACATAATATGCTTACTGAAACATTTGTACTTACCTATTTTTTTATAAATTAATAATTTCGTTCCGGCGCTGCTGTTTTTAGTAAAAAGACAACAAAATTTCCTACACAATGTAGATGAGTATCCATCGAATCTGTGGAAAAAGATTAACTTACTTAAATGTTTTCAATTTAGACAAAAAAAAATAAAAAAATTTCGACAAATTAAATAAAGGTAGGTATTATATTTTTCTTAATTTGCAATATTTTATAGTAAATTTCGCCAAAAAGAAAAAGTTGGTCTTGCCTTATCCGTGTGAACCGTAGAAGGAATGCAGTCGTGCTGCCTCCACAAACACTAGCTTACCTACACTGGTGTGGTATGCAACACTGGTTTGTGTTTGTGTGTGTGTGTTACCTCACAGGATCCAGTGTCCAATGGGATTCAACTCTACTACTTTAATTCGAAAGTAGAATGCGACACGAATTTTATTCGATAGTGAAGCGATTTCGAATATGATAATTCAAATGTGGAAAGAATTTAGGAGCTCAATCATTTTCTAATGTGAATAAGTACATACTAAAAATGTAAGAGAGGTTTTGTAAACATGGTCATAGAGAGCTCTGATTCGCCAAATTATACTAAACACAACTTACAACTTAAAATATATTATTTAATTTTCTCAACAAGTTTAAAAATGGTTGGGTTTTATTTGTTTGACTGTACCTGTACTTATCTAGTCGTCGGCATTATTCAGGGCCCTTATTAATAAGCGTGGTGTAAAGTTACGCCTGGATTAATCTCCAAAAATGTTACTGTTACTCCTAAGTTACACCCGGCGTAACTTTACACACGTTTATTAATAAGGGCCTTAGGCCCATACTAATAAACGTGGTGTAAAGTTATTCCTCGGAATAAACTAAAAATAACCATACATTTTGACAGATTACACTCAGGAATAACTTTATACCACGATTATTAGTAAGGCCGTTTGTGTTTATTTTGGAGATTAATTTGAGGAATCATTGGATTTTGTTTTGTTAACAATTTTCGGGATTATTAAAATGCTGTGTTTTTTTTTTTTATTCTGCGTTAACTGTTGTATAACCCTTGTAGCAGTGCGCGTTGAAGTCTTTTGTTTGGGCAACAATGGTATTTTAGTATTTTATGTGGAATGTTATCAAGTTGATAGTAAGAAGTTGAGGGATTTATGTATGTGCTCTTGAATTAAACTTACAAATTCACAACTCACAATCCAGAACATGCAAACTTATTTTTGTATTGAATTGTCATCGAAATAGCATCCCGAATCTATCGAGATTCGAGAACCAACAGTATTTTCTCTATACATGGCACCACCACAGCAAATGAACAATCTCATATCTTAATTAAATCTGGAGTTGAATTGTTTTCGAGTGGAGTGGGCATCGTGTAACTATCGAGAACCAATAGTCATTTCCTCATCTTTGTGTGAGTGACACCAACACACGCTCACTCAACCAAATGGACAACCGGTTCAAGCTCACATCACGTAGGTACCTTATGCAATTAAACTTTAATCCATCATTTAGAAACGAATAGGGACATAAAGTAAATGTATCGATAAAGCACTGAGATATATCTAAGTATTTATTATTTTGTTAGGCAGTAGGTAGGTACCTACTTAGTATGCTAGTAAAATGAAAAATTGAAAAATATTTATTTAAAAGCGAAACAATACAATTACAAATTTATCAGCGGACTCCATACTAGGCAAAGCCTGTATCGTGGAGACCAGTAAAGATTTTACACAAACGAAAGTTTCGAACTACTTAAAATGAAATTGGTATTAAAAATAATAATAAAGACAGGGCTTCTAATACTGCAAACAGGCATTTTATGAAAATCTATGTTGACATAGATAACACGCATAGTAAAATGGCACTTGTACGATTAAAAATACGACTTTTCTATTTTGTTTCTCTTACATTTCAAAAACTTACACCTAAATAATGCAATTCACATGACTTATTTATCGTAAAAACAAAAATAAAACCATAACATGATTAAGAGAAATAAAAATAAATCACACGTGCAAAAAAAGGGAAAATACCCAGATATTTGTTTACAATAAAAGGTGCGTAATTCAATTAATAACCCATTGAAAAGGAATAAAACAAGCAAGAAGTGCAATTAGCAATATATGATTATTATTATTTTAGCCTGTATTGTCCCACTGCAGGGCAAAGGCCTATTATTAGCAATATAGATATATATTAATAACTACAAACGAAAGCAAAATAAAATAATTGACCCAAGTATCTACCAAAAGCAAAAGCAAAAAGCTGCATATAGAACCTAGTAGTAAGTACCATGTACCTACGGCCAGCGTCACCAACAGGCAACCCTGCAGTTCAACCCGCCTAATTGGAGAGGTTACCAATTGACGCTGACTGTACCTCGACTTTAATTTTGAACGTATGTCGTGGGTTCGAATCATAGCCATGCAGCAGTACCTATAGTTTAAGAATCCGTCGTGGGTTTGAATCCTAGCCATACAGCAGTTAGTTTAACAATATTTTTTTCTTATTTCTTATTTCTTTATGGTTAAACGGTGAAAACCTTTAAGATTTAAATAGCTATACCTACCTACCTATGCAGACTGACTAACCCCCGGTTTCTATATTCAACGGACATTCGTAGGTAAGAGCTACGACTCGTTTTTACCAATGACCTAAGGTTTTTACATACAAAAGTTTGACAGCTAACAGTTGCTACCTATGAACAGGGATCGTATTCGCGTTCCTTTGATGAGTATCTGCATGCTTCCCACCACTATTTCTGACTTCAAGGCCCATTTTTTCAAACGTTAAAACACGGTCCTAAACTAAGACCAAATATTCCAAACTGGAAAATTTGGTCCGAATATTCATCAAACGAACGAAAAAGGACCCCGAATACGGTCCAGTTACCTACGAATGTTCGTTGATTATAGAAACCGGGGTAAATCGTTTGTTTATTAGTGAGTTTCTAATGAGGTTAGCTGATGAGGTTATAGTGATTGACGAGATAAATCCACTATCTTAAGTTACGTCACATATTGACAAACACCTAAAATTACAAGAAAATGATAATGATTATTCAAACAGGAAATATACGAGTAAGCCAAAGACTTTAAATTGAGTAGTCTAATCTCTGTAGGTACTTGACGCACAAATTGTTGAAGGATGAATGGTTGGCAAGGTGCGAATGGCAATTTGACGCAAGCGCCCAGTCACGTAATCCACTGGAAACTGGCTAGCTTAATAATTCCAGAATCGGTAAGTCGATGCCGAAATTATCAAAAGAATACCTCAATTCCAAACTCAACCAAGTATGTGGATTGGTGACCGGTCCCGGCTATTAAGTCGTCAAGTCATGACAGAGCCCTAAGGCTGCTTTAAAACTAACTCATACCAACGGTCTTACTTTAAGTTTACGAACTTGCTTTAGTTCTTTTTTTTATTATGCGCACTGCAAAAAATTGGAATCATCTTTCAGCTTCTGTATTTCCGCTGAGCTATCCTGTTGTTTTTAAAAAGAGTTAATAGGCACCTTCTGGGTAGGCTCGCTCCATCGTACCTCCATCAGACCTCATCCTTCCTGTGTAAGTCTCGAGGTCAGAGCCGACCCATTGATCATAAAAAATCCTACTTTAGAAAATTCACAATGATGAATTTAAATCACAATTTAGCAAGAGTTTCAATTCTTGATACGGTGACCCTTTCGCTCACGATAAGAGTGTTGTTTCACGATATCGGTTCGATAACCTAAATAAGCTTACGGAAAACCTATAAACGTTTTTTTTTTAATCTGGTGATCGCCAATGTAGGGTATATTATATATAAGTCTGCCAGGCTGAATTGGGATTGGGCAGGCCACGTGAGCCGAATGCATCCCGATAGATGGGCCAAGATCGTGACGCTGTGGGTGCCTGACGATGGGCGGCGACGCTGAGGAAGGCCTCGAAGACGATGGCGTGACGATCTCGATGCATTCCGGGCTGACTGGTGGAACGAAGCTGGCGACTGCAAGTCTTGGAAAATAATGGGGGAGAGCTTTGCCCAGCAGTTTATGACAAAGGTTAGGAAAAAAAATAAAATTGGTTGTCTGTAAAGTCCTTTTACTGACGATAGTTGAACGTGACAACGTCTACGCATCGCTCACTCAAGTAGGAGAGAGACGGATGTCGAACGCTGCCGAATGTGCTTCTTTGTCGCTCGTTCCGCGCTCTCGCTTGCACTTCAAGCCTTACATGGAACGCCTCAGAGCGAGGTAACGCCTCAGAGCGAGGTAACGCCGCATGACGTCATGTTTTTTCGTGCGTGCAGCCGGCTCTATCGAATTATAATTCGATAGAGCCGTGACGTGACTACGTCTTATAAGACGTAGTCACGTCAAAAAAAGATAATAATAAGAGAGAAGAGAAGATACTCTTGGTTTCCTCACGATGTTTTCCTTCACTGTTTAGAGCTCATGTTAAAATGAGCTTCTAAATTTTCTGGAGCGAAGAATCCATCAATCCGGGATTGCTACCCACGATTCAAAGTTTAAGGACAGATGAATGATGAATTATTGCTATCCACAAGAAAGATTATTTTATTTATTACGTGCAAACAATGATATTATTTGAAATTAAAATACTTAGGAGTTTAATGAGTTTTTAATTTAAATCCCACCATCCCACTAATATAATAGAGTTGAAAGTTTGTGAGTTTGTTTAGATGTTTGTGTTTCAATCACGCCTAAACCGATAATAATCGATTTGGATGAAATTTGGAATAGACGTAGATAGAAGTTACCTGGAATAGCACATAGATTCAAAATGTTGATACCACGCGGGCGAAGCCGCGCGCAGTAGCTAGTGAATAATATTTTTGATTGGGAATGTCTATGTGATCTCTGGTTCCCATAGCACAAGCTTTGCTTAGTTTGGGGCTAAATAATGCTGTGTGAAATGTCAAGCATTATTTATTTATTTTATTTATGTCCTTACGAAGCGGTTGTCACACAAGGAGAGTTTCTCGCACGCGACGCAGTTGTTTATGTTAGGCGACCATATTATTGCCTAGAAGAAATCGCGCTCGCATGCGAGAAACTCTCCTTGTGTAGTTGTGTAACAGCCGCTTTAAAAAAGTATAATCTTGTGGTAGTTAAGTAGTGATTAAAAGATAAACTATGATAATAGATATTTAACTATTGATCTACGTTTTAGGTAAGTATATCGATTGTGCTGCCACCTAGTTAATTGAAGCTAAATCACGTGGATATTTCGATAAATATTTTATTACATTTTTATATCCTACTTGAGTTTAAATGGACTAAAATGTCACTACATTTTGGTCAGCGAAAACTTAAGTTAATACGGAATTTATTCTAAGTATTAGCACAATATATAGAAGGTAATAGATAGAATACTTATAATTGGACACCTCATGAATTCCAAGGAATAATATTAGTAGAGTCGGCAATTTACAACTATTTTCGGAAATACAAATATCTTCTTCAGTCTTTGTGTAAGTAAATAATGACTAAACAGGTAAAACCATGTACGTACTCATAAACAATTCGTCAGATATTTTAGGTAATGCTTTCTTAGTAAGTATTTTAAAGTTTAGTAGTGTTCTGTTCTTAAAAAACGAAGTTATCAATCCTTATCATAATATCGTTATCATGAAGATATGGGGATGTACCTAACAACTCGTATCAGACCGACAAGTGCTGCACATTGGCTATGTCTTAGTGACAATTTGTCTAAAAAAGTTTTTTAGTGTAATTTTTTTATCGTCGGTAAGTTCTGTCCTTCATATCTGGAGTTAGCTTTTTGTTGTTTGGTACTAATCTGATAGCACTGGCTAGTAGATACACTGAAAAAAATTCAAAACTGTTTAAACGCCCTTATTAAAAAAAAAACTTATTAAGGAATTTTTTACATTAATTCTGACATTTTGTACCAAATTTAAAATTTCAAAAAAAAAAATCGGTTAGATTGTTAGCTTACTTTTGTTTTAGGTATTGGATTCTAACTAAAAAGTTTTTGCCACTAGCGCATACGAACAACCTGACATTAATATTGCGATCACAAACAGCGACTTTTACCTGTGATATCTTACTTCCTAGTTATCTACATATGTGAGATGAGTGACAGAATGTTCCCAATTTCTTTCATCAATATTTGCTTCTTACTCATCTTTGTACATACTGTAAGTAGGTATGTAAACCTCACTGCACAAGGGTTAGCGTTTATTTACTTACATTATCTGCTCTTTTATTTATTGTAAGTAGGTAATATAAACTTATTTAGTAGGTCACGGCTCTGAGTCACAAATCAAAGCAATTATAAAACAAGAAGCAACTACCGTACCTCATAACTTATCCAATTTCTGTTTCACATAATGGTATGTACAACGAAAGTCGCTCATCATTTGATGTTTCACAAATCTCAATATTTCCAAAATCTGTTAACATTATAACCAATATTTAAACAAATATTTGAAGAATAAGCGTCAGCCCATGTTAATTACACAGGAAAAGTTATTTTTTTCTTAGAAATCGAAAACAAATGGCGTTGTAATATCAGACTGTTAATCAACTTTTATTACTGACTGTATCTACTGCGGGAATCGAACTCGCACTAGCGTCAACCTTTTAATTAGGTTAACAATTATCATGTTTTACAGGGTCAGCAAGCCGTACAAAATGCTGTCTGCAACGGTATCCACGTTGATGCCGCGAATGCGTTTCAAGTTCCTCAAACCTAACATAGAGAACATCGTCTTCAAGCTCCACTACCAGCTCACCGTGACGATGCTGATCGCATTCGTTATTCTCGTCTGCGCGAGGGAGTACTTCGGAGAACACATTAAATGTATCTCGGACCAGGGGGTGCCAGACCACGTGATACAGACGTACTGCTTCTTCATGGCTACCTTCACAATCGTAAGTACCTATCCTTATCTGCTTAAACAGGGTTACTTGTAAAACACCGGTAACCTTTCAGGACCTACTATCATCATAAGCAACAACTATTGTTCTGTGTGTCTTTTGTCTGTCTTTTAAAAATGCATCATATTTTAGTTCATCAGATTTTCATACAATAATAAAATATTTAAATTGAACGCTCTAAATGTTACGAAGTCAAATAAAGCGATAGTACAATAGGGAAGGGAACGGGGTTAGGGCGGCGGAGGCGTTTGAAATTGACCTATTTAATACAAAGTTGAAATGTGTTAGATAGGACAACGAAATCTACGTTTTGTTTTGTAAAAAGTCATAGAACAAAAGTTGTTTATGATGATCTGTGAGCGATTTCTTCCAGACAGGCTTATAGCTGGTAAATATAAAATAAATAAAATAAAATAAGCTTTATTTCCACACTTAAGTAAACGTACATAAAAAATAGTATAAAAAATGTTCATGCTAATTTAAATATGGGCGGCCTGTGGCGGTGAAAGCCTCCTCCCGAGAGCACCATTCCTCTCTATCTCTTGCAATTCTGGGCCATGTTTTATAGCTGGTAGGTAACGAAAAAAATGGCCTTTTTTGCTGTATCAATCTTCAATTGTCGTTTCCAGATGTAAATTATTTCAGTCATGATGGTCTTGAAGCTGCCTAAAAACTACCTCACCACAGACGTTCACTATCTCACTCGAACAAACTTACTTTTAGGAGCGGCTCAGCGTTTAGATACCTACATGTAGCTACATACGAGTATAGCTTCCAGATTCAGGTCAACGTTGTCTATGGCTAGTTTTTCTCTAAATTGTAACCACGTGTCGGGGTAGTAAAAACTTGTTATCCCAGGTACGGCATTACAACGAGAGCATGCTACAATCTGGAGTCCTGCCCCACCCCGGCGTGGGCCCTATGATGGATTCCGACGAGACTTTGCACCACACCTACTACCAGTGGGTGCCGTTTGTACTCTTCATTCAATCCATCTGCTTCTATATGCCGCATTACATCTGGAAGAGGAAGGAAGGTATGAGATGGATCACTGAAATGGTCTTGCGCGTCCTGATTACTTTTAAAAATAAACCATGCTTCATGTCTATTAAAAAGCTGAATTTCATGGATTTCAAATTCGATGTCGCCTTGTGACTTGTCATATTATATCATGTCTGAAATAAAAAACATTACCTATGTTGGTAGCAGGATTTCAAAAATGTAGGTACTTATTAGTCGAACCATCATTTTATTAATTTGTTTATCTAGGTGGAAGAATAAAAGCGCTGGTTGAAGGCCTACAATACGCAACACTGGCCATAGAGGACCAAGACTTAAACTTCGGAAGAGGGACGATTCCTTCGAAGCAGTCTCTGGAAAGCCGACTGGAGACCATCAGGAAGGACATCGTTCTTAGGTATTAATCTGATATTTCAGCTGAATGTATAGGCGTTTTCTACAACAAGCTAAATTGAATTCGGTCGCTGAACCAAAAAATTGTTCTGAGGTCTATCAACCGTTGGTTCGATTGTGTCCGACATTCAGATCTGCGATACTAATGAGCCCTGTTTTTAAACTGAAACCACTAACGCTTAGTGATGAATATAATTTGTGATCACTTCCAGACTACGCATATCCCGGACTTGGTCTACCTGGATGGTAGCCATGGAGGTCACCAACCTGCTGCACGTGATGTTCCAGATCTGGATCATCGATCGCTTCCTGAACGGTCACTTCATCTCACTCGGCGGCGAGATCCTCCGCTTTAACGATTGGAATCAGATTGCTGATCCTTTGGAAACTGTTTTCCCCAAGGTAGAGTCACTACTGAAGACCTAACGAGATGTTAGGTTAATCTAGAAGGTTCCTAGAAATTATAAATGTAAAAGTTTGGAAAATTGGGATGAAATTGTTATGAAGGTTCCACCTACGCTTAGAGCCTAGATACATTGTGGAGGCGGTAGGAGAGCTGTTGATTCAGTTGTCAGAAAACTACCAGGATTGGAAAGAAAAATAAAGAAGAGGCTTTTGCCCAGCTCTAGGATTTACCGTCTGGATAGATAGATTTCGTTTTTTATCGCATTTGGACGACCACTGGTTCACCATTCATATGTTTCCAGGTGACAAAGTGCATCTTCCATAAGTACGGTCCCAGCGGCTCCATCCAGCAGCACGACGCGCTCTGCGTGATGGCGCTCAACATCGTGCACGAGAAGATCTACACCGTGCTCTGGTTCTGGCTGCTCTTCCTCTTCATCGCCTCTGCACTCGGTATGGTCTTGGTGTAGGACTTTATCTAAAACGACAGTAAACAGGCATTCATTACAATACCTTGGGTTTGGTAACGCGAGAAACCTTAAGGCCTCGTCTTTCCAAGTTACTTAATGATTGTTTACAATAAATTCTTTGGTTTTTGGAAACCTTGTGTTGAACGTAACATTATTTTCTCAGCCGTGTTGTGGCGTATACTTTCGTTCTTCCTGTACCGGCGCTCGCTGCGCTTCAACCAGCTCATGTTCCGACGTTCGATGGATAGCAAGTTCAACCCGTACAACGTCATCCAGGTGGTCAACGGCTGCGAGTTTGGCGACTGGCTGTTCCTCTACTACCTGGCGAAGAATATGAGTGGAATTGTCTTCACGTAAGTAACATCCACATCTAGGTGTATCGTAGGTCGTCAGGTGGCCATTTAGGAGGCTATACTGTTCATGTCGCGAGCCATCAATGGGTCAACCACCTGCACTCGAGAGAACTTAAAAAAGGGCGTAAGAGTCGCCGAATATATATATATTTTTTTTTTTTTTTTTTTTTTTAGTAGCCCGTAGGGATCCCACTGCTGGGCAAGGGCCTCTCCCAAACATTTGGGAGGAATTGCCATAATCGCCACGCTTGGCAGGCGGGTTGGCGATCGCAGTAAGATGTCAAACGGTTCAGAGACGCTGCTGCCCGTCTTCTGTGTTCCTTTATTCCCTTAGTCGCCTTTTACGACACCCACGGGATGAAATGGGTTGGTACTATTCGCCGCCGGCACCACACAGCTTAAGTTCCACACACAGCGCCGAATATTGGGCTACAAAAATTTAAGGTCAAGCCATTGACACGATAGAAGAAGAAGATGAATGAAAGGGGGCCTTTACCTAGCAGTGGGTCAGGCTGTGGATGATGATGATGAAGTATAACATCAGAATGGAATCAAGAGCTTGATCTTGATTGACCCGTGAATACGGTCGATTCAATTAGGAGGGGGTTTAAGTGCTGGCCTCATCTTGAACAATGTCTCTCAGGCACTTCTTTATACAGCATTCCGGTAAGCACCTTCACTGCTAGCGCAACTTACTAAGTATAACTTTTTGCTCGTAGGGTATTTATGTCTGATGGGGGGATGATCTTGTTACAGAGCTCTCTTCACGAAGCTAGCTGAAGAGTTGGAGAAGCGTGAGATTTCTGATGATGTACAGGGACACCAAGAAAAAGGCGCGGAACCGGTTCTTATCAGCAGAGTAAACTATGACGATGAGACGCTGCCTCTCAAAGACGACAAAAAGGTGTCTTAGTTTAGTGCCTTCACAATCTTCATATTTTTTTAACGAAACTGCTCAATACGGACCAAAATCCGAAATGATTTTAGTGTTAGCTCCTAGTCTAGGCAATTCGAAGACCAGCTCCAATCAGTGGCTATGCTTTATACTTTATATTAATAATCAAAAAGAAAAAAATAAAGAAAATACATTTATTCAACAAACAAAATACAAAATACACGAGAAAATATATCAATTTTAAAAAAAAGGTTAACACATTTACGTAAGTTAGGAATAGTAAGATACATAGATTAGGATAGATTACTACTATAACTTTTCTAAAGAAAACTAGGTAGGTATAGGTACCTAGCTAGCTACCTACTACAGTCTATTATTTGTGATTGTTCCACAAACATTAACACCTACCTAATAACACATATAGAATAGAATAGAATAGAATAAAGTTTTATTTTCTCCACATATACACAGTTACAAAATAGGTACTTAAATCTATACAATTTTATGTGGGTGAAAATACGGCTACCCCTCAGCATTTGCTCGAACAGCTCGAGAGTGCTGGAGCGCTGGTTTTCAGTGGCGCTCATATCTGTATGTAGGTAGATGCCTACCTACAGCAGCTACCTACTTATTTGTTTCGGTAAAAAATATGAATCTAATTTGACCTCCAAACCTACTTAGGTACTTATATTAAAAAAATTAAGAGCTTTAAGTCCGTTAAAATTGGATTTTATGAAATACCTAGTCTTAATACCTACCTTCCTAAATGTTTTTACATGTATTGTGCTCTAGTCCATTGTGCTGTTATTAGAATGTAAGTTTGTAACAAATAAATGAATTAAGGTAAGTATGTTGACTATTTTATTTTATGTAGGTAGGTAAGTAGGTTGGTACCTACCTAGATCATCAGCATCGGAAGAATAATACCTATGTAACTATGTAGGTACCTATATAGGGTAGTTTTATGTACTACCTAGGTTGTATTTTTTATAATTATTGTATTTTGATGTACCTACCTACTTACCTAGGTAAGTTTTAAACAATACAAACTTTGATACCAAAGACCTGTGTTTGATACCCACCTCCTATTTGCTTACTTTTATTTACCCTGTTGTACCTACTTACGTACTTATGTAGGTACCTACTTATTTTTTTATAGGTAGGTAGGTAAATAGTTACCGTAGGTATTTTAATCCAAGCACTGTATGGTGAATGTAATAAGTAGGTACCTAAGTACATAGGTTTATTCTTCCATGATTCTTCCTAACGTTTTTAGGAATTTATACACTTTCCCTACGAGTCTGTTGACCTCAGTACAAGCATGTTAGCTATCTACGTACGACATTATTATTAATACTTGACTGGCTGCAATGAAGAGGAATGAGGTCATTTAGACAGTTTAGATGGTTTATTTTATTTATTTATTTATATGAACAAAAAAGAAAAGGGCTTTGTCGCTGTTGGATCGCCAAAAATACTACTATGAAGAATACCCTGTAAAACCATAGAGACAAATTCCGAATTCCTTTCAATTTATTTTACACTTTCCTCCAAAAGATTATTTTAATGTATTTTGATAGAATCTAAAATACCGTTTTTTTATACTTAGGTAAAAGTACGTGTACCAACCTACTAAAAACTTAAGTAGGTACCTACCTAAGCACTACACTAGTACTTACCTACTTACCTACCTACTAAAAGCTTATCAAATCAAATCAAATCATTTATTGCGAAATATGGTGAAAGGTCTTAGATAAATATAGGTATCACATATTTCAATTATATTATAATATACAATTATTATAATATACAAATACCAAATAACATTGGCATGCAAAATAAGTCCTTAAGTACCTAAGGACTACCTATTCCTAGTACATATAATTAAATTATTAAATTGTCTACAATAAGAAATAAACGAATTCAAATATAGTACAAGTATGTAATGGTAAGAAAGTAATGGATTTGTAAAAAAACATAGAACCAATACAAAGAACTTGTATAATAATAATAAATAATAATTACTTGAACTTGTAAAAACTTGTATGAATTGATATAAAAATAAAATGGTCGTACAAATCTCCCTTAAACTACCAATTCATGTTTTGCTGGCAACTGTAGTAGAATTTCAAGTATACAGCTGGCAGCACCGTCACCTTCTGTCAGTGAAGTGAAAATGGAACGCACGTAGTCGCGAAGCTCGCAAGTCGTGTAATTTTCTTTGAAGTTGCGTGAATGATTGCGTACTTGTTTTATGTTTTAAGTCTATTTTCGTGAACTATTTATATTTTGGCGACTGCTTTAGCGTTTAATATAAAGTGCTTGGTGTGTTTTTCTATAAATTGAGGACTCTAAACAGGTAGAAGACTGTATATTTTAATGAAAGTGCTAATGACTGAGCGTAAGCAATAAATAAAAACATTTTTTTAGCTCGAACAGTAAACTTCTAAGCAATTTTTGAAGAACCGAAGTCTATATTGGTGAGTAAAAAACTTTATTATGTTCAAGTTTTGTTGTTCTAGATAGATTCTGAATTTTTATGCACCTATTGGTAGTGTAGTACCTACATCACAACATTAGTATTACCTATCAATTAGTTGTATTAGCGCTTAAAATTAAACGGAAAGAGGTCTATTAGAGGCTGTTTATGTCACCATTTCTATATTTTCCGTGTTGTTTCCATAGATAGTATGTGTTACGTTCGTAGTGCCAGTGTGCCAGTCATTTCGACATTTTCCTTCCCGCGTCCTGTGACGTAGCTATGACATCACAGGACCCTGTAGGTCAGTCACCCCCGCCCAAATATACTTAGACCACAGAAATCTTATTCAGCCAGAAACTAGTTCTTAATTCTAGGTCCTAGGTACTGCACTTTGTAAAAGTTTTTATTTAAACACTTTGGAGCACTCAGGTTTTTCAAAGACGAAGACAGAGACTGGACTTCTAATAAGTAAATTTTTTCTTATCACTAATGTTTCATATTGTTTTTAAAGTAATTATTCTCATACATACTCATACATTTTTCGTGGATCTGATTATTAGTGGGTTAATTAAAATGCTACAACAAAACAAGGCAAACAAAATATAAATATGCTCCGCTGTCATACTACTTTCAATGAAAGGATAAGCCTGCACTGATCGGCTGATTGTACCAAGCTACCTACTTACTGGTCACATTATTAACTTACTTATTATTAAGAGTCTGCAGAATAAAAGCCACTCTATTCTCCATCAAGGATCCGTGAAGGGTTTTGAACGATGATCTATCACCCTGGTCAAGTGCAACTTGGTAGGTGGGATCCCAGCATCCTGGGATGTCTCCGGAGACTTTTTCACTAGTTTCCATTAGATTTAGGTATTCCTATGTTATGCTAGCCTATGAAAAAGCTCAGTTTAACGGTATGGATTAGTCTATCTGGTGCTTTGTATACAAAAAAATTATCTAGTAAAAAATTATTAGACACTCAGACGGTTCCAATCTCTGGTTCTAATACAAAACACGACTTGGTTTGAGGCCATGGTATTTATATATATATACATATATATTTTAGTCTAAAAGTCTATCACAGAGTACTCTGTCCACAGCCACACTACAGTCTATCGGTATAAAAGGGACAAGGGCCAATCTTTCAATTGAATTCTATTGTAAAGCTCTCTAATCTGGGTATAATGCACCAGTACTCTGCTGCTACACAATGTTGGATGTAATAAATAAAAGTTAAAAAACGAAAATGCTTTAATAGAGAACAAAAAAAAAAAAAAAAAAAACTGAATAATATTAATGCTCAAATTGAGTAAAAAACCATTTTAACTCAAAAATCTGATTTTTAAAAGTGTGTGTAATTCTAAACCTAATAAGATTTATACTAATCCTGGTTTATTAATATTTTTTAATTTCAAGTTGTTTAAATAAAATGAATTATGCAAACAAAATGCAGTTTGTTTTTTCCTGTAAATCATATGTTTTGTAAATCATATGTGTTGTTTTTAATTGTACTTAATTCTAAAATTATCATAATGAACAGCTTAGTAAACAAGAAAATATTGTCACTAAGTAAATAAAATGTGTAACTGTTTACCTTCTTGAACAATCATAATTTTATACCAGGCTTACCTAAGGACTATGTAGTGTAGCCTATGTAGAGTGCACTTATTATTTATCACTAAGTATTATATTCTACTAAAGATTTTTAAATGTTTCCCAAAAATTAGCACCCATGCGGGATTTGAACCCACGACCTTGCCGATCCTAAATATCCCTAAGTGTGCGGTTAACACTATAAAAATATAATCCTTATATTCTACTAAGTTATTATATTTTATTAGCTGGTTTTCTCCCCAAACTTCTCAGTAGACAAGATTTAGATTTTTTAATCTGCCCATAAACTTTCTATGTAAACCTGTTTGGAGGACAATAGGAGAAAGTAAACTGTAGTTGGTCTACTAGCAAGCTGCTTTTGTGCAAATTGTTGATTTAAGTGCTTTGTTTGACGTAGATATGTAATTTACTTTGATAATTATGTAGTTTATGCTGATAGTGTGAGATCAACATAAAAACGTTACTCTATGAGTCTTTAAACTAATACGTTCTATTCGTTGTTGTCATCCATTCCGTATGTCTTAAACTCATGAATAGGTTTAGGAATAAGGAGATAAATATGGAATTAGTACTCGTATAATGTGAAAGCATTTTAAGTGCGCCTCAAAGAGGTTCCTTTCGTGCACTAGAGCCTCATTTCGTGCGTTTCATGTGAGTCAATTCTTTATGAAAATGACCTGAATTTTCGATGAATGTCAGGAGTTACTCCATAGTATGCGCGCTCCTAGCCTATGCAGATTATCTTACAATAACAGAACAGGGGCCGTATTCGCGTTCCATTTTTCGTTAGTTTGATGAATATTCGGATGATTCCCACCACTATTCCTGACTTCAAGGGCCAGTTTTTCAAACGTTAAAAGACGGTCCTAACCTAGGACCAAATATTCCAAACCGAGAAATTGGCCCTTGAAGTCAGATATAGTGGTGGGAAGCATCCGAAGATTCATCAAACGAACGAAAAATGGAACGCGAATAACCTCCCTGTTCTTATCTTAGCGCTTCAAGGACCTATTTCAGAACGATGGTTCGCCAGCACGTGTCTATCCTATCCGGGATAATGACCTACCAACAATTCATAATTTGTACCACAATTTGGTTCTCCGAGACCGTATAATTTGGCCCATCCTGCTTTCGACCAACTTTAATCACCTTTAATGGAACAACTACCCGATCCTTTTCAACCTTATATCAATAACTATAAAGCTTATTTCAAAGCAGCTTTGCGCGCCTGGGGCACAGGAAGATTTACAGTTCAAAGTTGTCTAGGTACCGCCTTTGAGAGACCCGTAATTATGAGTTTTTGGAGCTTGAGATTAAAGAAAAACGGGTCTCATTCAACTGGTTATTTTCGAAACTCGGTTCCAGAACGTTCAAAGTTTGCGGTTGAGGTTTTTGAAATACTTTAAGTTATTATATTAGTGATCTGTTTCATGACTAAAAGTCTGCATAATAGACCAGGATTGAGACATCCTAGTTCTTAAAGTACTTACCCAAAATAAAGTGCTTACTGTTTTATAAATAACTCCCAGGAATTGAAGAAATCCCATATCATTTATCTGTCACGTCTCCGCGAAATGTACGTGACACAAGCTCATTCTCGGAGTCACAGTTTCCTTTCATTGTCTTAAGATGCTGCTAGAATTTAAATTTCAAATCACCACAAGGAATCCATGATTTTCACCATCTTGAATTTATACAATATTATCATAAACCCTATGAATACTAATCTTCAATTTCATATTGCAGTTTCGTGACCTGAGTATGATTGGTTTTGCCAATTTGTTAAACATTAAATAAGATTAATTCTGATTATGCTGCACGAAGGAATAATTCTTCAACCGAGAAGAAAGACGATTATAGTAATTGATTGTTTCATCAATTGTGATATTATAATTGGCGGTTCGGCAAACGTAATGTAGGATGCCCTCCGGTAAGGTGGAGTGACGATGCGAAAGGCTGCTGGTAGAACTGGATGCGTCGAGCTGAGGACAGAGAACTGAGACATTAGGGGAGGCCTATGTCCACCAGACTGCTGTAGGCTGATAATGATGATGTTGATATTATAATTTGTATAATATGACCTATAGCGATGGTTTTTCAGGCTTTTTGGAGCCGGACATTTAAATGTTTTCTGAATCATGAAAGCGTTTGGTTGATAATGATAATAGCAGGCTATCTATTCGTACTCGTATAATACTCGCCTCGTACGGTCTTCGTCATAATATCACGCCTAATAAAAATGTAGGTTTTTTTTATGAAGAATGGGACGGCGCTTGACCTCCAAGAGTGAGGTCTACAATGGAGCGAGCCTACCCAGAAGGTGTTAACTCTCTTCTTAAAAACAACAGGTAGTAGGTATCACAATGTTATAACAATGAAACGACAATAGTGAGTGTTTACTTATATAAAACGATTTTCAATTGTATCATCCTGGTTAAATATATCAATGACAAGTTCTAACGGCCTACTTCCCGTTTTGGGTCTGATTTCATACCCCATCTGGATGATATTATTCTGTTTCAAGATTAATAACACTACTTAGTAGTATTTTTGCTATTCATAAATCGTTTTATTTTAAACGTAGGTACCTACATTCAGAAAGTACGTATATATGTATATGTGTATTGATCCATTGGCTTTACGTAGAGATGTTGCATCTCTATGCATCATGTACCGCATATACAATGGGGAGTGCTCAGAAGAATTGTTTGGACTGACACCAGCCGCTGAATTCCGCCATCGTATGCAACGACAGCAATACTCATACCATCCACATCATGTGGATGGTTGGCAGTCCACAACAGTGCGGTTTTCACGCCAATTCCTGCCTCGCACAACAGACTTATGGAATCAGCTGTCGCCAGCGGTATTTCCAGACCGATACGACTTACGCACCTTCAAGAAAAGAGCCTATTCCTACCTCAAAGGCCGGCAACGCATCTGCAGTGCTTCTTGATGCTGCAGTTGTCTGTGGGCGGTGGTAATCACTTACCATCAGGTGTGCCACTGGCTCGTTTGCCCCCTCTTCTAAAAAAAAAAATATGTATTATGCATGAATTATACGTACTTATATTTTTTTTTGTGGCACAAAATAAACTATTTTTCAACACACTTGCTCATAAAGTGGCTCTATGGTCACCGCAATTAGGCACATAATGACACCCATAATCAAACTGTGACTTTTTCATTACTATAACTCACTAGTGAGTAATAGATTTTTTTTTAATTTTATTGGTTGAGTTGCTTTGTTCTTTAAAAAGTTTTTATTCAGAAAAAAGATTGTGTTCAATAGAACAAATAAATTAATGTTCCTATTGCTTGCTCATTTCATGCAACTTCTAATTTAAATAGATAATTTTAACTCGTACGTGTTTAATAAATAAAACTTTCACTCAAATATAACTTTTGTTTTCTCTATAATAAAAGAAAACTTTAAATTCCCCATTTTGTCCGTGGCAGAATAGGCCGCAAACCCTATGCGCGGCGCGGAAATATAGTCTGTGGCCGATCGCAATGCGCGCGCATAGGAAAACTGATTAATTTTTCCCGCAATAGCGAAACATTTTTCACAACTCGTTTTCACTGTTGAAAATGAGTTTTTATTGTTATTTTATTCACAAGTGTGTTGAAAAACATCGTATGATACACGTGTGTATTGATGATTACCGTCCTCTGTTCTATTATGAGCCTCGCCTAACGGCTCGGCTCATAAAAACACCTCGGCGGTAATCACCAATGATACACACTAGTACCATAATGTACTATTATCTTATCTTATCTTATATAGTACGTATATAATAGAATTAATGAAAGAACTGAGAAAACAAACAACAAAAAAAAAATCACCACTAAGATAGCACGCAAGCAAAGCGGTCAGCCCTAAAGATACCCTAACTCCAGGTATCAAGATTACTCGTAGACTTAGCTATTCAGTATTCAACAGCCAACAATACATCTCTCCATTCATAAATCCGGAAAATCTAGATAGAATGCAAGACGCAAGCAACTTGATAGGCCCTATCCACCTTGCGCACCTTGCAGACTGGCTCGCCTTGACCGCCACTCCGACCCGTTTGTGCTGTAATACGGCCTTCAGACATTCACCTGATTCCCTGTATTGCGAAATTATGCTAATTTTCCCCTTATCAAGCTAATTAAGCGGAGAATGATGAATCCACATGGCCATTATACGTATGAGAAATTTTCATATATGTGTATGTATACGAGTATGTATTAAGTATGTTTTGCGCTCACTGTTTTATAAATACCAACATACCTATGCATCTGTATTCTATGCCTATGCTGAGGTAGGTACACAAAATGAAGCGGTTTATTTAACCGAGCAGCTTAGTCACTTGAACGTGCTCTATGCTTTGGCCAACGCGGACTCATACCAAGAAGTATAGTGAAATCCTTCAAAAACTATCTAAGTTCCTCTGACGTAATACATTAGGTATACGGTATACCAAAAACATTTATAAAAACATGCATGGAATCTCGCACAAAAGCTGCTATCAATGACCTTTGCGTCGTGACATCAGCGTGTGCGCAATCACGACCGTTTGACAATTATTCGTGCTCCTCGTTACATATGGGTCGCGGCACTGATGGAAGCAATTAAGATCCATTGACATTTTGGCAAGTTCAGATAATTGGAAAGATTGTGCACATGATACCTAAATTTTCCATGATTTCAAAATTGTCTGTTGTTGTTTCAAAAAGGAGGCTACATGCCCACATTCACGGGACGCTGTAGTGCCGGGTATTTGAGATGGAATCGGAATGCCCAGCACCTAAAGCATCCTTCGTTGATTATTTTTGTAATGTTAATGTCTATGACGCAGGCGCTCAAATAGACAGATTTACATGACTTATTCCATTATGCTCAAACCCTCGTGAATGAATGAATGAATGAATGAACACTTTATTGTACACCAATTAATAAAAAAACAACACATAAATAAAACAAGTACAAAATTAGTACAATGGGCGGCCTTATCGCTGAAAGCGATTTCTTCCAGGCAACCTTTGGATGGAAAATAAACTAAAGAAGCATACAAAAAGGACGGTAGTGCACAGAAGTTTCATTTTGAGGGAAACAAAGCTGTAAAAAGTATTTAAATAATCCTAATACATGCCATTAATAATATAAAAACAATATACTAATATATAATTATAATATATAAATACCTACTAAAATGAGTACTTATTAAATGCTAGAAAGAAGAAACTAAAAATTAAGACAACTGCTGAAGATAGTGTTGCTTCAATTTCAATTTAAAAGAGTGGATTGAAGGAGCTTTCCTAATATCCACAGGAAGCGCATTCCACAGATGGACAGCATGCACAGTGAAAGATTTATCATAGAAGGACGTGCTGTGGACAGGTGTTTTGAGGAGTAAGTTTTCGGACGATCTAAGGTTAAAGGGATTAGCGGCATGGAGAAACTCAAATCTATCTTTTAGATAGCTAGGTGAGAAAGGACAGAAAAGAGTAGAATAGAGAAGAGAAAGAACATGTGTATCCCGGCGACGACGTATGGGAAGCCACTGAAGCTTAGAGCGTAGAGGAGAGACGTGGTCATACTTGCGTAGGCCAAATATGAACCTAATACAGAAATTTTGCAAGCGTTCTAGTTTATTTAACTGCTCCTCAGTCAGATCCAAGTAACAGGCATCTGCGTAATCTAACACAGGAAGGAGAAGTGATTGAGCAAGCGCAATTTTGGTGGCGGTTGGCAGGAAGTTACGAAGCCTCTGCAGAGATCCTGCCGAGGCATAAAGTTTTTGACATGTGACCTGAAGCTGACACCCCCAAGACAAATTGCAGTCAATAGTAATCCCCAAGTTCTTTACGGACTTACTGTACGGAATATGAATTCCATTAAATACTACTTGTGGTGCTAAAGACCAATCGATGTTGCACAAACGCCTTGAACTTCCAACTACGATAGCCTGAGTTTTAGAAGGGTTTATCGTTAAGCCAAATGCTTTAGTCCAGTCGGTAATACGTTGCAGATCTGAGTTGATGGTCTCGACTGCATCCGCTAGGTTTTCAAGGGGCGCCTGAGTATAAATCTGAAGGTCATCGGCGTAAAGGTGATGGGATGAGGAAAGATTATTAGAGATAGAATTGATAAAGATTGCGAAGAGAAGAGGAGATAGAACGCCACCTTGCGGAACACCGGCTGTCGTGTCACACCAAGAGGACATGGACTCATTAAGGCGAACCCGCTGGCGGCGCCCAAACAAATAACTGGAAAACCAATCTATTACCGCCTCGGAGATGTTAAGTGAACGAAGTAAGGAAAGGAGAATGTCGAAATTGACGGTATTGAAAGCATTGCTAAAATCTAGTAGGGTTAAAACAGTAAGCTGCTGATTTTCCATACCCAATCGTATGTCGTCAGTTATTTTGACAAGTGCAGTGGTTGTACTATGGCCTTTACGAAAGCCGGACTGCAAAGGATTAAGCAGATTAAAACTGGTAAGAAAAGAGTTTAATTGATAATGGACTAAGCGTTTGAAAACTTTTGAAAGAAATGGAAGAATGGATATTGGACGATAGTCGGAAAAGGTTTTAGGGTTAGGTTTTTTAGGTAAGGGAATAATTTGTGCCTCCTTCCAAGTGGAAGGAAATGCACCAGTAGATAAAGAATGATTAAGGAGATGGCAAAGAATTGGGAGAATGATATCTATTATAGGGGTGAGCATGTTACGACTAACACCATCAAGCCCGACAGCGTTGGAGGATATGGATAAGACACTCTTCTTAACATCCGAGGCAGTGACTGGACTGAAAGTAAAATTAGGATAGTTATGATTTGCAATAGAGGAGAGAGAGTCTATGGTTTTCATTTTGTCGGAGTTACTGATAGAAGAAGCAGAAGAGAAGTGAATGTTAAGTAAATCAATATTCAAGTCGTTAGGTATTGAGTCTTGCCTGGACTTTCCGACTCCTAAGGACCTAAGAAATTTCCAAACTTTCGCCGGATCTTCATCAGAGACTTTATCATGAATGTGTTGGCGCTGTGCATCTCTGCACACTCTGTTGCAATGATTACGTGACTCTGCATATTTGGCTTTGTTAGAAGCACTAGGATTGATTTTATATTTCGTTTTGGAAACAGATTTTTTATGCATAAGTTTTTTGATGTCATCTGTAAGCCAAGGAGCTGGTTGGTGTTTCAATTTAATAGCCTTAAATGGTGCATGCCTGTCAAACAGTTGAATAATTATAGCATTGAACAACGCAATTTTGTCATCAATCGACTCAGCCTGTAGAACAGAAGACCAATCTAGGTCCATTGCGTCTGCTAGAAATTTGTCAGTGTCAATGCCACCAAAATTACGTTGTAATCGTGATCGTGATCCCAGTGGGATCATACAAAACTTTTTTGTTCATTAAGTATGTTTATTTGAACTTGATTTTATATATAAGAACTATAATGTACCATACTTCATGCAAATAAATGAATTCTAATTATTATTCTTAATTCTAATTCCCACTAGGGAGCATTGAACATAACACTCATCGTTCCATTATAATCCCACACACCTAATTAATAAAAAATATACATACAACAATTGTTATTGCAAAACATTCGAACTGAAACTAAGTTCAAAGTGTATCGCACATCTATTACAAGGTCACAATCTTTAGATATGGTAACCCTAAAAATAGTTGAAAAATTGTGTAGGTTAGTTAGTTTCGTTACTGTAAATGTTGCGTTTTTCGAAGTATGATGGTATGTTACTGTATGTCATGTATTCTAACTTTGTAACGTGGGCCGTAGTGAGGTCATTGTTACCGCTACTCGGTCAGGCTTGTGGACGATTTTTAAATTATATTCAGAGACCTTATTGAAAAACAGAGAATACACAATGAAAGAGATTTTTAAATCTATACCTACTAACATGATAAAGAGGAAATATCTGTTTATTTCTTTCTGTGTAATCGATTATCTCTCTCCACTGAAAAAATATTCAACCATTGCATATCTACAGTCGATGTAGTATGTTTCAAACTACACACAGTAATGTTGTTTGTCAATAATTAAACCCACATTACTCTAGTGTCCATGACAACAGCGCATGTTTGTAAATAGTTTTGTTTATATTCTATTGTTCAAGTTGAGTTAGCTCTATCTGTTGCTTACTTACTTAGTCGATCATTTATTTACTAAACATTATTCCTTTGTCTATTAAAATTGTCCATTTCACAGTCAGCATGAAACTATGAGTAGGTGCTGACATCAAAAATATTTATATACCTAGACTACATATTATTTTCAAAGTTTGTTATAATTTACAAAGGTCTTCCCTAAAAATCTCACGAAACAAACATAATAGATTCAATAATAGAGGGCCCCAAATCGACCCTTGCGGAACGCCTTGTCAATCAATCGATCTGCTGCAGAGCTTATACAAACAATCGAAACTTTCTTCAGTATCGATTCGTAAATCTTTTGTAAAAACATTCCATGCGTTACTCGATACTGCTCCTGTCAATATAAAGACAGGGGAATTAAGGAAGTCGGTCAATTGCTGGTGTCAGAACCAATTACAGTCGATCGAAACTCTACAACCAATAAATGGTGGCTACGATTATTTAAGTGTTGGTATAATTCGTACTCAATAAAGACTACGACTGCTCAATTTGCTTAAGTGTAGCGCCAATTCTAATAATGTCTCTCTTTGTTTTGTTATTTTTAACCGACTTAAAAATAACAAAAAAAGGAGGAGGTTATATGTTCGGCTGTATGTATGTTTTTTTTTTATGTATGTTCACCGATATTTCCGTCAGTTGTGAACCGATTTCCAAAATTTTTTTTTTGTTTGAAAGGTTATACTCTCAAGGTGGTCCCATATAAATTTTATTCCTGAGGGATTGATAGTTTTCCCGTAAAACTAAAAAAAACACTGAACTTTAAGAAAATTGTGGACCCATTTCCAAAATTTTTTTTTTGTTAGAAAGATGTATACTCTCAAGGTGGCGCCATATAATTTTTTTTCCTGAGGGATTGACAGTTTTCCCGTAACATTCAAAAAACCTAATTCTCACTACACAACACACTGACTCACAATCTGAGTCAAACATTAAATAGTTTGAAAGGGTATTACACCCGAGGTGGTCCAAAATATTTTCTTTTCCTGAGGGATTGATAGTTTTCCCCCTTGCTGAACTCCGGTGAGTCCTTTAGTAGGCCTGCTCATGACTTCTCTTATCCTTTCCTACTTAAGCTACGATAAGCAGGGTCTTACTGTAGCTTACTATATTATTTACACATACACTTTTATTTACACAGTATTTATTTACTTACACTAAAAAGTGAAAAATAAAAATTTTTGAAAAAAAAATTGAACCGACTTCACAGAACACAAACAGACGAACCTTCTACACACTAAAAAGAGAAAAATAAGAATATAATTTGAAGTCGGAGCCAAGTGAATACGATTAGGTACCTATAAAAAAAAATCGAGCGATAGCGTACCAGGATACAATTTTGCACCCAAGTTCTTTTGAATTTCTTAGATGTAAATGAATAGTTGGCACCGACTTCAAATTATATTCTTATTTTTCTCTTTTTAGTGTGTAGAAGGTTCGTCTGTTTGTGTTCTGTGAAGTCGGTTCAATTTTTTTTTCAAAAATTTTTTCAATTAAATAATTTGAGACAAAGCAGCAAACAGCAGCTTTTTCTAAGCTTTCTTTTTTATTCTCGATCTCTTAGCGTATTTTGGGAAAAAATGCATTTACTTAGAATTAGAATTGATGTCACATAGCTTTACACTAGAACCGTGACTTATCTAAGAATCGTTCGTTGCATCTTGATTAACTTACTACTTTCATTAATCTAAAGTAAGAGCTTACTAAAGCCTTGAGTTCTTTGGGCGTCTTTTGGTTCGTAGAGTCTCTCGTTCTAGAATAATAGATGATGCCTTTTCAAAAAATGTCAGGTTAGAGCATGTCAACTGTTAATTGACCTACCACTTATCAACCAATTATAACGGCAAGCTCAAAAGCTCAATTTGAAAAATTTACGAGACTTCTTGATAAATTAAAGTTGTTTAAACGGGTGTATGAGGCGAGCGTGTATGGGACAGCTGGAATTGGAAGCCTTAGGCAAACATTCTTGGACTAAATTGAAGTGTGTGTATGTGTGTGTGTGTGTGTAACTGTGTATACAGGGTGTCCCACGGCTATGCCACATGGAGGGAAAGTACCTTAAATATTGTAGATGTAACATTTTACTGAAAGAAGACATTATTTTTATTTAAAAAACACCTTAAACTGCATTCACAGATATTTAAATAATTACATGGTTGAACCGGAAATCGAACCCGTTACCTACATGAGAAAAATAGTCATTCTGTAGCTTTATCATACCGATCGAAAGGCTTCATCATAAGGATTATTTTTTGCTAAATAACATAGTGTCACAAATAAAAGGAAGGCCATGAACTTTAACATTTTTAATACAAAATTTATCAATTTATCAAATGCTCAAAATGATTCCCTTCCTGTTGAATACAAAGTCGAACTCTTTTGATTATTTCGCTCCCTGTCGATTTTTTGATCTTGTTGTGGTGGATATTTCGAATAACATGTCTAAGTCTGCTTGTAGCTCGTGGACACTTTCACACTGGTTATACTTCTCAAGTGGGTACATTTACTAGTAATACGTACTTATGATAATGTCAGTCGTATGTGCTTACGACAGTGTCAGCTAAGTATTTATTTTTCTGAACACAAATGTTAAAATTCATGGCCTTCCTTTTATGTGTGACACTATGTTATTTAGCAAAAAATAATCCTTATGATGAAGCCTTTCGATCGGTATGATAAAGCTACAGGATGACTATTTTTCTCATGTAACGGGTTCGATTTCCGGTTCAACCATGTAATTATTTAAATATCTGTGAATGCAGTTTAAATTGTTTTTTAAATAAAAATAATGTCTTCTTTCAGTAAAATGTTCCATCTACGATATTTAAGGTACTTTCCCTCCATGTGGCATAGCCGTGGGACGCCCTGTATAGTATAATATACAGGGTTATTTTGTAAAATACCGGTCACCTCTCGACTGTATTACTATCATCATAAACAACAACTTTTGTTCTATGACTTTTTAAAATTCATCATATTTTAGTTCATCCTAAGAGATTACCGGTGTTTTACAAATAATCGTATAATTGAATCCCTTACTACCCATATCGTCTTTCACGCGGTTCGTCCATCTTTTCTTCGGTTTGTCTCTCTCTACCGCTATATCCGTCAACATTCAAACCTAATATTCTCGTCACAGAAAACAAATAAAGTAAAATTTACAGAAACTAAGCTACTACATATTTACATATATTTACAAAATACAACAGGATTAGTCAAGCTATCTAAGGATCGTTAGAAACGATCTATAGATAGCTCAAAGGATCAGCATTGCCATCCAGCGTGGTAATGCCGCCAGTGTTTTGGGCACGCTTCCGACTGACAGTGACCTGGATCAGTTGAAAACAAATTGTTTTATACCTACAATAAAATAGTTAAAAGTTTATGCAAAGTGAAATAATAATGACCTAATCAAATTCCTGCAATCTTGTTGTGACTAAAATAGCGTTTGCAAAAGGAAAAATTGCAATTAATTTATAACTGGTACCGGAAGTACATGTGTACCTGTTATAATTTGCGGTGACAATTAATTATAAAAATTGTTTCTTTTCATTTGTTTTCAAGGAGACTAGTCAGGCTATTATTTATAGCTCTTTATAGGGAAACAGAATAAGTACCACGACACGGCGCGATAGACTATCTCATAGATTTTTCTTGTTATGCAAGATCCTTAAAAAATATCTGAGGGAGTGGTGAGAAGCAACACGTTTGTTAATGAACATGAGTAGAAACATATTGGTCCCAGTGGTCCTGTATAATAACTCTCTAACACTTGACGGTCGCTTGCCATCCTCATCCATTGTAAATAAAATAAATAAATAAATAAAATTGGCCACCATTCTCTCATTTTGACTTAAGTGAAGTCATTGACTCTCTTCCAATCAGCTCCGAAATAGCACCCCCTCGCACTAACTTTACACTCAAAGAACTACAAATAGCTATTTTAAAGTCGGTTTGAACTGACCGTTTGTTATGCACTCTGTTTCGTGTCAAGAATCAAATTGTTAGAAAGCTTTGTAGTGACTTTATCTCAAAGTCAAAAAGCATTTAGAAGTAGCTAAGTAATTCTACTCATGTCTCTGTGACCAATACTGCGAAGAACCAAGACGGTTGGAGCCAAGGCTGCTTTTATGTGAACCATCTTCTTGCATCTAAAGAGATTCATGTAGTAAAGTTCTAGTAGGGAGAGAGTCAAATAAAGTTTACATTATAACTTGAAAGTTTGCCAAGCACCCATATTTTGATAACAAACCTAGTGTCTAATTAACATGTACTTTCCGAATCCCATTTTCATTTACGTTAAACGTTTCCACTTGAGTTAGCCGACCGTTTCATTAAAACCATACCATTTTAATTGAATTTATAACTTTATATGAACGTGTTTGGTGCTTCTACATAGTCGTTGTACAGTAGTGGTATGAAAAGGTTCGCCAGTTTTCAAATTGATTCATTTAACGTTCCGCAAGCACATATTACCTTTTCAAACTAAGTCACAGAACAGACTGGTTCACAGAAAATTATGTTTAACTGTTTGACAATAAAGTTTAAAATTACAGATTATACTTGTTTGATTTTCTGTCTTGACCAAGAAGATTATATAATGTAAAAACTTTTTATTGGTTTCAACATCTCGTTGTCTGTCATTGTTGACATTGCAATTTTATTTTTTCACGTTTCTATATTTTACATAAAATGCCGAGACCTTTAAGTGTTGTAGAAAGAGCAGCAATTATTGCTGAACATGAAGCTGGCTACAATATCAGTGAGATATCGCGTCGTCTTAATGTAACCAGGGATAGTGTAAGATTTTGGATCCGGAGATATGGTGAAGAAGGTGAACTCATAGATCATCGTCACAACAATTCTGGTCGCCGTCCTATCCTTAGTGCTGCACAAAATGCCGACATGAGACGGCAATATGAAGAAAATGGCTTTGTGTCAACCAATCATTTCGCTCAACTGTATGAAGTTTGTCCTAGAGTAATAAGAAATGCATTACACTCAATGGGATTACATTATAGACGACACTCAAAAAAAGTTGCTCTGACACCAACCCATAAGGAAGCACGCTTGAGATTTGCAGAGACCTATTTGAACTTTGATTGGAGTACCACTATATTTACCGACGAAAAATCCTTTATGTCAAGCCAACATGGGAGGCTTCATTTGTGGAGGTATAACGGCACGAGATATACAGAAGACCATGTAGTGCCCAATTTTAGTTCTGGACGTATCTCTGCCAATATTTGGGGGTGGATGTCAGCGGATGGAGTGGGCGAGCTCGTTCTTCTTCCTTCAAGGGCAAATGCAACTCACTATCTATCGGTTCTGGAAGACAGTATGCTACCAAGTGTCCGTACCGTATATACAGCTGCTGACTTACCTCAGGTCAGCTACGTTCAAGACAATGCTCGCACGCACACTGCTCGTATTGTGAATGAATGGTTCAATCGGCACAGTGATATAGCGGTGATTCCGTGGCCAGCAAGATCTGCAGATTTAAACCCGATCGAGAACCTATGGGGTTTAATGGTGCAGCGATGGGATAATAGAAACGAAAGAACCAAGAAGGCTATAGAAGACCACTGCCATATCATTTGGGAAGATACACGAGGGACGGACCTATGCTCTCGCCTTGTTGGTTCTATGAGAAACAGGTTACAATGTGTGATTGATGCTAATGGTGGTTATATACGTTATTAAATAAAATAAAGTTATTATATTACTTATTCGTACTATTCTTTCATATTCGGTCCTATCAACAAAGCGGTTTACCCCGACAGTAATATCTCTGTCAATAAATCTTGGCAGTCCAGGAAAATAGAGTATAATTAAAGATTACAGTAATCTAAATAACGTTTAAATACAAATAACCTATATCAAAATCTTGTTGTTATGGGTAATTGTTATTTTTGTAAAATTGACAGGATGGAGTAAAACAGTAAACAAATTATGCAAAACCTTTTTGATATGTCATTGCCTATAATCGATAGTAAACGCTAAACATAACAAAACGTAATATTTATTAATTAAAATGTTGGCAGTACTGGTTCTTGCACTCGTGCAAGCAAAAGTCGACTTTAAGATGACGAACCTTTTCATACCGCGACTGTACATATGTAGTGAGATTCATCTTATTTTTTTCTGTTATCTAAATAAGCCACACGATGAAGGAAAAAAATCGTGAAGGGTCCAGTTTGTTTTTAAAAAGGGGCGATTATCGGGGAATTCTAAATCCTTGCAGTATGTTTTCATGCGCCACTCGTCTATTTGTACTAACTTCGTAACTAATCTTCGAAGGGTTATCATGACAGAAGATCATTGATATCATAAGTACCTAGGAGCAGTCCTGCGCTTGCGCTGTTCTTTCATCTACTTCTGCATTTCCATCCATACTTCGAGCTTAGAATCGGAGGCCTTTAGCTTTTGCATTAGCTCATACGAACTTACTAATTTCTATGCATTTTGACGCTGGTTTCTTGGTCAATCATGTTTTATTTTCCGAAAGAAAGTGGGTCCAGTTTAAACGTTGGATCACGACGGTTGTTTACATTTTAGCGTCTGCGACAAATCTATTGACAGCCAATTCCACTAATCTTTATGCATTTGACACGTAGCCTCTAAATATTTCACTGGTGGCACTTTCAAAACAGAATCGTTTGCTAAAGTTGTTAGAAATGAAGCAACATTTATTCTGTTATGGAAGTTAAACCTTCGGTCAATGATCGAAGAGTTAAACCGAACATTACCTAACCGCGTTGTCTAGGACAAATGGAAGACACATCTGCCGCTATAGATTTAAAAATTAATCCTGTCTATTTGAGTTGCTTTGATTTGAATTTGATAAATCCGACATTTTAAATAGCTAGTTCTCCATATCCTAGAAATGGTAGGCCGTACTTTGCCCTACAGTCAGACCGACAGACTTACATACTTGTAATAATAGTAGTGATTCTCAAGTAAAAGATCAATTGATTTGAAGCACATGTGACTTGTAAATTGAACCGCTGCTGTGATCAATAACACCGTGGAACAATTGGCTATTCAGAGCATCCTATGCAAAGAATAATGCGGTGTCCGTTTAAGTCAAAACATTATCCATGGGAGTCTGAAACGTTTGATTGAATAACACTCTGAGAGTGATGTTTCCCTAAGAAATAAAGACTAGCGGACTTGAAAGGCAGAACCCTGTTTTTTAATAGGAAAATAGATCTTCATCAAAAGTTCAATCTATCGTATACTCCTAGCTCTCATTCTTGTCTTGTTACTAGCTGATTGTACAGGTGGCCCACTTGTTTCTCTGGTTCTCCAATATAGGTACTTACTCTACTTTCATCAGCTGAATATACTTTACGGTTGACACAGTTCTTAGACCTTCAGTACACACTACACATACATAATAACGTCATCATAATAACATATACAATCACACATAAAATCGCGTCTGCAGAGACTACAGATTTCCGTTTGCTATGATCCATTTACAAGCTCACTACACAGGGTAGTTTTCCTTTTCTGGGATGCAATCTACATCCATCCCAATTTATGTTTTATTTTTGGTAAAGCATTTAGCAACTATAATGTATTTTATCTAAGTTTATTATAAATAACTGGGTTAGCGTTTTTGATCCAAAATCAAATCTACTTTTAAAGCCTCGATTTTATTGCAATCACCTGAATTTACATCGAATGAACACGATTGCAGTAAACTAGGTATTTCCCTGAAACAGAAACCTACTTAAAGTTATGACTTCGAATGAAACTCATGCATACTTTAATAGGCTACGATAAACTTAACAAAATTCAATCAGTGTGGATTGAATGAATTGAATGTTACATACAAGCGTATTAAACTTTCTTTCAATATTGTTTCAGGTACATAACTGAACAGCAATCTCGACAATAATCTCCACATTCCAAGAATCTCTGACTTCAATTAAAATAAGACTGATTTTGAGTAGATAAGTAACGCACATTCCGATGCCAACGCAACGATGCACAAAACGTTAACGGAGTAAGAATAACAGACGTAGCATTTGTAATGTTTTTTAAGAAAGAGTGATAAGACGTCAAGATGTTTAAGCTACTTGGAGGGCTGAGTGTGTACTTCAAGTACCAGCCGATCCGCACTGACAATGCAGTGTTCAGACTCCACAATATCTTCACGACTGTGCTGCTGTTGACATGTTCTATGATAATCACGGCCACGCAGCTGGTCGGCAGTCCCATCCAGTGTATAGTCAGCGGGCTGCCGTCGCATGTCGTCAATACTTTCTGCTGGATCACGTCTACCTTCACCATGCCAGATGCTTTCACAAGAGAGGTAAGCCTTTTACAATGATTTTCATGAAACCTTAAATACGTGGTTTTCTTGGGTTTTGGCTTTAGTTACTTTGTATATTCGTGATACGATTCCTGACTTGAGGATTGGTGTGTGAGTGGCCCAAAACATGGACGCCTTTTTTTGCCGATCACTTTGACGAAGTCATTCATATGTTTATGGCAATCAAACGCTGGCTGTGTTTCACAGTTCAATTCATTTCAAATCAAGTCCTCATAAGGAACACCGTTCCAAAAGTCTGATACAAGCCGAATGTTCCAACATTGTGCTCAATTTAAACATCTATTTGGCAAACGTCCAAATTCATTGCAATAACAGCGTAACTTTCAATTTCTTTGTCGCGTATCGGTGACTGGGCACATTTTTTGTCACCAGTGAAGCAATAAACTGAACTGATTACAGTCATACAACCTATTTCCGCCATTAAGTGATTTCACAAATCTTTCTAATTAGGTAGCTATTTAATAGTTTGCGTTTATCACAAGGTGTTTTCCTTGTTCCAATTTATTGTTTATGAAAGTCAAAACAGGAGAAGACTGAAATATTATGTGTAGCTGTGAGTAGGTATATAAATATACTCGGACTAGAATTTACAGTTAAGACTGGACAATGATGCATTCAATAAAATATTAATTAGTTTCGCTAACTCTACCAAACTAACCGATCGCATCATCAACAGTGAACTGCGCTCCAGAACAAAAATCGCAGACGTTGGACAATAAGTCGGCAAACTAAAATGGGACTGGGCGGGCCATGTCTGCCGTATGTCGGATGAGTTGTGGGCACGAACCACCACAGAGTGGATCCCACGGAACAGGAAACGAGCACGCGGCAGACCGCGGCGATGGTGGAGAGACGAAC
The DNA here is from genome assembly GCA_951394285.1 of Epirrhoe tristata. Classification (NCBI taxonomy): domain Eukaryota; kingdom Metazoa; phylum Arthropoda; class Insecta; order Lepidoptera; family Geometridae; genus Epirrhoe; species Epirrhoe tristata. The sequence goes on from OX596139.1 coordinate 11,933,723, forward strand.
TTGACTCTTACTCTCCCCGTTGGAGAACATTAGCTTACAATAGAGTTGAGTGGAAGAAAGGAAGGGAGGCCTTTGCCCTGCAGTGGGACATCACGGGCTCATAATAATAATAATAATAATAACTCTACCATGATGTGTTTTATTTTCTTCAACTGACTCTGAAGGAAAATGTATAATAGGTATGCTGTCATAATAATTTTTTTCAAGCCATACTTGCGACATAATTATAATAGAGACAAAAACTACCCAAAATTCAACACCATGTTTACACTTTTGAACATTATGTTTATTTTTGCAATCTGTGGGTGTTATTGCTTCAATCAGCATCCATTACACTATTAGGTGCGTACAATTGGTTCAAGCGATTTGCAAGTCATTGGTATTTTCCGGTCGCGAAGGATCCCTCGTTTAGCTTTTGAACTGCGTTGATTAAGGTCACTTGTAAAGATTGAAGAATTGTGTAGGTAGACCAAAAAAAGTAAGTAAGTTCGTATGAGTCGGTGGCCAACTCTGGTGACGGAGTTTTCAGGTTGCCTTAAGGCCTCCTTCATGGCTTAACGACTTAAAAACCCGGAACCGACAATTTAACGTGCCCTCCGAAGCACTAAAGCGCTTAGATGAAAATGCCACTGGTGGTCACCCATCCACTTACCGTTTCAAACGTTGCTTAACTTCGACGATCTATCAAGAACGACTAAGCAAGCACGACCACGAGCGGTAGTAGACCAATAAAAGTTGATTAAGACTACCAGTTTAACTTTTACAAAGCTTATGCGTTATCTGACGACCTTGGCGTGGCGGGCTTGAGCTCGGCTGAGACGCACATGATTCTCACAGCGACAAAATGTTTGCATGATCTGCAGATATTTGTTATACGAGTCTGGGTGATGGTACTCTTACTTTCTGATACCATATAGGGAATCCTAGTATCCTCGTGGGGACAGGACTAGTATACTGTTGAGCAAAGATGCAACTTATATACACATTTTCTGAAACTCCTGCTTATTCGAAGTTGTGAGGATGTCTACAAGCTTGGTGCTGGTCATGGACTTGTTTCATAGATAAATAGATACGCAGTGGTTAATGCTAAGTGTTTTCAACATTAAAATTCTTATTAGGTACTTGCCACTTGCTATTTGCTCATCGTATTATTTGCGGCCACCTCGATATCCTTCGAAAACTTATAAATATTTTATGATTTGTCTTAAAGTTATGGGCATATTTCAATTCAATGGAGGAGTGTGCGATATAATTTGAAATTCATATGTTACTCAATCTGTTATATATTTTTATTGATTTAAAATTGTTTGTAACTCTATGTTTTAATTAGCTTTATCCAAATGGCCTTTTACAAGTTTATATGAGATACTCTAGCAAAATATTGCTGTGATCTAACAGGGTTTATGTTTGAAACAATATATGTTACACTAACACCTCCCTAACAACATAAGTGCAATAAATATTTCTTTATCTATTTCTATTTCTTAAAACACCTTCCAATAGCGATGAGTTTGTCTTCGAAGATTCTCGTAGGAGAATTGCGAAGCTCACATTGTCTTGCAAGAATACGGACAATACTATATGATTGCGTAAATATGTTGGCGTAAATCGATTCGTGACCATGATAAAGATTTGGAACGCAAATGTCGCCCTGTTTTAGATTCAAATAAAAATATATTTATGCACATTTTGGATCACATGCGTAGATTTCAAATCAGTATTTACACCATTTTTTTTAACCTTCAACAAAGGAGGTATGTTCTATGTTTGACTGTGTATTTTTTTTATGCATGTTTATTGTTAATCCAGCTGTGATACCAGGCTGTAACTGGTTCTAAGTTCTAAGAGCTAGTGGTACGATGAAGAAAGGATGTGAGTGAGTGAGAGTGAGACACGAAGAGTGATCCAAGGCCTTGCTTCCAGGTTGGCAGGGAAGTGGCGCATCCAGGTATCATGAACGAGTACGATAGCTCAAAGGAGAAGAAATACTACTCTTACTACCAGTGGGTCTGCTTCGTGCTGTTCTTTCAGGTGAGTTCTGTCTTTCATTTATTTACGTAAAGAATGCTTCTGAATACTTCTGATTGATATCGAACACTTGTCTCATTATACAAAGTTTCCGAGAATTTCAAATAGCATTTATGTCAAAAAGCATTTATTCAGTAGGACCAGTTTGATCACATAAAAAAAAACTTAGGCATTTCTATCTATATTAGATGATTTATACAGCATCAGGAGGCAATCCATGCCTACACTTAACGGGACCCTGTAGTGCCTGGGACATTGTTTGAGATGGAATAGGCTTGCCCAGCACCTAAACCATCCTCTCAGCTTAATCAGCCCGGCCCACAGGAAAGACGACGTCAATACGTGTGGAGCCGACTAAGCTGCTGGTTTCCTCACGATGTTTTCCTTCACCGTTAAGAGCTCGAGTTAAAGTGCATATAATTTTTTTACGAAACGAAAAATCCATTTATTCACGGCCGGGATTCGAACCCGCGATCTTCGGATTAAAGTCGAGGCACAACCCCATTCGGCTAACACGGCTCCAATCACATAAAATCGCCTTAAAAGCTAGGTTCTACTCCTGTCAAGGAGTAGAATCACCTCAACGAACCACCAAAGGAACAGGAATCACGTCAACGAACACGGTTTCTTTTCGCTGATAAATCTTCCTAAGTCTAAGTAAATAAATCTAATAGCCAAGCCTTAGTCGGATACTTGTCGAACAAAGTGAGGTTCGTTTAAAATGTTGTTGTGTTTGATAAAAAACTTGAAGGTCTGACAGAACACATAAGGAACTCTAATTATTCTGACGTCCATTACAACGTCTTCTGAGTTGTACGCAGATCTATAAATAACTACCTGATCTTTATCAGGCTTGGACTTTGTAATGTCTTTATTACAAACTCCTGTTACGGATGTTTGATTACGAAGCTGCTATTCAATAAAAAAGTAATGCTGTATTGTGTAAAGATCCAATAAGTCTATTCGATATCGATATTGTAAGGTACATCACCGGCTTCAAATGTTTGAGGTACCAGTAAGGCCCACTAAATTTAAACCAGCCATTTTGTTCCCAACAACGAAGCTTTTCATTCCGATGTCTGTAATCTTGCTTCCAAATGTCACACGTGGTCACGTAGCTATGTTTACAAACAACCGTTTGTTACCCTCAAGGTGTTTATTCCGTTATCCTCAAAATATCGATTGATCTAATGTCCGAATCACGATTCGTCGCCTGTCCCTAGAAAGTATGTCGAACACGGTTCAGTTAACGGTTGCTAGACGTGATAAGTGATGACGTTGCTTGGGTCGTTTTGTGTTGTTCTACTCGTACTACGCCTTGAGTGATGTCAGAATTTATGTAATGTAATAAGAATGTGATTGAGTTCATGAATACGCTAGACTTGATAAATAAAATCGATATACTGTGCCACTTTTTACGAGCTTTTATTTGAGCTTCTTTTAGTTAGGAACGTATCCCGAGATTTTGACTCACTGGGTTGAAATTTTGTGCGCTTTCATTCTGAAAAAAATTCAATGTTATGGTGACTGTCATATTCGCATTAGAACCAGGACATTAAAATCTTATATTGAGGAATCTTTTCCAACATATGGTTTAAAAAAATATTCAGCTTAGTTTTCATCAGCGTAAGTAGAACAACGAGTCAGTAGTAAGAGTAGGTAAGAGTTAGATCAGGCCGCCCGAAGACCTTCGTCATCGCGTGTTGAAACCAGATATTGTCCAAGGCTTTACCAACAGCGTCCTGTCTAGATTCGACTGTCGCTGTTTCTAGACACCGCTTACACGATGCCATTCTGGAATACCATTCATGCCTCTCGCTTTCTCAAATTCAATGGAGCAAGAGATAATATTCTATGGCAAGAGGAAAAATGGTATCGTGTAAACGGCGTCTAAGACTCAAAGTACAAATTATGAAGATGCAAAGGGCTATGATTACTTCTACGATCGTGTTATGTGAACGATGACCTCGCTAGAAGCTGGTTCAGGGTCGTAGACTGGATAAGCTTTTATGGAAGTTGGCCTACAAGAGATCAGATTCAGTATTTATTATCTCTTTATAGACAACGAGGTCTAGATTATAATGATAACCTACATCGTAAAGTTCTGACCTAGATAAGTTCTATAAAACATCTTTAGAAGAGGATTGATACAGTTCTTTGTCTACACGCAAGGGTACTTGCTAAGCACCTAAACCATTCAAAATCATAATTCCGTTGGTACTTTTTGGGTACGGATATCTTCTTCATTGCGTGTTCATGACGAGTAGGGTTCCAATTAGTTTCCGGCCTAAGAGAACGAGAGTTCTTTGAAGGAAAAAAAAAATTCGAACCAGTGAGTGTGGTGAAATGCTTTTTAGGTGCCTTCACCTTTCGTGCACTTCTAAGAGGCGTTTTGGTACGTAACTCACAAAAGCAGAAAAATTAGAAACTACGGTGGTACGTGTAATGCACATCATAGTCCCACCCAATGTCTTCATGTGCTCTATGGCGAAGTATCATGACCGGCCAAGTTCACTGACACATCTAATTATCATGGTGGTTACCCAACAACGTCGATGCAAGTCGTGACACTTGCATCGAATGTAAATAAGCTCGACACGTCTGCTCAAATATTTAATACGTTATTTTACTTAAAAGTCTGGGAATTAATGTATCCAGTAACGATCTCTTTGATTTGTGATCGGAGGTATTCAGTGACTATTTTGGATACTATTCCTGTGTTCAATAGCGACAAGCTGTGATGATGTGACATTTTGCTGAGTGACTAATTTCGATATCACGTTAATAAGGAGGGCAAACTGGGGATAAAGGTCATACAAATTGTTGTGCCGCGTCCGTCAGTCATACAATATTTGGAACTTAGTTATCTTCAACAATGACCGTACGTCCTTCATTGTACTGGAATAGGTACCTAACTTGCGGCGATACCCCTTCCGTTTCCTTAACCGCAAAGCCCGATTGTGTGGTCATACATAAATACATACATAAAATCACGTCTCTTTCCCGAAGTGGTAGGCAGAGACCACGGATCTCGTTGAAAACCATATAAATAATATACTTAAACTAAAATGTTTCTTCATCAGGCCATGTTGTGCTACACACCCAAGATGCTGTGGGATGCGTGCGAGGGTGATCTCATGAAGACTGTGGTGATGGGCCTCAACATTGGCATGTGCCAAGCAGAAGAGAAGGAGAAGAAGAAAGAAGCCATCATCGCGTACCTTTTCAGGTACGAGCGGGTAAGTTCACTGAACATTAAGCATTGTGCACTGAACATTGAGCATAAAAGTTTCTAAAACCACGTCTCAACCTGCAACAAAACTTCTGCGAGAAATGTCCGACAGTCTATCCAACAGTGTGTCTGTATACACCATAGCAAGTGCTGTTCTGACAGCATCTGCAACTGTCGGACAGAACTATCAGACATTTTTTTTCTTGCATAAGTGCGCCGGCGCCGGCATCCTAAAATAAGCAAAGGTTGTTGTCTGATTGTCATTGAATCATTGTTCTTAATTCCTAATTATTTATTGTACAAATAGACACACACAGGATAATAACATACAAAAGGACATGTACAAAGGCGAGCTTAACCCTACAAAGAGTTTTCTTCTCCTGTGAATGTAATCTATTCTGTAAAGAAGCCGGCGTGTCAGAACCGAAAATCGAGGCGGAGGCGCGGCGCGGGCGCGAATCAATCTCGTTGTAAAAAGTAAAAAAAAAAAACAAAAGTCAAGAGCCAAGGCGCGGACGCGGAGCGGGCACGGCACGCGCGCGCGCCCCTTCAGCGACTCCTAATCACCTGTCTCTACTCATCTTTTGAAGATGACATGTTTAATGAATGAAACAAGACATACACGCCGCCACCTCGACGCTTACCACACGTCAATTTAGCCCGCGCCCCGACCCCGCCTCGACGCCGCCCCGACTTTGCTGTTAGCGACCTGCCTAAGAGTCTTTAGTGACCTCTTGCAGAGCAAAGGCCTACTGCTCGGTGAGGAATACCAAATGCCTTGTATTACGAGGATTCATTCTTATTTGTATTCTGCGCTCAACTCCCGTGAGAATCAAAGTCTCCGCTGAATGGTTTGCAGTGGAATGTTAACCTTTGGAATAATAATATCCATACTAATATTATAAATGTGAAAGTAAGTCTGTCTGTCTGTCTATATGTCTCTCTATTTGTTACCTTTTCACGCACAAACCACTGAACAGGCTGAAAATTGGCATGGATAAAGGTTGTATCCCAGGGAGGGACATAGGCTGCTTTTTACCCCGAGGGGCGCAGCTAGTAACTAATAATTTAATAACTACGATGCTGGTATATTTTCTCAGTTATAAAATCACTTGCTATTACCGAAACCTGTTTTTAACCTTAAGGGTTATACCATCCATTAGGTCAAATTACCTTTTTTGGTCGCGAAGGAACAGGAGTAGAATCACCTAGTTTTAAGACGTTTCAAAGTGATCCCAGCGGTCCTACTGAATAAATGCTTTTTGACTTTGACTTTGACTACCATTTATGTCCTGTTTGCAATAATTATATTTTAAAATCAGGTAACGGGACACGGCACTATTTCCTACAATAGCATACCACCTCTCTCCATTCTACTGTTCTAATAAAAGCCTTATTAGCAAGCCATTAGGGTTAAATTCCAACAAGCTATCTCGAGTATTGGCTGCTAAATTATCTCGATAGCAAGATTATAAACATCAATCACTGCCTTCGCTTATCTATGTTTTCTAACATGCTCTTCGTATTAGTTAAATTAGATAATGTTTTTATGGAGTTTATAAGCACAATGATCAACTTATGGTACCGGTTTTTATATGCAAAAAACATTGTAGAATAGCTTAAATTAACATTACCATAACAAAAAATCTCACTGCAGAAGCCGACCAAGGCATGCAGGCCTCCTAATAAACAGCTGGATTCCTCAAGATATTGCGTTTCATCTTTATCCCATTATTTTATTTTATTGGAACGAAGTTCTTCCGGACGGTATTGAGGATGGAGGCTAGAAACAAAAGCGTTTGATTCTTCCGTCACGACACATACATAGGTCAAAACGTCACATTGCGAAGTGCACAGACGTGAAACAGTCCATATTGTTAGTACAGAAGAGTGTTTCTAGGATTTTAATATTTGACAAAATGCCAAATGTCAAAGTTGAAACTTCGTTCCAAACCAGTGTTCCACGGAGGTTCCACGACACTCACGTACTTTTTTTATTTATATTACAAATCGTAATATCTAAGAAACATGAATTTGAAATGAAAAGCTAGTTCAATGAACTTTCTTAACTTGTAAAGATATTATAAATTCCTGGCTAAAGTCGTGAGTCGTGTCGTGAGGCTGTTCATAAAAAAATCTTTAGTTCTGCTTGTCAATCTTTCTCCATAGTTCTTTCGCGGTCACTAAACTGCAGCAAAAAACGTGACAACTGTTGAAATCTAAGCGACAACTGAGCAACTTTTTGTGGAGGTCATTGCCCATTGATCATTGCGCAACCATTACTGATGGTTTGTAACTTCCTGTACATCGACGGTTAGCTATGTACCAGTAAATTATGCAATTATAGGAACCAGCATTGGATAGCGAAGGTTTTGCTCATAAATTGCATCAGAGCTTTTCCTGTTCGAGGTCTTGAAATTGTTATGAAACTTCTTGACGTGTAACTAGTACTTTTGAAATATGATAAAACAATGAGATGGTTCAAGTTTTAGTTGCGTGAAATTAAATTATAACTTACACGGATAGGTTTCAAACCTGGGGCTTATTACAAGAAAATGAGCCGAGTTTAGACCAAGTCTAACTAAAAAACTGTCCCTAGAAAAACGATCTTTAAATACTCGTAAGTACATAGGACGCTTTTTTGTGGTAACAGTTTTGTTTTGACATGTGTCAACATGGGGTTCAACTAAGGTTTTACGTTTTTATAGTTAGCAGTGTGTCGTTATGATGAAATTCTCGCTGAGAGCTAAAAGTATTTATCTGGATGTTCAGTGTAAGGCATGTATGAATTGCATTCGCTTATTTCTAGAATGCCTAAACTAAATTTTCATGAAATGACTAATAAATTACTCCAGATATACAATCGCATACCACGAACATATTTAATTCACAAAAGAGCGGAAGTACGTAACGGATAATTTTTTTATTGTTCTCAATTATTGTTATACCCATACTTTATGGACATTATTAAAGTAGCCCAAAAACTCGGTCACCAAAGTTGATGCTTTGTTTTAGGCCAACTGAAGGCTTCCGTCATAGCTTAACGATTTTACAGCCGGGACTCTAACGTGCTCTCCAAAACACGAGAGTTCTTACTGCCACTAATGGTCATGGTCACCCATCAATGTTGTGACTGAATAATCTTCTCTATATATAAAAATGAATCCCTATATCCCTTGGTCACGCCATCACGCGTGAACAGCTGGACCGATTTCAATATTTTTTTTTGTTGTGTTTGTTATTGTCAGGAGAAGGTTTTTATGACAGAAAAAAATTCAAAAAGTGCGCGGAAAAAATGAATCCCTATATCCCTTGGTCACGCCATCACGCGTGAACGGCTGTCGCGCGGGTCAGCTAGTAATAATATAATAATGTTTCGATTCATCCAGAAAATCTTTATCTGGGTATGAAAAAGTTGCTCAAATCTCACGTCTCACACTCTACAAAGTCCTTCTTTCCTCCTTTTATTTCAAAGCAACTTAAAGTCAATACTACTCACTTGCTTTTTCAACAATTCAGAGAATGAGTAAGCTTTTAATTATCATACCGGTTTGTAGCACCTAGATTTCCCCCAGACTCCAAGGACCTAGATTTAAGCATTTACACTTAAAAACTTTCACCATGTCTACACCAGTGTACCGACCTTTGGATTTTCAAGAAACATCTCTTTTTCCCGGTGACACATTATTTAAATTAGAGGGTTACCAGTTGTTTCACAAGCTTTATTATGCTTATATTCGATGCTTTGTCCTGCTCTATTTGTAAAAAAAACAGATACATTTCTCCCACATAACACGAAAAAAAGGAACTACGTATTTCTTAAACGCGGTAGTATCTGGGGCCGTATTCCCGTTATTTTTTTCGTTCGTTTGATGAATATTTGGATGTTTTTTGACGATTTCTGACTTCAAGGGCCAATTTTTCGGTTTGTAACATTTGGTCCTAGGTTAGGACCGTGTTTTAACGTTGATCTTATCGACCGAATACATTGTAGTTCGTAGTAACAGACATCCGAATATTCATCAAAGGCACGGAAATAACTCTCCTGAACGTCGTTATACATAATATGCCTTTACCTTTAATAAACCGATGTCTCTTTCCCCATCTTCGCCAAGCGATCCTTAGATAATTAAAAAAATATATAGTTGGGATCAATTCAATGTAGCAGTATATGTAACCTGCTTCCTGCCATCTGGCGGATGTCCCTGCCTCCCGGCAGGTGGCACTGTGGTCAGGTGACGCTGCAACTTACCATATTGTCTTTAATTTGTTCATATAAAACCCACATTGACAATAATCATGTCTATATATTCAAAGCGTGGTGGTAGTCATTCTCTCAAATCAAGTTAAAAGGAAATTGAATATGTCTAAGAGGGTAGAACTGACGGTTGTTGGGGCAAAAACGTTCTCGAGTGGAGGCCACGCACCGGGAATCGCAGTAGAGGACGGCCCCCCAATAGATGGAAAGACGATCTGGTAAAGGTTGCTGTTGGGTGCAGGCTGCACAAGATCGATCGCTGTGGAAATCGATGGGGGAGGCCTATTTTCAGCAGTGAACGCAAGATGGCTGTGATAATTATGATGAAGAAAAGTTAGTCAAAGATTATCTGACTGTCTGGATTATGTAAAAATATTTTGTATATAATATTGTATATAATATATAATAGTTTTGATAAAAAATAAGATGCATTAGTACTTGTCCGGAGGTTCGGATCGCCCACATTCAATTCAATTTAAAACGTTTATTGCTTCATGTTAGTAGATCTTAAAATATAATAGTGTTTCATAACATGAACCCTGCTGGGGCACTGCAACATTTGGTACTTAGCTTAGGTATTTCTAACTTACAATAATAAATTGGCACAGCCCAAACTTATAACTTCAAACTTATAACCGTAGCACCTATCCTCTTTATAACATTAGTCAAAGGCATAGTTCACCTAAGCGATTAGTTGCAGTCAGGTCTCGCAAGATATCCTTTATATTAGATCATTGCATTGCATGAGTCATATCCACAGGACATTTGCCCCTTACCCGACTTCCGAGAACTTTGAAACATAAATGATTCAACGCGGATCTCACAGAATACCAAAAAAAGGATCTGAGTACCGAGTGCTAGTTTAATTGACAAATACACGTACGTAGACGTATTTGTATGGGAAAACGGTGCTATCTTTTGGTGCACATGTGTCTTTTGAAGAACAGGAAACACTAACTTATTTTTTTGTCTAGTAAAATTATCCTATAAAAAGAGGAATATGAAAACGCTTGAACACTGCATGATCTGCAATAAGAAACTTTCGGGATAATGCCCTTGATTCATATTACAGCGGAATGCATTCGGTTCGGAACCGACCGACAGCAACCAATCACAGTGCAGGAATTGATCCGAATTTGACGTTTCTTGCACTGTGATTGGTTGCTGTCGGTCGATACCGAACCGAATGCATTCCGCTGGATTATGAATCAAAGCCAAGGTCACAGTCGAAAAACTTATACTACGTGTAATATGCTCCTGTAGCATCTAAACTAACGCATTGCATTACTTACAATGCTCTAATAAAATAGCTCACTAATATAAATGTGGTAAAGTAACCTCAATATACATCATCATCATCGTCCTACATGACATGTGATCGGAACCACAGAACTATTTCTATCGGAACCATGTATTTTCCATAACAGTTTTTTTTAAAGCTTTATGTTTGTCCGGGTCAAATCTTGCAAGCTTAATTTGACCTACTTCCCGGTGTCAGATTGAGCTGAATTTTGGTGCACTTATGAGGCTTTGGTGACAATGCAATAATATAGTGACAGTTAGCTGATCTGATGATGGAGCCAGGAGCTGTGCAACGGAACTCCTTAGAAAATAAGCCGATTGAGTTGAAACTCGGTTTGTGGATCAAGTATCATCTAAAATTTGAAAATATGATGACAGTAGGTATTAGAACTAGGAGCCGTTCAATGGAACTCCTGAATAATAATAAAATATCCGTGTTTGTAATCATCATTATATTCACACACATAGCTCACGGTCACCCTATTGAAAAACATAAAAAAAAAACTTATTTTAATTTAATTAAGTTACAAACAACTGAACCAGATACCGTACTAAGTTTTTCGTTTCACTTGGTTGATCCTGTTCATAATACGTTAAAAAGATAATCGTTGATATCCTTATTACTGAGGTAATAATCCGTTATAAGGTATTATCCTTTTCGAGGATTTAAATATCATGCTACCGAAAATGAGGATAGATTTTCTGTTAAAGCTTCTAAGATTAACCAAGTACCAGCTTGGTAGCAACGCAACCTAAAGCAATTAAACTCTAGAATCCCTCCAGCAGATCTACGGTAGAATATAGTTATATTCTATTGTATGTATAAAATAATAACCAACAAATCAGTTAGTTTTAAGTGATAGTGATATTTGATATTATATTATATTTGATATTTGAGTGATAGGGGAGAGTGGAAGAAGAGAATATGTTGTGCCGACCCCGCATAAGTGGGATAAGGGCAGGCAAATGATGATGAAATCAGTTAGTTTTAAAGTTTAAAAAAACACGCCTACCAGGTGGTAGACTACTGTAATGAACATGTTGTCTGTTTAATAAATTGTTGGCGATCAATCTTGGGCATGACTTCGCAATGTTGAACTCCATATTACAGTTATTTTAAATAGGATATTTATTATGATACCGACAAAAACCTTGCTGGAGGCGATACATCTGGCCAGCACATCACCCATATGATTAGATCAATTTATCTGATTCAGGGTACGCTAGAAAGACGCAGAAACGATTTTAAGCTCGATGTAGTTTGTTTTATTATTGACAATAGTTAAAATAGAATAGAAATAGAAATTTTGCTGAAAGTCTCCACAGAAGGTAAGCCGTGTTAGGATGTTTTCTTTGTCTTGAGGTAATGAGAGGCAGGTCCATGCACACATTAAGCACATGCTCGTATTTTTTAGAATACAGCAACTGGTTGTAAAAAAAAAAATATTTTGTGAGTCAAATATATTTTGTACGGAACCAAATAAAACATCAAGCTTGTATTAAGGCGATTTTTTTGCGCATGGTTATTCAATTTTGTTCCCAAGATCGATGTACAGATAAACAGACAAAAAGCAGTCCCGCTTATGATATAACTATTTGAAAACAGCCGTACTTATTAGGCTTTACGATCGATAATGAGAAGGTATCGAATATCTGTCGGTACGTTGACCTGTGCAGTTGATATGGAGATTTATCTTCGCTTCTTTCTTCTTATTATAAAACTAGCTTCTGCGCGCGGCTTCGCCCGCGCGGTACCACTATTTTGAATAGCCTATATGATATTCCAGGTCACTATCTACGCCTATTCCAAGTTTCATCCAAATCGGTTCACTGGTTTAGGCGTGATTGAAACACAAACATATAAACATCTAAACAAACTCACAAACTTTCAGCTTATATGAGTGGGAAGTACGCGATGTTTTAGGTCTATTCGTAAATAGAGAGAGAAAATAGATAGAGAGATAAGTATTGAGGCTCCAAGTTTATCTCCAATTTTTTATGAATACTAGCTTCTGCCCATAACAACATTATACATCCGAATCGATTCTCATTGAAACGAACATACAGACATCCAAACATTACAATCTTTGTTTGTCCTAAGTATAAAGAGTAAGCTTTTTCGGGCCAAGGCCCACAAATCATGGTAGCCAAGTATAATGACATCCTCCGTGATTGCGGGCTCCATGCGTGACAATGCACTACGGTGCAACGTGTGCATTATAGAGGAAAAATCGTGTGAATCCAAACTGTTGACAAGACTGTATGCTTTAAAGTACATATTATACATTCGTACGTAGCTCTACGTGGAAAAGACCATTAATTTGAGGTGGAGCTAAGCAGGACACCTGGCCATACGTGGTGATGGTTGGTGAAATTCTTGACTGACTGATGGGCAAGAAATCGAGGTTTTTCGAGGGCACGGTACACCTAACTCAACAATGTCATCTACAACATACATTCCCTCACTTTCTTCTTTCCAAACATTCCTATAAAAACCCTTTCCTAAGAATCATTCCTTAGTTTGAAATTTTAGACGAAATAAGCACAGAACACATGCTGTATGTGATACAGAACTAAGATAATGATGAATCGCATCTTCAAAACTTTCAACAATATTCCATATCATTTTATAAAAATCGCAAGCTATCTTATCTACCAGGCGATATCTAGTACGGTGTCTCACAAAAAAGGGCCAGGTGTGACCACATCTGCCGATCTAGCCCCTGCGTGTATTGTGCGAACTTCCATTGAAAATAATCAAGTTTCATCCCCTTCAAATGAAGCAAGTAATTTTGTGATTTTATTAGCCGGAATACAGCAAGCGAGGTTGCGTACTCGCTGTATTAACTTATTTTGTAAGAAAATCTCGTAAAAAATGCTCTTATTAAAATATGTTTAGCGACAGGAGTATTAGTGTTCTTTGACAAAAACACACAATCTCTCACCCTAAACGATTAAGAACCCTCCGTTCCATCGTGGGTAAAAATAATATTACTTCTCATTTTCTCCTTGCAAAAAACGTAAAAATCGTAAAATAAAGATCTTGTGAACGTAGAATCTAATGAAATAATTATTTCACACGACACCTTGACACTCCAAAAACAGTCTATAGTCTTTGGGCTATAAAAACATTTCCGATTACTCGTATAAGCATATCGTATATCTTTTGTTCGTCGCCGACTGTTATATAAATATAGACATGGATATAAATAGCACTATAATAAAATATACTATTTATTATGACTTACGGTTGTCGTGATTTTAATCTTTATTAATATGTAGTAGGAATACCAATAAGTTGGATTCCCTATAAGTTGGATTCCCCGAAAGTTGAATTCCCATTATGTTGAATCCCATTAAGTTGGATTCACATTATGTTGAGTCCTTTTATGTTGGATTCCCATTATGTTGAATCCCGTTAATACTAGTCTAGTACACTACGGATCAAGGATCTAGCTAGGCATACGTGAAGTTAGCCATTTTGATGCATAGTAGACATTTTAATATGCGACAAAAGTTCATGGATAATTGATGGTTTTAACCAATACCGATTTTATTAATGAATCGTGATATAACTAAAAAAGTGACTCAAATTGTTTATGGATTAATCTAACAGCTTTCATATTTAGGGTTCACAATGACTCAGTTATATATATAATCAATGTTGTCGTGATTTTTCTAAACTAACAAATATCAATAATATAAAACGATCATAATGCATTACTTGTTGCAAGTCCAAAGGCGGGTTCAAGCAGTCATACCTAAGCTTTCTATAACTCTTTGTTCCTCAAACTATTTAGATAGCATGGCTATGTATGGCTGCGATATCTTGAACTCACGAACAAAGCTCATCTCATCCAATTACTCCAAATTACTCAAACATATCTTGAGAATTCTCCTGACAGACATTAAGGCATTATTGACCAATATGGGTGGTCAGCTGTTTGGTTATCTAGACGGCTTGGGTTAGCGATTGTCACTTGATGCTGTATAATGAACGTTTGTTGATCCACAGTGTCCTATGTTGGCACTTAGCAGTGATGATATCCGATCTCTAAATATTGATATATTACTAGTTGCGCTCTCCGGCGTTACCCGCGGTCCCCATATACTTCACTTTTCGGGATAAGACGCCATCTTAAATTGTGTATGTTATTCCAGAATATAATCTACATCGAAATCCATTCAGTTGTTTTTGCGTGAAAGAGGAGAAAACATCACATCCTCGCTTTTCGCATTTATCATAGTATTGCTAGGAAGTAGGATAGTTATCATTCTGCTCTTAAGATACATGACTCCTTTCTCCTTTTAAGGGTTTCGAAAACAACTATTATAGTTTCGCCATACGAGTATTAAAACAATCGTACAAATTCATAGCGCCATTCCACTTCAAAACTTAAGCCATGTAATATTCTTGTCGTAGTTCGTTCGAATTTTCTTTCTAGTGATATAATACCTACATTCTAGCTCAATTAGTGGTATTATACTTAGGACAAAAAAGTATTTAAACAATGAGTTCCTACAGTCCTGGCTTAAAACGTTCGCCTCTTTTATTTACGTTCGTGCCTTCTAATGCGTGTGTATCAAAGGAATGCCAGCAATTGGTTCCTACGCGACCCTTGCTAATGGAAATTGAACGGTTGAAGTCTCGACTGGAATTTCAATGTCTTCTAAATGATTCCAAAGAAATGTTATGGGTGAACTATTTTTATATTCATTTGTCTTTAGTTTGTTTATAAGTCTCTCAACTAAAAGTGTTGATGTTGAATATTATTATCTCCGAATGAAGGATTTTTTTTTGTGCAGTCTTTGGAAATATACAGAGGCTTGGCCTTGTACAGGGTCCTATAGAAAGTCAAGGATAAATTACTTCGACCTTGTTATATAAATTATTTCATTTTGATATAATTAAGCGACAGACACATCCTTGGACACCGGAGCAAGCATTGAAAGCTCTTATTTCTCGTTACTTAGAACTAAATCCCTCAGACGTTTCATATTCAAGATATCATACACTCCATACTCCACACAGCCGGATGGTAACCAGTCTACCACATATTGTTTACTCGAAGGTGTCGAATTCGAAGTTGGTTGGTTTGATGAGGTCACTTTTGTTGGTTGTGTAATTAACTAGATTTTACTGAACTGTCTCAAAGTCAAAGTCAAAAAGCATTTATAATAATATTAATAATGCTGGACTTTTTCACACAGCATCATTTAGCCCTAAAGTAAGCAGAGCTTGTGTTATGGGTACTAGATGACTGATAAACTATTTATATACTTTTTGTTTGTAAATACATACATATTATAGATAGAAACACCCAGACCCGAGACAAATATCTGTAGGTCATACAAACATTTGTCCCGCGGCGGAGATCGAACCCGCAACATTCCGCGTCGGGGGACCTTCGCCCACTGCGCCACAGAGGTCGTCATCTATAAACGCGTAGGAATCTAAATATCTTACAAGATGTTACCTTTCCAGAGGCACAAAATGTATGCGCTCCGGTACTGGGGCTGCGAGCTGCTCTGCCTGGTGAACATCCTCGTGCAGCTGTGGATGATGGACAGTTTCTTCAACGGAGAGTTCTTCTCTTACGGAATTAGAGTGCTGGGCTATAGTGATATACCACAGGATGAAAGGTAAAAAGACAATTTTATTAAGTAGGACCAGTTTGATCACTTAACATCGTATTAAAAGCTTTAATTGAAAATAATGACAATCTGATACAGTTTTTAGGTTAAATCAACGTTATTCTGGGGACCTTGAGTTTAGCTGCTAGAGTATAGGTGACTACTCCGGTTCCTTTACAACCAATACCGTGAAGAACCAGGGCAACAGACATATTTAAGGGGCCTACGTGACAGGTTGCAAGACCATTGCCGCCTATAAGAATTCTAACTGGTTTCCTCACAATGTTTCGTTCACCGTTCAAAGCTTCTTTAATATATTAGACTAGCTGGTACCCGCGACTTCGTCAGCATAATAGCATACTTAATAAAAATAGAACTGAAAACTGCTGTTCATAGATTCTGTTCTGAAACTTACCACCTGAGCCATAGGATAGCAACGCCATCTAGCTTTAACTTCACTTCAAGTCCCCATACAAAATTTCAACCCTTATTTCACGCCCTCCATGATTAGTTTTGAAAAAAAAATGTAGCCTATGTCCGTCCCTGGGACATAATCTTTATCCAAGTCATATTTCAGCATAATCTGTTCAGTGGTTTAGGCTACCTTTTCAGGTAACAAACAGACAGACAGACAGAGACATTTTACTGCATAATAGATGGCGCCACAGGAAAAATTAGATCGCGCTATCGTTGCGTTTTGGGCAACGTAACATATAAACTCGCTAATCTTCTTATTTTCAGCTTTATAATATTAGTATGGATGAATCAGGTTGTGATTACCATTGAAGGTACCTTTTAAATTCTTGTAGATAAAATGTATCTTTATTTTCCCCAGATATGATCCCATGATCTACATATTCCCTCGGATCACAAAATGCACGTTCCACAAGTACGGTGCGTCGGGCGGTATTCAAACGCACGACAGCCTCTGCATCCTTCCACTAAACATAGTCAACGAGAAGACGTACATCTTTCTCTGGTTCTGGTACATCATACTGGCTTTTATACTGACACTGCTGATTGTGTACAGGTTAGAAATTCATCTTAAAAGTATGAAAATTTTAGAAAGTTGGCAATTTTTAAGTGTGAACTAGCTGCGCTCTCGCGGTCCCTTGGTATCTTTTAATTTTTCGGGATACAAAGTAGCCTATGTTCTTCCCTGGGATACAACCTGGGATTAACCATGCCTTTCATCTTAACCTGTTCAGCGGTTTGGGTGCGAAAGGGTAACAAACAGACAGACAGCTACTTTCACAGTTATAATATTAGTACTTATGGATTTGGGTGTTTTTAAAACATCCATACCATCGGAAACTGGCACTTAGACTGAATTGTTGATCGCTTGTTAATTGTTGCACTAACTAGCGCCATCGCGATGGAGTAGCAATCACTGGAACTAAAGTGTAATGTGAAACTCATGATATTTTCTCCCTAAAAGCAAAAATTATAAAATAAGAAAAATTTAAATGCAGTGAATCTTCATAAAATCACCCAATAAATAAATTCATGCAAGCGACTGTGTGTGTGTGTGTGTGTGTGTGTGTGTGTGTGTGTGTGTACAGTCCATTAGACCAACTGACTCCATAATATGACTATCAGAAATATACATTATTTCTTAAGGCTAATTACTGTCATTAATAGTTGCTTGTATTGCGATAACCAATGACACCAGCTGACACAGGAATAAGGAATTATTTGTCTTAATAATGGCACTTGTTGTTTATGTTACGAAGACCTTATTGAACTGAATGTTTATCTGAATTGTATTATCTGTAGTTGAGCTAAGAAAGTTTGTTCATACGTAAATTTTTGTATACGTACAGTGGCGTAGCAACTAAATGGCTAGGCGGTGCGGTGCACCGGGAGGCCCCCAAGCTTAAGGGGCCCTCGGACTCTGAGTCCCAAAAGTCCGAAAGGTTTTGTTCTTAGGAAACTATAGGTATGATTATTTTGAAAATAAAACAACTGAATTATTCGATTTTTGAAATAGTTACCCAGAAAATGACGAATCAAATCTTAAGTTTTTACAAAAAAAAAATACATTTTGCCACACCCTGCATATTTTGACTTGTTAAAACCTAAACCGTTCAGTTAGGGCCCCGGTTTATTTTGCACCAGGGCCCTTGGCTACCTAGCTACGCCACTATATACGTACTTATTTATACATATGGATATACACACAAGCATTTGTCCCGTAGTCGGAATCGAACCAACGTTCTTGAGCCTCGCGATGTTTTCTTCACCGTTTAGAGCTCGTGTTAATGCGCATATAACTTTTACGAAACGCAAAATTCATTTATTTAGCGGATTGAAAACGAGGGTTTAATACGCACAACCGATCTTTGTCTCTCTGAAGTTAGGTGCACTAAACGATTGTGCAGGTTTGGTAAAGTAAGCGAGATAGCACGATGCAACAAACTAAGCGAGTGAGCGAGGGAGCTATACAACGCTCTCTTCATTTTTAAAACGCCATCAAAAATGGGTTCTGCGCAGCTTACTTCAGACAGACAAAGATTGGTTTTGCGTATTGTACTTACATCTTTTTTTTATTGAAGATCCTAAGTCAGCGGCTCAATGTCCATGTGGTGAATGAAAAACTCAAATTTTCGGCTCTTAATGGCCGTTCTGCCATTCGTTTAATAGGAACGCAACACCGAACGACCGCATTTCGTGGCAGCTTTTGCTATGCTGCCACGAAATGCTGGAACAATATCCCTCCCCCAATAAGAAATTCATTGACAGTTTTCTCATTTAAATCCAAACTAAAGAAATACTTGTTGGATTCACAAAAATCACTTCAATAGTCGTTCGTTAACGACTATTAAAGTAACTGTTGTATATGATGTGGAGAAAATAAAACTTTATTCTATTCTATTCTAATATTTTCTATAATCTATGACCGTAATTCCAGGCTAGTAATAATCTTCGTGCCATCCATCCGCCCGCGGCTACTGCACGCCCGTTCCCGTACACTGGCCATGGAGACCGCTGTGGTGGTCTCCAGACGGACAGACATCGGTGATTGGTGGCTCTTATATATGCTGGCCAGGAACATGGACCCTCTTATATACAGGTCAGCTATGTACACTTATATAGGGTCATTCAAACTGATAGGGCCTCATTTTTGAGTTGTAAATAGTCATTTGACTGTATCAATTTAATTCCTAAGCCCATTTCAGTTTTCACTTCATTTATAATTTATATTTTTTTAGAATTGTTGCATAATGATTTTCAAGGAGAATAGACGTTCCACCAATCGCAGCGCAGCTTCATCACGAATAGGCTAAGTTATACAAGAAGCAACAATCAATTGAAAGGATAGTCTTTATCGATTTTCTCGGGATTTTCAAAATAAAACAAAAAAAAAATTACATAAATATTTTTTTATTAATTTTTTAAACCCAATTCCTGAATTAAGTTAGTATAAAATGAAAGACCCTATATACAGGACAACAATGTGTCCTTTTCTACACTGAACGGGACATGTTTTCAATAAGTTTTTGACATGTTTTTTTCCAGGGAGCTGATCTCAGAGCTAGCCAAACGTATGGGTGAGAAGGCGGGAGCGCGCGCGTGACGCCGACCCCCCGCGCCGCCGGACAAACCTATCGCCATCGTCGGAGCCTGACAGACGTATACGCCTCACAGACCTGTCGGACCCGCCATCGGAGCCTGACAGACGCAAATACCTAACATACACAAATACACTGATGTCTTACAAAACTTATAGCAAATCGCCTGACAGGCATAAATATAAATGCAAATACACTTAAGTCCGATAGACGTATAAGCCTCTCAGACTTACACGTCAAACCCACCATCGGAGTTCATCGCCTCACAGACGTATACGCCTCACAGATTCATATGTCTAACCCGCCATGGAGCATGACAGACGTATAATGCAAAAAAAATGTAGTCTGACAGATTTACATGTAAAACTCATCGCAATTGGAGCCTGATAGACGTACATAAAGCCTCACAGACTTACATTTCAAATCCATCGCCATAGGAGCCTGACAGACACATGTAGATTGTAGACCAACTCGTCGCTATTGTTAGGGCCTGACAGACGTATTAAGAACAAAAATTATATCAACAAGTATCTATAACAAATCGTCATCGTTACTGCCTCGATAAAGTTCATTATAACTCGTACATTTTAATTACACACGGGAGTCTAACAGACGCATATGTTTTGAATTTCTAAATGAATTCATGTGTGTTATTAAAATGTTTGTAATATTCTATAGTTAGTCAAAGTTATAGCATTTTTAAGCCGACACTTTTTTACTGAGCAGTATTTTTTGTATTAAGAAGTTTGAAAGTGTTTTTGACTTTGAAGCCTAGAATTTTGAATAGAAAAATGGCAATGTTTTTTCTTAGATTAAAAATAATAAATTAAAATCTGTTTTAGCTTGAAATATGAAATTATCAAAAAAGACATTATAATTTTAATAAGGCATATCATTGTAGTTTTATGTTTTTATTTTATGTGAACCATTTTCAATGTAAAAATATGTATTTTTAATTTTTTAGTTTAATGGTTCTCATACATATTTGGTTAGCAAAATAATTTAGTTATTTTCTGTATAGGTAAGGTACTTGTATATTTTGCTGACCTATATTAATATATCTCAAGATAATCAGTTTTTTTACGAATTAATTATTTTTATCAACGGGATAGCTACCTACCATTAATAATAAAGCAACTATTTCAGTCTCTTGAAGTATTAGACTTCCCAAAACACACATTTGCCCTTCTTCAAAAGGCGGTCATATTGAACACGTGCAGAATTGTAAGAAAGTTCTTACAGACTGACCCAAATGAAGATAGGTAACAACATATAGGTAGATCTGATATGCACTTGGCTTTGGCCCGTGCATCTCAGTAAATCCCCAGTTTACCCGTAAACTGAGTACGTAAAGTATAAAAATAAATAATAATAATAATAATACTGGACTCTCCACACAGCATCATCTAGTCCCAAAGTAAGCAGAGCTTGTGTTATGGGTACATGACTGATATACTACTTATATACATTTTTGTTTGTAAATACATACATATTATACATAGAAACACCCAGACCCGAGACAAATATCTATAGGTCATACAAACATTTGTCCCGCGGCGGGGATCGAACCAGCAACCTTCTGCGTCACAGGCAGACCTTCGCCCGCTGCGCCGATTTGACCATTGGTTGCATCATGTAGAGATTAACTATAACACTATCGCGTTGATAAAATATAACAGGTATATTCGTTACCATGATGTTTTAAAAATTGCTTTTCAATTTTAAACGAAAAATTGTTTTAAGATCTGAATCATATTTTAAGGTATTTGTACTGTCAGCGCCATAAGTCCATGAGCAATTTGTTAAATTACAGTTTCTCTTTCAATTTATTATTATTATTAATAGGAGCCTGTAGTGTCAAAGGCCTCCCTTCCCTCTCTCCACTCATCCCTGTTCTGGGCTATTGTAGACCACTCCTTGATGTGGGCATCCAATTCTTATGAAGGAAAATTGTATATTTTGTTTACAAATAGTAAAATGCAAGGTAATTTTTGGTTATAAACCTACTCCCGAAGATATTACGTAAATTAAAAATTCAAATGTTTATGAGCTTTTGTCGTTGGCCGTACCTATTTTTGCCTAAAATGGTCTAATATCATTAATCGCCATTGACGCTAGGTATATAGGTAAGATTAAATAGTAGTTTAAATTAAACAAAAAGGACTGAAACGCCTTATTTTCTATGTTTGCATGAAATTGGAGCATGAAAATTTGTGGAGATCCGTGGTCTCTGCCTACCCCTTCGGGAAAGAGGCGTGATTTTATATATGTATGTCTGTAAAGTGGAGATCTTGTGTGTGAATACTAAAATGTGTGTAAGAAAAGCATTCTAAAATTGGTAGTGTTCAATATGTTCGGTCTAAAAATAGTGCTTGGACAACCTTATCTACGGTAGAGTAAAATGATATTTGAGTTTAGGCAAAAGCATTTGTAATTCTGTGGCGACCTCTATCTACCATCGCCTGAACTACAAGCTGAACTATAAGCTGAACTTCAAGAGATGTCAATTACAGCGACGTACTTCGGAGCTGTACCACTAGATGGCGCTAGGAACACGCAAAAAGTAATAGCTATGTCTATATCTGTGGAAAAAATTCTGAATCGCGCTGACGATGTTTACTGGGAACTTCTACCTTTATAGAACTATCCGACTATAACTGTCGGCCGAAAGGCCCTAAGGTAAGTGTGCCAGTTGGGCAAACCTTAGTGAGGCGAGTACTCCCTCTTTGTCATAGATTGGGGGAATACCTCCTACCCCCAAAGTGGTGACCCCGACGTGATAAAACTCAAAAACGCCTGTTCTCATGTCATTTTACTCTTCGTACCGTAGATATAGAGTGGGTCAGGTAGATAAAAATACATATATTATAACGTTCACTGTTCTTTGTGGTGTCACAAGAGTGATTATAGAGTTGTGAATCTCCAGTGTTCATTTTGAATATATATTCTCCATATTTGGAGTGGTTTTGATAGATTTTGACTTTCGCTTTTTATGCGTGACTTTTCATATGAATATGACGCCAAGTTCTTTACGCTTTTACGAGTAAGAGTATGAATCGTTTTAAAAGGTGTAAAAAAAATAAAGTTACTCTAAACAGTTACAAAGTTAATACTAACAACAAAAGTTTAAGTGATTTGCTCAAATTATTAAACACATTATATATTTTCTTCGTTGACTGTGGAAATCGCTACGTGAACCAATGAATATTCTCTATAGAAGTCCTAAATTTAGCGGAACTAAAGAAAACGAATCCTTGGCTTCAAACTCGATGAATTTAATGTACAAAGTTTTGTACTTTCGACGTTAGTGATTATAGCAATATTTTGCATATGTATGTATATTATTTGGGACAATATTCTGATTTTTATACAGGGTGTAAAAAGACGTCTACCGAAGCCGAAAGGGGTAGATACAGCATCCCAAAACACAACCAAATCCAAAAGGGTTTTCCGAAAAAATCATAATATCCGGAGAAAACAGCGTTTGAAGATCACTGTTTGCGTATGTACTGGGCGCGTTTTTATACGTAGATTGCTGGATTTTGAGTTTTAATTGTTTTTTTCTTTTATAAATGAAATGATTAGGTAGGTATGGTCTTATTATGTTGTACTAGTAGCAAAAAACTAGAAAATAAAATAAAATGACGTAGCTAAGTCAAACATTTTTTTGAGTTGTTTTTCGATAAATATGTTCAGAATCATGGTCTGATTGCAATCCCTCAGTTTTCGGTAGCAGTCTTTTTACACCCTGTATAATATTCCAACTCGAACTTTGCAACTTGTTTTTATATACACTGTAAATTATTTTGAGATGGGCTTTAGGTAAATATTTAATAGTTTCATAAACAATCTCTATATATAAAAATTAATCCCTATATCCCTTGGTCACGCCATCACGCGTGAACGGCTGGACCGATTTCACTATTTTTTGTTGTTGTGTTTGTTATTGTCAGGAGAAGGTTCTTAAAAGAAAAGGAAAATTAAGAAATTGCGCGGAAAAAATGAATCCCCATATCCCTTGGTCACGCCATCACGCGTGAACGGCTGTCGCGCGGGTCAGCTAATATGATTATAAAAACGATATTATTTCAACTTATACTCGAATATCTGTCTACAGTAATTAAAAAAAAAACTTGTACCTATAGAACGACTACAATAGTTCCTAAACGAATAGGTTAAGGAAATCTTGAATGTTAAAAGTGATCAAACAAACATTTAATTGTATAATTTATAGTTTTAGTATGACTTGCATTTATTATAGTTTTAAAATTAATTTGTCAATGGTTTTATTAGCCATTTATAAATAAATGAGCAATTGGTGATAGAATTAAGTATTTATTTTAAGCAATTTATTTGGACAAAGTTAAAGACAATTTTAAATATTTTATGTTATTAATTCAATAAAACTATGATTTATATACAAATTGATTTCATTGCCTATTCAGTATATTGTTGACCTGTAACCAAAGTGCGATGTCTCAGGTTTTTAAGAAATTAAGAACATGATTCCCGCTGAGGTGATCTATAGTATAGTAATTTCTCATAAACATTTCACTCATTTTCGTCATTAAACATTTTCGACTTTTGCTAGTTCTTTGTAAATAGAATCTTTTACTCCCCGTCCGTATGGTCTTATGAAACTAACTGCACTTTGGTTGAGGGCAGCACAACGGATAAGGCTTGTCTCTTTGCACGACCGTCGTGCACGGAGGTTGAGCGAAAACTGGACTGCATCTATAGAAAATAATATTTATTAAACAATATAATTTTATTTTTAACTGGATGCGTCGAGCTGAGGACAGGGCGCAATGGCGCGCACTAGGGTAGGCCTATGTCCAGCAGTGGACTACCATAGGCTGATGAGAATGAATATAATTTTATATTTATATATTATACAGGGTGTGGCAAAATTTTACAACATTGAGAGCAGCTACCTTTTCTTTTGTAGTTAGAAGTTTTTGTTCTTAGGAAATCATAGTTTCCAAAGAAAAGGTAGCTAGCTGCCTTCAATGTTGTAAAATTTTGCCACACCCTGTATAATATACCTAATCAATTATTGAATTGCGTGAAATCTCGTTTAATGAAGATCTGATGATATAATTTGACGAGTGAAAGAGACTTGGACTCTAATTTCCATAAATAATAATCCCATATTTTATTTGAGCTCACAGTAGCTGGGCTTCCAATGATAATAAGGTTACAAGATTTAAAGTCAATGTTTCCTTGTAACCATGTTAATATCTACAAAGACCTTGAACTTTGATTTCGTTAAGTTAGCATATCTACTACGTGTGCTGATTGCAGAAAATATTGTTAACAATACCGCAAGGCAACTCAAACCTTAGGTTTATTGAGTCCCCGTGAAAATTTTGGTGCTGTGGACAGCAGAGCGGTTTCATGCTTCAAAAATAGACAAAAAAGCATGGGGAGTCAAAAAAGACCCTGTATGGAGAGAGTGGGGTGAGTCCTTGGCCCCCCAGTGGCCCAGGGCTTAAAAACTCGGATTTCGGGATTGAACAAAAGGTAACAATTCTATCTAATTGGTCGTCTAAATGATTGTAATGATGATGACTTCCTAGCCTATGTAGGTAGACCATAGGGTCTACCTAATTGACATAACATGTGACTACCCCCTTAGTCATAGGTCATGCCCCTTATTTACTGATGGACTATGGGGGTCCATCAGTAAATAAGGGGTAACAGCGTCAGAAGTTCATGAACATTTGATGTATTTTTTTTAATAATATAATATCTTCAATATCTTCGAAGTTCGTAGGGTTTTAGATAAAACTTCACCTTACATTGGATGTTTTGCCTTGCACCATTACTATTATGAAAAAATATAGGCAATTTTCTCACAAAAAAATATGAAAATGAAGCTTTAAATTCTTCGATTGTTCACGAACTTCTGTCGCTGACTGTACATGTTCCACACGGAACGATATCCAAATGCAAAACTAAAAATAGTAAGTTTTATACCTAGCTAGCAATAATAAAAAGGTTTCACTCACCCCATTATAGTAACATGGGTGCTCCAGCACTTGAATGCTTTACAGCTCTCTCCATCAAGCGGAGGCCGGCTGCCGGTCTCTTCTAAGGGAACAACTCGATCCAGGAAAGAGATGTAGCAACCTTCTTCATTCTCTGAGGATAAGGGAAGAAAAACATTACAAATATCCTAAGAAGCAATTAATATTGTCGTTCCTGGCTATTGAGTAGACGACTATCAGTGACTGAGATAAGTCGATATAAGATCATTCCGCAGTCATTTTTCTCTATACAAAAAATACTGATGACGTCAGAAAATGCGGCTGGCTTGATGTCTTAGCATTTCTTCTATTGAAGACAGTTCGGCACGGATACCGAACGAGCACCTTTATGTAGATTTGGCTACAGTTTATATCTACAAAATGTTATCATCTCATATTCATCGCACTTTTATGAAACCAGGAATATTCATCTCAGAAACTTATTTAAGAAAGAATCTGAATATTTGTAAGTACTACAGTTCGCCAAACGGATCTAGGCATTCGTGAAGTTAGTCGTTTGTCTGCGCAGTGACCGATTTTTCATACAAAATTGTGTTCTGCGCAGACAAACGTCTAACTTCACGAATTACCCGATGTTATTCCTTCATCTCGCTTGAGAACAGATGAAACTTGAAACAGATGTATGTAGTTGCTGACTGGAACAGCGTGACTAATGACCTAGGTGTGTAAAATGGACACGGTAGAACTTAATTAGGTAGGTACTTACTGAATTTATCAGGCTTCAGCTCTAACTGACTAATGGCCTGGTACGCTGCAGCAGCGACCAACAAACAAACCAATACGACCGCTCCCTTCCACATTCTAATGAGTTATGAGCTCCTCACTTTGTTGTCTACTTTATAGTCTCTCAACCGGAATTGGCATAAAGTCAATATTTGGTCATTTGGTTTGGTTTGGTTAGCTCATAGCTACCAATACCTAATTAAATCCTTCGTATTTTTCGTTTATCCCCATGACATAACTGCAACGCGTAAGTACATCAAAATTGTCTGTAAGTACCTACTATGCTGTATTTTGGCTTCGGTCCCATGCATTCCTATCAAAAGTCCTGGGACCTTATTGCGTAATTCAACTGGCAATGGACATGGGCTTCATTTTGACATTTGAAACCCATTCTGGACTTCAATTGTCAATGTGATTGGTTGAGCTCTATTGGGTTGACCACTAGGAATGGATTTCAAGTTACTTGAAATTCAAATTATTTTACTGATAGGAGTGAGTAGAAGAGGAAGACATGTGCCGTCCTCACTAAAACATAGGTAAAAGACAGGGGAATGATTAATAATAAATTAATGGGTAGGTAATAAAAAAAGGGAAAAGAGATTCGGTTCCTTTTCAGTTTATTCTTGAGTAAGCTCGGAGTCTCTCAGTCGAGGGCAGCAGTCAGGATAAGGCTTTTCTTTATCTTCCACCAGCTCAAATGGAGGCATCGCCACAGCTAAGCCGCACCTGAAAACAAGTCGTAAGTATACCTTAGTATATATCTTAGTAATTTCATAAAACTTAGGCCTGTAGGTACCTATATGCAAGTTTAGTTTCTGGTGGACCAGGCAGAAGCTTTCCTTTTTTTGTAATCATGGTCGGGACTCTAATGTTCTTTTACGGGAAAATGACCACCTACCTAGAATAAACCTGGTAGGTACCTACCTACTGAACCCCCAAAAGTCTACAATATAGCCTTCTTTGTTTCTTGAACCTAGTTTTTTTTCCACGGCTAGGCAAAGATTGCTTTCGCCGGTCTTGTTCCCCGACTTAAAAGAAGTAAATCGAGTCAATCCTTGGGCAGAAGCAGATGCTAGCTAAAAGTACTCACGAATCATGGTAAACCCAGTTCTTCTCGCACAGGTACTCCAAGCAGTCAACAGTAGACGGCTGCGACTGTCCGAAAGGTATCACACTGTCCAGCTCTTCTATATAACAGCCTTCCACATCCTCTGGAAGATCAAGTACCAATTACACATAAATCATTGAGGGCTTCGGAGAGCACGTTACATTGTTGGTCCCGGCTATAAAGTCATTAAGCCTCGAAGGTCTTCTTCAGACGGCCAAAAAGTTTCGTCACCACGTGTTCCATCAGGTACACACACACACACGAACAAACACACACGAACAAACACACACATACACACACACACACATACACACACACACATACACACACATACACACGCACACATACACACACATACACAAGCATACATACAAACATACACACACACACACATACACACACAGAGTCCAACCTTTTTTTTCTAGACCTTTTTTTGTCTAAAAAATCCATTAGCATCTCATTAGATTTCGATACCAAGCCTTTAGGTAGAGCAAATGTGCCGTACGCTCCATGCCGCGTCAAAATAAGTGTGGCCTTCAGAGAGTAACGACTGAAGGCAATCATGGCACAACAACTAGGCGCCTACATAGCAGTAGGTAACAGGCAGTAATACAATTCGTAGGTTGGTACTCACTAAATTTTTCAGGCTTTGTCGTCAGTTTGCTGATCCTTACTTCTGCACAAATACCACAGATGAGACACAACACGACAAATCGACCTAACATCTTGCACCAGAATGGAGGTCATCTACATATCCGGTCTAGATTGGCCTGACCTATCGCCTAAATTATTTTAATAGGTCAATAGACTGTAGGTATTTTTGTGAGATTTTATTACTTATTATCCTGTTGTTATAAGTTATTAATGTAGAAATAGTTTATCAACCTATCATGATTATTTTAGTGTTGCTTTTGCTCGCCTTTTCAAAATGTTATGTAGGTACCTACTT
The DNA here is from genome assembly GCA_951394285.1 of Epirrhoe tristata. Lineage (NCBI taxonomy): Eukaryota > Metazoa > Arthropoda > Insecta > Lepidoptera > Geometridae > Epirrhoe > Epirrhoe tristata. Next base: position 11,962,579 of record OX596139.1, read on the forward strand.
CCAGGATTCCAGGATTAAGGATAAAATTTTGATAAGTAGGTATCTAAGCTAGTTAAGCTTTATAATGTAGCTGTTTGTTATTCCGTTATAAATAAAAAATAATAATAATAATAATCAAATACTTATCTAATTTCTTACCTAATTTCTTTTCGTGTCTGGGTGTTGTGCAAGGACCAATAGCTTCGCCATTCTTGTGATACCATGACTAACACAGGGAATCCTAGTGTGGGATCAGTTACTAATTACGTGACTTTTATGGGTGCTATTTATTTAGGTACCTATGTAATGTACGTACTTATATGAAAAAACAATTTCCTTTTTTCGTTTAATTGTATGATTGTGTAAACTAAGCATTATCATGCCATGCTTCTACGAGTTGGTATTGTTTTTTTTCCTAAAAATATTTCCATTTACAAATCCTAAAAATGTGTGCAAATAAATTACACAGCTGCACAAGAAAACCGTGTTTGCGGTTTTAAGTCGAGGCAGTTAGGAATATTTGCGCATCGTCACGGAATTAATCTACTAAGGTGTGTGAAATATAGTTTGCGGCAGTAGGTATTTCGTTTAGAGGATAGAATAATGAAATTACTGAGTTGTACAGTACGCACAACCAACCTTTAGCTCTCTGAAGTAGCTGCGCAGAACACATTTTTGATGACGCCTAAAAGACGAAGACAGCGTTGTATAGCTGCCTCGCTCACTCGCTTAGTTTGTTGCATCGTGCTATCTCGCCTACTCGCCTGCATAATCGTTTGTTGGCTCTCTGAAGTTAGGTGCACTATCACCTAACTTCAGAGAGCCAAAGATCGGTTGTGCGTACTGTACGAGAGGTTGAGACGTTTTCTTGTTACCCTGCGTCTTACGTGGGCGGTGAGACGCGATCGCATTTGCGAAGCGAAGCGATGCGATTCGATGCGGCGCGGCGCGCGCGGCTGGTCTGTCCTACGTGCGCGCGAATTTTCCTACAGACTTCAAATTGATTATACCGGTTCGCGCGTAAATGTCAAACAAACTGATCGAGTTCGCTTCAAATTGCACCGCGCCGCTGCGCACCGGTGACATAGGACACTTCAATAGTAAATCGACTGTTTGCCGCGACAAGACGCAGGGTTAGTCAAGCAGTGTGACGGCAAAGAAAACTGTTTCCTAATCTTCACATCAGTGTGAACTATTCGGAAACCAATTTCCTTATCTTAACACTACTTACACAATGAGCGCGTCTCTACTGTAGAGTAGAGAGTAGTCTCTAGCATAGTAAAAAAAAGTCTGGGAAATGAAAATCAGGTCTTCTTCACTTTACTTTATTTTATCTCCCTTGGTTATCGACTGATTTCTCGCTAGACTGATTATTTTGGCACAATATTTGGCTTAATTAACTAATTACAATACTGAAATGTTTATCTGAACAAACAAACTTAATTGCGTCACAAAATGGCTTAAAAACTCATTTTCAAAATATTTATGATTAAGAAAAAAAAATAGATAACTAGATAACTCAAGAGATAACCTTACCGACTTGATAATGGACCGACTTGGAGCCGACCGACGGACATACTGTACAAATTAAACGAATTGTTACCTAATAAATAAATAAATAATGCTGGACTTTTTCACACAGCATCATCTAGCCTCAAAGTAAGCAGAGCTTGTGTAATGGGTACTAGAATGACTGATAAACTACTTATATACTTTTTTTTGTAAATAAATACATATTATACATAGAAACACCCAGACCCGAGACAAATATCTGTAGGTCATACAAACATTTGTCCCGCGGCGGGGATCGAACCCGCAACCTTCTGCGCCGCAGGCGGACCCTCGTCCACTGCGCCACAGAGGTCGTCACAGCTACACGCAACTCGTACCAGATGAAGATTCGAATGAAATGAAATAGAAATGAAATCAATTTCATTTATAATTTGAATCGAAACGCTGTGTCCACAATCTTTAAATGGTAGGTATCTATTCGCAGCACCTCTTAAAAAACAAATACTATTCTAGGTACCTACTTATCTAAGCTTTGATACTATTGAGCCGCAATTAAGTATGATTGCATTATGAAGAAAGTAATGTTGAAACACGTTAGATATCTTACCCAATCTCGTTTAATATATTAGGAATATTTACAATAATAATTTAAGTTTCGTAACAATAGTTCAAATGATCTTCTTATTAATGAAGATTTTCTAATTTAGGTAGGTAAGGTCTGGTTTTCAATTGTAAACAGCGGCACAACGGCTGATTTTCACGTTTCCCTAAGGCATAGTAGATATTTTCCCAAATCCTCATGCATTCGAGATTTTGGTAAATGTCTATGGGAATAAATAGCCAGGGTCACGTACATATTTATAAACATTCTCCCATTTTAATAATAAAATTAGAACTCATTGTTCTTGCAGCAATTATATTTAGTCTACGTTTGAAAACCCAGGCCCTGTCGTGAACATACTTCGCACGAAAACGACAACCTTTAAAAAATTTTACTTGTAACAAATTAGGCACTATGTTTGATCTTAATTTAAAAAAATAATTAGAAAACAATTTTTTTTATTAACATCACGAACATCAACTTGGATTGGCAGTGAAAAGCTCCATACGGGCAACTAAAGCTTGATTCTGGGCAACTGTCGATATGTCAACTCTTCGTGATTATAATGAATGATAATGTTCACATGGCTATGTCACATCTTTTGAATTTGAGAAGGTATATCAAAGAAAGCAATTATTATAAGTAGATATTTATAAATGAAAGACATTCATATCATAACACATAATGGATAGAGTCAAGTAGAAGGTCTTTAATAAATTTTGTCAATTAATTAAATATAAAAAGTTTCAAAAGTTGCCAAATAAAGCTGTCAAGTCGCCCGTGTAGAAGCACTTAGGCTAGTGCTCATCAACACAATTAACTAAGTCAACTTTAAACATAGGAGTTTGAGGTTGCCAAGTTCACTCCAAGAAACAGAATGAGAAAAGTGTATAAGTACATGTAGAAAAAAAATAAATGTTTGTGTTGATGAGCAGCGATGTTTCTCTAGTCACTCTACGGATGGTTATTGCTTATTGCTTTAGTCGCAGTAGAGGTTACTGAAGAAATATAATAGCTATTTTATCAATAAATAATTGAATATTTACTTGAAGAGAAAAGTCTATACTTTTTAAAATATCCGTGGAGTGAGAAAGAGCTTATATTTTGTTCGAATAATTACAAATTATTTGTTCTATTTATCATAAAAATGTCTTTTGACTCGCAAAAGCATTGTCGACATAATCGAGGTGGTTTTCGTTATTACTAGGCTCTTTTCAAGGCCAAGGTCATTGTACCAGATTGGCCGAGAAAGAACCAGTGTTACGAAGTAGAATCGGATCGTTCAACGCCGAACAGAAATTCAGTTCTCCTCACTAACTTTATCCAATTCAGCTAGTTAATTTCAAACTACGTCTACTTAAAATACTTATTTGATTAAGTTATTGCTTTCCATTACTTTGGTCTCTCAAATCCTTGGCGAGTGAGGAATCGTGTTAAAAGATAAATTTGTGTGCTTTCGTGTGCTTACCGTGATTATACGTAACTAGATAGAAAACAAAGCGATACAGATCACTACCAGCAGCGAATCTACGAATAAAAAGTTCTAAAAGTAGTAGACTAGTTCTAGGATCGCCGTCTGTTGACTCATAAAAGGCCTTCGAATAGGATTCAACCTGAGATCACGTTCTTATACATTAAGTACCAACTATTATTGCATGTTTAGAATTGCACAGTTACGATTACTAAAAGTTACATTAAGTCTTTGATACACTTCATAGTATTGTCCAAATATCCGGGACCGGGGTCCCGCAAGGCAGCCGACACGGCCCGCTCTTGTTGTTTTTACATAGCAACAAGATTCAACTGTTTGGGGAACAGTTGCGTCCTCAGACGGGCGGGTCCATATCGCGCTGCAGAGACGTCAGTCACGTGGTGAACACCCACCCGGGGATCGGAGGTCACGCGTCCGGCACACCGTGGATATGATGCTGGTAGTTGTGGTTCAGCTTGTTCGCGAACTCGTGCATTATATCCCTGAATATCACCGAGTCTAAGTTCTCTCCGAGGATGTACAGCAGGTACCAGTCGCCCATTTTGCTTCGCCTGACGATGGTGTCGACGTTGTCCCTTCTGACGAGTCTGAACCTCATACGCATCATGTAGACGCGCATCCTCGGAGAGAAGATGATGACGATTCTGTAGATGAGAGTGATGAGCGTCAAGATGCCGAGGATGACGAACCAGAACCAGAGGAAGATGTAGATCTTCTCGTTGACGACGTTGAGCGGGAGGATGCAGAGCGCATCGTGGCGCTCCACCTCGCCGGACGAGCCGAACTTGTTGAACAGTGTACACTTCACCATCCTGAAATACACATAGGCTGTGTTGAATTTCAGCAGTTAAAAAAAAGACTCAACAGTAAAAAAAAAGTAGTTAAAAGAAAGGGTAAAACAAAATTCTTTCAGGGCGTATGGTTGAAGCGACGCGTGATCAAAGAGCTGGCACATTTTTGGCTCAAAGGATCAGCATTGCCATCCAGGGTGGTAATGGATCAGTTGAGCTATCTATAGATCGTTTCTAACGATCCATAGATAGCTTGACGAACCCTGTTGTATTTTGTAAATACGAGTATATGTTAATAGTAGTAATGTAAAAAAAGGTAAAACTGAAGAAAAGATATCAATTAAGTATATTTTTTAAGGTATGGTCAAACATAACAACTCGGTTGTAGAGTGCCAATGTGCTATTACACACTTAGCTGAGGCTCAGCCAAAAACTTAAGAATAATGCCATGTAAGAATTGGATATGGTCGCAATTTTAATATTTTTAAACCACATTTAGAGCGCAATCTTGCATGAAACTGACCTTGGAAATATGTAGATCATTGGGTCTATCCTGTCCTCTTGATCGGACTCCATGTACGCAATCACGTCCAGCCCAAAGGTCATGAACTCTCCGTCGAAGAAGCGATTCATCAGGAACATTTGCCCTGGAATAACATCATAATACTTTTATTAAAGGTTGTTCTCACGCTTATGGACATTTTAAGATGTTTGATTGAAATTTCAAAATAAGGAATTCTCAAGTAAATTTTGCTTTGACGAAGGTCTTTTTTAAAAGTAAGGCCGTGATTTTAAAATGTTGCACGATTCCCGGGCGGGGTTCATTAGAAAATTACAGTTATAAAATCAAATATGAAGAAAAAAGTTGAATTGATCTGTAGGACTTCGGTTCTCTATGCATTTTAAGATACAAACAATCTATTGCTTGGCTGAAGCCACCTTTGAATTTGCAATACCTTGTCAACACAAATTAAAAAAACAAAAAAACAAACAAATTAACAAAATTTATTTTAGAAATTGAAAGGACAGATGCGTCATACAATTTAGTAAATTGTCCCGCCATAACGGACACGGACGGGTCAACACACCTCCCAGAAATATAAACCATAAACCGATATTGTGCAGTAAAAATATTTATGGTCGTGCGAGAAGACGTCTGTAGGAAGCCTTGCAAGATAGTTCAACGATATTAGGTAACTTTGGTGTCGGATTAGAAGGTGGGTAAATAAACTATTTCAGATTTTGAAGATTGTAAAGCTCAGTTGAAAAATCGTTGCTACAGAACGGGTATCCAGCATTATGATTTTTTGGAACGCATTTTAAAACTTTTTAAGATTGTATGAAATAATCATTGTGTACCAATTCTTAGTGTGAATGTTGTTTGTGTAAAGTGCATAAAGTACCTATTCGAATCAACAATTCAAACTAAGTTTATATTGATTTCAATGAATAAACTAATTTTGACTTTAACGTTGACTCTGCACGAATGGACCGTATATACCTCACTTTTAGCAGTTAAAGGTAATCAGTTCCAAATGTGGAACATAGCTTTTGTTTGACTTTTATTTGGTCTTAAGTAGATGACCGTAGATGACTGTACCAGTTCTATCACAATATGTCCAAAACTATCAAACCCTGATAAGCTACCTAATCTACGAGTAGAACTACCTCTCTCTGTCCCATGTCTCGTCCAATAAAACAATCGATCAAATCCTCATAAAAGCAGGTTTGTTATTCTGCTCGCGGCTGCTTGCGCGGTTATTTCCGCAGGGTTTTCAATAAAGAAAAACAAAAGCAGTGCGAAGGGAATCTGCTGGCCACGCAGCCTTCGCTCCCGAGGCCAGGGAACGAGCGGGGAACAGCCGATGGATACTGAGCTATGTTTGTAAATGTAATTAATAGCCTGAACTTACACACAGGCACATAATAACACAGGGTCAGTCATGTCATGACTGAAAAAGCTAAAAAAAATTTTTATATTTCACGGACAATGACGAAAAATCCGTGAATCTTAGTTCTACGTAATTTAAATCCAAGATTACTAGAAGACTAATGGTAAAAGACTAATTGGTTCTGTGTCGCCATCAAGTAAGGTAGAGAAAATATACAGAGTTCTTCAAGTGGCCTAATAAAACCATCATTAGAGTAAACATGAGCTTATGTAGCTTTCCGGTTAAGAATAAAATACTTTTAAAGAGTTTGTTGGACTCTAGTTCCGTGGCCAAGCCGAACAGAAGGTATGCTCTAACTGATATATCAGAGAGCCATCTGCGGCCGCGCTGTCCTGAATGCAAACCAACCCGTTGCGTAACTTGCTTTGTTTTACACATGTCCTTTTAACTTTTACATGAGGGCTTTTCTTCAGATTCTCGGGAAACAAAATAGGGTTTTATATGATGGATTCCCGTTAAAATAATCAAATTTCAGGCATTGTAGAGAGCATAGCTGGTAGGTCTAAGGCACTGACTTTGGCCCTTGGTCGCGTTTCAATACTTCGTCAAGGATTAAATAGATGCAGTGCTCCTGGCGAGCTTGGCTTTGTCATGACCGGTCATTAAGTTACGAGTGACCACTCGCATTATCACCTGAGCGCTCCTATGATTCGGAAGGCACGTTAAACTGTCGGTCCTGACTTTAAATTAAGCCACGATGGAAGTCTTAAGGGAGCCTTAAAATTTCATCGCCAAAATTAACCACTTAGGTGCTATACAAACTTATACTATTTTATTAAGAAAAACCTCACCTATAACATTGATAAGAGCAAGCCCCTCGCACAGGTAGTACCGGTAGGCCCACCAGTTGTGGTACCGCAGGTTCTCCCACAGGTAGTCCAGGATGAGCTTCTTCTTCGTCTTCTTCTCTATCTCTGTGCAGACACCCACGTCCAGGTCCATCATCAGCGCACGTATCTTGCCGCCCTCCCAGGACTTCCACAGCCAGCGGGGAGCGTAGAACAGCATCGCCTGGAAAATAGGAGTGTATTAAATAAAAAGATTTTGTATTGTGCAAATGCAAGCCGTTTTTGTATTTTGCTTAAAATACAATAAAATTGTTTTCTAGTCGTATTTTTAAAGTATCCTCGCTGTCCTCACGCTATTGTGTTTAAGTCTATTTATTTTGAAGCTTTACTGAATATTTCTTCCATCAAATTACCTATTAAGTAAAGGTTTTTTTTTGTTTTTTAACATTTTCACATTTTAAATGTGTTTTTTAGGTTGAGTTGTCTGTGCTTGTACCTCATCGAGGCTTGTTTTTGTTGTGCCATTCGTTGTTTCGAACCAGTGTGATTGTAAGTGCTCCTTTCGTGCATTTATATATATATGCAATTTATATTATTATTGAAGCATACATTTTGTCTCGCCTAGACAACAATCATTGTCGTAACCTGTCAAATAAATCCAACATACAAATCCTCGGACCACCAAACGATCCATACATACACCGAACAATTTATATCCGTCAATAAAAAAACAACATCACCTTAAATCAAAACAGACTTTTACAAACGTTTTAAACCTGGCAACACATTACTATGCTGATAAAAAATAGCCTTTATGCCTCAGATATACGTTTCTAAATTATATTGTCTCATATTTTATGATTTATATTAAAACAGGACTTTATGATAGAGTAGTAAGATTTGAATTCAATTGTAGTTTGAAAGACGTCAATATCTGACTAGACGCAATCGTAAATGGGTTTATGGTTATAACTAATAACACAGCTTTCGGCAGGCGCTGTTTGTAGTGTGCTGACGGGCGAATGTGGCGACTGATATGTGTATTTTTGAAGATTTTGATGCAATGGACTTGTTAATTGGTGAAGAGCCGTTCTTCAATCTTAATGTACTTACCTACAGAAATAGAAAATTTTGCATTTCTATTTCTCGGAGAGTCTTTTATTATGTTTGGGAAACCAACAGGTTTATTCAGGTTATTAAAATAACAATAAATGGAATTAAAAAGATAGAAAACAAAACACCATTCACACGATACCATCGTTGGAGTTTTAAAAGCCATTTACATGATCTTTTAAATGGCGTTTTAGAGTTCAAGTCCAGTACAAAGCAGTTTAAGTCATTTCTTGATCGGTTAAAATGATTGTTTTAACCAACAAGGCATTTCAAAATTTAAAACAAAGATACTAAACTATCTGCAAGTCTAGGTAATGTAGTGAAGAATAAAATATGCAGAGTATCAATTTCCACTTGAGCTCACAAACGCGCTGAGGTGTGGAGATAGGCGCTCACTTTATAGCATTGTAATGGGCTCATTTCAAAACTAAAGGTAGCATGGTGTCTATTGAACTGGCTCCTGAAATACAGTTTAAAACTAGATTGGGAGACTAAATAAATAAATAAATAATGCTGGACATTTTCACACAGCATCATTTAGCCCCAAACTAATCAAAGCTTGTACCTACTTGACGACCTCTGTGGCGCAGTGGGCGAAGGTCCGCCTGCGACGCAGAAGGTTGCGAGTTCGATCCCCGCCGCGGGACAAATGTTTGTATGACCTACAGATACTTGTCTCGGGTCTGGGTGTTTCTATGTATAATATGTATGTATTTACAAACAAAAAGTATATATGTAGTATATCAGTTATCTGGTTACAGTAGTACAAGCTTTGCTTAGTTTGGGGCTAGATGATGTTGTGTGAAAATGTCCAGCATTATTTATTATTTATTTATTACTATGGGAACCAAATAACTGATATACTACTTATATACTTTTTGTTTGTACTTTCTTCTGTTTTTGTTATCAACTAATTTCCATCCGCAGCTTGGTGTTATGTATCAATATTTTAAGTCAATAGCCAATATGCTGTTCCAGGTTTCTTACAAATCACAAACTATCAGTTTTTAAACGAAGTTACTTTTCGGACGCTACCGAAGAAGAAAAAGACTGAGGCTGGAAAAAAAAATTGTTCCATTTTACCGTCACGACACATGTGTCAAGTCGTCACAGTGCGAAATGCGCAGCCGCGATACAGTCCATAGATTGTTACATTGTTAGTACGGAAGAGCGTTTCTAGGATACCTAATTGACAATTTATTTATTATATTCCTCTAGTAGAAAAGTACTCTTTGCTTCGTTCCAACCAAGTGTTCCACGACACTCACGTACTTTTTTATTATACTCGAAATAGTAGTTATTCCTACCTTATTATTATTTTAATCATATTGGATTAAAACATAGATTCAGAACTACGTAGGCTTCTAAATTCCTGGGTATGTACTTCCAATGTAAGTCAGTCGTAGGATCCGCGTAGAGGTCTACGCCGTAGACCTCAGTGCTACATCGTGTAATTATAGATCTGTCACGCTGCTCGAGCCGATACCAAATATGTAGAATATGTGTATGTGTTATTAAATTAGTATTAGGTAGATAGATAGATAGATAGATAAAATATTTATTTGGCACACATAACATTTCAACACAGACACAAAAACAAAGACAAGTAACAAGTATGTAGGCGCACAGGTAAAAACAAACTAGAAAAAAAAAAAAAAACACCTAAAACTATTAGTCTGGCACTTACATAGGTGGGTGCAACAGTGGTCTAGGTACTTATAATGTAGATAAACATGTATAAAAGGGAGAGGCTCAATGATCAAATCATTGTCTTCACTCACAATGTATACTAGTTAATGGGACGCACGGCTCATTGGTGCGCCACGGTCGGCTGGAGCGAATCCGGGAGCGCATTGTTTTAAGGTTATAGTGCACTTGATACTTTTAATAGGCGATTTAGTTTTGATTTTTAGGCAATTTGTACTTATGCTCAGCTTTAGTAGAAGTAGCTGAACGATATTTGATTGATATTTCAACCATCTCTAGTTTTTTTATTTTTTTCATAATATACTATGTTTATTTACAGAAACTAAGCTATTACATATTTACAAAATACAACAGGATTAGTCAATTCAATTCAATTCAATTTATTCAATAACAATTTCACAATTGTGTCTGAAAGTTATACAAAATGAAATAAATAGTATAAAATAAAATATATAAAAGCACTAATATAAAATAATATAAAGCACTAAAGTCTAATATTATAAAATTCCTTCTTAAATAAAAAACATATTAAATCTAATCAATTTCAATGACATCCCTACATAAATATTCATCAAGCGAGTAGAAACACCCTTTCAATAAAAGTTTTCAAGCTATCTAAGGATCGTTAGAAACGATCTATAGATAGCTCAACTGATCCAGGTCACTGTCAGTCGGAAGCGTGCCCAAAATACTGGCGGCATTATCACGCTGGATGGCAATTGTTGCAATCTCTAGTTTAAAAAATATTGGGAGACGTTAGTTCTAATGGCAAGTTAATAAAATTATAATTTTGTGCTTAAATAAAATTATTTTTGGAACACCTATTGATTCTTTTTAAAAATGTTAACTTTTTAAAGGCCTTTGATAAGTTAATATCGCTTGTCCAATTGTGGTGGCAATCACTACATAGTATAAAACAAAGTCGCCTTTTCTGTCCCTATATCCCTATGTGCGCTTAAATCTTTAAAACTACGCAACGGATTTTGATGCGGTTTTTTCCAATAGATAGAGTGATTCAAGAGGAAGGTTTATATGTATAATACATGCATCATATACTAAGGCAACATTGCTAATTTTAGAGGTTTCTAACGTGATGTCGTAAATTAACCTATTTTTTTGGGCTTATTTATGCCCGTGCAAAGTCGGAGCGGGCCGCTATGTTTTTATATACAACGTTCATAGTTTTTCTGTAGTGTATTTAATTTAGTATCAGCATTGTACCCGTGCGAAGCCGGGGCGGGTCGCTAGTAAAATACAAAATAATTAGCAGCCAAAATCTTGAAGATACTATCGATAGCCGTACAATCGCCGGTTGTTGCTAAAAGTTTATCGTGTGCTATAACCTTTAACTCCACACAAAACAACCACTACAGTCATACACAAAAGCGCAAAAATTTTTGGAAATCTTTTACAGAAAAAAGGATACAGGATCACAACAGTAGATAGGACCGTTCTGATCCTGTACTGACCTACACTCAGATAAACTTATTCAAGAGCCTTTGAAGATATCTAAGGGTGTCCAGAGAACTTTCAATGAGTTCTTTAACATAGGAATGAACAAAAGCGAGACTTGTTAAGTGCGAATCTACACGCGGGTCCCGAAGCCCTTGAACCAGGATTTTTGTTTTGCTAACTTGAAGAAGTTCATCTGCTGTTTTTGTCATCATAAGGTAAATTATCATGCGAAGGAAAACTTGATATTATACAGAGCGTATTTTATAATTAGAAATTATCTGGTAGATACAAATTTGAATGGGTCAGATTATCACAGAATCGTGGTGAAAGGCACAAGCTTAAGACCAAGCAATGGATGAAGTCGGGCTGTGGATGATGTTAATGATAGTGGAGACAACGAGATACTATGAATAAAATTATGTTTATTTTTTTTATTATAATTTTAAAAAGGTGTTTTTTTATGTATAACTAGCTGACCCGCGCGACTTCGTCAGCGCATTATTTAGCCCAGCCGTTCACGCGTGATGGCGTGACCAAGGGATATAGGGATTCATTTTTATATATAGAGATATGTATGTATTTACAAACAAAAAGTATATAAGTAGTATACCAGTCATATGGTACCTATAACACAAGCTCTGCTTACTTTGGGACTAGATATGCTGTGTGAAAAGTCCAGCATTATTTATTTACTAGCCTTTTTAGGGTGACTGTACAAGTAATAACTTGAACAGTGAATTATAGAATACTATAGAATTGTCTAAATGTGGGAATTCTATTTGCGTTTGCAGTTGTTTAGTAAAATAAGATAAAAATCCAACAATAATATAAGTGCATACATACGTGTTCCATGCATTTTTTATCCGGGCCCCTGATAAGACGCGAATAGACAGACAGACAGAAGGATATGGCGACTTTAATTTTGCTTACTACCTAAAAATCATAGAAACAGATGTGAACCTATTATTTTTATGATTCAAACCCTAATTTCGGGAATGTTTACGACTCCTGTCCTTAGCTATGTTTACAGCAGCAGAGGTTGCCAACTGTTTCGTGGAACTCGCCAGCATTCTTACATTCGCGACAATTCTTGTGGTATGCAAATTGCAAGTCATTAGGAACAGAAAGAATCGCATTGATAAAGAATGCGGATTTGCTTGAAAACGACAACCGCTAGAATACTATTTCAAAACTTTCTTAATTTTTAACCGACTTCAAAAAAGGAGGAGGTTCTCAAGTCGTCTGTATGTTTTTTTTTTTTTTTTTTCTATCTTGTTACGCGATTGTTCCGCCATTTGTTGACCGATTTTCAAAATTATTTTTATGTTTGAAAGGGTATACTCCAGAGGTGGTCCCATATAAATTTTATTCCTGAGGGATTGATAGATTCCCCGTAAAACTCTAAACACCTTCCCTCCTAGACATGTCACAAATAGAAATCGAATCGACAGCTTGACGCCCTGAGTCACACCGCGTTTCGAGTCAAACATTGAAGTCGGTTTTCTTTTTAGTATAATTCCTGATCGTTTTGTCAGCGACAGTTTTTGTTTCTTAGCATGTGATACAATTTTTATTTAATAATAATAATACTCGTAGCAACGGTCATCTGGTAATTATGATTTTATTTTATTTATTTATTTACCACTTCTTATCTATTTTTACAGGCTTAACCTAATACAATAGTGTGGCCAAATTCGAACATTAATAACTCTCTTAAAATATTACTAATACTTACAGAACAATATTAACTTAATTAATTTAACTTATTACAAAAATTTAAATGTCAATTTATGTCAATTTAAAATAGAACTTAATATGTCAAAATTTATTATTCCTAAAGTTTACCTACTTATTACCATAACACAATACAAACAGTGCAGCCTTTTTGACTTCGTTCAGCGGAGCATGCAACACATCCGTATTTTCCGCAACTATGTTGAGCGTGTGCATGGCGCGCGTCAGAGGCGCCTTGTTCAACAGATCTGTTCTACCGCGGGGCATCGCGAGCAGGCGCGGCCGCCGGCGCCGTTCCACGTAGCGGTTGGGCACGCACAAGCCAATGCTCTCCAATATGCCAGGGTTGCTGATGCTTCCTCTGAGCACTCTCACCACATACAAAATAAGCGCCACTTCTCGTCTAGTTTCCAGCTTGTTGTATCCAACCATGCCTAGAACAAACAGGGTTGGATACATCAATGGATAAAAAGGATATACCTTGTAGCGTTTCCAGTAGAGGTATCGGACGAACTTATTTTGTATGCGCTCCATCATGAGACGGTACTTAGTTTCATGAGGAGCCCATGCAGCAACATTGCACTCCAGCTGACTCCTGACTAATGCATCGTACAAGCTTGTTAGCGCTTTTGTATTTGTAAAGCTATGTGCAGTGCGAAGTATAAATCCCAGACTCCTAAATGCTTTTTTACACGCGCTAACCGCCTGCTCTCGGAAATTCAATTCAGTGTCCAGGCGAATCCCCAGATCCCTCACCGAGTGGACGCGCTTCAACAAAGTCTGATTAACATTGTAGTTGTAGTGAAGAGGTGTTCTAGCCCTGCTAAATGACAAAATCGAGCATTTATCAATATTAAATTGAAGTTTGTTCCTCTGGCCCCACTCAACCACTCTATCAATGTCCTGTTGAAGGCGTCTGCAGTCTCTCTCGTCTTGAACAGGCCAAAGCATCTTTAGGTCGTCAGCGAATAATAAGCATTTTGCTTCTCTGACCACTTGTGGCAGATCGTTTATCATAATAATAAACTCTAGTGGCCCTAAATTACTGCCTTGGCTAACTCCTGTTCTAGTAAAATAGGGCTGAGATCTATACCCCGCATACTCTACAAATTGCTGCCTATTCTTCATGTAGCTCGCAAAGAACTGCAACAACTTAGTAGTGCAGCCAACCGTTGCCAGCTTCGTCAGCAAGATATCGTTATCGACTAAATCGAATGCTTTCCTGAAATCGAAGTAGGCAACATCAACTTGCACTCCTGCATCCACGAAAGGAATCGTGTAATTCATTGCTTCGAGGAGATTGCTGGTAGTGCTGCGCCCCGGCCTAAAGCCATGTTGCGCATCCGACAGTTGGGCAGACACTTGCTCCTGCAAGCTCATTTGTACCGCCGACTCGAACACCTTAGCCGGGGCCGAAAGTATAGCCACCGGTCTGAAGCCACTTATTTCCGACTTTGCTCCACCTTTTGGTATTGGGATCACCCTGGTCACTTTCCACCGCTGGGGAAAGCATGACTCGTGTAAACTAATATTGTAAATATGAGCTAGCGGTTCCGCGAATGCCCTTCGACAGTCCCTAAACACGAATGCCGGATAACCATCCGGGCCAGCGGAGCGCTTTGGCTTCAGTTTAGTGAGCGCCTGCATGACAGCAGTGAGTGAGAGTCGTGGAATGTGCACGCGTGCGGCGCTGGCCTGACTCGCCGCCTCCGCCGCGCATACGTCCAGCTCTGCCGGCGAAGTGCCGAATACAGAGTGGAAGTATTTTGCAAACTCTTCTGCACATTCAGCCTCTGGTAGTGGAACTCCATCCTGAGTAATTCTCGTGCGATTTGTCGTTCCTCTTTTAGATCTCACGTAGTTCCAGAACGATTTAGGGTCTGTAGTCAGGTTATTCTGTATACGCTCTTGATGCTGTTCCTGCGCTTTTTCGATCATCAGCTTGATTTGAGCTCTACACTCAGAAAACATTCTGTAGTCTTGGTTTGTCCCACTCATTTTATATCTCTTATGCAGCCTCGCCTTCCGATCCAAGCCCCGAATAATTTCTGCAGAATACCACTCTGGGTAACTATATCTAGAGTCAGTCTTTTTTGGTCGCTTTTTAGGTACCCAGGCGTCAAAAATGTCATTGAGACGATCATAGAAATAATCTAAAGCTTTTTCTGGATCCCGCATCTCATACAGCGTACTCCAGTCAGCTGATGCTATAGACGAGTAGAGCGAGGGATAATCAGCTTTAGAGAAATTCCACTGGTTCGCGATGCGTTGCTTGTCGGTCGGCGGCGGCCGCAGCGTCCGGGCGGTGGCGGCACGGGCGCGCGACACCGTGACCGTTAGTGGCGGGTGCTGCACATCTATATTCACAAGCGCCTCGTCTGCGGCGCACACGCTCACGTCTGCTAAGGCCTCCGAGACCAATACTAGATCTAGTAAACGTGCATTACTATTCCTTACCTCATTAATCTGAACGAATTCACAAAAGGCTGTAAAGTATTCAAAGTAATTTATAACATTATCGCTACACGAATACAAATTAAAGTCACCTATGACTATACTCGTCTTATATTTAGTACACCAGTTTTCTATAATTCTAAATAAAATCATATATTCACTATCATTGCTAGATGGCGGTATGTATAGCGCACAACAAAAAAATAAAAACTTTTCTCCTACATACACTGTCGCGCCAACTAATTCAAAGACACAATTGTCTATATTTATGTCACTGGGTAACATCACTCTCCTCAACTCTGTTCCGTGACGGGCAGCGAGAAACACGCCACCCTGCTTCCGTCCATCCGTTCGGTCACATCTGAGGATTTGATATCCTGCAGGCACCAGTTCCGCGTCCTGTATCGATTCATTACAGCCAGACTCTGTAATCGCAAATATAGCAGCACCAGAACATTCTATATTACTGTAAAACTGTTGCAACTTAGTACGGAGTCCTCTCACGTTCTGGTAGTAGATCTCGGTTTCGCTACTTTTCCTACTGATCACGAAAGGGCTGTTGTGTTGTGACAATGTTGCTAGCGTCACGAAAGGACTGCCGTCTCGTAGGTGGAGCTCTTGTGCCTTCAGCTATGACGGTAGCGCTTAATCTTGCTGGAGCCATTGGCTTTCTGTAATTTATCCAGGGTTTTATCTTTGCGTTGATTGGCCAGACATCTATTGAATAACATTTGTCATAGAGGTCCGCCGGAACTCCCAGCTTGTACGATTTGTAGCTACCCCTTGCTGTCAGCTCCTCAACAGTACAGTTTTCTGAGGCACATAGTTGCTTTAGATATTGAAAAACTTCCGTTAAATTGGAGGCCATATTCCAAAGATGAATGTATCTAGTGGATTCGGCAGCTTTCAAAGTTGTAATAGAAGGGCCGGCCGTACCGCACAATGATAGCGGACCCCGACTCCTCCGCCTTCTAACTTCAGTCCACTGCTGATCAGGTGCTGTCATAATATCTCCATTAGCAATCACTGGGCTATCAACATTAGATGTGCTTGGTGGACCAGCTACAATCATTGCAAGCTCCGGGACATGTTCTTTCTGGACATTTTGTGCCGTGGTATTAGATATAGCCTGTTTTTGCTTCTTAGTTGATTCTGCTTGGTAAGGATGTTTTTTGGTAGTCGAAGTGCAAGTGGGGCAAAAATTCGGCTGTTCCAACTCGGTAATTTTGGTTTTAAGTGCAGCCACTTGTACAGCATAGCCCTCTAATTTTGTATCACAACTAGATAGAAGGGAAACTACGTTTGAAAGCTGGTTTTTTAGAGAAACTATTTCCAGTCGTAAACCTCGTATCTCAGTTGAGAGCTCAGTAGCCTCATCGAGCCCAACTATTGGTACGGCTGGTGGGCTAGGCAATGTAGGTGGGATCTTCTTGCGAAATGTTACATTGACCGATTTTTTAGACAGCCCTACGGGGGTAAGACTATTATCGCCTCCCTTTTTTGTAGAGCAACGACATTCCGGACATGACCAGTCCATCTCTTCGTCACTGCTGAGATTTTTCGCGCCACCACATATCAAATCGTATGTCTTATTGCAATTCTTACAACGCAGAAACCTTTCACCGTCTGCAATGGTACTATGACAGCCCGAACACTTCATAGTCGATGAAATATTATGTCTAAAGCGTAAGCGATTTGCGTTGGAGGTTGTGGGTAATACTGGAAACAACTCGGCAGCGATCAACTCAATAGATCCGAGAAACGCCTTGCAGAATGAAAAGCCGCGGCAAGAAGGTCATAACCGCCGTGCAGAGAGCGTCGCTTACGCGTTTTCTACGTAAGCGGTGAAATGAACACTTTTTGATTAAATAATTATTGTTTTATCACTTTTATCGTTCGAAACGCATCACTTGATTAAAATCCCTTAGCACACACTGATTATACAGTGATTGATCAATGTCTCATCGCTGAATTGGCACAAAATAGATACTTTAACACTCGAAACAATTAAAAATTTGACGAAACAGATGTTACTCGCTCGGTAGTCAGTCACAGTATGATGCTTTGAAGAGCCCATATGCTATTCCATTATGATCTTTGATCCTCATTCATTTTGATCCTTCCATCCAAATCACTACTCTTGATAGAAACATGAACATCCAAACAACCAAATATACAAATTCAGATTAATAATTATAGTAAAGAATTACAAAATTACACGAAAGAAGCTTCTTAGAGGCGCATCAAAAAAATTTTTAGAAGAAGAAAGAAGAAAGAAAATATTTTTTATTTTGCAACATACGAGTAAATAGGTAACACAGAGTTGATATAATGAAAAGAAAGAAAATAAATGTTGCAAAACGGGCCATAACTCAGCAGCTGGTTGTGAACAACCAGCACTGGTTTTCCATAAGAAGAAAGTAGTTATAAGTTGGTAAGGTTTTAAAAACAAGGGAATAAATTCAAGCGCCTACATAATGCGAGAGCGTAAACCAAATACTTGGCGATGCCAGGACATTCCATGCTTTTTGTGTCCAAAATATACACTATTCCACATCCCACCGATAAGTATTGTTTTAGCCTTTGCACATGTATTCGCTCATCGATTCATTTGTTGTATTGTATTATTAGAAAAGTTAGTTCTTAATTATGTATTGTACAAATAGACACACACAGGATAATAACATAAAAAAGGACATGTACAAAGGGGAGCTTAACCCTATAAAGAGTTTTCTTCCAGCAAACCTTAAAGTGAACCTTAAAGTTAGAAAGATATTTTTAGGCCAGTTAGAAAAATAATACCTACTATCGATATCGAATTATTTTAAAACGACTTTTATGGCGCTATTAAGTTTAATGTATCGCAAAAACCATGGTCCAATTTATTTGATTCCCTGAAAAAACTAAAAAACTTCATTATCATTATGTGTATGTACCAGCACACACACAAATAACTTTTGCTGGGCATTTCATATAGCATAGCTCTACCCAAAAGTAATCTGAGCTTGTATTATGTACCCATGACTTGATACTACCTACTCATAGGTTCTTTTCAATGGTAATACATATACATATTATCTCATATTATACACACAGAAATCACAAATTCTCTAAAAACTATCATAATATTGTTGATAATTCATCGGAAGAAGACAAAAGATGCACAAACACATGTGCAAAGGCGTCTCTCTCGCACATGCACATGCAGAACTTGTTAATATTCGAGCGATAGGCGGCACGTGCGACGACACTTGCAATATTCGAACCAACTGGATACCTATAAGTATTACGAGCATAGTATTTGCTTCTTTAGTTATAAATCTGCCCAGTACGAATCAGACACACAACGGCTAATTGCATAATACATTTTTTTTTTTTTAACTGTCTTGACAGTGACCCTTGGGTCACAAAGTGGATGGGTGATCGCTAGGGTATTGCCAACTGAGCGCTTCAGAAGACACGTTAAATTGACGGTCTCGGCTATAGCCATGACGAAAGGCAATCTAATAGCTCCATCAACAGAGTTGACCCAGCACTCATACGAACTCACTATTCAGCTTTTAGATATTATGATGTTGATACATAGAATCACGCCTCTTTTCCGAGACAGAGCTTTAAGCGATAAAAAAAATGTTTTTTTTACACGGTTTTTGCATAAACCAATAGAAGCTTGAGCCTATGAGACTCCTAAATCCATAAGCATCTAAAGAAGGCCAGAGTTATGAGTCTCAGGGACTCATAAAGTTTACAAGCGATCGAATGGACCGTTCCAAAACTAATTTTACATTGAGCTGTAATAGTATAACATCACTCCAGATCAACTTCAGATGTACAGGGTGTTCTTATCAAGTATTTCCTGTGAATAAGACTGAGTCACAAATAGGTCAGTGACAGTATGTCATTGTCAAAAATTTACGTTATTTCATGTGTTTATTTGTAAAAAGCTGATTGATCTGTGACGAGTTTAATTCATTCATTAGGTTTCTTAGCTGCTGTGAAATTTATTTAGGTTTTTTTAGTACGTTTTGATCACGGGACAAATACCCGTTTTAGGAGCGAAATTAAATGATTATCCACCTTCTACGTGTAGGGGAGTTAACTCTTTCTTGTTAATATTTAGAATGTGCTTTCTATCCGTAGTAGGTAAGCTAAATTGCGGACAAACAGACATCATCGATTTCGACGACGGCGACCTTAATTTTAATAAGTAATTTCTTTTAATAAGTAATTTATTTTGCTTAACTTTTAAAAGAGTACTAAGAGAGTATTCTTAAAGTACGCTAAAATTAAAGTCACTTCGCCACAAAAACTAGGAAAATTAAAGAGATTATGAATCACCCTGTATAAAGAGATGAACTCTGAAAATGATTATTTTACAGGCATTTATGTATAAAAGGGTTGCTGCTCGGCTTTATGTGGCAATGAAAATTCATTTCTGGTTATTTATGATACTTCGATTGGCCATTTTATTTGCGTCAATACGTAGCACTCAATGCTTAATGTACAATACAATAAAGTATGTTTAAATGTACGTTGTTATTAATAAATGCGATTGGGGGTATTGCTTTCAATTTTGTATTTACTTACCCTGTTATTTTTAATGGACTTTGCACTGAGATGTAATCATTGTTATGATGTTTGGGGTTTCTTCGTCATTTTAAGTGCTGCCATGCTGGTTTAAATGCGACAGTTACCGGAAAAAGTCATCATCATCATCATCAGCCTATGGCAGTCCACTGCTGGACATAGGCCTCCCCTAGTGCACCGAAAAAGTACAGTCAGTTATTTGCTTAGTATTTCTTGAACGATCGTCGAAGTTAAGCAACCTTCTGACCGGTCAGTAAGTAAACTTTTAACTTTTGGGTGACCGCTAGCGGCATTATCAACTGAGCACTTCCGTGTTTCCGCACGTTCAATTGTCGGTCCCGTCTAATATGTCAGTAATTATTTTCCGTTAAAAACAACACAGTAATTAGTAAAGTATGGCTGCAATGAACAGTCGATTACTATGGGTAAGTAGTGCCAAAACACGATTTTGGCGCTAAAATACTGCATAGGCTAATGTTTTGACAAATGGCTTTGACAAAGTTTCGCGAACATACTCAAGTTAATAAATCGCTATTATGACCGGAAGTTGGATTAATGAAGTCAAATTGTGGTGTGATTTGAACCGGAAGTGGACACGTTCTGGCGGCCATTTGGTTGCAACATTGTTTGGGGGAACAAAATGGTTTGCATGCATACGAATGTCACATTCACGACTATTTATAAAATTATGGGGTTTTTAACTGCAAGTTGATGATAATTATTTTGTAGTTGAGTTAAAACTATTACTACAAAGACGACCTCTGTGGCGCAGTGGGCGAAGGTCCGCCTGCGACGCAGAAGGTTGCGGGCTCGATCCCCGCCGCGGGACAAATGTTTGTATGACCTACAGATATTTGTTTCGGGTCTGGGTGTTTCTATGTATAATATGTATGTAAAAACAAAAAGTATATAAGTAGTATATCAGTTATCTGGTTCCCATAGTACAAGCTTTGCTTAGTTTGGGGCTAGATGATGCTGTGTGAAGATGTCCAGCATTATTATTATATTATTATTCAAAATTAAACTAAAGAACCTTTATACTGCGCTTGCTATTTGTTATCTCTAACTACCTATCAACTTACGATGAGGCACAGAATAGTGCTCCGGCTCCAGAAGCGATTTGTAATAAATTTTAAGTATATTTATATCTCATTATAAAAGAACTGTATTGTTTGTATGAGAATAAATGTCTTTAAACCTAGTTAACAACGTGATTATTAAGAAAAAAAAAGATTGATCGATTCAAAATCAAAAAAAGCCTTTACTAGCGACCAAAAGCTTGAAAATTTTTAGGCAGACGTAACACAGTGCTAGTATCTCTAAATATAAAAATGAATCCCTATATCCCTTGGTCATGCCATCACGCCTGAACGGCTGGACCGATTTCACTAATTTTGTTTGTTGTGTTTGTTATTGTCAGGAGAAGGTTCTTATGAAAAAAAAAATTAAAAAATTGCGCGAAATAAATGAATCATGCGCAGACAGACAAAGTCGCGCGGGTCAGCTAGTAGTATATAAATTTTATCTGGGGTAAAGGTGAACTCTTGTGTTATTTACCATATTAAGTTATACCTACTCAGTTATTTAATCACTATAAATGATCATTACAGATATTTTTAAAACTAATGCGATGTCTAGTTATGTCCCAGGCATTAAACTCCCCATTGAAACAGTAACTAAAGTTTTATATTGCATTAGGGGATTTCATTAAAAGGATATAACATTGCATAAATCACTCGTCGGCCGCGCGCGACAACGATGATGGATGGAATTCGCGATGGAATTGATTCCATTCTAAACAGATTGGATTAGCGAACGCATAATGTTGAAACACAGATAAGGGTCTAAACACCCAAAGCAACTGCCTGAATTATAGATAGTTTTTATTAAGGATTTATATGGGTGTTGCTACTCACGCATTCGGTGTTTTTTTTATATTTTTTCAAGTCTATGATAATAAATCAGACTGGCAACAAGAATGCCAAAAGAGTTCGTGACCGGACAAGGAAAACTTTGAATCACACAAAGGCCCTCATTTTTCTAAGAATGTAGGCAATTTATTTTGTTCGTTGAAACGAAGAATTTTAAAAATCTTGAATAACATGAACGAAAAAATCTTGAAACAAGTAACTCAGAATTTATACTCATGTTTACAAATGACTCAAATTTAATTAAAGATGTATTTTTAGTTGGTATGTTGATTCTTGCGTGTAGTGGCCGTGGAGTCTAGGTACAATTGGGAAAATAGGACACTCATCACCTTTTGAAAGTTGGTGTGAGTTGTAAGTAGATGCGTTTTGCAGAGAAATAAAATAAAACAATCATAATCATCATCCGCCACATGAATGCAACTTGAACTGAACCTATAGCTGGTTCTGAAGGCTGAGAAGAAACTTCATAATGAAAAAATGTGAAGGTTATATCAGTTGAAATTAATTAATCGTTATTATTGTCACATCTATAATTATATATTATAATTCGATTTTTAAAATTTTCTTCAGAAAACGTTACTCTGCAGCACAATTTAAGCAGAAAACGAATCCGCAACCTTCTGCGTCGACTTACGCGACCTTTGCCCGCTCCACTAAGTTCATCAATAGATAATCGCTACCGCCTCTCCCTTACAACATTGACCATTGACCGCAGTGAGGTGCCAAGTGAGTCAGCGCTCTTCAAACCTCAGCCATCAGCGTAATGCACCAAGTACTTACAGTCAGCGTGAACGGAGTGCCAGGTGATAGCCGACATCTGAATTTGAGAATTGGCACATGCGATTTTACAAAAACACATGCTTCGTAAAACACATGCAATTCTAATAAAACCTTTTTACGCCTGAATTGCACCCATTTCATGGACTCGTATCACTCATTGTACCTTAAGATAGATTAAGGATAGTAGAAGAAACTAACATACAAATCTATTTACATATAAGTGTCTAGAACTAAAAAATATAAATACAAGTATAAGCACAATTACCTATTGGTCTATAATAATCGTGGGTCGCCAATGCAATGCTCATGGAAACGTCTGCCAGTCTTTCAGCAATTTTTTTATTTTCGTTTTGCTAGTTCTCTAGTACCAGTGTGGTTAAAGGATATCACTGTCAGCTAATGCCGACATCCCAAACGCGGTAAATTAGTTAGATACGTTAAATAATGTCATTATTTCGAAATTGAGCAACGAATATTGCATTGAATTTCCATACCATTTGCGTTGCATGGACAATTTTCAATATATATATAAAACATACAGGTCTAACAATACAAATCAATTCTGATTGTGGCTATAACTCACTTCGAAAATGCTCGCGACAAGTGAATGCTTAATTTAGCGAACCCAGAATATAAATCTACAATAAATTTTTAAATTTCAGATGCAGATTTTAAATACGTGATGCAAATGATAAACGACACCGTAAATTGATATGCAATTGAATTCATCAATCTGCCTTCTAGGGTGCAAACTTGTGGTTAATATCATCATATTTTTTCGATTCTGCTGCTATATAAATCTGAAAGTATGAGAGTAATTTGTATGTCTGTGTATAGTGTCAATCACACATTAACCAATTGAATTCATATTGCCAATCGCATTTATAAAAATTTGCCATGGCACCAAATTTAAATGTATGTAAAGGTACTTACTGAGAAAAACCATTTTACTCACTATTTCTTAACTTACTCTGTATTCATTCTTATTGAGCGACTATCAGTATACTATACACTTTCACTGATGATTAGGTATAGCAACGCCTAATAGAATACCTTGCTTATAATTACTTAGCGAACACAACCCATTACCTAGTATGTTCATGGCAACACTTAAGGGTTCCCTCAAGACCGCCCTAATCTTGTCTAGTGCTCTATACATTATTAGCGGAAGCAACTTATGATCTTAAGAGGCGATATCGAGCGAGATGGTGAATTATTATTTTCTCATGAGTGAAAGGGATGGTGTGATGTGCGAAGTAAATATAACAAGAGCAATTTTATTTAGTATACAATTAAATACAAAATCACGCCTCTTTCAGGAGTGAGTAGACCACAGCTATCTACTTAATACTTTCCACCTCATTTACTCTCATTATATTCGTCACAGAAGGAGAGGTATGTACCTGTCAAAAAACAGGTACATTCATCATCATCATCCATAGCCTGACTTCACCCACTGCTGGGTATAGGCCTCCCTAAGATTGTGCCATCAACCATGATCCTGCGCTAATCTGACCCATTGACAGACCGCGACGTGTACATTATCGTCTGTCCATCTGGCCATACATACATATCCTAAAAACGTACCTTATACTAATAGGTTACAAGTTGACAGCTTATTTCTATAAGTCACTAATTTATTACCTGTAATGCATCCTTACAGATTTTTTGGAAAAATTCTTGATTTACCTATATTTAGAAGCTACCATTCCATACGTTCATTTACGTTTATTATTTACAAGATTTGGTAATTTCTATTTTTTGTTTATTTTTTATAACTCCACAATTACAAATACAGAACAAAATACAGAAAATAAAAATAAACAAACAATACTAGCAAAGAAAAGCTTAATTTGCTTCAAATTGGCGGGAATTCTTTATTTTCTTTTTATAGTTGTAAGAGATGCTAATTCTGGCAGCGAGCATTGTTTGTGTAGAGTTGGGAAGTATTGTTAATCTATGCAAATAAACGCGTGGTAACGACCGAATCGGAGCCGTCCCGGAGACGCGACTTTTCAGCATTTTAAGTTCTAGATGGTCCTAGCCTTAGTAAAATGTTGTTATAAGTTAGGGTAAGCAGTAATTTATATTACAGGTTGCAATAACGCCTTCAGGATCGCTTCCTTTTAGAATACTTTTAATATCAGCAAATAATTATATAGTAACCTACGTGCCATTTTTTATTATTGGTGACTATTTTAGGTACCCATTTGCACAGCCCTAAGCTATCTACCACAATACGAGTATACTTATTTATATTAGAAAAAACTGGTACCTATATAGAAAAAGACCCTAAATCTTCCCGCACATTTTCATCCCTTAAGTCTCGACTCCAAAACTGCCCCTTAAAACGATCATCCGAATAAAAATGTAGACAACAGAGTAATCTTCAGTAGCTGGGACTCTAATATAGTGATTAGCATCGGGACTGTCGCTGCCGACCCCATTCGCAGCTCATTTGGCTGAGCAGCACCCAGTTTTATGCGAGATCTGATGACCTTGTAAGAGTACATTTATTTTGTTCTTTTTACACTTTCGTGTGTGATAAGAAGCGCTGTTTTGCTTAGTTGTTAAGCTGATCGCACATTTAGCCGCACCGTATGCGCCGCAGTCATTTTTCTATACAAAAAATTCTGATGACGTCAGAAAATGCGGCCGTGGATTTCAGTGGGGTGGGCGCAGACCTATGGAACATTTTGGCACTCGGCTTTTTAAACGTTTTTTAGTTTAATGGATCGAAGTTCCTTTTCGGACGGTATCGAGGATGGTGGCTAGGCTAGAAAAACAAAAGAAAGCGTTCCATTTTACCGTCACGACATATCGATGTCTCCGGGGAATAAATGGATAACTGCAAAAACACAACTTTACAGGAGAAGCAAAAAACATGTTTTCGTTGATAACTTCACAAATTGTGCAAAATGGTGCGCATAGTACCTACCTAGTGCGCAAAAAAAAGATGCGCAGAGTGCGAAAAGTGGTGCACAAGGTGCGCAAAATGTCAAATGTACAAACTTCGTTCCAATCGAGTGTTCCACGACACTCAAGTACTTTTTTTATTTACAACGACGAGTAGGAAAGTTTACATTTACAAGCCTACTCTATCGCACCGCTACAGCCCGCCAGTGAGTAATGGCATCGTTTGCCACCTATCGCTGTGTGCCTAAATTGATTATTTAATGTGTTTATATACGTCTTATTGTTGCTTGCTGACTGCACCTGCAGTATTAATCTAAAATGAATAATATAAATCAAAAATAAAACTAACAATGTAACAATCTATAGGCTGTACGCGGCTGCGCTCTTCGCACTGTGACGATTTCGTGACGTGACGGTAAAATGGAACGAAATTTTCATTCCAGCTCCAGCCTGCTTTTTTTCGATACCGTCCGAAAAGGAACTACGTTCCAAAAAGTTTTTCACTTCGTTGCAGCCTTATTAGAACATTTATCGAGTCTACGAGAAATTATACTAATTATTGTGTGAATTTGAGTTCAACTTTCTACACTTTTACAATGATGTGATTCTGTGTGCCACGGATAATTTATTGAATAAGTAAATATGCTTCGTCTAGGACGAACATCATAATCATCGATGGATATGAAATAAATAATCTCAGCATTATGTATCTAAAAAGCGAACTGAGACGGTTATTATGATTCAAGATTTAGCTGATTGAATGTTTATATTATTATATATTTTAAATTAGCCTTTGTGATCATAGCTATAATATTTTAGCATGGTATAATTAGATAGTTTCTGCCTAGTAAGAGCCCTTAAGTCTAAGACCCTTGAAAAAGCGGAGGTTATGCGTAGACACGACGTAGCGGTGCTTGGCTAAGACACAAGAGATGCAACATGGTTACTTGAAAGTAAAGGATTTAAAGGTACATGGATGCATGAACCTACAATATCTGTACCAACAATCCACTATGCCAACAAGGATCTTTAGCTGTACACACCTTTAGAAGTGATTGATGTTTCGACAAAGGCAACTTTACTAATCTTTTGATGAGATTTCAGGCATCTTGCGATTTTGAAATCATTTTTTGCATTTTATCGGTCTTTGCGGGCCCGTCCCTATTGAATATAAATTGAAATTTATACCTCCGCTCTAAACAAAAAACACTGTTAAGTGGGTTTTTTTTATTTTTTAGTGTCATGTAAATTGAAAACGGCGAAAGGTGGAAGGAAGTCTCAAGTTTAGCCAGTTCTACACATATTAAACGATAGCCGGTTCTGTCTATTAAGTCGCTAAGCCATGATGGAGGCCTTAAGGCGGCCTTAAACCTCCGTCTGTACCAGACTTGATGAACTTACTTTTTAGGGGCAGGCAGAGACCACATATTTCCAGTTTATATACGACAAAAGTTAATGTCTAATGCATTGGAATCGTAAAGCCGTTTCCGTGAAAAGTTCACGTATGCCTGATAAAATAGCCGGGCTACGCCAAGACCACACTCTGAAAATTTGATGGGAATCTATGATTTACAGGAAAGTTCCAGAAGTCTTGGATGTGGAGACCAGGACATTTGACTTGAAACCAATCTTTATTATCATTTGCCTAGTGGGATAGACTTAGTTGGACTTGATGACGTACAATTTGAAGGTTTTGAGTTCGAATCCCAGACGTAAATTATTGGATTAGCTTTCTTTTTCAATAAATATACACGCAATAACATAAACTCAGAATGGCGAAGGAAAACACCGTAAGGTCGCAGCTTAGTCAGCGCCACACGTACGAGTGTACGCGTTATTTTCCTAGAGAATGGCTAGTCTATTCCATCTCAAACAATATCCTAGGCACTACAGTTGAGTACTAGGCTAGTACTACCACTAAATAAAATAAATAAATAAATAATGCTGGACTTTTCACACAGCATCATCTAGCCCCAAAGTAAGCAAAGCTTGTGTTATGGGTACTAAATCACTGATATACTATTTATATACTTTTTGTTTGTAAATACATACATATTATACATAGGAACACCCAGACCCGAGACAAATATTTGTAGATCATACAAACATTGGTCCCGCGGCGGGGATCGAACCCGCAAGTCGCAGGCGGGCTTTCACCCACTGCGCCACAGAGGTCGTCAACTAGGCATAGGTTGTCTCCTGACGCTGTAGGTATAAAATAAAACATCTAGTACAGTATTATAAGTATTCTAAACTGTATGCGCAAAATGCCAGCAATTCTTGCAAGAGTGTCATATTTTAACAATTTTAACATCCAAAACAAGCATCATTAACTGAATCCCGCTTATAATTTCTCTTGAGTAGTTGATCCCATAATCTGACTGACTCATTGAATAACGAGGTCAAAGCCAAGCGATTTTATACTTTAATTTGAACGCTTTAAAGTTTAAAATTAGGTTTTGTTAGTTTTTGGCAAAGTAACCTCTTTTCATTCACACGTTCTTGGCGATAATGAGAGGATTTTTCGAGTCTTTAACGTGTTGACTAACGATGTTAGTGATTAAGGCTACTGACTGACCACTTAAATTGGAGGTTCAATAGAGTGCTATTCAATTTTATTAATTATATTAAACTTAGATTAATAAAAAATGTCAGTTACAAATAAGTTTTAAGAGCTATTTTACAGAATACCATTCTTGCTTCTTGCATACTTAAACTCAACGAAACAAGAGACAAAAATGGTATGCGAAAATGGTACCGTGTAAATCTACCTTTGAAGATCAACTGGTAGTCCAATATATTAAAAAAATGCAATTGTACAGTGCACTCAATACACATAGGTACGTTTGGATAGAAAAACTGTTGGTAACCGACAAGATTCGAACCCAAGACCTTGGACTATAGACACACTAGATCACCAGTGCTATGCACAGTGTGAAAATGAATGAGAATGAACAACACTAGTCAGGCTCGTTAACATAAATCCGCCATAGATTACTCTAATCGGCAAACATTCAGTGGCTCTTGATAGATTAAGTGCCTGCCTTTGCGCATGCACTCGGTTGCTGTCTATAAGTCCAAAGATTTATTGCTCTACCTTATAATATTAGTGTGAAGTACCTACGTTGTGAAAACTTAATTAGTAAGTACAATCAATAATTATTTTATGTTTACACTTATTTTCTATGGGCTAAAATGTAAGATCGCTTGTTTTTTATTTGTAATCCATACTTAATATTATAAATGTGAAAGTAACTCTGTCTGTCTGTCTGTCTGTTTGTTACGCTTTCACGCCCAAACCGCTGAACAGATTAAGCTGAAATTTGGCATAGTTACAGGTTATATCCCAGGGAAGGACATATACTTTTTATCCCGAAAAATGAAAAAATCCCGAGGGACCGCGCGTCACACCGCGGGAGCGCAGCTAGTTTATAATAAACTATTGGACCCGGGACTTCGTCTGCGCATTGTTTCGTCATACAACACTACCTTGTTCCTATCCAACCCATGAACACACTGAATTCATTTTTGCATTTGCTGTCTTTGATAAATATAAATAAGTAACCATCTAAGGGGTTGGGTAGTTTTGAAAAAGTAATAAATACGTGTTTCGCTATTATTAAAAAAACTTATTTAGGCATCACAACCCCACAAATAGTCTTTTAATTTATGTAAGTAATAAAAATTGTTCAAAGCATTGTAGAACGGAATGACATCGCCATTTTGAAAAGTCAAAAGTTATTGGTTGTCATGGCAACCTTAGAGCAGTGCTCTTTGTGTCAGAGTACTGCTAAAGTTTTTATGCAAAATTCGCGTTGTCCTTTTGAATGTTTTTTTGTTTTTAGAAACGTTTTTCGGGATAAAAAGTAGCCCATATGCTATTCTGGAGTTATACCTTTCACCTTATCAAATTTCATTGTAAACTGTTTCGTCGTTTGAGCCTGATCCTTACACAAACATATAAACATCCAAACATCTAAACAAACTCTCAGCTTTATTATATGAGTGGGAAGTGGGATAGATAAAAGGATTTAATAATATTAATATTCTTGGATAACTGGATAATATAATAATGTAATAACTGCAAATTGAAGAAATTATACAAGGTGTACTAAAACAGCTCTCGAAAATCTCTAGATATCGTAGACTCTACTGTTCCTCTACGACGCGACGTAGAGGAAAAATAAATATGTTTCCCGATGGAAGCTTTTATATTTTTAGTTTTAAATTAAAAAAGCAATTAATTACGTTGTTTTCGGCAAATCACTTAGATTTGACAGCTTCAAGCAGCGTTGTCGATAGTTCGATAGTTTGTCGTAAACAGTCTTAATAAAAAAAGGCTTTCAGAGGTTCACCTTAGGCTTCAACGGCTCGCAAGCTTCGTAGTCGTAAGTCTCCGTAGTTATCTTTATACACCCAGTATATTCGCAGTAAAAAACAAATATAAGTAAATACAGCACGACTATCGGTAAATAGGGACTAGTTAGGCTAAAGTTATGTGCTGATTACGCTTATACATAATCGTTTGTACATAATGTTCGTTTGCGGCTTCCACACAATATATGAAATCGATAGAAATATTGCTTGTCCTCTGTTAGCTTAGGGTTTTATTCAGTTATACAACGATATAACAAATTAAATCGTGTGTTTTTGAGTTTTGCGCTATATGTTTAGTTTTTATGTATATATTTTTTTATATTTATTCACAATACACAAATTTTGAAAAAAAAGCATCTGGAATAAGTAAGATCTGAGATGTCTACCGCACCTTGGGGATACAGTCGTGAACCTGCTGTGTTTACACAAATTTTGAAATTTATGTTAAGAGTTAACGTTAAATTGTTACTATTATTTTTACCTATTTGCAATATCCATGTGTTAATTTAGTTTTAAATTATACCTTGATATATTAAAAACTCTACATCAAAAACCTTTGAGAGTTTCCCACACAATTCTGTGGAGTCCCTAACACTTATATTTTTTGGGTATTAAAAACTTAGGCCTTTACATCTATATTAGATGATTTATACAGCGTCAGGAGGCAACCTATGCCTACACTTAACGGGACGCTGTAGTGCCTGGGACATTGTTTTGAGATGGAATAGGCTTGCCCAGCACCTAAACCATCCTCTCAGCTTAATCAGCCTGGTCCACAGGAAAGACAACGTCAATACGTGTGGAGCTGACTAAGCTGCGGGTTTCCTCACGATGTTTTCCTTCACCGTTAAGAGCACGTGTTAAAGCGCATATAAATTTTACGAAACGTAAAATCCATTGATGCACGGCCGGGATTCGAACCCGTGACCTTCGGATTGAAAGTCGAGGTTCAACCCCATTCGACCAACACGGCTTTTGGGTATTATGAATGATATAAAACTGCCCTATACATGTATGCAGACATTTTTGGATACGTGTTGCATTGCTAATGGAGTGGGTGTTGCTATTCCCGTCGCATACTAGAATTGGCGACCCACTGTCTTTCTGTACCTCATATCTAAGAGAGTTTTATTTAACAATATTTTGCCAAGAGCAGACAAGAAATAACCCATCATATGATCGAGGCTTACGACTATAATTACATCTAGTTCACACCAAGCGACAACTCTATTTTACTGTAGGTCTGGTCGCTACTTATGGTAAGTAGCGACCAACTCTGGTGATGTTTGCCTACCTGTCTACCTTAAAGACTTTGAAGCTGGGATCGAAAATTTACGTGCCCTCATGGACGCACTCTGTTGATAATGTCATTAGCAGTCACCCATACACTTGACCGCTGCTTTTCTTCAATGATCTATCAAAAACGACTAAGCTACACCGAACGTTTCAGTTACCTAGGTAATTATAGTTTTAAATGTTTTAGACTATTTTTACTGAGCTATCGACTGTAACAACATCAACCTAGCTCCAATAAAAGCACATTAAAAAGCGTGTCGCAACATCAAGGTACGCAAACAGCAATACTGTTTGTTTGTTCAACATACTAACAAAGCAGGTAGGCGACCTGTTTCGTTTTATTATTTTTACTGTTTTACGGCCTGTTAAATTTTAGACTAGCCGTTCAATTTTGTTCCGAATATTATGGAAAGATATAAGCTGCTCGACTTCTGTGACGCAGTCAGCGAAGGCCCAGGAGAAGGCCAAATAGAGAACTACCTAAACCTTAAGTGACATGAGTCACTAGTACTTTTGAGCCAGTGTGATGAAAGGATTTTAAGTGATTTCGAAGAGACTCTTTTTTCACTTGACACAAGTTTTCGAAAATTTTAGGTTCTACGAAATGCCGGTTTCCTCTCGATATTTTTCTTCACCGGTTGAGATTGCTGGCTTAGTGCACTATAATTTTTTGTATAGAAAATCTTTGGCTCATTACCGGATTTTAACCTACGTCCTTAGGATCCGAGTTCGGGGATGCTCTAAGCCTAATAAGCTGGTGAATTGATGATGCAGTATTGACGTCAGTTATACCTGCTGCCTGAAATCGTTAGCCCCCACACACTTCCAATATTGACGTCAATACTTTTGCATTATTTTAAGCAATTCGTTCAGCTACCTATTACCGCAAAATTTAGTTTAAAGCTAGAATTCATATAACGTTTCCAAATTAAGAAGTAAGGAGGTATGTACTTTGTGTTGGCAAACTAGGTAATATATAGATTTAATTTCAGTTTGCTTGTTTATCAACATAAAACATAAACTCCATAGCACAAACTCACCTGAAAATAGGCAAAAAAACTTAATAGCTACCACTCACCTGAAAAAATAGGCAGAAGCACACCCATTGATAATACTTGTAGATTTTCTTATCGTTCATGTCCTCTTTGCCGTCCTTCTCGCGGCTGTTCCCAATCCCAGGGTACGGCACTTCTACCCCCACCTTCTTGTTGAAGAAACTCTTCAGGGTGTAGGTGGAGTGGATCCAACAGTACGTATTCAACACGTCTTCAGGGATGTCCTTCGTATGGATGCAGTCTATAGGGTTGCCCACGTATTGGCGAGTCGTCACAATCAAACTGAACGATATCAGCAGGATCACTGTTATAGAATAGTGCAGCCTGAACACCGGCGAGTCGATATGAACATAGTTTACCTTAATAAGATTCTTCAACCCGCGGAACACGTCTAACATTTTAAACGTTTGATCTTATGGTCTCTGAAGTGCGGTCTCACTAGCATTATTTAACTTATTGTTTTCTAAGCACCAATTTAGTTTCACTAGGTTCGTAAGGCACTTTTGGCAGTTGTCGATTGCTCACATTTCAATCAAGTTGGTGTAATTTTTTTGGTATTTTTATGAATTTTAGCAGCGAGTGGGCTTGTGTCATGTTTTCTTCGTTTCATTGTGTAGCGTTCATCGGCCAGCGTCCATGTTGTGGCGAGTAGTCGCCGCGTCTACTCAATTTTGCGAGCGCGATGTAAACTATTCGGGATTTCTTCTGAGAAATATGTAAACTAGATTAGCGGGTCAGTGTTGCGCGATTTATGAGTTCATCTCGCGGCCGTGATGACGGAGCACCTCGTAGGTTGTAATGAAAAGTTTAATTGGAAACTAACGAATTTGAATACACTAAAATCCCTTTAATGCATTGCATTTTATTTTGCGAGAATATAAGCAAAAATATTTTAAAATTCAAATTGATGGCTCATTTAGTTAAGAGCTCTAACTCAAACGAGGCAGTTAAAACGGAAAAAAACGAACACCAAACTTTAAAACGTTTCAAATAAATCTCAAAATATCAAAGACCACCTCACTCCGCTGTCATCAGAGTACAAACTAAATGCCGCGTTTAAAAGTGATTTTATGTTCAGCATCACAAAGCTCTCCACCCAAGGTCTTTGCTGAAGTACAGAAGGCCGTGTGATGATTCATTCATAAAGTACAAAGCCCGATATAATTTTCGACGAAGCTCTTTCAACTTGTAAATATTTTCTGTAACATCTAACGCTGTCACAATAACTAATCATTATGACTGCTGCTCATGAAAATTCACCTGGCGTTTTCTGCAAGCGATTTAGTATCCTATGTCATCGTGATAAGAATCAAGTTTTGGCCATCTTTCTGATGTGAAAAGAGTTGTAACGAGAGTGTATTGTTTTAAAAATAAATGATAGTTATGAATAAATTAAGATAGGCCTTGAAGATATTATTGAAATGCTCAGTTTTGTAATCATCACATCATTATTTTTTAAAACAACTGAAACCAACAACTTCTGCGTTTGAAAATTATGAGGAAATAACAAGATCGTTTAAAATAGATAATGTTTTGTCTTCCACCGAACAATACATCAGTGTTCTCTGTATTTTGTAAAAATGGATCATTTTTAAAAACTCACATAATTTTTACTCGAAATAATTCGTTCTATCGACGAACTTTACGCAGTAGGTATACTTTTATACTTCATTCCAATTATTTTTCGAAAAACTACAATCTATTAGAAATATCTTTTAAACATTTCATACAAATTAAAAATAGACCTCAAAATGGTCAAACAAATTCTACTATCCGTTTGCATCAAACAATCAAAATCCAAAAACAATGTCAAAATCTAGGAATTCCAGGTAGGTATCCTATATACTCGTAGAATCAAGGTATTCTGCATTAGTAGTTTAACAGTGATTGACAGAGCAATAGTATCGAATATCTAAACACGCGGAATGGATTCCGACGAAAGCACATAGGAGTGACGACCACTTAAAGCTTTTTGCAACATCAAAGGAGGAATAATCTGTCTATTTGAAAGAAAACGGTAAGATGCGTTTTAGGAAGAACATTTCTACGAAATTGTGGGTGAAACTTTTTACATGACTTATTTCAATATTGTTTTTACAATGATATCTATACAAAGACCGCATGGTTGTTGCCTTAATATTAGATGAAAAAAAAAACCATTTGATATTTTAAATTTATGATCCATTGGTTTGATTCACAAACGGGTAAAAAAAAAAACTTAAAATCATACTAGACATAGCTCAACCAGATACCAGATGGATAAATTATACAGAAAAGATTTTTGTAATAAACTCATCCAGTAAAATTTTACTACCGAAGACGACTGTTTATCGATTACTAATAAAAATATTATTAGCTGTCATAAATTTAGAGCGGCCGAATGTCATTTGTCAAATTTAAGTGGTCAAAGGAGGCAGGAAATCATGCGTTCCTCTGTAACGATGCGAATAATTTACGAGCGCCTCTTCAAAGAAGCCCTCTCAGGGAAATTTATATTTTTTAATTTCCTCGCTGTCATATTTTATAGTGCACCGTTAATTTTGGCTAATCGCCTTTTGGGTCAAGGGCACTTGAGTCGCTGTTTTTAGAATTTAGTGCAAGATTTGTGGGTTTTTGAGATTCTAGTTTGATAGTTAGTTTTATAATTAAAGATTAGATAAAATTTCTAGTTGCTACTAAATTTTAATCTTTTTAATTAAGATGCATCGTTATTTTCTTAATTCTGTTAAAATCATCTAGCTTTACTTTGTTAAAAAAAAACTTCGTGAGTGTCGTGGAACACTCGGTTGGAATGAAGTTTCAACTTTGACTTTTGGCATTTGTCAAATAAATTATTTATTAAAATCTTTCTTCCTTACTGACAATGTAACAATCTATGGACTCTTTCGCGACTGCGCACTGTGACGATTTGACATATACATATACTGTGACTCAAAAATCTAACACATTTTTTCGTCTAGACCCCATCCGATACCGTACGAAAAGGAACTTCGTTCCAAAAAATACCGTTTAAGATAGCAACAAGAACTTTAAAACCTGTGTTAAAAATTGTACAATTAGTACTGTGCAAACCACAGATAATCAGAAATAAGTCATATCCGTGGTGCGTATTTGAATAAATAAAATTCAAATTCGATACTTATTATTAATTTTACTTTCACTGATCATTTTGGAACAACTCATCCAATTTCAGCAACGATCGAAAATCTTTGTATAAAATTCAGCTTCGAAAATACGTATGTGGTTAATTACAACATATTAATTTCATCATCTTTCGTGCAAAAAATATTACAAAATAAAATAATAAAATGAAATAAAAATATGATACCGTCGTAATCACAAAGCTAAATGTATAATTAAATAATTTTATGTCTGCTATCTTTTATAATGACGCAAATCTTTCAAATGATGTCGTAAAACTTATTTTTTAATTGTGGTCATTTATTTGCCTCATGGTCGTACCTGATGACGGCAGCTCCTCAATGTGATGACAGTAAATTGAAATTATAATCCAGGCTAATCATTCCACCATCTGTTCCTCCTATCAAAGGGACGACACTGGGGATGACACATCGTTTGAGACTCGTGATCTTCAAAATTTGGAGTATTGTGATATTGTTAACAAAATCTTAGATTTACAGATAAAAACTTCATTATACATCATTTAGGTAGCTACATGATTTCAAGAGTCAAGAGGCAGGCTATGCCTGCAAACGGGACGCTGTAGTTTACAGATAACATTGAGACATAGGAAAAAATTCAAGTTGCACCAAAAAATTTAAAGTGCCGGCTAGAATGAAAAATATTATATCTTTTTTCAACACACTTGCTCATAAAGTGGCTCTATGGTCACCGAAATTAGGCACATAATGACACCCATAATCAAACTGTGACTTTTTCATTACTAATAACTCACTAGTGAGTAATAGATTATTTTTTAATTTTATTGATTGAGTTGCTTTGTTCTTAAAAAAGTTTTTATTCAGAAAAAAGATCGTGTTCAATAGAACAAATAAATAAATGTTCCTATTGCTTCCTCATTTCATGCAACTTCTTATTTAAATAGATAATTTTAACTCGTACGTATGTTTAATTAATAAAACTTTTACTCAAATATAACTTTTGTTTTCTCTGTAATAAAAGAAAACTTTAATTTCCCTATTACCATACTATTTCGAAAGACATCACAAGAAGAAGAAACACATACACATGAGTGCTACGGCGGAAAATATTGTAAGGAAATTATGATACTTACTAATGTTAGATGGTGATGGGCAATCTGTCAATGTTTGTGAGTGTGGTTGGATGTTTGTTTTTCAATCATTGCACCACACTTCTTTGAAAGAACTACACGACAAGAAGAATGGGTAAATTGTGGATTTGAATAGTATATAGGTAGGGTTGTAAATGCTGTTTCCACACAGCAACGCGGCAGCTTTTTCAAATGTTTTTAACACGCTTTTATTTAAAATGTATCTTCACAAAACACTGCTTTGTTTTTCGACGTGTAAATTATTTTGCTATAATGCAAAAGAGGATGGCGTTCTAAATTGTGGCCTCATCCAATTACGTCATTATACTGAAGTGGTCATTCAACCGGTCAAGAGTGAGTCGGCTCAGCTACGAGGACTGCGAAATACATGACGGACTCTTCCAAATTTTTATTT
This sequence comes from Epirrhoe tristata, assembly GCA_951394285.1. Classification (NCBI taxonomy): domain Eukaryota; kingdom Metazoa; phylum Arthropoda; class Insecta; order Lepidoptera; family Geometridae; genus Epirrhoe; species Epirrhoe tristata. Next base: position 11,999,766 of record OX596139.1, read on the forward strand.
TGTTTTATTATGTTTTCCTATCAAACATTTTTACACACGACAGAACTGAGGTGGTAATTTTGGTTGGGATATTTTTTCCAACGAGTCACACTGTTACTGTCTTGGTGTGACTGGATGGGAATGTTCCCAATTATTTAAACACAGGTTTTATTGATTTAAACACGGTTTTATAGGGGAAGTTGAAGATGAAAGTTGAAATTATGAAAATTTAAACATAACAACTTTCATATTGTAAGCATCTTGTAAGAAACACAAAGATTAACAGGTTACACACACAGAAACAGCGTGCATGAGCATCGAGAGCAACTGCATCTTCTTATTTAGCCCCAAATTCAAATTCATTACAGATATATAAAATCCATAGTAATTAAAAAAAAAACAAAATTAAATCATCACAAAAAAAGTACTTAAGAACTAAACTTAAAACTAAAGAAAACATACGGAGAGTGACCTACGGTTTCAAAAGTAAGCAGAGCGTTTGTTAAAAATTATAATAAACTAGCTGACCCGCGCGACTTCGTCTGCGCATGATTCATTTTTTATGCGCAATTTTGTAATTTTTTTGTGTCATAAGAACCTTCTCCTGACAATTACAAACACAACAAAAATAAAATCGTGAAATCGGTCCAGCCGTTCACGCGTGATGGCGTGACCAAGGTATATAGGGATTCATTTTTATATATAGAGATAAAATGGCGGGTTGCCTTCGTGAGATAGAACCAATGTACCAATAAATCCCTTTTCTGTCGAAAGTCTTGGCGAATGAATATTTCTGTATAATTGTCCGCAGCGTGCCAGCCGCTGATGAGGTCACAAGTGGCTGCGGTTCTTCAATTGTTCCGCTTTTTCATGTTTATTTATTTACTGAGCCTCGCTGGATCAGTGGAGGACTTTTAGATCGGTTCGAGTCCCGGTCGTGTAGGTATCTATGGATTTTGCATACCGAATTTAACTCGCATAAAATCAAGACTTTTCTCGAAGGGGGATGTGGAAGAGACCACAAATTTCCACTTATTGCGATCCTGACAAAATTTCGCTTCGTTCACTCTCAGCATAATTACTCTTCATACAATTTTTCCGGTAATTATATGCGTTCAAAATTATCGTACTAGCCAAAAACTACAAATAAACATGAAAACGCGCTACACGCCATGTTCCCAAATCTTAATTTAGCAAGTTATATTTCAATTTAAACTTAACCATGTCGAAATACAATGTGGAGGTGTAATTACAATAGTTTAGAAACATTTAGTTCAGGCGTACAACTTCTCATTGAGTTTAAAATGCTATTCAGGGTTTGTTTTAGCAGTTTTTGGTATACTTTTAAAAAGCCTTGAAGATTAACAATATTATTATCTTCAAGACTTTTAAGATTTATTAATACAAGTGTACAATACGCACACCCAATCTTTAGCTATCTGAAGTAGCTGCGCAATACCCATTTTTGATAGCGCCTCGCTCACTCGCTTAGTTTGTTGCATCGTGCTTTCTCGCTTACTCTACCAAACCTGCGCAACCGTTTAGTGCACCTAACATCAGAGAGACAAAGATCGATTGTGCGTATTGTACCCAGGTACTTAGCTAGATGGTGACAAATATAAAATTAGATAGCTTAGCGCTATCGTTTCCATTTGTGCTCTGAAGCACCAAATTTTCTGATTCATATTATTAAGATAATTAAAAAAAAAAAAAAAAACTGGACATTTTCCACACAGCATCATCTAGCCCCAAACTAAGCAAAGCTTGTACTATGGGAACCAGATAACTGATATACGACTTATATACTTTTTGTTTGTAAATACATACATATTATACATAGAAACACCCAGACCCGAGACAAATATCTGTAGGTCTCACAAACATTTGTCCCGCGGCGGGGATCGAACCCGCAACCTTCTGCGTCGCAGGCGGACCTTCGCCCACTGCGTCACAGAGGTCGTCATTCGTCAATTTCCATGTTTTCTTTACGTGTATGGCGTATTGTCACGACCCTAAGAAATGTATAAGCCGCATGGTGTCGACACCATGTATGTAATACTTAAGCGTCTTGTTGTGTGTAATGCCTCAAGGAGCCCCTACAACTGCTCCGGAAGGAACTATCGATTATCATGATAATCTTATAAAAACTACTCCAAAGCCGGGGATTTCATTCACACTTGAAAAAAGGGTTTTCTTTGTTTTTTAAGACATCGGTTGGTATTGAGAAAGGTTATATTTCTGCATAATTATGTTTAAAATTTAAACCTGGTGGGCGATGTGTGTTGTACAGGAAGAGGAAAGCCTAGAAAATACTGGGACTACATTGTAGACATTTTGAGATGGGCTAGGTCAACAGAGTTTGTCACACCATTAAATAATGAATCATGGTAATAGAGATTATTGTTTTTTTTTATAGAATAGAATAGAATAAACATTTATTTGGCACAAACACACACAAGAAAGCACTATTTAAATAAACTATGATGAAAAACCAACAATAGAATAGAATAGAAGTAGGTAGGAAACATCAGATATAAGAATTAGAACGTTTTGAAAACAACTTAAAATTCACAAAGTAGGTAGAAAACATCAGACATAAGAATTAGAAAATTTTGAAAACAATCCAAAATTAACAAAGATGAGTCTACCTACACTACCTATTGAGAACATAAAGTCAAGGGTACAAGACCTATATTTAATTGATTTATAATTAATTGATGTCTTTCAAACGGTTCGGGACGCTTTCCACCTTTTAACTAGGTATTTCAGTGACTAACCAACCACACTCATCCTGAAAGATCCATGAATCAACTCACATCGCATCTTTAAATAACCTGAAACTGCACCAGAGAGGTCCCTCATTAGTCACTGCCGGAAACTCAAGCTATTTGGCAGAAATTTGAATTACGAGCTGTGTTGCCAACTACTTGACTCATAGTTTACCCGACATATTATTATCTAGAAAATATATAAAGTCTTTCTCTCGTATAACCTACTCAACTTTTAGAAAAAAAAATTGGTTGTCTGTAAAGTCGGTTTACTGACGATTGTTGAACGTGACAACGCAAAGGCCGATTGTGCTTCTTTGTCGCTCGTTCCGCGCTCTCGCTTGCACTTCAAGCCTTACATGGAACGCCTCAGGTAACGCCTCGAGGTAACGCCGCATGACGTCAAGTTTTTTCGTGCGTGCAGCCGGCTCTATCGAATTATAAGACGTTGTCACGTCAAAAAAAAATATTGTTATATATGATTGAAATAGATGGCGAATGTATTTGGTACGTCTAAATAACTTAAGCAAAATAGAGTTTTATTATTTCCGAAAATAAAACCATTGCTTACAATAAATCAATATAACAATGATGATTTAATAATTTACAGTCATAAACTTTACGTTACGCCTTTTCACAAATCTAGCTGTATTTACAACAATCCCAGTTTTATTGAGCATAATGTAAACATAAACAATCTTTAAACTACCCGCCTCCGCTAGAGCTAGCCATAAATTAGCTTAGTTGGCAACACCGTATCTAATGATGATGTCGATGATTCAGTTGTCGAATAATATTAAATAGCTTTCGAAGAAACACTTCGCGCGATGACGACCATGATTATTTATATAATTATGTAAATAAACAAATATTTTACAACTTTTCATGATGATTGGGAGGTGAGTGGTGAATTAAATATATCTACGCTTATGATGCCTGCGGAGTCATTATGGTATAAAACAACTATATTTTCAACACACTTGCTCATAAAGTGGCTTTATGGTCACCGCAATTAGGCACATAATGACACCCGTAATCAAACTGTGACTTTTTCATTACTATAACCATATATATAGGATGTAATAGATAGAACTTTAGAGTAATTTGAGCGTCTCCACTTTTCATTACATTCATAGACAACTATTGATATGTTTTAAACGTAGAATAGTGCTGTATATTTCTTATCGATAATCACATTAAAAAGTATTTAATAAATTTTTAGAATTGTCTATTCTATAGGTATTCTTTTATTACTGTAGAACGTAATAAAATTGTAATTGCTATAAAGTTTTATTATTTTGGTTATAAATAAATAATGCTGGACTTTTCACACAGCATCATCTAGCCCCAAAGTAGAAGAGCTTGTTCTGGTAGGTATGAAAATGAAAAAAAAAAATGAAAATGAAAATATTTTTTTTATTACAATACTCAACATATTACAATACTCAGTACAATAACAGAAAAATAGGTAGGAACACAGTAGCAATAATAATCATTAGATATTACTACCTTACCTATCAAGTGATAATCATAATAAGTGATCAAGTGATAGTAACCTACACAAATATATAAATATTCATTATTTAATTTGTAACTAATACAAAGGATAGGATATATTCACGTTTTATACAAGGCTGGGCCCAAAAGTCAAAAGTGCCGGCCAAGAGACTTGGTGCTATATTGAAAATTACTTTGATTGACTTCCTCAATAGTCACAAACACAAACATTTGCGTTTATGGTATTAGTAGGTAAGCAGGCACTTAACTTGTAGATACTTTATCAATGAACTGCTTACTCGATCTTCGTCGTTATTTATGGCAGAAGATGTATTTACATCATAGTCAGCTTTCGTTTTTTAGGTAATTTCTGAAAATAAATAATTGGATATTAACTTTGTAAGGTAGGTACATAGTGTAAAATTAAAGATTTAACCGATTAACTGACTGCTTACTTAGTATTCCTCGATATCTATAGCAGTATTTGTAGACGCACTATAGCCAGAATGTCTAGCTACGAGCTTTCTTTTTCTGGGTAATTTCTGAAAATAAAGAATCCATTACTGAGGGTAGGATCCGTATCCAGTTATCCAACTTTAATTCATCAAACGAACCATTGAATTGAGCTTAAATAAAAAAACCAGCATGAAAAATGGTTTGTAAATATTGTGGGCACTGCATATGAATGCAGATTTTTTCGTCCATATCCTTCACGATAACATGATTTTTCAAAGAGTAAGGAACATATTCTTGTGTATTGAGTAGGACTCCATTCTTCGCCTTTCCTGATATTTTTGATCCACGATTTTTTTAAATCTAGGTCAGCTGGAAACCTATTTCCAGAAAGTAAAAATGAAAAAGTTAATAGTTATGTGCCTAGTACCTACACAAAAAAAAATTATTAATATCGATAAATATGTCGACACAACTACAGCACTATTGCGTAGCTATGGAGTACAAGAAATGTCAAAAAAGGAATGTAAATTTCGCTAGATCGAAAATTCTAATTGAGATTATCCAAATACACGCGTGAAATCGATGTAAAACGATGTTAAATGATGCAATGATACAATGTTTGTAAAATAGCTTCCGTAATTCTAAACACAAACGTATTTTTCACTGGTATGACTTACCGATGAAAATAAATATTTGCTTCATTCTCCCTAAGCACACCCAATCTGCTTCGACATTGTGGAGCAGCACAAGGCATCATTGCCAAACTAACACCATATCACAAACACAGTCCAAAAAAAACATTCATTTAGGAGAAAACCCGTAATTTTTCACCGCGAACTTGGTAACCAGCTGGTTAGTAAACAAGAAAGCTCTGGTGTCAGAGTGGCGCGCTGCGTAAAAAATCGCACGTAAGTATCTATCGCGACCGCTCTTTTTAGCTCAGGCAAAATGGGCCATAGAGTGACGAGTATGACAGAAAATGTTCATAGTTCAACTTGAAATGCGAAATCTATCTGTACCAAAAAGGTACCATGCTAAATCTATGACTATAACTCACTAGTGAATAATAGATTTTTTTTTTAATTTTATTGATTGAGTTGCTTTGTTCTTAAAAAAGTTTTTATTCAGAAAAAAGATCGTGTTCAACAGAACAAATAAATTAATGTTCCTATTGCTTGCTCATTTTATGCAACTTCTTATTTAAATAGATAATTTTAAGTCGTACGTGTTTAATAAATAAAACTTTCACTCAAATATAACTTTTGTTTTCTCTGTAATAAAAGAAAACTTTAAATTCCCCATTTTGTACGTGGCAGAATAGGCGCAAACCCTGTGCGCGGCGCGGAAATATAGTCTGTGGCCGATCGCAATGCGCGCGCATAGGAAAACTGATTCATTTTTCCCGCAATAGCGAAACATTTTTCACAACTCGTTTTCACTGTTTGAAATTAGTTTTTATTGTTATTTTATTCACAAGTGTGTTGAAAAACGTCGTATGATACACGTGTGTATTGATGATTACCTTCCTCGGCTATATTAAGACCCTCGCCGATGGCTCGGGTCTCAATTATTTGCCTCGGCGGTAATCACCAATATTACACACTAGTACCATAATGTACTATTATATTAGTGTTGATTTTAACTCGGATTGAAAGTCGAGGTTCAACCCGATTCGACCAACACGGCTCCCAACCCCATTCGACTTTCAATCCGAAGGTCGTGGGTTCGAATCCCGGCCGTGCATCAATGGACTTTTCGTTTCGTAAAACTTATATGCGCTTTAACACGTGCTCTTAACAGTGAAGGAAAACATCGTGAGGAAACCCACAGCTTAGTCAGCTCCACACGTATTGACGTCGTCTTTCCCGTGGGCGGCTGATTAAGCTGAGAGGATGGTTTAGGTGCTGGGCAAGCCTATTCCATCTCAAACATTAGTTTTGATTTTAACTGAATGATATATTAGGTTAGATATAATAAGTAGGTATGCTACAAATGTCACCTTTCATTTAGTCACTGTAATTCATTTCATACCGTGTTAGGTGGTGTTATTTTTTTTAAAATAAGCCATACAAAAGTAACAGCAGTCATTGACCGAAACGTTACATCAAAGTAAGTAAACCATCAGACTTTTTTCCGGTTAGAAGAAACACTTCATCTCCATTCCAATCAATCGTGCAGCGTCCATTATGGCCGCTACGAATAAAATATTATGATCCAATGAGTGACGTCTAACTTTTCTATATATAAAACTGTTGCTTCACTGACTGGTCAACACCTAAGGGCTTCCGTGCTACGGGCACGTTAAACTGTCGATTCGCGTTCTTTTTTTCGTTCATTTGATGAATATTCGGATGCCTCTTACTACGAGGTACATTGTATTCAATTCGATAAGATTAACGTTAAAACACGGTTCTAACTTAGGACCAAATATTCCAAACTGAAAAACTGGCCCTTGAAGTCAGAAATTGTAGTAAGACAGTAGACACATCTGAATATTCATCAAAGGAACGAAAAAAAGAACGCGAATACGACCCCTGGCTGTAAAGTTTTTAAGCGATGGCGGAGGTTTCAGGTGGCTTGAAAACTCCTTCAAAATTGACTTATACAAAACAGTTTGCAGCCTACAGAATTCGCCTATAATAGAGATCCCTGTGACATGGGTTTCAGAAAGAACGAGTGCTATACCATGCACAACACTCATCCCTGAACAAATCAGCTCATGAAAATCAACATAGAACCTCCTTTTTTTAAAGGCGGATAAAAAGATAAATATCTCCTAGGTTAACTGTTGGACTGATATGCAACGCGCACTATTAAAGTTTACGAAGTTCAATTTAAAGCGTGCAGATAAATGAAGTGATAGGATTTTTTCTATTTCCTTCTAGAGAAGTACTAAAAAAATATATTTTGTAGTAAAAATACTTTTGTCTCATTCGGTCTTCTTACTCCTACGGCCTGTAAAAAACACATTAATAAATATATGAAAACTAATAGTCCTTTTCAAATAGGAACGTAACAAGGCCCTTTTATGTTAATTTCTGAAATAAAAAAAAAAAAAATTAAAATCCTTTTATTTGATGTTGTATCTTTTAGTATTATTAATAGATTTCATTTATTTAAAAAAAATATTGTTGTACAGCGTAAAACGTAAAAGTTCTATGTGTCAGGGATACGTTCCTACGTGAAAAATACTATAGTGATCTAATATGTTCTGTGTCGCTATACAGATCGAATCGAAGCAAAAGCCAGTTTAATCAGCAATCCATGGCCTATTTACGAAAGTGCAGCTTCCCCGGTATCAACAGCGATATTCCCCGCCATAAAACTTGATAACTTCTGTTTTGCAATGCACGCCGGTAATACTCAAATATTTATACACCACTCGTGCGTGACTTCACTTGCAATGGAGGTTCTTTAGAATGCTTCAAAAGACTTACAGATACTTCGATTATAAAGTTTCTTCTTATTATTTTCATAGTAGGTAAGGTTTAGGTGCTGGGCAAGCCTATTCCATCTCAAACAATGTCCCAGGCACTACAGCGTCCCGTTAAGTGTAGGCATAAGTTGCCTCCTGACGCTGTATAAATCATCTAATATAGATGTAAAGGCCTAAGTAGGTAAGGATTAAAGTAGCTCCTTTCTTGCACTTGACAGAATACTTCCGGTTATATGATCCCTGTGTGTGTACGATGTGGACATACATTTTGGACGTTGCATTCGGTTTCACTATTTCAGTAGAATACCTTATGCGATTCATAACTCAAAAAATTATGCTCACTTAGCTCGCTGGTTTAGTCAATCTTATCTACTGTTAATTTCGTACTCTGATCTGTTTGTTGCCAGATTTTTACATAAAACGCTACCTGCAGCTCAAAATAAGGTCACGAGTATAACATTTTGTTTATTTAAATGTTCTGTAAACATTTACAATAAAGAAATATACATTCTCAAAAATATGTTACTTTCATGTTTATACCTGTTGTTAGCCATAAACATAATGATGCGAACGGTTTATACGAAAATAACTTTCGGATCTATCATAAAACCGTACGGTTAATATCGGGGGCTAATGGACCAGTTGCTCAATAACATACCTTATCCAAATCTAACGGCCGGTTTCTCGAACGCAAATCATCTAATCATTGGTCAAATCTGTCATTAGATCAATGAGGACCATGTATTCCAAGTTTAATCAGAGTCAATTTGAGAGAGAGATCAATTCGAGAAACCGGCCGTAATACTTATACAAACTAACTCCTAACCCCGATCGCAGCAAGGTACAAAACATATATTCTATACACTTTTCATTCTCTGTTCTCACCTACTCGTAAAGCCAGTTGGACAATTTTTACGGGAATGGGTTTTATATTAATCTTGCAGAGAACTTGTTCAATATGGCTGTATCAAATATGGCGTTTTGTTTGAGTTCCAAGATTATACAACTTATTTAATTGTGAGTGAACGTGGGGCAGTAAGCAAAAGAACTAGTGACACGACCAAGAAGTATTTATTTTTTATTTCATTTCATTCATTCGTTCAATGCTAACAAAAAGGGAGTAAAAAGAAAGAATAACCTTATTGGGAAAAGGAAGGAATTAATATTTAAAGACCCGTCGTCATAAGGATGTGCTCCTAAAAAATGATGTTTCCTATTCGTTAAAACTTTATGATGCAAGCAGGATGACAGATATAAGAGAACGTATTAATGTATTTTATTACCGAATTTAGTGGAATATTTTGCGTTCAAACTGACAGACGAATATGGGTGTTTTACTCTCATTTTACCTACTCTTGAAATCTTGAATAGCCTATTATGCTATTTGAGACTACTATCTACACCAAACCAGTGGGATATTCTTAGGCCTCTACATATTTTTAAAGATGATTCATAGGTACAGCGTTCAGGGGCAACCAATACCTTATCTGAACGCTGTAGTCTCTGGGACATTGTTTGAGATTGTGGCTTGCAACCATCCTCTTAGCTCAAACGCCCAAGGTTCGCAAAGTGCATACCCAGATATCGGAAAATACTTTGAAATATAAATTAGCCAAAAATACATCCATTAGAGCAATGGAAAGGCACTCCAGCGCTTTTAGCGTATGCATCGGACACAAATAAACGAGTTAAGAGTCAAAGACTCGATCAAAGCCAAAAGTTGGCCAATCTGGCCATTACTAAGTGAAGTAGTAGTTTTTACATCATCATCAACATCAGCCTCTCTCATCCCACTGGTGGGTATTAATAGGCATCTCTTTGCTTTTGCCATTCGTCTCTATTCTGAGCGAATACAATGCATTATACTCGGGCAAGATCGAGTCAGGGTAGCGGCAAATTCTTACTCACTTACATCTATCTATCTATCTATATCAGCTCACATCCACCCACTGCTGAGTATAGGCCTCCTCATTCTCACGCCACTTTTTTCTGATCCTGCGCCAGTCGAATCCATGGCCTTCCCGCTACCGCCACAATATCATCAGACCATCTGGCTGGTGGTCTGCCTGGTGTTCTATGATGTTCTAAGGAATTGTCCTTCACTTCCGGAGGAGGGCGTTGTTGTCTGCGACACAGCTTCTAAAAGCTACTGCAGGCATCATCGCTTTCATATGCTTTTGTACACATTGTTTGTATTCCTCAATAAATATATTTGATTTGATTTGATTTGATTTGATTATGATCCTCGCGTGGCCACTTACATACATTAGGTAATTATTGAAAAGCCCTAAAACTAAGCCTTTACAAGCTTTCAGGTGGGTTATCGTCACCAGAAATGGCCACTAACTCATACGAACTGAACAGTAGATTTACAGGGCGTTGGTCAAAGTTTTCTGTTTGATTAGACGGTAAGTTTTACGGTTTAAGTACTTGTTCCGGTAAGTTGAATTTATATCAATAACTTGGACTGAGAATTGGAAAAGTTAGACTTATGTTCTGAACATTTTTATGGTTTGCTTGCTTACTTTCAAGTTAGCCACGGGCTGGCGGCTCTTAAGATTTTCAAATAATAGTAACACTGACCTTAAATATTTTTTTAAGACACGATGCTACCAAAACAAAGCGCCATGGAAGAGTATCAGTTCAAATAGGACGTTTTAATTTTTCACAGCGAGCATTAAAAATAAAGCGAGTTTCGTCAGGGTCATACTTCCAAGCTACCCCAATGGGATACTTGCATGGGGCTGGAATATGACATCATTTTATTAACCGACTTCAAAAAAAGGAGAAGCCAAGCCAACTTTGTATTTACATCTAAGAAGAAATTACAAAAGAACTTGGGTACAAATTTTTTGTTTTATAATCGTAGATAGTCATTGTTTCACTTGGCTGGCACCGACTTCAAATATAATTTAACATAATAATTAATTAATTGAATTTGTAAATGATTATTGCATGAGTATATTCTTATTTTTTTCTTTTTAGTGTAGGTAAGTAGGAGGTTCTTAGTGTCTGTTTGTGTTCTGCGAAGTCAATTTATTTTGTTTTTCTAAAATGTTTACTTATTAAGTACTTTTAGGTGTAAGTTTGTAAGTACAGTACATCCTACTATACCTAACCTACTATTAGGTATAGTTTGAAGTCGGTTATTAATTTTTTCAAAAAATAATTTTATAAAAGGTTCTCCATACGCTTTAAAAATAAAACTTTTTACGTAAATTTTATTCACGTAAGTTACTTACGTAATTAACTTGAGATTAATTTACAAACGTAAACACTCTTTTGGCCGCCTTAAGCGGCTGTTACACAAGGAGAGTTTCTCGCATGCGAGCGCGATTTTTTCTAGGCAATAATGGTCGCCTAGTAATATAAACAAATGCCTCGCGTCCGAGAAACTCTCCTTGTGTAACAGCCGCTTTACACTTGTAACTACTCACGAAAGTTGCCTACCTGAGTAAAACTTACAAGTGTAAGGCCGGCCCTAGATGGCAACACAGAACAAATTGGATCGCGCGCGGTTGCGTAAACTATGTGAGTAATTAAAAAAAAAGAGTAAACTGTGACGAGTGTTCTGATAATGTTCGAAAAAACGTAAAAAAAAACTAAGTGGTTCCGTAGATTATTTTAAGGTTCAATGGTGAAGGACGAACGTAAATAGAACGCGATGAGACGAATTTAAATAGTTCGGCATCTGCTGTCTCTTAATCTTTCTTGAGCTGGGTTGAGACAACCCACTCTACTTTTAATATTATCTACTAATGGTGGCAGCATTCATTGTGGCTTATCAATGAGGTTAAGTAAAACTACAGAAAAACAATTGCTTACGGTAGGTATAAGTAAGTACTTAAGTAAATATTAAAAACTTCGTGTTACAATACTGTTCTATCTCCGAATTATCAATAAAATATAGGTGAATTTTGTGACAGCTGAAACAGCAGGGAAATAAAAATACTATTAAACTTTCAAAAACACATAACTCTATAGCAACGATTGTCACTACACTACGATAGTGTCGAATCGGTCCTATACGTCACCATTTTTTTCACAAAACTTTTAAAGTTACAGCCAACAAAAATACCTATCCGATACAGATTTCACAACTATCGAGTTGGGTTGATCGATGCTGCCCGCAGATTTGGCATCCGATCATACGATTGTATCGTACATCACTACAATGTGGATCTTGTATTCAAAACTCCGTCGGTCGGTGAACTCGCCAGTTCAAATTCAAATTCTATTCGATTGTTCGAATTTTGAAATACAGTTGAATGATGGCTGTGCATTTGGCCAGACATTCGGCCTAGAGATAGACTTCGGGAAATATGATGATTCGTATTGAAATGATCGCTTGAATCGAAGTTGATTCATTTTATTCGATTGCGTCAATCCGTTTCCAAATAAATATAACTTTATGTGTTATGGATATTTACTTCATTCATCTCTTCAGATAAGTCTGATTTGCTTTGAGTAATACGCTTTCGATCACCAATCTCCTAGCCTAGCGTTGCGTTAAAGGTAATTATCATCAGGATTACACCACCCACAAAGCTCAATTCGTTTCAAACAATTAGTAGGTATCAAACTTCTTGAAACCCGATTACAGGCTACGAAAACATCGCAAGCCGGCTTATTTGTTCCTTGAATTATAAATTATTCAGACGTCTCGTACCCAGAAAAGAACAAAGGCAATGCCAGATGCATTCAGAAGCACCTCGAGATCGATGCAGGCGATGCCGGGCTAAATATACGTGACCCCAGCAGGGGCAGGTCATAAGCGACTTTGAAAGACTATCAAATGTCAAAAAATATGAGTCACAATTTGGCTATTCATATTGGGAAAACATTTTCGACACCAAATTGACGGAAAATAAATGTCTTCATTGTAAGAATATTTAACTAGCTGTGCTCCTCTGTTTTATTCCTGGTTCCTCAAGAAAAAATCTGTAAACTTATTGGCCCTTGTTAATAAACGTGGTGTAAAGTTACGCCGGGTGTAACTTAGGAGTAACCTAAGCAAACTAAAACTAACATAAGTACCTACAATTTTTGGTACTTAACACCACGTTTATTAATACGGGCCAATGATAATCACGACATAATATAGACATTCTTATTATATTAGCACGCAAACCCATCGCTTTCTTTTTAGTACGATATTTCAGATCAAAAATTCAGGAAAGAAGCCTAGATATGCGCAAACTTTTGAACCGCAAGTCAAGAAAGTTGGGGTATTAAAGTCCAAGCTACCCCTTTCTTTACCCAAAAAGACAGATGACGTGTAGCTGCGTACGCGCTTGAAATAGCCTGTAACTGGGTTAATACCCGACGCTGTTACAAGTTTTTAACAACAGACGATACACAGTACCTATCAGCGGTACACTCAACTCAAAGAAACGGCCTTTACATCTTTATAAGACACTAGCTATCTTTATAGCCACTAGATGGAAAGACAATTTGGTAAAGGTTGCTGGGAGCCGTTGGGTGCAAGCTGCACAAGATCGATCGCTGTGGAAATCGATGGGGGAGGCCTATGTTCAGCAGTGGACACTGGATGGCTGACATGATGATGATGATGAAGACACTAGCTGCGCTCCCGCGGTGTGACCCGCGGTCCTTCGGGATTTTTTCATTTTTCGGGATAAAAAGTAGCCTATGTCCTTCCCTGGAAAACAACCTTTAACTACTTATGCCAAATTTCAGCTTAATCTGTTCAGCGGTTTGGGCGTGAATGCGTTACAAACAGACAGACAGACAGAGTTACTTTCACATTTATAATATTAAGTATGGATTCACATCAGGAGGTAACATGCCTATATTCAACCAGACGCTGTAGTGCATGGAACATTGTTTGAAATGGAATAGGCTTGCCCAGCATCTAAAACATATTACTCTCCGCTAAATCAACTCCATAAGGAACACAGAAGACGGGCAGCAGCGTCTCTGAACCGTTTGACATCTTACTGCGATCGCCAACCCGCCTGCCAAGCGTGGCGATTATGGCAATTCCTCCCAAATGTTTGGGAGAGGCCCTTGCCCAGCAGTGGGATCCCTACGGGCTACTAAAAAAAAAAAAAAAAAGTAAGATTTAAATGTTGTTGGTGCTAGGTACCTACTACTATAGTAACAGACTTGCGATTATACTTGCCACTACATGACATACCAGCCTTTGATGAAAACAAAGGCAGTCATGTAGCTTGTTTTCAGACATCTAAAGAAAACATCTAACGATAATCAAACGTGTTTCAGTGTAATGCATCCGGTAATTTGGATCACGGATCAAAAACTAGGTTTTGTGTCTAAGATTTATTGCAGTACCCTAAACATAGATGAATAGGTTCCTATTTTTTAACCGACTTCAAAAAAAGGAGGAGGTTATATGTTCGGCTGTATGTTAGGGTGGATCGAAATTCACTTTTTTTGAAAATGGTTTGCTAATAGCAAAAAAAAGGTGTCTTATAGGCTCAAAATAAAGTGTGCAAAATATTATTAGGATCAAGAAAGGGTAAGTGCCGCCGCAAGGTCATTGAACTTTTGCAATATAGGTAATTTTTCATCATTTTGTAGAGCGTCTATGATCATCGCATTTCAAGTTTAATTTGTTTTTAAGTACACTATTCTCTAGATGTTGAGTAGAAAAATGAATTAGAATTTAAGTTTTCACCGCAGAAGTCAAAAATATCCGTAATACATCGATACAAAGTGCGAAGAGAAAACTCGTGAAAATGTTCCCAAAGACGCATGTTTCGAACTTATTCCCACTATTGTTTTTTGACGGAAAAGAAGTCAGGACGATGCAAATACCGAAAAAGAATAAACGGAACTACCAGTAGATCATGGTGGAGGATCACATTTCAATAATAGAAGAGCCTGGATCTGTCTACTTGGGTCATATACCACCGCATAATAGCAGATACTGCTAAGTTATTAGAGAAAGTTGTCAGTCAGATCTTTACTATAAAAATATCGTCAAAAAGCAGCTTGTAGTCATAGAATGTGATGGAACTAACGAAGAACTAACTTAATGCGGCGGTGGCATCATTCGGTTGCTCGAAAAACAAACTGGGAGACCAATGCAGGGGATAATTTGCCTGTTACTATGAACGAGTTGCCCCTTTGTCTTTTTACCATGATGGTTTAACTTTAGGACCACACTCTTACGTGGGGATGATGGGTAAAGCACTTTAAAACTACAAGCTGTTATTATTATATAAATTCTCATTATTATAAATCCTTTCAGAGTATAAGTGATGCCTTGCCTGAAAGTACAGATGATCTAAGTTGAGTGCTGATCAATTTGTTTACATAGAATATTTTTTCTGCGATTACCCATGTTTCAGACGATTTAGCAAAGTAAAATATCTCCTGAAAGGCTGTCACACGCATGGTAGCACGTGCTATTCTTATACGTATTACGATTTTACATTTTCACGGAGATATCGCACCAAAATTTTAAAATTTGTAGTAAAACTTTACGCACCGAGACGTGATTCCTATAAAAAAAACACTCTTCGTGTAATACTGGGCCCAATAGCTCTGTTTCAGCAATTATTAAACTGTAAATATCTCCCACCAAACCTAAAGAAGATAGAAGACCAGTAATCCAAAGAAATAGCTACTTCGCTCATCCTGAAAAACTTCGATAACGGATGAGCGGCGTACGTCCGAAAACTATCAGCTAAATGTTTAATATAGGTATTTTTCAAGTCTACCTTGCCACATAGAAGCTGTTGACTGAATTTTTACTAATTGTAACAAAAGCTCTATGTTTTGTCTGCACATCAAAAGCTAGAAAAAGCTTGATTCAAAGAAAATAAGAATCTCGCAAAACCATGGCCAAGTTTGAGAATAAGAGAGATTTTAGGTCAAACTTAGCTCTGTAGTTTTAGTAGTTTCATAAATGTGATATTTATTTTTTTAGTTAATTATTAAAATATACAGTTTATATTTGTATTTTATAACAAAATTTATAAAAATATCATATTCAAAATAACAATTTCAATGTTAGAGAGTAAGGCAAAATTTCTGAAAAAAAAATTTTTTCAACTTCAATGCGGCAGCATTAGATGTTACTTTAAAAATCTGAAAAAAATCACAGTTTCTATGCTCACTATAATACAACTTTCCCCCACTATTAGCAAACGATTGTCGAAAAAAAATTTTTTTTCATACATTGTCGATCCACCCTACTGTATGTATGTTTTTTTTTTTTATGTAAGTATGTTCACCGATATTTCCGTCAGTTGTGGACCGATTTCCAAAATTTTTTTTTTTGTTTGAAAGGGTATACTCTTATAGTGGTCCCATATACATTTTATTCCTGAGGGATTAATAGTTTTCCCGTAAAACTAAAACAATCACTGAACTTTAAGAAAATTGTGGCCCGATTTCCAAAATTTTTTTTTGTTAGAAAGAGGTATACTCTCAAGGTGGCGCCATATATTTTTTTTTCCTGAGGGATTAATAGTTTTCCCGTAAAACTAAAACAATCACTGAACTTTAAGAAAATTGTGGACCGATTTCCAAATTTTTTTTTGTTAGAAAGTGTAAAAGACACACTCTCAAGGTGGCGCCATATTTTTTTTTTCCTGAGGGATTGACAGTTTTCCCGTAACATTCAAAAAACCTCATTCTCACTACACAACTGCTTATATTGCAAATGATAAAAACAAACAAAATAACCTGTATGACATGAACACGCATCTTTTTGTTGGAAAAGGTGGGTGTGTAACTTTGAGTTCAGACGATTTTCAGTTTTAACCCAGTAAAAACTTAGGCCTTTACATCTATATTAGATGATTTATACAACGTCAGGAGGCAACCTATGCCTACACTTAACGGGACGCTGTAGTGCCTGGGATATTGTTTGAGATGGAATAGGCTTGCCCAGCACCTCAAACCATCCTCTCAGCTTAATCAGCCGCCCACAGGAAAGACGACGTCAATACGTGTGGAGCTGACTAAGCTGCGGGTTTCCTCACGATGTTTTCCTTCACCGTTATGAGCTCCGTTTAACCGTTTAACGCAGTAGTAAGTAGAAAATACTTACTTATGCTTTTGCCTAAACTCAAATGTAATTTAACTATAATTATACAGAATGCAGAGTTGTCATGGTTAGCAGGTACACGCACGACTGTAGGTATCCCCACAAAATAAAGTCGACAAAATCCATCAAAATTGACAAACCGGTCAGAACTAATGTACAAAAATGTAGGTAAATCAAAGATTTGGAAACTTACTTCCATCTTTTTAGAAACTGTAAATTTTTACTTATTTCCTTTTAGTTGGCTACCAACCTTTTTAAAAAGTTTAATAAGGACAAAAAACACTATTCAAAATCGTTTTCCATTAGTAATTCGTTATTTAAACATTTTTGTTGGAGCAAGCGTCGGGCGCCGCTGAAAAAGCATTTGAATAATGAAATCCTATCATGTCTCGCCAGAGGAGAAGATGCAACATCATCCACGATTTAATCAGCCGTTAAAACACTAATTTGTTACTCACTAATGATTCATAATGCAATGATGTGAACCATTGTCTAATATGTGTGTATTTACAAACAAAAAAATAAGTACTTAGTATATCAGCAGTCATCTAGGACCCATAACACAAGCTCTGCTTACTTTGGGGCTAGACAATGCTGTGAAAAGTCCAGCATTATTTATTTATAGACTACCTTCGCATTTACGAACTCGCTTAATCACCATACGCGATACAGACATTTAAACAGGCTAAATTTCATTAACTAAGTATTATTTTCTGTAATAAGTTACACACTGAAAGAAAACACCGCATTGAATCAGTATCTAAGCTGGAACCGTTTGCAAGAGTTTGAATTTTTCAGCAAAAGTGTACTTATCTTCTACAATAATTATAGATTATGTTCTCTTAACTTGGTCAAAATATTAAAAGGCACTGAGTGCTTATTATTCAGAAATGTCTAAACTTCCAATTTCTAAAATTGTATACGAGTAAAGCGGACTATTTTCAGACAGTTATCGCTGGTTGTCGTGTTGGTTCACTCCGGTACAAAGAATACCTACTAAATATTAGCAGAGACGTGAGGTTAATCTTGTTGAGTTCGCAATAGGTCACTCGCCAGTGATTTTAATCTTTGACATTCTTCATCACAATTAAACTATTATTAGGAACCAAAGACTATAGAGGAAACATACCCTATAATAATTTTACAAATAAATTGAAGGATTTCTTTTCCATGGAGCCACCATAAGCTATTATGAAGTTGCAATAATATATAGTTACTGTGTGATATGATAAGGGAATGGTGAAAAAGATGTAGAAAAGATAAAATTGATGAACATTTTACAAATATTTTTGAGATTAGGCTTTTAGCTCAAAGCTGTCTAATAGTAGGTAGTAGTGTTTCTTCTAGATGTCGATCAGTAAATAAAGCGATAAACACTGACCAATTTTCTAAAAAACTTTCGCTTTGACTTCTGCGAATGCATTTGCGTTTACTTCAGACAATTTGATTATCAGAATGTAAATTTCCTTATTTTTTTATCTGGCATGAGCTGTTGGAATGCAAAAATTCCTGCAGCTTATTATTCAAACTAAATAAAAAAGTTCTAAAAATTACAACATAATTATCATACACTCAGCAGCTTGATTGGCTTGTTTTAAGCTACGAGTATGATGCTTCGTAGCGTTTTGTTTCGAATGTATAATATACCTAGGTTATTCTTTTTAAAAAACTAAATCAAATCAATAAAGCATTCTTAATTTTGTTTTTAAACGAATGAATAGGTATTTCCTCTTTCTACCGATTTTTGCGGGGGACGAGGTAGCACACGGACGCATTTTACATACGTATGCATTAAAAAATTACAATACACACTAATTTTTACGCACACTCTTGCTAATTTCGTAAAAATTAATAAAGTGACGTATAAGCACCACGACGGATCTTTAGCTTTCTGAAGTTAGGTGTACAGGTTTGGTAGAGTAAAAGAGATCAAAAATGTTCTGCGCAGCTACTTCAGAGTAATGATATAAGACGCACATGATTTGGAATCGTGTACATTTTGACAGAGGGGAAATACAAGGTAAGGCGCATCCCGTTTAAATGATCTAAAGTGGGCGATAGACGTACAAACTTAAAGTACGCGGCTTTTAAGATAGCGAACTTACTCGGCTCGACGTCGGCGACACACGTGAAGCTTATTCACTCTGTATTGCGATGTCGTCGACAGAAGAAGGTTTAAAAACTATAAAAAAAGACGAAGTGGAAAAGTGTGGGTTAAGAACTGACTTACGAAAAGAGAGCGTTTATCACATGTGAATTTAGTAAGAGAGTTACGTGAAGAGAAGGAAGATTTCCATAAATATTTCAGAATTTCAGGCTCGCAGTACTACCATAAGGACGAGCGAAGGCGGGTTACGAGCAAAATTTCAAACTTGTCGGATCGCCATTGAACTTACTCAGCAATTTTTAAGTACGCGTACTTAGAGTGACACACCAGCGAAAAATGTCCTCGAGCCACAAGTTCGCGAACTTACTCGCACGTCTATCACCCACTTAAGGTACCTAGTTATTTGTATCAAGTTCGAAGTCATTTGATACGGCTGGTCTAATAGTAGGTACATTAGTGCCAGGTGTCTATGGTGCCAGTCATAAATAAGTAGCAGATAATGAACTGTCACACAACTGAAGCTGTGCCAGAAACTAGCTCTCTTTCATAGTAGGTAATTACTTTCTAGACAAGATTGACGCGTGATTGGCATAAGTGGAGTTTTATGAATCCCTTCAGTGGCGCTAGTTTCTACGTGTAGAGATTAATTTGCCTTAGGTTTCGCGCTAGTTCTGAAAAATTCCGCGAACACTATTCATCATCTAGCAGTGAATGGAAAACATGGGAGCATCTCCATCGTTAGAGCGTTTTCACATTAAAATGTATGAAGTAAAATGTATGGAATATGTACTTTCATATTGTCCGGCCCGATATCGGATATCGGATCGGATAATGTGAAAACGCTCTTACAATGTACTTATGTATGGAATAGGTGATCGCAGCAATTCAATACCTACTTAAATAAATGCTTTTTGGCTTTGAGTTTTGAAATGTATGTGACCAGACCTGTGTCTATTCTATACGACTATTGGTATCGTGTAGAACGACTCGCACTTGGCTGGTTTTATATTATTTATTATGACAATGGAGTCGGAGCCTGTATAATCTTTTGACAATCTCCATGCATGGCTCCCCGTGGATTATCTACATCGATAGTGTAGAATAGACAATATCCTGCAAACTGACTTATGGCCGTTTTGTAATCAAACTAATAGCAAATACGTAACAATAGCCACTTAATACCGCATTAAGCCGCATGGCATCTATGTTTACATCGTAAATCTGAAATGACCGAAATACTGGTAGTGTCGAAAATTTGGCCACCAATTTGCTTTAGGACAACTTGAACCTTGTATATATGACATAAAGTTTACATTTCCAAACTCTGTATGCTGGTTAAATTGGCTGGTATTGTTTTTTTTTTTCAATAACCCACCATAAAAATTCATGTGACAGTTGAGAGCAAATTAAGTATGTCAATGTCAAAGTTTTATTAGTGAGCGTCTTCAGCGTACGAATAGAATTATTAATAGAAAAATCGTTAGACACGTGTGCTAAGATTTCTATTTTATCCAGTCAATAAACGTGTCTGCTTTACATCTGCGAAATCAAAAGGAGATAGACTTAATGTTTGTTTCGATTCCATTAAATATTTGTGTACCTACTGGCAGCATTAACCTTTGTTTTTGTCTTCACAAAAGGATCTTTTGCATGCAAGTTTAGTAGATATTCTTTTTCAATCAACTTATAGGTAGTACCTAAAATAAATTTTATATTTATTTATACGAGTATCCAAGATTTATCATTATTTATTCTAGCGGCTTTCCTACACGGCTAGCGCAAAAATAGGTGTTGCTAGAGATAAAAATACTAAATTTCGTGGCGGGTAAACTTATCGACGGACAGACGCAAAATAAATAGTTGTAACGAGTAAAGGCCGTACTTTCTGTAAAACTGATACTTCTTTTAAGCGGATGCTATAGGACAGCCATATTGGCTTAGTGGTTGATGGTAGGTGCTATCGATTTTCAAATTGATGGTTGCGAGTTCAAACCTAGTAGAACACACAAACTAAGAATAACCCACTGGACTAATGGCTGCTTATTGTAAAAACGTAAAACCTTGGTTGAACCCCATGTTGACACATGTCAGAACAAAACTGTTACCATAAAAAAGCATTCTATGTACGAGTACTAAAGATCGTTTTTCTAGGGACAGTTTTTTAGTTAGACTTGGTCTAAACACGGCTCATTTTCTTGTAATAAGCCCCATGATGTCTGATCATTATTCAACGTCTTATTCCTTGACTTCCTAGTAAGCCATTACTCATACAATTTAACTAGTTAACTTCTAAAATAAGTACCTTTTCAAACAGAACAATCGTTTCCTACAATCGATTGATCATGATGATGAATCATAGTGTTATCAGATATTACACGTCATGCTTTCTAAAATTAATATGACGATAGAGATCATGACAGAGATTCTCTCAGATCTTTTCAGCATTCAATAACTAGGTCTTGAACTACCCTCAAGGTACGTAGGTAACGTATAAAATACATACAACCATATTTGGCACAAGTCAATATTTTGCAGAGCATTCAGTACATAAGTCGTGTAAAAATTCGTAAAACGTAAACGTAAAAACGTAAACAGGTTCACGACTGTATCCCCAAGGTGCGGTAGACATTCTCTCAGATCATTTTATGTTACTCATTCCAGATCCTTTGAAGATGTCTAAGGATGGTAGTCAGAGGCATATCCAAACACATATTTGATACATGCCCACATCTTGCAGAAGTTAGTATTCCATACGTGACAGGTTGCAAGCCCATCGCCGCCTATAAGAACACTAACTGGTTTCCTCACGATGTTTTCCTTCACCGTTTAGAGCACGTGTTAAAGCGCATATAAATATTACGAAACGCAAAATCCATTGATGCACGGCCGGGATTCGAACCCACAACCTTCGGATTGAAAGTTGAGGTACAACCCCATTCGGCCAACACGGCTCGTGTAAAAATTCATTACCTCAAAAAGCAATATTGTATCTCACTCAATAACGAGCTCGTAACTATCTTTGGGTACCTACCGTAAAACTCTCAACTAATAACCATGAAAGTTTTTCATAAATCTAGCCATGCATTAAAACAAATGCATCGCCAGAAACTTAAACGTGTCCCATTCATTAGCAAACATGACCGGGTTATAAATACATTCACACATTAATCCAACGATAATAGTTTCCGAATGCTGGAAACACTGCTATTTTGAAAATGGAACGAATTTAAACGGCGAATGAATGGAGGTGAGAGAAGATTGTAGAGTTGTTTGACAGATGCTGGACCATCACTAATCTGTCACTTCGTAATAGACGAATAAACGGTTATAATTTGTATTTTTATGCTTGGAAATACAAGTGTTTGAGTTGTTATTGCGGGAGAAATGTCGCTATCCACCGATAGAAGCTTTTTGACTTCGATTTAAATTGGTTAGTATTTCAAATGTGCTTAATTTCTATAAGTTCACCAAGATTATAGTCTATCATAAACAAATAATAATTCGTTTGTGTATTATAAAGCTACATGAAGTTTGAACTCGACACAAAAATAGACTGTCTGGCGAATAAAGGGAAGCTACTGGTATTCACTCTCGATCCATTTAAGGTGAGGTCGGTTTGAAACTGAACTTTTAGAATAAATCTTAACAATTAAGCGACGGCAGCCGCAAAGTGCCGCGCTGCCGTCGCGCGGTTTGAAAATGGTAGTGTTTTACATTTAGTTTCATGATGGATTTTGATGAAGAAAAAGGATCTTAGACAAAAAACAAAATAAGAAGCCTAATAAAACGTCGCTAGTCGATCAATGAAATGACTGCTGCAGCGCTGCCGCCGCGTGACACTTTTACGGCTAATCGGAAGGCGCTCTAAAAACATTCTTAAAAAATTGTGTAATTCTAAGAGTGAAACATCCTACCGACTAATTTTTTAGATACGAAAGTCGTTAGGATTTATGGACATTTGTTACTCTTTCGCGAAAAAAATACTGAATGAATTTGGGTGAAAGGCACAGAGATTACCTACTAGCTTATAGTCTGGAATTATATTTCTAAGGGTCTATGGATAATACTGCGGAGTGCAGCTAGTCCTTTATATTTTCAAGCATCTAAAGATTGCTCAAAAATTTCGCGAATTTGTTCAGAGGCAAACGGCACCTTAACGAATTAAAAAAATAAACATTTCATTTGTTGGTCCGATTTCACGATTGTAAATAATTGTAATCAGGCGCTCAAGGCTACCAGTATTTATTGATCATTTATTCAGTGTTCCAGACGTTTATCGTTCTACGCCGAACGCGAATTGACAACGTTGTTTGGCTTTTCAAGTTTTCTTCTTTTTCTATATGGCAACCTCAGAAAAAACTTTCAACTAACAACAATTAGTGAAAGTTAACAAGCCAGTAGCTAAAGAGAGCGAAAAGCTCACGCCGTTATCGAGAAAGATCTGTTAATTTTCGACTGAACTGTTTTTCATATTAACTGAAAACACAATTCATAAAGTCAAAAGATACAATATTAGGACTGCTAAACAAGATACATATTTTAGGTATGCTCAAGAAAAAGCTCATGATTGGATTAAGCTATCATATATAGGTATAATGATAAGCCCGACTTCGGACCACAGACAGCAGAGACAAAGCCGCCTAACCACAGTCCAACCACTGCTGTACAGTGAATATTATTATGTACATCTGTGAAATTCCATAGACAAAGATGACCAGTCACATGTTCTGAAACACAGAAGATAAATTATATGGACATGGGAAAGATAATGTTTGATCTTCTCGTGACGATCATCTATGCATTGAGCGAAGGCGCCTGCGACGCAAAAGTTTCGATTCTTGCGTTTGGATGATCCTCTTTTGCTCAATTGATGATTTGTTAAATAAAATGGTTTCTCGGGTCGAGGTTTTCTCTATAATTAGGTATGAAGAAAATGTAAGTATATACATAAAAACTTAGTATTATCTGTGATGTTCCCAAAACACTGTTTACTTTGGTTTTAGGTGTTTGTTAAAACGTGTAGTATTATTTATTACAGATTTACCCGAGATTTATTTTTGGATATAAAATATCAGTCACTCCGCTTGTTGACAATAAACCATCAGATTTCATGTATATTTATAAACAGCCGCCATTTAACAAAATGACAGATGTAGTGATGTTCCCACCTGACAAACATCGAGTAAACATTCAGATTGCTCTCGAAAGATACGATCTAAAACATCGACTCGATTATAAGTGGCTCGGGAGCCGTCAGTTATATCTCACATTTAAACGGTACCTATCTTTTAGTAGTGGGATACAACAGACAAACACACAACTCGTAATCATAATTTAGGATTTATGACACTACTCGTCAGCAAAATAACATACTTGAAAACCTCTAAATAGAACTAAAAACTACAAGAATCTTTTGAAAATGCAATAATAGCGCCATCTCGCCTCAGCCACTATGTTAGCAACGCCATCTAGTTGCCTTTAACTGGAACTTCCAACTCCCCATTCAAACTTTTAACCCTTATTTCGCGCCCTCCATGATTATTTTTGAAAAAAAAAGTAGCCTATGTCCGTCTTTGGGACATAATCTTTATCCATGTCATTCAGCATAATCTGTTCAGTGGTTTAGGCGTGAAAAGGTAACAAACAGACAGACAGAGACATTTTACTACTTAATAGATGGCGACATAAAAAAAATTCAATCGCACTATCGTTGCGTTTTGGGCTGTGTAACATATAAACTCGCTAATCTTCTAATTTTCAGCTTTATAATATTAGTATGGATTATCTAGAAAAATTGATCTTTTCAACACTAAACGCTTTCTATCTATCTTGTTAGAAAGTGTTTTTATGACCAGGATGAATTATATTTGTCTGTTTTATGACTACTATCTTTGAAGGATCTTGAATACTTAAAATAAACTTTAGGATTGCCCTGAATACCTACAGTAATGATCCTGCTTTTTTCAAAAGTAGGTAAAGATTAAAAAAAAGCTTACCGAAGCTTAGATTGTTACTTGATTTAGTGACTGTACACGTGTTACAATGTATAAAGCCCTTGAATGAAGGTAACATCACTTCACTACCAGAATTTCCGTTCTTTTCCTACAGAGGCTTTCAACGAGGAAATCTATAAAAGTATAGAATAATTTACATCAAAAGCTACGATACCACACAGTCTGCTAACCAATACCACCCTATCTCTACCGTAGATTAGTTATAAATAAATAAATAATGCTGGACATTTTCACACAGCATCATCTAGCTCCAAACTAAGCAAAGCTTGTACTATGGGAACCAAATAACTGATATACTACTTATATACTTTTTGTTTGTAAATACATACATATCATACATAGAAACACCCAGACCCGAGACAAATATCTGTCATGTCATACAAACATTTGTCCCGCGGCGGGGATCGAACCCGCAACCTTCTGTGTCGCAGGCGGACCTTCGCCCACACCACGCCACAGAGGTCGTCAAAAAAAAAGTTAAAATGACATTTGAGTAGGCACTATCCACTCGGCTTACACGGCTCAAAAACCAGTAAAAGTAAAAAAGAAACAAACACAGGATACGTGTATCCTCAAGGTGCGGTAGACATTCTCTCAGATCTTTTTGTGTAGATACCTTATTCCAGATCCTTTGGGCATAATTAGAGGCATGTTCAAATACCTAAATGATTTGCACAAATTTCATACGACAGCATTCCATACGAGGCAGGTTGCAAGCCCATCGCCGCCTATCAAAACTGATATACACAGTCGGGATTTTAATTCGCAACCGTCGGATTGAAAATGGAACATCCCACTAAGCCACCACGCCTCTACGAGTGCAAGTAGATAGATAAAACACTATCTTCGATTGGCCTTGTAGGTCCAGTACTTCAATAGGCCGGTCGCTGGCTTATGTTCTCATTGATATTGTGCAGGATTTTTATTTTAGAACGATAGGTACCTACTGGCAGCTATTTCTGCATGAAAATAAATCGTTATGGCGTACTGAGTAAGGTGCTGAAATAATAATGAGAAACAAATAAATATCGCTTGGTCGATGCATGATGATACTTTTAAATCTTCAGGCTTTTAAAACGAGGCCTCATTTTCGATATTCGGTAAAATTCAGCAAGGCCTTCCCAATTCTTTTATTAGATGCATCTATCCGGAAATCTCTATTCCTCGTGTTCAAATTGAGTTTCACAGCGATTCCATTTATTCCATTGTTGAATTTCTACCTTTTGCCAATAAAGCGTTCACCGTCATGTTACGAGTGTTGGTGTGAGATGTGAATGTATATTTTAGTGAATGAAAGAAGCAGTTGGGAAGAGAGATAAGGGAGTGTTGGGCTTAGATTCCGGCATCTAATAAATTAATGGTTCGGAAAATTCATTAGGAACGAGTATATAAAAGAAAATCAGCGTTACTCTGTGCTTTCGGCATGAAGTAACAATAAGCTGAGATTGGACCTTTTTGGCTCACTACAGCTGATCTGGGCTACAGCACACAGACCACTGCTGCACCCACCTATGTAGGTGCTCTTGAGTAACCAGTTGGTTATAATTTTAATAGGCAGCGATGGGTTGGCAATGTCACGTAAAGCATGCTATAACTTGTAGATGTAGATAAGTCTTTGAATAGGCATGCGGTCAGTGTCACCAACCCCTAATAGGCACTTTGTTCCTGCGAGCCTCGTACGAGGGGATTACCAGTGATAACCAGATGATGGTAACTTCTTTCAATTTGTAAAAATTTTGCTCGAGTAGTAATTGTTTTTTTCCTGCAACTCCTATGATGTCGTCGCACCATCTTTTTTTTTTTGTTGGTCTCCCTCGTCTTCTTTTAGACATCATAGGAGTTGCAGGAAATATGTGGTCAAGGATAGCGAAAGACAGAACAAAATGGAAAGGCTTGGAGGAGGCTTTCACTGCCATAGGCAGTCCTTACGATGACAAAAATACAGTTTAATAGTGTAGTTAAGTTTGTTAAGATAAAAAAAAAAAAAAAAATTATATATATACGTTAATAACTATTATGTACATAGATAAGTTGTAAGGAAAATAAAGCTATTTTTATTTTATTTTATTAGTAATTGTTTTTTTAGGCAGAAGAAAAATGATTTGAATTTTGAATTTGAATTTGAAAAATCTTATCCGTCACCGTATTTTTTGAAACCGGAGATTTCTTTTTCACTCGTATGCAATGGATTAATTGAAATCGGTTACTTTGTGTTTTTCCTTGAAAATGGAAGGTATTTCAGAACTATTTTGCAATGGAAAACTATTTTTTTCGATAGTTTTCAACTCTTCTTCTTCAGTCTTCTTGTTTTGGTTTTTATACACCGGTTTTTTAATGACAGTAGCCGAGGTGTTTATTTACTTTTAGCAGTCTGTAACTCATAATAGTTAAGTGTTTGTTTATGTATAAAGTATTTCAGATAAACATTAAAAAAAATTACAAGATTATTTTATTTATTAATTCATTTAAGTACTTTGTAATTAAGTTCACGATTAGGACAGACTAAATTTTTATTATGAGTAAGAAAAGATACTTGTTTTTGAAACGAATTAGTAGAAAGTACCAGAAAAAAGGTTCCATTGGTCGTAAACATGATGTTGCGTAAATTGATGTTATATTATATACCTCTAAAACGTTTACTGACTGACTGCCTGACTCACAATGGATTTTATATGTAAATCTTCCCAGAGACATGGTGGACAATATTGTGTAAAATTGGAATCAAAATGTCTGCAATTTATTGTAAAAATATTGCCCTACAGGGTGGAATTTTGTAATGCCTTAACCTGAAGGGAAAATACTCTTAATTCTGTAGATAGAAAATTTTACTCAAAGAAAACATTCCTTCATTTTTAAAAAGAATGAAAGCTGCATTCAAAGATTTTCGAAAATTCGTTTGCCGCACCCGGAAATCGAACCGACTAAAATCTGTAAAAAATTACACCCTGTAATTTTATAGCATCGATCATTAGGGTCAATTATAAGGATGAAATCTCTTTAACAAACTTGATAAATTAATTAGACATCAAAAAACCTTGAAGGGTCGATATCCTTTGACTTGAACAGTGGCGTCGTTGGGGCTTTTTGTTCCAAACTACCCCACTAGTGGGGAGGTTAGTAGGGTCGTTGGTAATATATCATATTTTCATGTTTGAAGTCGCGGACCTCACCTAGTCCACCATAAAAGCTTGCAGTATGTCTGCAGACATCATGTAAACAATGTTTTACTACTTTTACTTGTTCCTTAGATGATAGAAATGAATCAGATTATTTTTATTACAGGGGCTTAGAACGTGTATTTTGTGTAATGAAACTTTTATCTTGTCAAGCTAAAATCTTTATTGACATTTTCAATTTAATTTTTACTTTGGCATTTGTTATGCAAACCACTTTTCGTTATCCGATTAAGAAATCATAGTATTCAGTAGGACAAATTTGAACCCTTTAAATGTTGAAGCCATGCTTCTTTTCTTGTTCTTTCAAGTTTATAAAACCACACAGAGTAGAATCACCTAGTCTCAGGACGTTTCAAAGTGATCCCCGAGGTCCTACTGAATAAATGCTTTCTGACTTTGACTTTGACACTTCTAGCCAGATACAGCAGATTTCCTCTTTGCTACTATCAAAATCCTGTACTTATTAAAAAACCTGTTGGTTCTAACTTTTTGCCTAAGTCAATGTTTTTGGATTTCAGTCATCATTGCCTTCACTAAAAATGTCAGCTATGTGTTTGAAAATCAAAGATCTATTTCATTAAATCAGTACTATGAAAACATACCTTTGTAATTTTCGTAAGCGAGTTAAGGCCAAGTTTTCCTTACATTTTGTCCAAAAAATGCCATACTTTCTATAATATGTCAAGGGCGTTAATTCAGGACGCAAGGGGTACCTATCAAAGGGGACCCCTTAAGTTATCGACTGGAGCTCATCTTAAGTAGCGGAGTAAGCTTAATTTCGGGTATTGATGTCGTATTTAGCGAGTTAAAATTAGAAGTTAATCGTATCCATTTAAGAACAATTAAAAAAAAATAGACAGAACAGACAAGAATCACTTACTACATCCACACTTAGCTTACGTCAAACGCTTCTCTCCATCCAAAGATTATCTAGGAGAAAAAGCTTCTAAGCGATAAGACCGAACAATGTGCATTTATAAGGTTGTTGGTCATAATTTATTTTTAAGATTTTTACGTGTACAGTAAAGAATTTTCATTCATTCATACGTTTATGTATGACTCTCTCTCTTCTAATACGTGTATGATCATTTTTTCATCACGTTATTTGGAAAAAAAATTAATAGAGAAACGACGAGAAGAAAAGCTAAATCTGGGGATCTGGTGCCAAACTATGAGCTACAATTCAGTTTGGGTGCTATCCAGTTAAGGTTCCTAATCTGAATCACAAAGTTTTCGTACCGTGCAGATTTTTTTTACTTGTATTACTTAAGTATTATATTGCAAAATGATTCAGTTTTTACGACAAGTCGAGTAAATATTATTAGTAACTTTTATTATCATACGTCATGGTACGTTATAATAATAATAATGCTGGACATTTCCCACAGCATCATCTAGCCCCAAACTAAGCAAAGCTTGTACTATGGGAACCAGATAACTGATATACTACTTATATACTTTTTGTTTGTAAATACATACACATTATACATAGAAACACCCAGACCCGAGATAAATATTTGCAGATCATACAAAAATTTATCCCGTGGCGGGGGTCGTACCCGCAACCTTCTGCGTCCCAAGCGAGCTTTCACCCACTGCGCCACAGAGGTCGTCGGTCTTCGGTTATAGCGAAGCAGTAGGTAGGATGGATGTTTGTAACTCCAAGCAAAAACTACTCAACAGATTTGATGATATGAAGGTAGCTAAATCCTTGATTTACATAGGTTAAGTTGTGTAAGAGCCTATGTGTTCTAGGGCCTTACAGGTAATAGTTGTTGTTCCTATGTTACACTGAGCACGTAAAACACAAGATTCACTAAGTTAAAGTTTATTTAGATTGTTTACACAAGTGAAGGATAGGCAAATCTCTCCCTTGAATAGTGTCTTGTGCGCGAGTAGGTCACGTACTGTTGGTTTAACGTAAAATAATGTAAAATATTGACTAAAATTAAAGTGCAGCGCATGCGACTAAAATAAGTGCCGCATGCGCAAATTGCAAATGTATGGTGAAACCGTACAAGTTGTAATTACATAATTACGTTTTTATACTAAAAAGAAAACCGACTTCAATGTTTGACTCGAAACGCGGTGTGACTCAGGGCGTCAAGCTGTCGATTCGATTTCTATTTGTGACATGGCTAGGAGGGAAGGTGTTTAGAGTTTTACGGGGAAACTATCAATCCCTCAGGAATAAAACTTATATGGGACCACCTCTGGAGTATACCCTTTCAAACGTGAAAAGAATTTTGCAAATCGGTCAACAAATGGAGGAGCAATCGCGTAACAAGATACAAAAAAAAAAAAAAAAAAACATACAGACGACTTGAGAACCTCCTCCTTTTTTGAAGTCGGTTGATAACTAGCTATATTATACTTTATTGATTTATGGCTTATCGCTACTTTACATGACTATCCATACATTAAAATTGCAATCGTGTGTTTTGCATGTATTTTGTTGCAAAAATTACCATTTTATCAACCGACTTCAAAAAAGGAGGAGGTTCTCAATTCGTCTGTTTTTTTTTTTTTTTATCTTGTTACGCGATTATTCCGCCATTTGTTGACCGATTTGCAAAATTCTTTTCATGTTTGAAAGGGTATACTCCAGAGGTGGTCCTATATAAATTTTATTCCTGAGGGACTGATAGTTTCCCCGTAAAACTCTAAACACCTTCCCTCCTAGCCATGTCACAAATAGAAATCGAATCGACAGCTTGACGCCCTGAGTCACACCGCGTTTCGAGTCAATCATTGAAGTCGGTTTTCTTTTTAGTATAAAAACGTAATTATAATAAAAAAATCGCTTAATAAACGAAATATCAAATCTACAATATACAATCCCTACGCCATATTTACTGTGAATGAGCGATGGTCTCGTTATCTTTATTTTCACTTCCTCGCTGTAAGTTGCTGTATTATCGGTTTATTTGTTGTTTAATGACATCGACATCGATTTGTGGCATTCTCGAAACTTCTAGATTTATGGGGTGGTCAAGGAGTCAAGGACTGAGAACTGACGACCTAGTGAATCCATACTAATATTATATAGCTGAAAAGTAGAGGATTAGCGAGTTTATATGTTACGTTCCACAAAACGCAACGATAGCGCGATCTAATTTTTCCTGTGGCGCCATCTGTTATGTAGTAAAATGTGTCTGTCTGTTTGTTACCTTTTCACGCCTAAACCACTGAACAGATGATGCTGAAATATGACATGGATAAAGATTATGTCCCAGGGACGGACATAGGCTACTTTTTTTTTCAAAACTAATCATGTAGGGCGTGAAATAAGGGTTGAAATTTTGTATGGGGACTTAAAGTGAAGTTCCAGTTGAAGGCCACTAGATGGCGTTGCTGTCCTCTGGCTGAGGTCGAGATGGCGCTATTATTGCATTTTTATTTTTAAAAGTATCAGAAGAGAATCTTCTGAACAGCAGTTTTCAGTTCTGTTTTTATGAAGTATATTATGTTATTTTGCTGACGAAGTCGCGGGTACCAGCTAGTATGAAATAAATCTTCACTCACGTATAAAATTTTAACTAGACTAATGTTAAATTGCACATAAGTTCGATTTATTGACTCACTTGGCCGAAAAAAATTAGGCCGGATTTATTTTTAAGAATTTATGTGTTCAAGTAGGTATATTAACAATGTTCTATAAATACATTCTTATTATACAGGGTGTAAAAAGACGTCTACCGAAGCCGAAAAGGGTAGGTACAGCATCCCAACACACAACTAAATCCAAATGGATTTTCCGAAAAAATCATTATATCCGGAGAAAACAGCGTTTGAAGATTACTGTTTGCGTATGTACTGGGCGCGTTGTTTTACGTAGATTGCTTGATTTTGAGTTTTGACTGTTTTTTTCTTTTATAAGTGAAATTATTAGGTAGGTATGATCTTATTATGTTGTACTAGTAGTAAATAACCGAAAATAACATAAAATGACGTAGTTTTTTTTTTGCTAGATATGTTTAAAATCATGGTCTGATTGCAACCCCTCAGTTTTCGGTAGTAGTCTTTTTACACCCTGTATAAAACACAACAGTAAAACAAAATGGACGCCAAAAGACGTAAAGGGTCGTCCGATAATGTCATCATAACAGCCTCCACAGTAACCAAGGTACTGTCAACCAAGAAGCCCATTAGCACAGTTAGTTTTCTTATTTTTAGCACTTTTAGCTCTGCCTTTCGCGCTGTCGTGGGTTCTATTCCCATCTAGAACAAACATTTGTGCGAAAATCTCTAAGGTTGGCAGATACCTATTCTGGATTGCTGTGGCACGATTGGGTAAGACAATGTTGAATTTTCGAAAAAATAGTACCTCTAATTTATATTTTTATAGTGTTAAACCACACTTAGGTTATTTCATTGAGAAATGAAATGTCTTATCTACTAATATGATCAAAAATTTCGATTGTGATGACATGGATTCTGTGGCTGAATGGTAAGGCACTCCGGCTTTAGGAGGATCATCTGATCGTTGCGGGTTCGAACCCCGTCGGAATCGAAAATTCTGATAAGACTTTTCATTTCTCAATTAAATAGTACCTTGTATGTATACCTACTCTCATTTTGAAGAAAACACCAAAGAAACTTGGTTTTTAATATCAACTTCTAACGTTAACTGTACATTTGATTTACCTAACACAGGTATTGTTCCGAATCCAATGCTCAATTTACGTCTATTATGTCAAATTGACACAATAGGATATGATTCGCGAACATGGACATGTGGGCTGAATGTATTATTGTTATAATAATTACGTTTTTATACTAAAAAGAAAACCGACTTCAATGTTTGACTCGAAACGCGGTGTGACTCAGGGCGTCAAGCTGTCGATTCGATTTCTATTTGTGACATGGCTAGGAGGGAAGGTGTTTAGAGTTTTACGGGGAAACTATCAATTCCTCAGGAATAAAATGTATATGGGACCTCTGGAGTATACCCTTTCAAACATGAAAATAATTTTGCAAATCGGTCAACAAATGGCGGAACAATCGCGTAACAAGATACAAAAAAAAAAAAAAAAAAAAAAAACATACAGACGAATTGAGAACCTCCTCCTTTTTTGAAGTCGGTTGAAAAGAAAAGACTTTTATATTTCTTTACACACAATCTAGGAAAAGTAATGTGAGGAAAGCAGTTATCTAATCTAAATACGATTTTTAAAAAGTATGACATGCAAACATAGCTGACTGTACCTATACAGAGTAAAGAAGAGTCCACCACCGCAACGGACAGTCAGATGAAGTCATTACCACATTATATTCCGACTTATTTATGTTTAAATAATTTCGACAAGCGCCTACTGATGTCGAAAAGATGACTCTTGTTTTTATTTTAGTTCCAACTTATTTAAATATTTTAGAGCTTTTAGATGTAGGCTAGGCTATCTATAGATAGTTTGCATAACGATCCTTAGGTATATGACTCTACCGCTAGCGATTCCGGTGTGTACCTAAGTAAATAAATTATAGTTGACTAGCTGCGCTCCCGTGATGTGACCCGCGGTCCCTCTGGATTTTTTCATTTTTTCGGGATAAAAGTAGCCTATGTCCTTCCCTGGGATATAACCTTTAACTATGCCAAATTTCAGCTTAATCTGTTCAGCGGTTTGGGCGTGAAAGCGTAACAAACAGACAGACAGACAGACTGACAGAGTTACTTTCACATTAGTATGGATGAATATGGAAGTATGGATATGGATTAGTATGGATGAGACAGATTCTGGAAATACCTACATTTTGTTCCTAAATATACTTCTAAAAGCTTTTTATCTTGTCGTGGAACTATCTTTCGAACCAGTAGTGAAAAGATTAGTCCTATTAATTTCCTAATAATCTTGTAAATCCTAGTAATTTATCCGTTTTGGGGTCAACATTGTCCAAACGCGACGCGAGTTGGCTCGGCCGCGCGTAAATCACCTCCGCGGTTATTACAACCAGATTTGAATTTAGAATGCGCTATAAATCGCAGACGACCGATTGTCGTTTGTTTAGCCTCGATTTTAGATAAACAGTTCGATTATTAAAAACAGCTTGTAAAAATAGGTGGAAAGGTAAAAAAGGCTTTAATCACTTCCGCTGGCAATGAAGAGAGTAAGGAGGCCGTATTCCCGTTCTTATTTTCGTTCGTTTGATGAATATTCGTTATGTTTCTTACTACGATTACTGACTTCCAGAGCCAATTTTTCGGTTTGGAATATTTGGTCCTAGGTTAGAACCGTGTTTTAGCGTTAATCTTATCGACTGAATACAATGTAGCTCGTAGTAAGAAGCATCCGAATATTCATCAAACGAACGCGAATAACCCCCTTGTTTTATTTTTCGATAAACGTACTGAAAATCTAGATCATAGTAATGAAGTAGAATTCGAAAATGGCAGAGCGAATGCTCTGACGAAAAGTAGATGGTTTTAGTTCGATTCTCGCAGCGGGACCAATGTTTGTTTGGTCTGCAAATCCAATTTACTCAAAAGTTTGCTAAAGCTTTTATATCTTCATACAATTTGATTAACTTTAAGATTAACAAAAAGCTTTGAACAATTATTTGGTTCTGATTCTGTTAAAGTTTTTGATTGAATGTTGACGAAATTGAAACCAAACTCAATCAGTATTTTGAGGTTTATAAAAGTGCAAACATTGCAAGATACCTACTTAGTTGTTTCTGATTTCTGAAGACGTCTTCAAAGTATCTTAAATGACAAATGAATCTTAATCTGCTTTTCATTAACTATTATCAGTTTAGCAGCCTCGGTGGCATGGCCGAACGCTCTGAGAAGCAAGACGCCCGAGTTTGATTCTTGACAAAATGTTTGTATGATTAGCAAATATTGGTTCCGGGTCTGAGTTTAACATGGTATGTACTTGTAGGATACCCACTACTCAGGAAATATTAGGGGTAAAGGATGTATGTGTTATTTATATGTATACTAGGTATGTTGGTACCACGTGAGCCAAGCCGCAGACCGATAGGTCTTTAGAACTAAAGTATCTTAATGGTTGCCTGGAAGAGATCGCATAAGGCCGCCAGTTGTCTACCTATAAGTTAAGTGTTTTTTTTCTTGTATGTCTTTTACGTGTGGTATGCAATAAAGAATTATCTATCTATCTGCATGTTATTGGAGCTGATGATTTCCACCTATTCTTGGTACATATACCTAATTTGAAACGTGTAGTTCAACGTACAGACCAGTACTAATATAACAAGGCATTGGATTATTTGTAGTAACTGATTGAATGGTGAAAATGTAAACACATAACTGTTGTAAACCGGATGGGAGTCTAATGGAGGTAACTGAACCGATTCTATATACCCAATTGTTCAGTTTAAGAGTATAAATATAAAAGTTTCACTCAATACTGAGGAGTGGTAGAAGGGTAGGTCTTTGCCCAGCAGTGGGACAATACATCAGTTTCTCTGAAAATATTACCTCGAGAATTCGGAGAGCTAAACTCACAAGAAAGTTTGCTCGATCCACGTTCATTGATGAGAGTAACTCTAAATATACCATGAAGTTCGCGGTACACAATCGCAAAGAATCCAGGTTGCGATTCGACTAAACACAGTTTAATGCATGCTTTTTTTATTTTATCATTAACCTTCGAGGTGCTCCGGTTTAGAATCGTTATTTTTGTAACTGTTACGCGAGGCTAGATGCGAATAGTCCCGAAGGGTACACTATCACTCGCGGGAAAGTTAATTCGGAAAGAAAGTTGGCGCGGTACGACGCGACCGACCCGTTCGCGCGTCCCAAACGACTGGCCCACAGAAAAAGCTCCTTACGCTAAACATACAGGGCGATGTGCAATCTATTTATAAAGTTAAGTTGGGCACGGCACGCGTGCACCGCCGGCATACCCACATTAACATCATAATATTTGAAGTTATTAGGTCGCTGATGAAACGCGTTGCAGTATGATTCCAGATTATTAAGATTATCTACCTTATCGGTAGTTTGGAGCCCTTCCAACAATAATAGATGTTCCGCTTTTATGATGATTGTGAGAATTTTAGAGTTACAGTTATAGATTTATTTTATTTACTAAAATAACATCTTCAGTTACAGTACAAACTATAAAATGATCGTAAATATCAGGATTGACGTGTAAATTTATTATCGCTGAGGAAATTGCGGTTAATATTTTTGGACTGAGTGAAAAACGTGTTGAAAGGCGATTGTGTTTGCGTCAAAGTCAGTCCGTGTCGCTGACGGCCACTGACGGAGATGACGTGATACTGACGACAATGATTTACATTGTTGTCTCGACTGTCAAACTTATTACTTTTACAGACGTGACGTGAAAATACATTAACATTTGAAAACATTCGATGATGAAGATTGAAGGGTCTTCATAAATAGGGACAAGATCTAATGCTGTGTTGAAAATGGTTAGTTCCTTGACTTACGATCACAAGGTCGTGGTGAATTCCTTTATTTTGTGTTGGAATTGTATAATTTTAAAGACGTACTCTTTAAATGTGACATTGATGAAAGCATTCCGTTAATGTAGAAATCTTAGTGAATATTATAAGACATTGATTTTAAATTGATTTATCAAAAGTTTCTTGCTCTTAAATATCAATTTAATAATCTGTTTAATTTTTTATTAAGATTTTATCATGATCAGAGCAAAAAAAAAATAGTTTACATATTTTTTGTTTAGTTATAAATGACGACGACTATTATTATTAAATATATACAAGATTCAACTTATTTGTAAAAGTTGACTACGATATTCTTGTTTTAGTTGGTGATACAATTTAGCATCACCCTGTTGTTTTTGTGCCGCGACTGCTAATTTGTTGTACATTCCTATGCAACGCCATTATCCGGAATTTAACGCAACTGAATGTTTTCTTTTCTAATAGCTTTAATTGTTATTAGTAGCTTTAATTATTTCACTGCATGTAATTTGTAAGTTGTTTTAGCTACAAAACTAACTTAAAAAGTAGTTTAAATAAGTACTTATAGTAATTAATACAGTGTTATATTTCTTGGTGGCATAGGATGTTAGTAGGACATGGTTGTAGGAATGATCCAAAAAATATTGTCCCTTGTCTTCATGGTACTTGTTGGCTCCAAAGAAGCTGATTCAGTTAGGACTGGCCGCTTTACGTGCTGCTTATTCTAAACTGTCAAACTATTGATTTGTGTCACAAAAAAAATTCTGTAAGAAATGGTGAAAATAACTTTGAAATTAATATTATACTTTTGATAAGCAGTCCTTTCACTAAAACAGTACTCGCTAATAGCCAGTCATTTTATTTCCGATGTTCAGTGCATATCAATATCTAAATACATGCCTCAGTTGCTTGTGTCTCTAGAGCCGTGTTGGTCAAATGGGGTTGTGCCTCGACTTTCAATCCGAAGGTCGTGGGTTCGAATCCCAGCCGTGCATCACTGGATTTTTCGTTTCGAAAAATTTATATGCGCTTTAACACGAGCTCATAACGGTGAAGGAAAACATCGTGAGGAAACCCGCAGCTTAGTCAGCTCCACACGTATTGACGTCGTCTTTCCTGTGGGCGGCTGATTAAGCTGAGAGGATGGTTTAGGTGCTGGGCAAGCCTATTCCATCTCAAACAATGTCCCAGGCACTACAGCGTCCCGTTAAGTGTAGGCATAGGTTGCCTCTTGACGCTGTATAAATCATCTAGTATAGATGTAAAGGCCTAAGTTTTTTAAGGCCTCAGTTCTTTTCAGAATCTTGGATGAATCATGTGCTCTCGCGTGTTTCCAAACTACTTCCACGGTTGGTTCGCAACAAGACAGATGGCGGTACTTGACACCTCGCTTTCGGTTACATCCGGTGCAAACTGATGCGTTTCCGGTTATGAGATTCATTACAAAGTTTACTTTGAAAGTTTGAGTTTGGAACGGCTATTAGCAAGATGGAATTTGAAGAAAAATGGAGATGGTATAGTAAGCACAACGGATCTTTAGCTCTCTGAAGTTAGGTGCAATAGACGATTGTGCAGGTAGCACAATTTTAGGCGTCATCAAGGTTCTGCGCCGCTACTTCAGAGAGCTAAAGAACGATTGTGCGTATTGTACGTTAATGTTTTTCATACAGCTATAAAATTGCTTGACCAAAAACTTTTTAAAAATAATGATCATGGCTCCCGAGGTAGACTTTCATAGTGATAAAAATGTATGTTATATTTTTTTATGATTATTTTCATACTTACATTATTAGTTTTATTTTGCCCGGTGACCTGTAATACAGGTTCTTACGAACCTACCTCAGGCTCCGATCTCTCGCAACTGTAGGTTTCACTATAATTTAAGTCATAGATTTTAAGATCTATGTAAATATGGACCTTTGTGAGAGAAATAAATGAATTATTTTTTTATTTTTTTATTTATGTGAAAAATATTTATATTCACACAACCCATCCACTTCTCCGATGTTTTGCTATCAACCTTTGCCATTTATCCAAAACAAAATGTAAGTAAAACTGCGGGCCGTTGAATTCGTGTTCAATAGTGTAAAGGTTTCGTCATGTCGCATTGGATCACCGTGACGACCCAGATGCACAGGTGGGCTCGTAAACCGACGGGACACAAGGGACAGGCAAGCGCGACAACACAATGGACAAATAAAGAACATTTATTTTTTACGAACCCATGGTTCCGAGGTAACTTCGCTTTTCTGTATAAGTACCTTCATAACAAATTACTCCGTCCATTTTGGCGTATGAGAAGAACAAATATTCATCCAACCAAATGTAACATGCGATTGAAAACAAGAAGAAAATCTGCGGAAAAGAATGATGCCTTTAAACCAAGGCTAAATAATTAACTTATCACAATTTTAATTAATGTCTAAATGCAATATTTTTGTCGATATCCAGCCCCTTTACCATGGTGATTGTCTAGGTACCGGAGAATAGATAAAAATGACAGTAATGCCATTAAAGTGTGGTTAAAAGTAACTTTTATCCACATTCTACCCGTTTTATGCACACTCTAATGTCATTACTGTCATTTTTATCTCTTCTCCGGTACCTAGACAATCGCCATGCTAAGGGAGCTAAGGGGGTTATCCGCGTTCGTTTCTTCAAACGTTCGATAAATATTCGGATGCTTCTTACTACGAGCTACATTGTATTAAGATAGATAGATAGATAGATTATAACTTTATTGTACACCAAAAAAAAAAAAAGTAACAAAAAGAACAATAAAAAAAACCTTGATAACAAAATGTGTAACAATGGGTGACCTTATCGCTAAAAGCGATCTCTTCCTGGTAACCTATTAAGTCGATAAGATCAACGATAAAACACGGTCCTAACCTAGGACCAAATAATCCAACCCGAAAAATTCCTTCAAGTCGGAAATCGTAGTAATATAGAATACTAGCTGCCCTCCCGCGGTGTCTTTTTCGGATTTTTCGGATTTTTTTATTTTTTCGGGATAAAAAGTAGCCTATGTCCTTCCCTGGGATACAACCTTCAACTATGCCAAATTTCAGCTTAATCTGTTCAGCGGATACGGCCCCTGGATCTGTTGAACGTAGTTGGATGTGTTATCAATCATCAGTTTACACAGAAATAGCAGTGGCTTCCTTCTATCTCAAAAAAAAGAAGTTTACTCAAGGGACCACGAGTGAATTTAAAAAACAAAGATGAATCCAAGAGTTACATAATATCATATTTTTGCAATAGTGCCGCTACACGTAAAAACTTGGGCGGATTTTCGCAAAACTGTCTCCACGTGCGTTCGACAATAAATTAAAATGGAGAGACGTTGGGACGTCTGAGCTATTAACACACTTACAATTTTAGCCGACAATGAGAAGCTATTAATGATAAATAATAAATGCTTGAATAATATCTCACGCTGGTTATCTGGCTAAGCATTTAAAATTTTACCATAGGTTTGTAAATAAAGATGACTAAAAAGTTAATGAAAACTAAAAACAAAAAGATACTTCAATAACACAAGCTAAGCATAATTTCAGACGCGTACATTATACAGGGTGTAAAAAGACTGCTACCGAAAACTGAGGGGTTTCAATCACGATTCTAAACATATTTAGCGAAAAAAAAAACGCCAAAATTTTTTTGACTTGGCTACGTCATTTTATTTTATTTTCTAGTTATTTGCTACTACTACAACATAATAAGATCATACCTACCTAATAACTTCATTTATAAAAGAAAAAAACAATTAAAACTCAAAATTCAGCAATCTACGTAAAAAAACGCGCCCAGTACATACGCTCGACCAGCTGTGCGAGGTCGGTTTTCTCCGGATATAATGATTTTTTCGGAAAATCCTTTTAGATTTGGTTGTGTGTTGGGATGCTGTACCTACCCCTTTCGGCTTCGGTAGACGTCTTTTTACACCCTGTATACCTACAAGTGTACATAGTACAAACGGGTCATCAGATTTTCGTAAAATCATAGCTAAAACACAGCCAAAGAATTTAATTTCTCCGACAAAAAATTAAATCAAAGTCGATTTATCTCAGGAGCTACGACGCCAATAATATTTTTTATGTTCCTGAATCGTTTTAAATAACGAGTGTTTCCTTATTTATAGCTTAATAACTACAGTAAAACGACTCAAGTTTTATTTTTAGCTGGATATCAACTGAAATCTTTTTGGGGAAACTTTGCAAATAACGCAAAAAGTACCACAAAAAAAATTATGAAACTAAGTTTATAATAGATAGATAGATAGATAGATAATTCTTTATTGCATACCACACGTAAAAGACATACAAGAAAAAAAATATATATAATTTCATTGTGGTATTTTTTTCTCATAATATGTTTACTACCTATATGAATCCCGGATAATTACTATGAGCCATTAAATAACCACATGCTTGCATGGCTCACTTCAAGGCTTCTGAGAACGATAATTATTAACACTATCTTTACAATACCTAATATTTAATTAAATCCATTACATTTTAGAAAAAAACTCATTAAAAATACAAACTACATTTCAAATATCATTAATAGGGCGTTGATATCTGAAATCTGTATACTTAGGCCTTTACATTCATATTAGATGATTTATACAGCGTCAGGAGGCAATCCATGCCTACGCTTAACGGGGTACTGTAGTGCCTGGGACATCGTTTTTGAGATGGAATAGGCTTGCCCAGCACCTAAACCATCCTCTCAGCTTAATCAGCCGCCCACAGGAAAGACAACGTCGATACGTGTGGAGCTGACTAAGCTGCGGGTTTCCTCACGATGTTTTCCTTCACCGTTAAGAGTCGTGTTATAGCGCATATAAATTTTACGAAACGAAAAATCCATTGATGTACGGCCGGGATTCGAACCCACGACCTTTAGATTGAAAGTCGAGGCACAACCCCATTCGACCAACACGGCTCTTAATCTAAAATCTCTAATCTGTATGTCTTGAATAAAACGTTAATGCCTATAATATGTATAAGATATTCTCTTTAGGGAGATTCTAGATACGAAATGCGGAAAATTGTGAATACAATTTGATGTCGCGAACAAAATATTCATAGATCAAAGTTTAAATTGGATTTTGAAACGTACAAAACGTATATTGCGTTTAAAATTAAATTGAGTAAGCTAGAAAATTGTTTCGGCTATAGGTTGTTTTTCCTATTACTGTTATAACTATTACTATTAGCTCCTTTAAATTAGACGCAGTTGCAGCGTTGTGATTATAGTGTCGCTGCGAATGCGCTTCTAGATATTGTATGAAAATTAGTAGTGGCGCGGCTAGCGCGCCACAGTGGCTCCACTGCCGCGCTTCCAATTTCAAGGCGCCCTAAGATTAATATTATGAATCTGAAAGTTAGTTGTCGATTCACTCCACTCAATCACTTATTGGTGGGAAAAATCAATTTGATGTACTCATAGTAGTGTGTTTATGATGGAAAAGAGCAATCAAGGCGGAAGCCTCGACGATCCGCAACCCTTTAGTTTATCGCTTATTTATTGAGTGCATAGTCAAATAACACAGAATTGGTGTAGGTCATAGAATTCCTTAGAGGTAGTCCCTGTTTAGGTATACTGCAAGAAGAGAAAAAAATATTTAGGTGTCAATGAAGGAGGTCTATGTTGCGTAGAGCATCTACGCCGTAGCACTTTTCGTAGCAATTCCGCTTATTTTAGGGTTTCGTGTGTACTATAACTATTTATACTATCATGGTTATTAACACTTAGCATATAAAAAAAGCAGTAAATATCCCGTAAAAAGTAAGTAAGTTCGTATGAGTCAGTAGCCAACTCTGGTGACGGAGTTTTTAGGCCGCCTTAAGGCCTCCGTCATGGCTTAACGACTTAAATAGCCGGGACCGACAATTTAACGTGCCCTCTGAAGCACGGAAGCGCTCAGATGAAAATGCCACTGGCGGTCACCCATCCACTTAAAGACTGTCGAACGTTGCTTAACTTCGACGATCTATCAAGAACGGCTAAGCAAGCACGACACGAGCGCTATTTGTGCTAATAGTGTTTCTGGGATACTGTCTAAATAAAACAAACGACAATCATTATTTTCTATCTATCTACATTTTACCGGATGCAAGTAAATTGACGTTATTCCACGGCAAACAATGCTAGTCAACTTTAGGATGAAAAACCCTTATTGGATGGTATTGCACAGAATATTCAATTTAAATAGTCTCTTGCAAATACCAATTCAAAGGACGATCACTGCACTATAGCGTGATAGATAATCCGGAGGCCAATCAAGTCTAAGCGGCGGTCGCACGCTATTTCACGACTATTCGTCAAATGAACACTATTCGTCAAACACTTTTCGCTGGTCATTTGATGGATTATACTCGTAGAATCAAATAGTTTGTCTATTTGGTACCTATGAGTAAAAGTTTTTTATAGGTACTAGTCCCTGCATCTAGAGCCGTGTTGGCCAAATGGGGCTGTGCCTCGACTTTCAATCCAAAGGTCGTGGGTTCGATCCCGGCTGTGCATCAATGGATTTTTCGTTTCGTAAAATGTATATGCGCTTTGACACGAGCTCTTGACGGTGAAGAAAACATCGCGAGGAAACCCGTAGCTTAGTCAGCTCCACACGTATTGACAATGTCTTTCCTGTGGATAATATCGATTAAGCTGAGAGGATGGTTTTAGTGCTGGGCAAGCCTATTCCATCTAAACAATATCCACAGCACTACAGAGGTTGGCTCCTGACGCCACACTGAAGTACACAGGAACAAAAATACAGTAGTAATCTTTACCAAACTATAGCATACACTTACTTGAAAGAACAGAGTGAATGCGACCCATTGGTAGTACTTCCCGTAGCGTCGCGGCGAGTTCCCCGCCCCCCGCACCCCCGGATAAGCCCCCGCTTCCCCCGCCACTGTGA
Organism: Epirrhoe tristata; assembly: GCA_951394285.1. NCBI lineage: Eukaryota > Metazoa > Arthropoda > Insecta > Lepidoptera > Geometridae > Epirrhoe > Epirrhoe tristata. Next base: position 12,043,585 of record OX596139.1, read on the forward strand.
ACGTCGAGTGGATCCAGCAGTAGGTGTTCAACACGTCTTCTGGTATGTCCCTGGTAAAAAATGCATCAGAAAGCTACGTTATTATTTTATTATACATATAATATACTCGTACTTATTAATAACAATAACCTATCCTAAAAACAGCTTCCTCACGTGATCCGGATCGAAGCTATGACGTTTCAAAAATATGACGAAACGCTTCGAGAAAAGGCATCGCTTCTTTAGGTTTTCAAAATCATTTGCAACGCTTGATTAACTTTGATCTAGTAAATAAGTTGTTTCTCAAGGTGTGGCGGCTATAGCCACAAGTACCAATTGGGCTGACGCGTATATTTTGTACGCGTCGTCAGTCGGTACTCCCCTCTCGCTAGGCCCAGACATGTAATTGTTTAATCGTGGAAAATATAAATCGGATACTGAATTTGAAAGGTTCACCTTCTCCATAAAGAAGGGACTAGCATACTTTCACCCCTACACAAGGTACACACACATTGTCTTTACTCTTTGAGGTGCACCCAAGAATTTTATATAGTGGTGCTCTGTTAACAACTGTGACATCTAAATTATCTCGTCTCAAACTACATTGTAAAGAGACATCTCTCAACAACACAAAAGGAAAACCCTGGAACCCTTTTCACACACATGAAAACCAATTTTCTTTTCCTAGCAGCGCCATCTATCAAACACCCCGCGTACTTCGTGAACAACCACCTAGTTATGTTACCTGGTGTGTATGCAGTCTATAGGGTTGCCCACTAGATGGCGTGTTGTTAAGGCCGCGCTGGCTGCCAATAAGGCTGCTGTGGTCGCACCGCAGTGGAGCCGGAATGCTAGAGAGTCTATCTTCGGGTTGACCCCTTGCTGTTCCAACAAAAAAAATTGCAGAGTTACTCATAGAAGACTCTTCTTCATAAAAAATCTGCACTTAGGTGCATAAGAAGGCACGTACCTACAACATACAGAAAAACTAGTTCGATATTTCAGAAGAGAAATATTTTATAAATATTTCACTGCAGGAATCGAACCCGCAACCTTCTACGTCGCAGGCGGGTCTACGCCTACTGCGCCATAAGAAAGTATGTACTACAGTCAACCAAAAGCCTAATAAGAAAACATTTTAAATGATTTGATCGTTAAGTTTTTGTTGAAATACCTACTTATATTTTAAAAACAAGCTTTTAGGTAGGAAATTAATCACAACGGTAACTCAAATCAATGCCTTAAAAGAACGTGTAATGGTTCTCTACCTCAAAGTGATTCATAAAAGAATTTTTAAATCTAGTTACGTGAGTGTGCTATCTATGTAGGGTGACTACTGACTAATTGCAGTACCATTGCAGTTGTAGAATGCAGTAAAGTTGTACGTAATGGCTAGTATTCCCGCATCCCATCCCACTCATATAATAAAGCTGAAAGTTTGTGAGTTTGTTTAGATGTTTGGATGATTGTGTAAGGATCAGGCTCAAACAACGAAACAGTTCACAATGAAATTTGGTAAGGTGAAAGGTATAACTCCAGAATAGCATATAGACTACTTTTTATCCCGAAAGACGTTCCTGAAAACCAAAAAATATGTAAAAAGACAACAGGAATATTGCATAAAAACTTGCTCTAAGGCCAGGACAACCAATAACTTTTGACTTTTCAAAATGGCGATGTCATTTCGTTCTACTAGACTTTGTACAATTTTTATTAAAAGACTATTTTTGAGGTTGTAATGCACGTATTTATTATTTTTTCAAAACTAGCCAACCCCTTAGATGGGTACCTACTTTTTTATGTTTATCAAAGAATAAACAAAACAACTTAGCTGATAAAAAATAAATAAAATAAAAATAAAAATAGCTTTATTTTCCTTACAACTTATCTATGTACATAATAGTTATTAACGTATTTTATCTTAAAACTTAACTTTACACTATTACACTGTATTATTGTTATCGTAAGGACTGCCTATGGCAGTGAAAGCCATAGCCAAACTTAGCTGATAGCCAATAAAACAAAAAAGAATAGTTTGATGATAAGCACCTACCGTAATGGCGTATGGAATTGTAAAAATTAATACATACCAATCATACCAATTAAAAAAGCTTGAATGAAATGAGTTTTTAAATTCTTATAGGACTTCTTTCGCCATTTTAGAAGGAACTAGTGGCTCTGCTATTTTATTTAGTTTTCTCCTGTTTTACTAGGTTTTATTATTTAATTTCGGTGGCATTTTACTAATGAAGCTTTGGATACGTAACATGAGATTTGGCAAATGGAATGGGGGAGTATTCAAGAAGATTTCTCATTTGACGAAAGATTTCCATCCATTGGAGTTTTGAAAGGACAAGCCGTCATGTTTTTTCAATTGACTCAAATTGACGTGACATATAATAATTATTTGAAGAAAGATTTGAAGTGAAGTCAAAGTGAAAAGAAGAAGAAGGAATAAAAAGAAGAAGAAGAAGAAGAAACCAAGAAGTGAAGTGAGAGAGAAGAAGAAGAAGACTAAGCTAAGATGTTACTGATTGGGCGGTATAGTCGCTCAGCGACAAAGCCCTTTTCTTTTTATTGTTAATAAATAAATAAATAAATAATAAAATTCTTATAGTTTTTGATGTCTATGGTTATACAGACTTCAGACTGTACTAGCCTGTATTATTATTGGTCACTACATTTACAAAATGAGAATCGAATACTTTCTCGCAGGACTCATAGATTATTTATGTACGTCTCCGCAGATCCGGCCGGCAGTAAAACCACGTTGAACAGAAGAATCCTGGACGTATCTTGTACCAAATATATTGTGGCCTACGGGCTTACCTGGACGTCTTTGTCGAGATGTTTATGGCACGTAAAAAGCGGCATTTTCGATTATTGATGCTCGTAAATTTATCATTGTTTTGCTGTTTATGATGAGAGCCGTGTTGGTGAGGGGCTACTACTTTCAATCCGAAGATCGTGGGTTCGAAGCCCGGCTGTGCATCTATGGATATTTGTTTCGGAAAACATTATTTAAAGCTTTAGGCGGTGAAGGATAACATTGTGCGGAAACTAATTATCTGGTAAAACACGTCTGCACACAGAATCACGTCTGCTTACTAATAAATTTTTGGTACAAATATTTTTACCCACAGTAAGGTGATAGTTGTGGGATATTTCAGCTTTTTTACTTACCCCGCCCGACAACAGCGCGTAGATGCTTGTAAGCACCTCCATGGGCCTGCGTGGCTGAGCGCCGCGCTCCCGCCGGCGCCACGCCGCCGCCCCGCCGCCGCCGGCCACCCCCCCGCGCGCCGCGCCCGCGCCGCGCCCCCGTCTGCCCCAAGCTACACCGGACTCTCTGTGCACAAGTGTACTTATTAACTGGAAACTATTAAGAAGATAATTATTATTATTGGTGTCCGAATCGTCAGTGAAAACCATAATGATTCAAAAGTGTCAATTCGGACAGTGTTCTCTTGTTTATGCCATGGGACAAGGCTCTGACTACCCTTAGACATCTTCTAATGATCTAGAACACATAAATAATTTGTGGAAATATCTATCGCGACTCGCAGTCATGAATTCATGATCCTGTTTTTAATGCATCACAAAAATAGCGTTTTGCAAGCATCTTATATATCGATCGCGTAGTATTCACTCGTAGCAACTTGCTACGAAATCGTTCTCGTAGCGGTAGCGTCTGTAGGGTCAATTCTACAAAAATAGTGTAGCAATTCCTCACGGTCATTCATGACTGGTAATCTTGTAAAGGATTTTTGTATATTAGTGCTACGTACATACGAGTATAAGCTAGATAAGGCCGTGTACACACCTAAGCCGGCAGGACTGCCGCCGCTGCGCGTCGCCCGGCGAGCTCGGCACCCCGCGCGCAGGCCGCGCTAGTGTGTACTTGCCATAAGGGGACTCCCTAGACAACATACATTTCATAATTATATTTTTTGTTTTTAAACTTCGTGATTGAAAAAATAATAAAAAATTAGGACCTTTTATATTTTGACCAATTTTCTTCTTTTGGGTACCCACCCAAAAGAAGAATAAGCTAAGCTAAGAAACATTTTTATAATTTCTCCGGATCACACGAAAAGATAAATATACTGCTAAAATACAAATGGTAGAGTAATAAAAATAATCGTTACAATAAATAATATTATATTATAGACTACCATTAAATAACGATCGTTAGTCAAACAATAATTTGTTGTGTAATAACATCATGTGATTAAAAAAATGTTATAAATGAATCATCAACTTCATATTATATTCCCGTTTAATAAAATCCAATCTATTTCATTTGCTTTATCAATTCCATGTGAAAGAACTTTGGACTCCATCCAAATTGTCTTCGTGATATATGTACTAACGGCCATGTAATCCCGATCTGCTAACGTTTCATTATATAAATCACTTTGTATCGTTATCAGTATCACACAATATATTTCTGGCTTGTTAAAATTTAATTCAAAAAGATGAGATTTTATAAAAGACTTATAGTGTAGGTCCAAGCGTTTGTCCTTGAAGCACACCAATGTACAAGTTATCTTTAGTACTAGCATCAATGTCTGTCACGTGGATTATTAGCATAATATTTTAAACAAACAGCTTGAGATATTAATTGGGCAAGTATTTATAGAGTTTGGATAGGTTTTGTTAAATAAATTTATTAATAAACACAATCAAAAGCTATTTATGAGTCAACGAAAGATGGACGAGAGGACAAGTGGTGTGTGCTTGAATTTCTTTGTCTGAGAATACAATGAATCATAGATATTTAGAATCTCGGTCAGATGTCCACTGATTTTTAGGGTTCCGTACCTCAAAAGGAAAAACGGAACCCTTATAGGATCACTTTGTTGTCTGTCTGTCTGTCTGTCAAGACCCTTTATCTCGGGAACGCGTGGAGGTGTCAAGTTGAAATTTATTTTTATTTAATTTTGATTTGTTTTTACAAAGACTAGAAATAAAAGTCATAATTTATACAGCTATCATAACGTTTGTATCTGAATAAAAATTAAGTACTTGTAAATATAGCACCGCCTGGGCTGGAGACAATACCTCCACTTTTTCTGTCCTAGTTGGCTAGGTTAGAAATGAAAAGCATGACATGAAAAGTATGGCAGCAGTGCCAGTGAGTTATATTGCAAGATTCATGTACTTATGTGAACATTGCCAGTTTATTATTGCTAACTAATCTGGCTTATGCATCTTGCAAAGTCAGCTAGCAATAATAATAAATAATAAATAAATAATGTGCGTACCTTCTTTGCGACAATCGCTGATGAGCTCTAGCAGTAGGTTCGAGACGGCCTCCAGAAGTCTTGCCCATCGGGTCAGGCGCTCAGCGCAGCGAGGACCACGCCATTTCTTCTCTACTGGTAAGAGAAAAAAAATCACTAAAAAGCCGTGTTGGCCGAATGGGGTTGTACCTCAACTTTCAATCCGAAGGTTGTGGGTACGAATCCCGGCCGTGCATCAATGGATTTTGCGTTTCGTAAAATTTATATGCGCTTTAACACGTGCTCTAAACGGTGAAGGAAAACATCGTGAGGAAACCAGTTAGTGTTCTTATGGCGATGGGCTTGCAACCTGTCACGTATGGAATACTAACTTCTGCAAGATGTGGGCCTGGGCATGTATCAAATATGTGTTTGGACATGCCTCTGACTACCCCCCTTAGACATCTTCAAAGGATCTGGAATAAGTAAGATCTGAGAGAATGTCTACCGCACGTTGGGGATACAGTCGTGAACCTGTGTTTTTTTTGGTAAGAGAAAAAAAAAGTAAAGATTCGGGGTGGAAAAGTACAAAACTTTAAATAATTTTAACTCAAAAACTGAAACATAATATAGTCGTGTCACACATAATAAATGCACTGCAGGGATTCGAACACTGACTTTTAATTTGATGGTCGTCATCAAATTAAAAGTCAAGGCACTAATCCACTCGGTCAGCACTGTTGATAGCTATTTCTATGTTTAATTTTGCTGAGAAATATGAACCTGAAACTTTAACAGTCCAACTGTGCCACATTATCCTTCGTTTCCTTGCTAATTATCTTGTCGACATTCATCATTATTTAACAGATTTACAGTCGCCTGCAATATGCAATTCACATATTTATTTGACTACATTAAAGTCTTTAGCTAAAATATTTGCAACCTCACTATTTTAAGTTATTTTTTACTGACTTTGACAAACTACCCTTGTAGTAAAAAACTTAAATTAAAAAAAAAAACTACATTCAATAGATTTCTGCCACTTGGAAATTGTAATCTCCATTATCAACCACAATTCCTAACTACAACAAATTACAAAACATTAAAAGGTAATAAAATGGTAAAATAAATTAGGTAAAGCCATAAAAACTACATTATTATCTATCGGATATTTGATCTGCAGCAAATCCCCCAAAATAAAACATGACATGAGGTGTAAAAATAAAATACAAAATGGCAGCCATTAAACTGAGACAAAACTTTAATGACTAATATCTCGATAGCGGCACACGTCCGTATCGAAACGAATCGTGGGAATGAAATTTCATTCAATTTCCGGAGAAATATTTTCAGTGGATGCATATTTATGGAGAAAGCGGGATGATACTGGTAGAGTATTAGTTTACTTTTCATTTAATACCAACAATTTATCAATAGAGCTATCTCTAGATCGTTTTCAACGATCCAGATGGCCTTCTCATTTTAAGAACGCTGTAATTTCCTTATTTGCTTTTCTTATAAAGTTATCTTTTTTAAACTGCTTTTTTCATGTCTCCCTGGATTTATGCGTTTGTGTATCTCTACTCATTGTTGTTTTCTGAGTTACCCCTTCAAAAAGGGTTTGTGTCACAAGCGCACAGAATTCTACATAGTAGTTTATCATTTCTCTGCACAAGCGTCACAAAAGTCAAAAGTCAAAAATAATTTATTCAGTAGGAACGCTGGGATCACTTTGAAACGTCTTAAAACTAGGTGATTCTACTCCTGTTCCTTCGCGAGCAATACCGTGAAGAACCAGGGCAACAAACACGGTTTGGGGGCTAGCCTTTTTTAGGTGATCCATCTTAGATCTAAAAAAAGTAAAAATAAGTTCGTATGAGTCAGCGGCCAACTCTGGTGGCGGGGTTTTTGAAAATGAAAATGCCACTGGCGGTCACCCATCCAATTACGGACCGTTTCGAACGTTGCTTAGCTTTGACGATCTATCAAGAACGACTAAGCAAGCATGATCACGAGCGCTTCACAAAAAATGCACAAACTGTTTTCTCAACTCTAAGTTTTTGGTGTGACTGTAGTTCAGGGTTGAATGTAGCAACACTGAGTGTGTACAGGAAACAGACCTCTATTCTGTTGGGGTCAAAAAGAGCTAATCAAAGGAGGGTTTGTTAGATAATAGCCGCATTGGTTCATAGACTAGTTCAACCAAAGATATCGTCATGACGTTAAAAAAAATTCGAGTACCAACTTCAGTGAAGAATACAGTTGAACATACTTAGAACTTTATTTTTAAAGTCAGTTAGTGAACTAAAACTAGCATTTAGTACTTCTTTATTAGTGTCTAATGTAATTGATAACAAGTAGTACTCGTATATAATAAAAAAAAAGTAAAAATGTAAGGTCAACTTTAGTTCAGTAAAAACACAACTAGATGTCGCCCCTTTTCTAGATCGCGCTATCGTTGGGTTTTGTAAATTGCATGAGGATAGCGCATTTTGTTGAAATATATGTTTTCAACTCTGATTGCGATTATTTTATTGGATCGATCCCATATTATTATTATTATTATTATTTATAATACACAGGCAGCTCTCAGAGCTGATGCGTGTATTATATCTTAGTCCAAGGCGCTTTAATTTATACAATTAGTAAAAATAATCTTTACATTCTACAAATACCGCATCTTGGTATACCTAACTATAACAGGCTACACACAAAAGTTTTAATGCTCGCTAGTTTGAAAAAACGGAACTTAACCAGAAAAGCCAACACAGACTTCTCTGAAAATTCGTGGCTGTCTTTAGTGTTCTGAAACTCAAAGCATGCTTGGATTAAATAAATAAGGTTGCATCAAAAATTTACATAAATCGTGCGATGGAATAGCAAAGTGCTTGAGAAATGCAATAAATTTCCTTTACGTGTGTAGTAAAAGTTGAAATTGCGACACTATGCGCCTGTGACTTAGGTAGTAAAATGCTATTCATCATTATCAACCTTCTCTTCCCACAGTCCACCTCTATCCAATACCAATGCCCAACCTGCTGATTTTATTATATCGTAAGCTACGGTCACAAAAGTGAATGGGTGACCGCTGATTTTCAAAGTGATAAGAGAGATACTATACTTAATAGTATTGATGAGTGATACTGATAAATAGAAATTAAAGTTGCATTTTATCGGGATAGCGGAAAAATTTTATTGTCCTCTGATGTTCAAACTAATTCAGAGGACTAAATAAACAGGTTCACGACTGTATCCCTAAGGTGCGGTAGACATTCTCTCCGATTTTTTTTTATGTTACTTATTCCAGATCCTATGAAGATGTCTATCCGAGGAAGATCCTATGAAGGGGGGTAGTCAGAGGCATGTCCAAACACATATTTGATACATGCCCACATCTTGCAGAAGTTAGTATTCCATACGTGACAGGTTGCAAGCCCATCGCCGCCTATAACACAACCTTCGGATTGAAGGCCTGAGTAATACTGATAAATAGAAAGTAAAGTTGAATTTTTATCGGGATAGCGGAAAAATTTGAATGTCCTCTGATGATCAAACTAATTCAGAGGACTAATTCATGGTTACATTTTGAATACTAACCCCTAGAGATAAGTCTACTAACACAATGGACTGTATAAATTGTCTGAAATGCAATAAATAATTTTATTAATATTTATTTGAAGTGTACGTTACGGTACCCTAAAACTTACTCTAAAACTTACTGTCGCGTATCCGAACGAGGACACATCAAACATCAAGTCAAACGTCAAAAGTGTCAAAATATATTCAAAATTTAAACAGTAGACTCGCTACTTGTCACCTGCCGTGAACACAATATCTCTGTACTCTAATTTTCTAATATTTCTAATTACGCAAGTTTATATCAATCTTGGCCTTCCATCATTTCCACAACCCTTGAAGATCCCTAGAATATCTGCTACAACACTTACTTACTCTAAACTCATACATAACTCATATAATAGTGTTTGAGTAGCAACTAGGAAATCTTGTTACCAGCTGATATCTAGGCTACGGTAATACGAGCACTGTCTGTTAATGTTATGACCAATGACGGGAACTGTGCAGTACTACTGCAGTACTGCAGTAATTGTGCAGCTAGTTGATTGTTTTAAAGACTTAAACTTTTAACTAGTTCTTTTTAACTAGTCTTTTAACTAGTAACAAGAATATAAGATAGATTATTTTGAAAGTTTTTTATTTAATTATCAAATGTATTTAGATCTAACAGATCTAGGTAAGCTTGGTTTGATTAAACACAATCGAAAATTATGTACGAAGTATGTTAATAAATATTTTCTGAAAAAGAATTTATCATTAGGTATACAAAAAAATGAGGGGTTGCAATCAGACCATGATTCTGAACATCTTTAGCGAAAAAAAAAACGCAAAATTTTTTTTTCACTTAGCTACGTCATTTTATTACTTATATTTTCTAGTTATTTACTACTAGTACTTACTACATAATAAGACCATACCTACCTAATAATTTCATTTATAAAAGGAAACAAAAATTAAAACTTAAATCCAGCAATCTACTTATAAAAACGCGCCCAGTACATACGCTCGACCAGCTGTGCGAGGTCGGCTTTCTCCGGATATAATGATTTTTTCGGAAAATCCTTTTAGATTTGGTTGAGTGTTGGGATACAGTATTTTCGGCTTCGGTAGACGTCTTTTTACACCCTGTATACTTTCTAAATCAGAAATTCTAATATTTCCAGCCCAGATAAGCCAACACTTGTAAGTTTTGAGAATTTACGTCTTGTCTAAGTATTTCCTGGAGATAACCTGCGGATGGAAGATTCCCAACATTTTTAACTTTTAAAACAAATCGCAAAAACTATGACGGGCAGGGATACCAGCTTTTAAATGTATCCGCTTTTCTGTTTTCACCACAGTAAATATAAATAAATAAATAAATAATGCTGGACATTTCACACAGCATCATCTGGCCCCAAACTAAGCAAAGCTTGTACTATGGGAACCAGATAACTGATATACTACTCATATACTTTTTGTTTGTAAATACATACATATTATACATAGATACACCCAGACCCGAGACAAATATCTGTAGGTCATACAAACATATGTCCCGCGGCGGGGATCGAACCCGCAACCTTCTGCGTCGCAGACCTTCGCCCACTGCGCCACAGAGGTCGTCAATATCATCATTATTTCATCAGACACAAATATAAGACTTCGGACAGAAATATTTTTATACTTACACCAATTATTTTGAAACAAATTATACAAATTCTAATATAGTTTTGATAATGCAAAGGAAACATAGTTTTAAGCTATTGATGTTTGATATATTTCACCTATATTTCATTTCTATTACTTCAAAATGTAAAATATATTTTACCGCACACAATAAATTGGAGCGTTATCGCTTCACATCTACACCTGGAAGTCCGTTTTATTCGCGTGGTGTTAACATTTAAATTGATCTGTTACATTTAAATATGTAAATAGCGTTTATTGCTGAATTTTATTGCTTTTTTCGGGAATGGATTTGGAATTTACTACACATTCAATCTTATCAAATAATATGATGTTGCCTACGCCATTTATACGAGGTATCGTGTCAATGGCGTAGGCAACATCATAGAAGCCAGAATGGTAATTCTGGGATACCATTCTTGCCTCTTGCCATAGAATAAGTATTCCGATTGACTCTTGCTCCGCTGAGTTAGAGAAAGCAAGAAGCAATAATGATATGCCAGAATGGTATCGTGTAAATGGCGTTTAACTACCCTCTCTATGCTCATGGACTCAAACAATGTCATAAAACTTTTGACACTAATAAACAATTTAAAATACTTCCATTATTCTATAAATCTAAGTTCTTTCCTCGCATAGAACCCGTCTTTACTTATAAAACTCCGAAGTTTCATCCCAGGGCGCACTCGGCAGCTGTAAAATTTAAAAATTCGTTTTAAACTCTCTATGCATTGCGGAAAGTCGCAAATAAAATGTGTATAGGCAAAAGAGAGGTTGAACAAGATGTGGATTAACGTATGAACAGTTGTATGAACAACAAAATAGTCCTCAGTGTAAAGGCAGAAACGACTGAAACGACTTTTTTAGTATGTCAATTCAAAAAATCAAGATATTCAGAAGAAATTAAACACACAATCGCTTTTGCGCCTCTAGTAAGCTTTTGATCATAGTTATTGATATGGTCACTATTTAGTAGGTACCTACCTACTTTACACGTTTTTAATAAACTAAGGAATGGTCCTACATTCCACTATATTTACAACTAGCTGTCCGTCGCGGTATTACCCGCGTTCCCTCGGGAAAACTTCACTTTCCCGGGATAAAATATAGCCTATGTTCATCAGGGATAATGTAGGATTCTAATGGTGAAAGAATTTTTCAAATCGGTACAGTAGTTTCGGAGCCTATTCAATTCAAACAAACAAATCTTTTCTCTTTATAATATTATTATTATTATATTATTATTATTATTATATTATTATTATTATATTATATATTATATTATTTACAAAAACATAACAGACTAAGTTTATCATGTCACACAAATCAAATGTAAGCTACACGTTCTAACAAACAGTCACATCAACTGTTTTATGCGCTATAGCGTATTTCCGCTCCATTATAGGCAGTTAAAGTGAATTTCGCAACCGCAATGGTTGAATTCAGTGTTTTCCTTTTAGTTTTCATTTGGGTTGGAGTGGGGGGCGAGCTCAAACAGGAGGTGAACGCTTTTGTGCTTCTCCATTGTCCAAAGGCCTGGTTAAACCTTGGTGGTTATAAAACGGAGTCTGTGATGTAGCGGACGTAAAAAACAAAGGGTTTTTAACATAAATATTATTAACAGGATAATCATAGTTAACATGATTTTTGATTTTTTTATAGGGATTTTGTCCTAAAATTAAGTATCTTTGGAATATTTTTATTTCTTTTGAAGTAAGTATTAAAATTCACACTTGAATTTTTGGATCAAAGTTCCTTTTCGGACAGCATCGATGGATGCTAGACTAGAAAAACAAAAGAAAGCTTTCCATTTTACCACGACATATCGATGTCTCCGGGGAATAAAAAGATAACTGCAAAAACGCAACTTTACAGGAGAAGCAAAAAAACATGTTTTCGTTTATAACTTCACTAATTGTGCAAAATGGTGCGCATAGTACCTAGTAAGCAAAATGTTAAATGTACAAACTTCGTTCAACCGAGTGTTCCACGACACTCACGTACTTTTTTATCTTTTAAATGTCACAGCAACTAGGTACTAGTTATACTACTAGCTTTGATTGAGATCTTCAAGTAGCTAGAAGCCGAAACAATTCTGAACTCTAAAAGGTATTCCATTTACTTTTTCCTATACGTATAATAATAGCGGCAGACGTCTCCAGGCGACCAAGGTTTAACTCTAGTTAATTCACATTTGAAAACGCAAAACTGAATTTTATTTAACACAAAAACTGTACACTAAAGAAATAAAATAGACCGATAGTTGTATTTATTTGTGTGGAATCATTTATTTGGAGTTATAACGCGTGAACAACGGCCAGTTTTTGGAATGGGATTGTGTTTCATGAATATTTATCAAATGCTTTCGAAAAGTCTACAATGGGCTATTGTTTGAACTCTTGAAATTCTGTATCATGTACTATCAGCGACGTAAATGTATAAATTTTAGAATATAAAGTACATTTTTTATGATTTGATTAATGAAATATTTTTTTTCCAAAATTAACAATCCATTGATGCACGGTTGGCATTGAACCAACGACCTTTAGATTGAAAGACGACACAATGTCCCCAATAGATCCCTGATGGTCACAAACTTTTTAATCCAGAACGAAGTCCCATTACATTCGGATCTACTCGTATAGGGCGTCTATAGGCGAAAATATCGGATTATTACCGTCTGCCCCCACGCGACCAACTGTCCCCACGCGGTGGCAGACGGTAACACTTATGGCTATCCAGGCTAGTAAGTAAAACGACTTCTTACTCTATGTTTGTGTTTCAATGTAGTGGACTGTTTGGATGAATCTTCAAATAGATATTTGTGGTCTCGAATTGTAGTAAATAAATAAGTCGTTAGACATTTCAAATCTAGACCCCAGTATAATCCTTCCTAAAGCCTTCGAGTTAGACAGCAGACGGTACAAGATTGAGAGACAGTGACATTTTCATTATTAGTTTACCCTCTGACTCAAACTTTTGATAGAAACGGACGGAAGATGACCTAAGGGTCACTTGAGACGTGATAGCCTGTCCACATTCACACGTCTGTCTAAACGGTGCGTGGTTTAGGCTTACAGGGGTGCTTATAGCATTTATATCATCATCATCATCATCTTGTCAGCCATCTAGTGTCCACTGCTGAACATAGGCCTCCCCCATCGATTTCCACAGCGATTGATCGAGTGGATTGCTGGGACCTGGGAGCCGTTGGGTGCAGGCTGCACAAGCCTGCACCCAACGGCTCCCAGCAACCTTTACCAGATCGTCTTCCATCAAGTGCGTGGCCTCCACTCGAGCATTTATGTAGAAGGTAGAAAATATTTACTTTATTCCACGCTTAATATAAACTTTTTTATTTTATAGAGATACTTCCAAGAACATAAGGATATAGCAAAGTCCATAGTAGAGGCGCTGCAAGACTCCAAGTTCGATGAGGAGCTGCTCTTCGATCTGAAGAAGGAGAACCAGGTCTACCTCAACCGGACCATGTCGCTGGTCATCAAGTATATTGTGAAACGGTAAGCCTGTCCTACTTATGGTCGCTCTATAAAAGTCAAATAATAATATCTTGATAAACATAAAAACTAGAATTTTTATTTTTTTATAGTGTAAACCACATTTAGTTATTTCATTGAGAAAAGGTTTAGGTATATCGGTAGCTTAAAAACCGAATATGAGTTTATCAAGAATTTTGAATGCGACGCTACTGATTCTGTGGCCGAGCGGTTAAGACACTCTGGCTTGAGGAGGGATCGCGGGTTCGACTCCCGTCGGAATCGAAAATTTTGATGAGACTTTTCATTTTCTCAATAAAAACTAGACTTTATATGTCGACTTTAACTATCCTTTATATATTTATTTTAGATATGTACCATATCTAAGACTGAACTGTTTTGGCCTCTGGTGCATTAATGGATTTTTCATTTCAATATATCTTAATGCGCATTAACACGGGCATTAAACGATGAAGGAGAATATCGTGAGAAAATTAGTTAGCATGATTCGCTAACTTCTGAAAATTGTAGTGCCTCTGACCCTAAACCTAGTTTTGAGAAAATGTATACTTTGCTTCATTGTAGTTTGTAGTACTTGTATTTTGAATTGGCAGGACACGTGGCCTGGCGTGGTGATGACAGGTGGAGCAAAGTACTGAGTAGTGGCCTAGAGATGGAAAAAAGAGTATCGGTCGTCCACCTACAAGATGGATCGACGACATCGTTACATCCGCAGGTCGCATGGGCAAGACTGACTCAGGATAGAGGCGAATGGCAAAAGCGAAGACAGGCCAATGCCCAGCTGTGGGATGAGAAGGAATGATGATGATGATGATGATGATGATGATGCAGTGATTATTTGCAGTGAAGTGGACAACTACAGGTCTCGGCGCACCGACGCTATCAGTCGCCGGATCTACTCCTCACTCATCATGAAACTCATCGATATAGCTAAGGTTTGATTATTTTCAAAAATTCCTTTGATTCGCTGTATAACCATTTGTAAAATAGGTTGAAGGGATACACAAACTTAAATTAAATTGACAAATCACAAAGCATGATGATCATCTTGTTTGTCAATCCACGAACATTGATCAAGGATCAAAGTGTGCAAACAGATTGGTAAATGTATTTGACACAGCGTTAAATTGAAAAAGTTTTAGGCGAGTTTCTTCAATGTTTTCAAAGTCTCGCGATCCATACATAATTATTGATTCTGTTTTGGACTGAGGTTAAACTAATTATTTTTTGCCAAAAACATCATCAGTTGCCTGAGCTACTATTTAAAGTCAAAGTCAAAACCATTTATTCAGTAGATAAGTTATTTACGTGTAGACATTTATCCTGTGGATAAGGCCGATCAAACCGAGAGGACAGTATATGTGCTGGGCAAGTCTTGAAAATTTAAGACTGACCACCTGCAAGAAAACTACTCCGAGTAATGTCCGACAGTCTGTCAAACAGAATGATGTAACATAGCTTACAGTTCTTGCAAACTGCTGTCGGACAAACTGTCGGACATTTTTCGTGAAAATTTTCTTGCATGTAGAAACGTGGCCTAAGTATAATCTACAGTACATAAAATAGTACTGACCATTGGTCCTATGAATTGGGTTTTCCGTCGTATAAACTGATAAATGCGGCCATACATTATCCAGTGCATGAACTGAGTCTGGAAGTCGTGTGTAACGTAGATTTGCCCTCGCTTCCGACCTAAGATTCATTCTAGGGCACAAATCAAATGGAATGTATTTATCTAGCGAGCAAAGTGAGCTATCAGCGCTTGAGACTAGAAACTATTGAGTGACGTGTAAGTTAAGGCTTGTGCATAATATGCATTATTGTATTTTTTATGGGATTATTTACCTATGGGATAAATCTGAGACCGCTGCATCGCTCCTTTCAGATACAGCTGAGTTTTGTCGAGGGGCCTCTGAGGGTTGATAAAACTAAGAACTGCATTAAAAAAATCCAACATCATTAGGCTCATAATTACTTCTAAGTGTTTTTTGTAATCGGACAAAGCATCTAAAATTGCAAATCAAAATAAAAAGTGTTTTTTCTCTAAATTTTAGGTTTTTTTTTCTAGCAACATTAGACCCTTAGTTAGTTTAGAGCATTTGTTTGTTATCAGATAGAGCATCCAAAAATGCAAAAAAATAATAATGCAGTTCTTAATATTATCAAAATCGAGCCCGTGACTCCTAAAAACATTTTTCCATAACAATAGCCGTTTAGATTTTCTCCTCAGAGAGCTCTCGACAAAACTAACCAATCCTGCCTTTTTATTTGTCATGGCACATTAATTTCAGGATATGCCCAGAAACAACAGCGCAGTTGAACGCATAACGACAGCCCACCGCTACTACATGTCGGTGGAGAGTAGAGACATGCACGACCAGATGGCAGACGTGCAGGTGTTTCATGCATGTGCAAGGCTCTATGACATCATGTTCACTGTGAGTGTACTCTTACGCGTTTTTTTGTCATGGGTTATGTTATGAATCTCTAGTTATGAAGTAACGTGGTTTTCAGGCTCCCAGAATACTGTCACAACTTGGAAGACTTGATGACCTGACTCCTAGGACATTGGTGAAGAAGCTGAAGATGATGGAGATCAAACCGGTTCATCTGGGCGTGACTTTGCTTATTCAGGTGATACATTTTTGATTATTCAAGTAAAAAATTGTAGATGTTAAAAATGATTTGCCAAAGTTGGCTCCTTCCAATGCTTTATGATACACTGATGTTTTGACTGGTGCTAACGTTCCAACTCTACCAGGCTTGGTCACTTTCTTATTTCGTTTTTAGCGACTTAAAAAAATAGAGGAGGTTCTGTAGCTATCAAAAATAACCAAAACCAGAGTCTGAGTTTGACATTCGTTTCAGGACATGCTGCAAATATTTTACCCAACGTAACATCGAAGCTATTACGAGTATAAGGGTAGTTAATTTGACTGAAAAATTGTTATTCTGTGCCATTGAATCTCTATATTCCCATCGCATAAGGTGCACTAAATGCATATATTGCTCGGTATAGAGATTGAAACATGAACAGCGTTCCTCTATTGGCCACTTGTAATTCCTGTCCTCCATACTACTATCAATTTATGATGTCCTGGTAGCCATTTTTTCGAACTGGTTCGGCCCTGGTTAAACCTGACTGAACAAACGAGATATTTTGGGCCGTTCCTTTGACGCAATCAATGATGGACTCTATTTTACATTGTATCAAAAGCGACACGTAATGAAATGCTCCTTTGCACGGCGTGCAGGGTTGCACGTCATACAGCCCACAGAGGCCTCCATATGCAACCTATTAATGAATTCTGGTGCCCTGGTAGTAGTGTTTTGCAGTATGAAACGTTCTACCCTGGCTTAGCCGAATGTGAACCGAAATACGTTAAAGACTTGCTTTGTGAAAAAGAGTAGTAGAGACAAAACCAAATATGTCTTGGCTTATTGTTTTTACTTTTTAGCGTACATACTGTCAATCTAAATATAGAGGCTCAGTAGGTAACGAATGAATGAATAATTGTAAGGTAGGTATAGGTAGATTGGGCATTAACTAAGTAAGTTCGTACGCGTTCTAGTGTTGGAGTTTTTAGGCCGCCTTAAGGCCTCCGGGCTTTAGCTGCAGGTTAATAAATAATGATACCAACAGTTTTGAGCGAAAAGCTTTTTATCAATTTAAGATCTATCTTCAGTTTCGGCATCTTTTTTTCCCAATCTTGTCCCTGAAATCCTCCATCCTCATGCATTGTATTTCTTACTCTCTTGTCACTTAACATGGATAGCAATTCACTTCCAAGGATTCACTTCTTGCTTAAATTTTGTAACATTTTTGTAACACAACATAACCTCCAAATTTGTTATGACGTGGCAGGCATGGTCAGAACCTATTTCAGTTCTGTCAATATCTCTGTCACTGTCAAACTTGTCACTGCTGTCAAAATTTATAAAAAATAATAGCTTCGTATTTAATTTTATAAGTTTCAATTTTATATCTTACGTATTTATTTTTTTGTTCCTACTTTTTGTGCTACTTTCTTATCGTGATATCACTTTTTCTCAGGTCCAGTCTGAAAATCAGCGTTACTGTGTCCCTTCGGGCATGTAGTAACAATAAGCTGAGACTGGACATTTTTGGCTCACTACAGCACACAGACCACTGTTGCACCCACCTATGTAGGTCCCAGACTACTAGTTTTAGATGTATTTCTTTTTTTTTTTTTTTCTTTTCTAGTTTGTTTTTACCTGTGCGCCTACATACTTGTTACTTGTACTTGTTTTTGTGTCTGTGTTGAAATGTTATGTGTGCCAAATAAATATTTTATCTATCTATCTATCTATCTATCTATCTATCTATCTATCTATCTAATAAAAATCCAGCCTACTGTGCCATTTCAATTTCAAGGGTTGTGCTTCTGTTTTTTGTGACATCTTTACTGGAAAACTACATGCAAAAGTAAACTTTATATTTAGTAGACATAAAAGCCACATGCAGTGGTGCATCGTAAAGGGGGGTAATACTAACTCACACTCTACTTCCACCTCTTTTTCCCCACTTTTACACCACTGTGCATCATTTTTCGCCTCTTTCTTCATGCATTCCTGGTAGCTATGCTTTGGGTTATAGATTGCGGCATTTCACACTTTTCTGATCATTGCACTGTGCACAGACAAAGTTGGGGTTTTGAATAAAAAAAATTAAAGATGAAGTTTTCTAATTGAAGATATCCAAATCTAAAGTCTCCCAAATACCTGCTATGCTAATTGTTTTATTAACATTGTTAATAACCGATAATAAGTTATACTTTTGAGTGAGTTACACCAAAAATCCGCATGAATACAAGTAGGTACAAACTAACAAGTCCAACATTCAACATCTTTACCTACTGTTTTCTGCTAAAATACAAGAAGAAATATTTTGTAAAATTCATGGTATTCTTTTCAAATGAGTGCGTAAAAGCGCGGTTACAAGTCATCGCATAAAATAAATTGCAAGCAACAATTAAAAGGCCGGCTACACTTCGTACCCTTTAAGATTTATGGTGCCCTGGTAGAATGTAACAGTTTGGGTACGATGTTACCCTCTCTCACCTAAACCATACCAAGAATTTGTAGGTTTTATTACAAAAAATA
This sequence comes from Epirrhoe tristata, assembly GCA_951394285.1. Lineage (NCBI taxonomy): Eukaryota > Metazoa > Arthropoda > Insecta > Lepidoptera > Geometridae > Epirrhoe > Epirrhoe tristata. The sequence continues at coordinate 12,062,675 of OX596139.1, forward strand.
CACTTAAAAAAATGCTTCGATCCAGACTGATAAAATGGTAAAAGTATGAAAACAGTTCAAGCAAAGTTTGTTTTCTTTTGTTTTCAGTATCATCTCCGTAACACAGTGAACTATGCAATCAGGAGCAAAGCCTTGGACGTGCTGAGCACGAAACCAGCCGACGTCGGTGCGCCTGTCGTTGCCGTACTAAAGGCTATTGCAGCACGTCTACTCCCCGCCGCTGAATTACTAGACATCCACCTATCCCACAGCAGCCCAGCGTTCAAAGACACGTGCCCCGCAACCTGGCTCGGCATCGTGAATAATAAACAACCTTGACTGTATGCAAATAAGTCTCATTTTCCCGTCACAAATCTGCAGTTGTGATATCAAATCGTGAACTCTGGAATGTTTATGGGAGCCTGGTAGTTGCAACGTTAATTTAAGCAAGACATGGGTACTGTGTGGTAGATCATATGAGGTCAAATATGAACGAAGATTCTGGTCTTCTAATAAACTTTTTTTAATTCAAACTAAAAGCTACAAATATTTTCAAAAGATACTACTTATTAGTGACTTCTTGTATTCCAAAAGAAGTTATTTAGAAAAATAATAATATGTGAATTGAGCGTTTAAGCAAGACATGGGTACTGTGTGGTGTAGATCATATGAGGTCAAATATGAACGAAGATTCTGGAATCTTCTAATTAACTTTTTTTTTTCAAACTAAAAGCTTCAAATATTTTCAAAAGATACTACTTATTAGTGACTTCTTGTATTCCAAAAGAAGTTATTTAGCCAAACAATAATATTGGCCTAGTATACTTTTAGCTTTTTAGCCAAAATACAAGTCTCTCGGTCATAAATTGTTTTCATTGCTATAAATTACACGAGCCTTAGAAAACCTTCTGAGAAAACCTATCTGTTTAAAGCCTTACGGCTGTATCTCCAAGGACGGTACACTTTCAGCCCTAACTAGTGGTAGCCATTGACTTCTTTCAACCGATTTCCTTTTCACTCAAATGAGTGATCATTAAAAGATACAGAATCACTCTGAAGAAAGAGACATTCTGCATTGTTTCTGTACGTATATACCAAAAAAAACTTAACTTAGGCCTTTACATCTACAGGGTGTAAAAAGACGTCTACCGAAGCCGAAAGGGGTAGGTACAGCATCCCAACACACAACCAAATCCAAAAAGACTTTCCGAAAAAATCATTATATCCAGAGAAAACCGACCTCGCACAGCTGGTCGAGCGTATGTACCGGGCGCGTTTTTATCTGCAGATAGCTGGATTTTGGGTTTTAATTGTTTTTTCTTTTATAAATGAAATTATTAGGTAGATATGGTCTTATTATGTTGTACTAGTAGTAATTATCTAGAAAATAAAATAAAATGACGTAGCTCAGTAAAAAAAAGAATTGCGTTTTTTTTTTTCGCTAAATATGTTCAGAATCATGGTCTGATTGAAACCCCTCAGTTTTCGGTAGCAGTCTTTTTACACCCTGTATATTAGATGATTTATACAGCGTCAGGAGGCAACCTATACCTACACTTAACGAGACGCTGTAGTGCCTGGGACATTGTTTGAGATGGAATAGGCTTGCCCAGCACCTAAACCATCCTCTCAGCTTAATCAGCCGCCCACAGGAAAGACGACGTCAATACGTGTGGAGCCGACTAAGCTGCGGGTTTCCTCACGAGGTTTTCCTTCACCGTTATGAGCTCGTGTTAAAGCGCATATAAATTTTTCGAAACGAAAAATCCATTGATGCACGGCCGGGATTGGAATCCACGACCTTCGGATTGAAAGTCGAGGCACAACCCCATTCGACCAACACGGCTCTTGTACTGGTACATACCAAGCTGAAGTAAATTGACAAATAAAATAATTTTATTTCTTACAAAATTAAATATAAATACATGCCAACTAAATTAGAATATGGCGTGGCACACATGTCGACCACAATATCGGGGCAATAACGCGAGCTCACGTGAAGCTACACTACACATAATCCAATCTACTCGGTCCAATTCGTGTATATCGACTTGCATTACTATAGTGCGAGAGCAAGTGCTGATTTACTTACGACGTTTGGAAGTAAAGTAAATTGAATAGTGCTGAAGCTCGATGAGAAAAAAGGTGACATCAAGTGTTTACAGGCCGTTAATTATACTCGTTTTCCTGTTACATGTAGTTTCGTAATTGAGATCGACTTTCTAAAAAAATCATTAAAAGAAAAAAAAAATGTGGAATGAATAGTTTAATGGTGGTTTAAATGGAATAAAAAATGAAACTTACTGGTTTACAGTGCTTTCTTGCATGTCTCTATTAAAAGACAAAAAACCTGTGTCTGCTACGAACCTGACTCATACATTTCACCTTATTCACTTACTTACCTATAAACTGTGCATGTACCATACTACAGTGGTTAATGTACTCACAGTCAAAACGGCTTGATAACGCATTCAGTATGCTGTTGGAGCTGTGCTTTTATCCCCGATATAAGATCACCGCCATCTCCCACACTACTAGGGCAGCAATTCGGCATGCCTACGAGCCGGCAGCTTTTTATTAGACAAGCCGGATTTATTGGCACTAAACTGTACTGAGATGTTGCGGTGCGATTGCTTTAACTATTAGTCGGGAATACAGGGTGGCAACTCTTATACTTGTGGATAAAGCGCGTTGGTTTCTCACGGCAAAGGAGTCGGGTTAAAAATTATATTTGAAAATTACGTTTTTTTTAGTCAACTGACTTCAAAAAAGAAGGAGGTTCCAAGTCGTCTGTATGTTTTTTTTTTTTTTATTTCTTGTTACGGGATTGTTCCGCCATTTGTTGACCGATTTGCAAAATTCTTTTTATGTTTGAAAGGGTATACTCCAGAGGTGGTCCCATATAAATTTTATTCCTGAGGGATTGATAGTTTCCCCGTAAAACTCTAAACACCTTCACTCCATGTCACAAATAGAAATCGAATCGACAGCTTGACGCCCTGAGTCACACCGCGTTTCGAGTCAAACATTGAAGTCGGTTTTCTTTTTAGTATTAATTTTGATCAAAAGTTGAAAATGGATGAAGTTCAAATTGGATTCGGTGGGTGAATGTCGTTTCTTGATCCAGCTAGCTAGCTCATTGTCAAAAATAAAACACTAGAAACTTTATCAGTCACATCATGGTATGACACTATCACCTAAAAAAAGCTAGGCCCCAAACAGTGTTTGTTGCCTTGGTTCTTCACGGTATTGGTCGCGAAGGAACAGGAGTAGAATTACCTAGTTTTAAGACGTTTCAAAGTGATCAGTAGACTGAATAAATGCTTTTTGACTTGTGACTTTGACTAAGATAAATAAATAAAGAAAAATGCATGGTTTTCTGGAAAACTATGCTTCGGTGTCTGGAAGTCCCGACATCATCGCAACCTTATCACGTTCGTTTACGTACGTCACGTAAACTGACATGAAATAACGTTCCGCCACGTTACCCCGAAGTAAGTATCGAACGCATTTACACAAAAATCTGGATCAATGCCTTCCTTGGCGATTATGGTAGCCTAGTCCTTTTTGATAGATAACAAAATAGGATATTACTTTTGTTTAAACTTAGGCTTTTACATCTATCAAGTAGATAATTTATACCGCGTCAGGAGGCAACCTATGCATATCACTTAACGGGGCGCTGTGGTGTCTTGGACATTGTTTGAGATAGTATAGGCTTGCATCGAACCTAAACCATCCTCTCAGCTATCAGCCTGGCCCGCAGTAGTATGCCCATTCACAATTTTATCGATGTTAACTAGAATACCTACGATTAGATACTGCATCTTGGGGATACAGTCGCGATCACGATTTTGCCAACCTGCGTTATGTGCAAGAGTTTCCTAACGCTGCCCCTGATGAAGGTATCACGATAAAACCTATTAGGGAACGAGCTAAATATTAGATAAGAGAGTAGGTAAGTACGTAATTACTGAACGAAGCCTTTCCAAGATACTCCAGCAAAAAATGAACGTAAGAATGATTTGAACTAGTTTCCATCCTTAGCTTCACTCTTTATAGATAGATAGATTAACGCTTTATTGTACACAAGAACCTTATATAGAGAATATATAAAATTGTACAATGGGCGGCCATATCGCTAAGAGCGATTTCTTCCTGGTAACCATTTGTATGGATAGGATGGTCGAATACAGAAATACAGAGGTGTACAAAAGTAGAGAACAGTAACAAACTAAGTACCTACCTATACACACACAACACACACACAAATTACACATAGAGCACTGAAGAATAGCAAACCTACTTATAACTAACCTACAATTAAACAATATGAATAGTTAGCAGTAACCAGACATGGAGAGATAATGTTCACAGACACTGGCTTTAAAAATATGTATAGATTTAGACAATCGAATGGAAACGGGTAACGAGCTCCATAGCTGCACTTTATGCTATTCCAGGTTACATTATCTACTTACACTTTCAAGTTTCCTCCAAATCAGGCAAAATGCGTTAGTAAAACACAGATATACTCACAAACTTTCAAATTTACGAGTAATAGTAAATAAAAAGTACGAGGACAGTATTTGCAATAATTCTCTACAATGTAGAGTGGAGTAAAGTGTAAGTGTGTAAAGTGTATAGTGGAGTAATGTAAAGTCCAATACTCAAGTATGACACTGGACCATGTATTTCCTGTCGATTAGAGCGATTAAGCTCAGGACAAGCCTATTCCATTTAAAACAATGTCCCAGGCACTACTGTTTCCCGTTAAGCGTAGACATAAATTGTCTCCTGATGCTGCATAAATCGTTGATTAAGTGATGATGGTGTCAAGATTCTAATTAAGCTATCCTTCAAGGCTTTCTAAAATTGGTATTATTAAATGAATGGTTTTGACATCAACTCTACTCGCCATTACCTAATGCAGTGCTTGAAGGACAATACATCTTAAAACGGCGTAGGCTTGCCGCCATAAATTTGAACCTAGTCATAAAAACCGCATCAATAACTCAAAATATGGGCGTCGATTCCCTAAGCCCATTTGCCATAAATCAATTAAAAGTCGCGCGACTCCACCTCTCAACGCATATGACCGCGACTTAGGACATCGCTTGTGCCACTTATCGTTTCATATTTGAATTGAAGAAAAAAAAATTTTCAACACACTTGCTCATAAAGTGGCTCTATGGTCACCGCAATTAGGCACATAATGACACCCATAATCAAACTGTGACTTTTTCATTACTATAACTCACTAGTGAGTAATAGATTTTTTTTTAATTTTATTGGTTGAGTTGCTTTGTTCTTAAAAAAGTTTTTATTCAGAAAAAAGATCGTGTTCCATAGAACAAATAAATTAATGTTCCTATTGCTTGCTCATTTCATGCAACTTCTTATTTAAATAGATAATTTTAACTCGTACGTGTTTAATAAATAAAACTTTCACTCAAATATAACTTTTGTTTTCTCTGTAATAAAAGAAAACTTTAAATTCCCCATTTTGTACGTGGCAGAATAGGCCGCAAACCCTATGCGTGGCGCGGAAATATAGTCTGTGGCCGATCGCAATGCGCGCGCATAGGAAAACTGATTCATTTTTGCCGCAATAGCGAAACATTTTTCACAACTCGTTTTCACTGTTGAAAATGAGTTTTTATTGTTGTCTTATTCACAAGTGTGTTGAAAAACGTCGTATGATACACGTCCTCGGTTCTATTAAGAGCCTCGCCTAACGGCTCGGCTCTTAAAACAACTCGGCGGTAATCACCAATGTTACACACTAGTACCATAATGTACTATTACATCCTCCACCGATAAGATTTTACCGATAAGAAACAGTAGAATGAAATAATTAATATAAAAATCATACAAGACGTGTATCGAAGCTAAATCCATTTATCTATTACATTTGTTCAGTTTCAATTGCAAAGTAACAAAGTGAGACGTTTTCATACCTACTCTTACACCATCTGTGGCGCAAGCCAAAGTAGGTACCAAAGCTGTGAAAATTTACGAGTGCTGACTGCACAGCCCCCAGGGGCAACGATTAGGCCATTTCGAACGGCCCAGAAAAAACTCCCCTTATATCACAGAATTAGGAGCTTAGGTGTAGATGCGTTAAAAAGTGGACATCTGGCTTTACGCGAAATATGGTAGGGCACTCCCGCCATTTGTTTAGTTCCGGATTTGTGATGCAGAGGGCGGTAAATCAAATGTGTTCAGAGTCTTAAGAGTTTATCAAGGTTTTTCTATTTCCTGAGATCTTGTTTAGAGCTCTTGAGACGGGTATTTGTCAAGTGTACGAAAGGTTGAGCATCGTTTTAAAACTTGGATATTGAAAGAAACATGATCACGACTGTATCCCCAAGGAGCGGTAGGTCTTCCCTCAGATTTGATGTCTGTTCTAGATTCTTCTAAGATTTGTCTAAGGATATAGAACAGTGATTAATTTTATGAACTATTTTCTCTCTATTAGGTTTTTTGTAAAACAAAAACCGAAGGTATAATATTATTCAAAAACCAGTCCTCTCTTAAAATGAAGTCAGTATCGGGGTATCGGTAAATAAAGGCTATTAATTCACAATGGTCCCCCAACTAATTTCACCACACCTCGTTGGGCAGGCGATGTATCAAAATGCTAGATTCGCTCCTCGGACAATAGCCAGGGTTGTGTTGATAACATTTGGAGGAAATACTTGTACGACCCGAGTTGTATTTTTTGTATACAATGGGTAGGATGTATGAGTCTATAACTGAGTCTTTTTCTTTATTCTCTTGCTAAGAAATTGAGCATCAAAAGAACACTCCGTTGGAAAATTATTAATTCTAGAAACGCTCTTACGTACTAACAATATAACAATCTATGCGCACTTCGCACTGTGACATTTTGACATACACATGTGTCAGCAAAAAATCTAATACTTTTTTTCGCCTAGATCCATCCATTACTGTCCGAAAAAGAACTTCGTTCCAAAAATTAAAGTTTCAAAAGATTTTATAATTATGGCGCCCACCGTGGTGCCATTCTAAAGTACCGTTGGGCGCCAATATTGGAAAATGATTTTAGGTAATATGTCGATGATATATTTCTGAAGGATTGTTTTTAAGTGTAACTATCATTGTGTCTTACCCCTTGACACAAGAAGTTTCTTACCTAATGTAGGTAATAGGTATAGAAAATCTTTGCCTTGATCAAACTCTGGCCTCAAAAAACAAAAAATAAATTAAATAACTTATTAAGAGTATAGTAATAAAATTATTGGACATGTCGCACCCCTATGCCCCGCTTTGCGCGCCGCACTGCACCTTATCTGCAGAAACTGAAAACTGCATTGTGGAACTCATGACGTGACAGTTGCTATCAAAGCAGACAGCCCGTTGTGCCAACTCTAGCACACATGATCTAAGCTGGGAATACCAATAATACAGAACAATAGAATAAGTTTTGTTCATAATGAAAGCGGTTCAGTCATTGAACCACTGGAATCATCTTTTCTGCCCACACCAATCTCAGTATCTTTCCCTCAAGTTCTTGCGAACGACCGCATCACGCGTACAAAATGACAATTTAGTTTGGATTACTCCTTCACACTAAAACAGCTGGACAGATTTGGATGTTTCTTAAAGAGGTAGCTTATTTCTTGTATTAACTCATTTTTATCCTGGAATAGTGAAGTATTACTGAGGGACTGCGGGTAGCACCAGCTAGTACTTACTTATATGAATTGCTGCCACGTTGTTTCGATAACAGTTTGAAGTAAGCCCCTGTACGTAGACACGTTGAGCCTAGAAGAGCCATGTAGTGCCCTGTCACTCATCATAATCCAAGAGGACTTAAATCAACACATTTTCTTGGCCTTTAAAAGCAAGTAATATTATTTACATTTATCTATTTGCATTTACATTATAACCCAATAGCGTTAGAAGGAGGGGTATGAAACGGTGATAATGATGATGATAATTTATTATTGATTACATTAAGTTTTCGCTCTATTCGAGGTGTAGGAAAATTTGTTTCGAGCCTATTGTTCGTTGTTGTATATTGAGTACATAATGTATTGGTGACAAGGGTATTTGGATGTCATGATCTTTATCGATGCGATAGATGGCCAGTTATATGTTATCGGTAAAATTGTAAAGCGTTTACATAATACCATTCTTGCATGCAATTCTTGCCTCTAGCTGTTGATAGACTGCAACAACAATACTTAATTTTTTTCATTTTATCATCTGTAAAAACTATTTTTTTTTATCTATGGTAGAATGAAACCAAATGTCAGTTGAGTCGTTGAGTCCGACACGAACTATGTAGAGAACACCTTGCTTGCAACTGTAACTAAAATACAAATAAACTCAGTGAATTCGCTCCATGTCTTTCCATCCATATTCACAATCATCACCAGCACCAAAATACAGTCCAACAACACTAGCTAACAACAAATTATTGCATGGTCTATCTAAATAACACGTGACATTCTTCATCTGGTATACAAGTTTTGTTTTAAAACTTTCCTTCAGGCACAGACATTCAAGAATACTAAGCACAACGGATCTTTAGCTCTCTGAAGTTAGGTGCAATAGACGATTGCGCAGGTTTGGTAGACTAAATTCAAATTCAAATTCATTTTATTTCAGATACTTAAAATCCATAATAATTTACAAAAACAAATAAATAAATCTCAAAAATAGAATCTTAACACTCACTAAGCGAGATAGCACGATTTTAGGCGTCATCAAAAATCGGTTCCGCGCAGCTACTTGAGAGAGCTAAAGAACGATTGTGCGTAATTGTACCTATATCAGAGCAAAAGATGGTCTGGACTTCTGGAGCCTAGTTTATTTTAGGAGATCCTTATTATAGACTTTCACCATGGATCAACTGTCGGTTCAAGTCCCGCATGGGTGTTTTAGGATATATTTTAAAACTGTTACTAATTTATTAATCTTGGTAAAGTCAGAGCAAGCCGCTAGTTGGTAATAAAAGCTATCTATCACGAGTTCAGCCACAATAATCCATGATTTTTTCATAGGATTTGTTCAGAAACTTATTAATTAAAATTTATTCCGGGATAACTCGCGGCGCAGGTGTAAGCGATGTCCGGGATTTCAAGAATTGCCTAAACTTTTTTACTTACTGCTAGCAATTCAAAAATAAATATCCAATTGAAAAAACAAGAGTGCAATGAAATATTTTGAAAATCTAAAGCACTTTTTTGCAAAAAGTGCTCTTCGTCGCAAGCCCGTCAACACCTGTTGTAATTAGTGTGACTGGTTGGATGGGAACCAACCTTATTGGTGGATTACCACCTGGTTTTCTCTGCACTCAGCAGTGGGATATATTAGCTGTAATGATGATAAAGTAAGTTCGTATGAGTGGCCATGATGATGCGATGAAAGTAGTTTAGCATTACTTATACAGAGTGTCTACTCAAAAGTGATGAGTTCGATATATCGGCTGCAAGGGGGTTTTCTAAATATTACAAAGTATTGTAATCGAGCATTATGATCATCAACCTATGAATTCGGTCTGAACCTATTTCATAGGTAAGTCCAAGTCTGAACTGAAAAAACAATCGCATTTTCGGACTTGTTTTGTTGGACCCGAACATTTGAATGTGTCATATTAGAGTAGAGGCCTTATGCCTTACCCTCAGGTAACCTACTGCTAGACGTACTGTGGTAAGGAGGGTGTTAACAATTAGTATGGCTTTAATACCCCAGGTTTGGCTAATCCGACGCGTTAAGTAGGTTTCAAGGTGAAATCGTGACAAAGCAGGAAGTTTTATGGCGAGGCTTGTTGGTTTAAAGTCATTGAAAAAAAGTTTTTTTTAATAATACTTACATAAATAATTACGTTTTTATACTAAAATGAAAACCGACTTCAATGTTTGACTCGAAACGCGGTGTGACTCAGGGCGTCAAGCTGTCGATTCGATTTCTATTTGTGATATGGCTAGGAGGAGTTTTACGGGGAAACTATCAATCCCTCAGGAATAAAATGTATATGGGACCACCTCTGGAGTATACCCTTTCAAACATAAAAAGAATCGCGTAACAAGATACAAAAAAAAAAAACATACAGACGACTTGAGAACCTCCTCCTTTTTTGAAGTCGGTTGAAAATGACCACACTGTCTCTACGGTAGAATAGAGAAAATGATATTTTCGTTCAGACGATTTTGACAGTCGTAGAAAAGATGCTTTTGCCTAAACTCCTAAGTAATTTTACTCTATTCTATCGTGGAGATAGTGTGGTCTGGTCATGCTAAAGGGGCAGGTGACTATCTACTATTCTATCTATCGCGAATTCGCGACCAATCTCGTACTCGTACTCCAAATCACCGCTCGAGATTTGTGATTGGTCAATTCAAGTGCGCGTGATCACGTGATATCATAGAGTTCCAAAGCTACGTTTAAAAAACTGTAAATATCCAAGCTCCAGGCTTATAACGAAACAATTTTCAGTGCAATACGTCTATCAAAAATCCAATCGCAAACCAATCCGGGCGTTGTTATCCGTAGATAGCTTATACAGGCTGTTCTTTTTGGTGTTTATGATAGCCCAAGTTTGAAAAAACTTGACAGGAAAAGCTCTAACCTCTCTTTTCAACATCATCATCTGTCCCTATTTATCTAACTTAAAAATCAAATACCAGCCAGAGCTGTCACATTATTTTAAAAATATTTTCTGAGGAAATACTTCTAGCAGGATCAGGTACCTATAAATGCGAAAGTGTGGATGTTGTTACTCTCACTGAATACTTTTATGAAATCAGATTAAATTTTTATCCATTGATACTTTACTTTAAAGCGATGAGCTCATAAAAATCTCTTTTGTTTATAACCATGGGGATTAAGTACAGACATGATCCATTTTAATTTGCGTGAACAATATTTTGTTTTAAATCAAAATGGTAAACCTTATTACAAGAAAGTGAACCGAGTTTAGACTAAGACTAACTATAAAACTGTCCCAAGAAAAACGATCTTTAAACACTCGTACATAGAACGCTTTTTTTCTGGTAACAGTTTTGTTTTGACATGTGTCAACATGGGGTTCCACGAAGGTTTAACGTTTAAGTATGTAATAAGCTTTTATTTTTAATATTTATATATTTAATTTTTTTTTTTTATTATTTTATTTAAAGCAGCTCGATGTTTATTATGTACTTGATGTTATAATGATTTGGAAGTTTTCAAACTCTTTTAACATCAATATTTATCTAATCAACCTGTGCACAGTACAGGGTGTTCAATAAAGTCATGCTGGGTCATCTAGATAGTCTGACGGGATACGATGCCTCGTCTGACAAACTGCCTGTTTCCACATGGATTTACTACACCCCCTTCATCCCCGGGGGGTGGAAATTGTGATTTCATCCCCCAAATATTTTGCGTATTAAACCCTGTGTATTTGTTTATGAAGCTTTGATAAAAGACATTAAAACTCGCCATGATAGTTTGATGGACCCTTTTGTTAATACGTTAATACCTAGGTACCTGTATTATTTTATCTGTGGTAATAACCTAACCTATAGAGTACGGGTAGAGAACATTTTTTGGAAGCATATTTTTTTTGTAAGACAACACTTTAATTATTTCGATTGATAGTAAAACATTACCTGTAATAAGTACCTAATAAAAACTCATCAAACCGTAACCAGTGGACATAGTTTATTTTAGATAAAAAGGGGTAAACAAAAAATAGATAGGTATTAGGTACTCGTATGAGATCAACCACAAATACCTACAAGATAAAGATTTTAAACCAACGAAGGAAAAATCTTGTTCATTCACTGATTGTACGAGACGGAGATGGCGACCCTCGCTTGATGATCCAGAACAAATACGTCTGTTAATAGGACCGTAGGTAGGTAATAGATTTATTTACAGAAACTAAGCTACTACATATTTACATATATTTACAAAATACAACAGGATTAGTCAAGCTATCTAAGGATCGTTGGAAACGATCTATAGATAGCTCAACTGATAATTGGTAGGTAATTGTTTTGTTTAACCAAAATACAAGGTATTCCGTGCTTATAGTTTCAAGACAAAATTAACTAACATCCATAGATGGAGACAAGGTTTCCACTCACGGAAATGGCACAAACAATTACGTAAAGTAAGTGTACGTTTGAAGTGAAGAACCGAAACTGGCACTATGTTTACCAACTTAGGCGGGTTGGTCTTAAATTGTGTGTGTAGAATGTAGATGCACCACATGCACGTTGTTTCTGTGTGCGTAAGCCCGGGAGCTCAGTATCGCTTGCACACAAACAAATCTACACACACAATTAAAACAAACACGCCTTGTGATATAAAACAATACTAGATTTGAGAATAACAGTTAAAAATCAAATAAGATTAGCTAAAACACTTCGATCCCAAATAAAGAGATCGTTGCTAAATAGAACCTACCGTTTGTTCATAAAGCTGTAGATCTCAATTATTTCTGTCAAAGGCTATTCCAGAAAGGGTTAGGTAGGTACGATGTGCTAGTGTCAGAATTTCTATCAAGCTAAACCACGGAGAATGTTTTCACATTGTCCGATCCGATATCGGATATCGGAGCTATCAATTTCATACATTTTACTTGCCCCGCCATCTTATCGGCGTCCGATACCGATATCGGATCGGATAATGTGAAACCGCTCTTTCTTAGTCAGCAAATATAACTATTTTATTGTTTGCATCCATGAATGAATCCTCTTCTCTCGTCACCCCAATACAATGATCTGAGAGAGATGCGATAATCCATCGCAAGCAACAATGAATCATCAGCCAACGCAATTGAGACGCTTTTCGGTTGCGTTCTTATTTCAGAAAATCTATGGTCCAATCCAGACTTTTGTCTGATTTGCCTCCCAACTGATTTTGAGTTTTAGCATAGAGGAATACAGTTGAGTTTAGTATGTGCTAGTAGAATGCATAAATTTCTTGCACAGTTCTGCTACCCTGGTACAAATTGCCCTTTAACACGTGACGTCACGCTCCAGCTTCACTTGGTTCCGGGTGAAACAAACTTTAGATGAAAAAGATAAAAAATTGAGAAAAAAATATGATTTTATTACAAAACATTATACACACATTGTATTGTCTTATAAATTCAAATTTTATTATAACAAATGGCACTGATTACCTATATTGATAAATCAACAGAGGCGCTTACTTTTCCCAAGCTATTTTCTTCTCAAAATTTTTATAGCTTCCGTAAATGCTTTTTCCCTTCTGAAAACTTAACAAGTTATCTGATTTAGAAATAGAATAGTTTACGATCGAAAAGATCGTGACATGTCCAGACTTTTATAAATAACATTTCAAGGCTACTCGCTGACCGACTGACACAATAGTTGTGATACATCGATGGAAAGAAATGGGAACTATCCCAGTCAAAGATAAATAAACAGAAGGGACTAACTACAGAAAATATTACCAATAGAAGATACGTCTCGCGATGTTATCCTCGGAAATACTTCTTTATTAGGATAAAAAGGATAAAAATAGCCTGTAATAAGGGCTATTATTCATGAATGTTACTGCTTTTAAAAAAAAAATTTGTTCAAATATTAACCTAGGTCTTTCCCTTCAAGATTTTAGAAACTACTAACACTTGCCTCATTCTGATGACCTCTATAGCGCAGTGAGCGAAGGCCCGCCTGCAAAGCAGAAGGTTGCGGGTTCGATCCCCGCGGCGAGACTAATGTTTGTATTCAAATATTTGTCTCGGGTCTGGGTGTTTTCTATGTATAATATGTATGTATTTACGAACAAAAGGTATATAAGTAGTATATCAGTCATCCAGTACCCATAACACATGCTTACTTTGGGGCTGGATGATGCTGTGTGAAAAGTCCAGCATTATTTATTTATTCATACCTATACTGTAGGTAGTCTAAGCAAAATTCACTTGTATTTTATCGTCACACGTACAACACCTTAGTTTATAACAATAGAAAATTATAACACTTGTTGTTACTGGTACTAACGACCTGCGAGAGTGTTAATTAAAACAAATTCAAACCTCTATAAAAACGTTGCCACCCTCTGGAGCTGATAAAGCCGACGGCGTAATGAGCTGGAGACAGGGGCACATTCAGGGAGATAGAATATTAAAAAAAAACTTAGGCCTTTATACAGATGTATTAGCGGGAGCGCAGCTAGTCTAATATAGATATATTAGACTAGCTGCGCTCCCGCGGTGTGACCCGCGGTCCCTTGGGATTTTTTTCACTTTTTCGGGATAAAAAGTAGCCTATGTCCTTCCCTGGGATACAACCTTTAACTATGCCAAATTTCAGCTTAATCTGTTCAGCGGTTTGGGCGTGAAAGCGTAACAAACAGACAGACAGACAGACAGATAGACAGACAGACAAAGTTACTTTCACATTTATAATATTAGTATGGATATGGATATGGATAGTATGGAAGTATGGATGATACAGCGTCAAGAGGCAATCCATGCCTACACTTAACGGGACGCTGTAGTGCCTGGGACATTGTAATAGGCTTGCCTAACACCTAAACCATCCTCTCAGCTTAATCAGCGTGGTCCACAGGAACGACGACGTCGATACGTGTGGAGCTGACTAAGCTGCGGGTTTCCTCACGATGTTTTCCTTCACCGTTAAGAGCTCGTGTTAAATCGCATATAAATTTTATGAAATGAAAAATCCATTGATGCACGACCGGGATTTGAACCCTTCGGATTGAAAGTCGAGGCACAACCCCCATTCGACCAACACGGCTATAAAGAGGATAACACGGGGTCTCTTTTTAGCCAAATCAGCTTTGGGTTTTCGATATGTACTTACATCAAAGAGACACCTAAAATTGCGCTAGGCCCCAAACCGTGATTGTTGCCCTGGTTCTTCACGGTATTGGTCGCGAAGGAAGAGGAGTAGAATCACTTAGTTTTACTAAGTGATTCTACTAGACTATTCTAAGTGATTCTATTGAATAAAATAAATGCCTTTTTTTTTTACTAGACTATGACCAGTTTTCATAAATATATTTCTAAATTAGCTTTTGAACTTGCATAGACATTGCAACCCCTTTTATTACTTTAGATAATCAACAAGGGTTTGTTATCAGTTGTGATGTAGCGAAGAAATATTATTTTATGCGTAAAATATGGCTGATCTGATAAGACTAATGCCAGCAATAAGTAAAATGCAAGTCGTATTAACTTTTGATATAAATAATTACGTTTTTATACTAAAAAGAAAACCGACTTCAATGTTTGACTCGAAACGCGGTGTGACTCAGGGCGTCAAGCTGTCGATTCGATTTCTATTTGTGACATGGCTAGGAGGGAAGGTGTTTAGAGTTTTACAGGGAAACTATCAATCCCTCAGGAATAAAATTTATATGGGACCACCTCTGAAGTATACTCTTTCAAACATGAAAAGAATTTTGCAAATCGGTCAACAAATGGCGGAGCAATCGCGTAACAAGATACAAAAAAAAAAAAAAAAAAAACATACAGACGACTTGAGAACCTCCTCCTTTTTTGAAGTCGGTTGATAAAACCAAATTGAATCAGAATCACTGTTACCCCAACGTGCAAAAGACTTTCTCCAGTATTTTAAGTATTTATGATCCTTTGAAAATTTCTAAGTGGGGTCAGCGGCATTATCAAAAACTTGGCACATGCTTGTATTTTAGATAAATAAGCATTCCATAATATTTTAACAACCTGGCAACCTGAAGGGAGACGACGCCGCGGACGGCCAAGGAAGCGCTGGAGAGACGACCTCGACTCCTTTGATAGTGGGTAACCTATCAAAGGAGAGAGATGGTTGGAAGGAATTGGGGGAGACCTTTGCCCAGCAGTGGGACAGTATAGGTTAAATAAAAAAAAAGTATTCCATACGTGAGGGTTGAAAAATCAATTGATCTACGACCATAGTTTGAACCTTCAGAAAGTTAAAAAACTACCCCATAGATTTCAACCCTATAAAACATCGGACCAAAAATGTTACTCATTAAAAACATTGGGTTAGTGCCAAGCTGAGAAATGTTGCCAGACGTCCCTCTTAATCCCTATAGTGGATTAAATCCTTGTCTTCTGATTTGAAACTGAGAGTCTCAGTTTGATATTGTAGGTAGGGTTAACTTTGAAACTTGATAAAACGGAAAACAAAATAATCATTTTAATTAGTTAAGACATTTCAAAGTCAAAAAGGATATAATTGAGTACCGTTAGATTACTGACATCCTTCGCTACCAAGTGAAGAATCAAGGCAAGCACGCTTTGGTTTGAGTCCTAGTTTAGTGTGAAGCCATACAAAGTAAGGCTCGTCGAAGTATGTTTAGGATCATACTTGTGTTTAAAATATAAAGCTGATAGTTAAGTCGTTGGTTTCTGAAAGTGGAGGAAAAAAAATATGTTATGCTGAAAATTTGTGAATGAACGCATTGAAGCCTAGTCGCAAGCGGAAATCAGTAATGTCTACGTTCTTGGAAAACATTTGATGATTTTTTTATGTGTAGAATAAAAATTCTAGCAACAACGTTAACGAAACCGGATGCCACTAAAACACACAAAAAACTATCACACTTATTAAAGTGTGATAGTTTTTTGTATAGTCACTTGGTCAGCGCCGGTTCATGAACACTCATATTTTTAAATCATCTATCTCCTTATGACAATTCATGGATATAAACAAATTAGTATAATAACTTGAACCAATCCTACGACGTGAAATATTCCATTATAAACTCATGTTTTTTATTTAGTATTTAAATATCTTTAACGCGCATGAAACATGTCCATCATTCTAAACTGTAATCCAATAAATACGAGTTGTGTCATCAATCTGTCAGGTCTACCCAAGAACATAATAACAAACAATAGTGACCTGGATAAGTCGACGCGAATCAATCTTTTTATAATCAGGGCAATATTCGAGACAAAAAACAGAGTAAGCGCATTTCATGGTGCAATAACAAACCGGATCATGACTGGGGTTACCCAGGTATGGTGCCTGGTGCCTCTGATTCAATCAGATCGAATCTCTCAGGAAATGCTGCAGCACGTCGAAATTCGCTTTTGGCACATTTTTCTAAAGCATGTGCAAGGAAATTTACTTACAAAAAAATGTTAGTTGTACTAACTAAACTATGAGAGACTTTGAACTAAGATAAATAAATGGTCTTTGGGATATTTTGACGTTATTATCATAAACAACAAACCATCAAGGAACAAAGATTACTAACGGTACGATCATAAGAAAAACAGATGGGATTATACCATTGAATTTTCAAATTATTTCTGTAAATGGCATATAAATCCCTATGTATTTACGTCCTTCCTCGTGTTCCTCAATGCTGAGGGTCGTGACCTCCTTTAGGTATCATCTTCTCCCTGATAATTTTTCTCCACCTTCCTCTATTCCTGGCAGTAAGAAGAGCACTGTGAACCGTGGTGTCGAGTGTGTTGCCAATTTGATCAGACCAACGCATCGGACTTCGCCCTCGAGGTATTTTCCCTTCTATTTTTCCGGTCACAATCAATTTCTCGAGGTTATCACCATCTTTCCATGAATTGCGACCGAAATATTCGAGGATTTTACGCAGACACTCTGATGATATTTACGTAAAGCTAAGTTAAATCTTAAATACGGCCCTGCTCAGTCAACAATCAGCCATTATTCTGAGTGGGCAACTGGACGAGAGCAGTAAAAACTAATAGCTGTTAGTTGCATTACTCCATACATTACACGGGAAACTTGTTGTGATACAGATAAGTCGGCTTAGGATGCGCAGACGGGCAATTTTAAACTGTTGCTGGCGATAGTGGAGCGACTGCATTATAACTGAATCAATCGCACGGTTACAGATAATTCTTATACTTACACGGATTACTTTGAACCTACAGTTCTGAGTTAATAGGTACTTCATAATATTATTATGATCAAAAAGCTACTGGTTTTCGAGTCATTTGTGTTTTAAATAGTCGAATGACATAGCCGCTGTATTTTTTGTAAAATCTTGGCGAGTGACAAGAATAAAAATGGAAGTTGTACCCATACATCTAATCTATGCTTATACTTGCGTAGACACCCTTGCGCTTTCCCATCTACCGGGGACATCCGTTAGGCCTGGCGCGGCGGCAGATTCGGCTGAGGATCTCAAAAGGCGCAAATATATAAATCTTGATAGGGTTTATATATTTGAACCATTTGGGGTTGAGACCCTAGGTCCGTGGGGTTCTGGAGCCCTTCGGGTTTTCAAAATTCTTTCAGGGCGTCTGGTCGAAGCGACGCGTGATCCGAGGGCTGGCACATTTTTGGCTCAAAGGATCAGCATTGCCATCCAGCGTGGTAATGCCGCCAGTGTTTTGGGCACGCTTCCGACTGACAGTGACCTGGATCAGTTGAGCTATCTATAGATCGTTTCTAACGATCCTTAGATAGCTTGACTAATCCTGTTGTATTTTGTAAATATATGTAAATATGTAGTAGCTTAGTTTCTGTAAATAAATGTTTCATCAATCTATGCTAGTCACCCTATACTTTTAAACCTGTATGCAGGTAGGTGGTTATTTTTACGTAAATTTCAAATAGTAGGGTAGGTAGGTTTAAATAACTACCTAATAAGCTGCAACTGTCGACACAAGACAAACCTTGTATGGTTTAATGTGACGTATAAAGTAAGCTTTAAATAAGTTTTTTTTAATAAAGAAATACAAAATAATCTACTATTATATACCTTAAACTTAGTTTGTGCATCAATGATTAGAAATGATCATAAGCTGCAATGTTGCTGTGATTTTGCAGATCCTTAGATCATTTTAATTCCCCGTGTACAACTTTTATACGCAGTGCCCATAGCAACCGCGTTTTTCATATTAGCTCCAAAATATTATTGTTTGAGAGCACGTTAATAATATACGAACTATTTATCTTAGCTCATTTAAATAGCATGAGGTTTAAAAAGTTTGGATCCTGTCTGTGCATCGCTGGGTCTCTAAGCGGAGAAAGAAAACATCATGAAGAAACTAGTTAGGTATTCTAATAGGATACAATGATTTTTTATTTATTAAAATATTTATTTTAGGCAATATTTTATCCTGTCATGGAATTTCATATATTTATTTGGACATGCCTCTAACGACCCCTTAAATGATTTACTAAAAGATGTAAAGAATATCTACCATAGCCCTGGGGAATAGTCGTTATCCTGACTCGTGTATTTTTTTATATTATCAAGAAAGTAGATAAAATGAATTAAATATTAATTTTGTACACAAACGACTCGATAATTTATTTACCCTACCACAGAATACAGATAGACCCTACCTCTGTTCTATGAAAACAGCAAAAACATACCGGCAAGCTAATTACTATGTATAACGATCATTTTGTTTATGTCTTCTAATAAAACATAAATAAATAAATGGTAAAGTGTGCAAAAAATGATTTAAAATGTAATGTAAAGTAGGTACCTTAATCAATTTCATTACAAAACCTAATAAAAATGATCACAATCTGAAATATTAACCCAAAGAACAATTTACTAAACATTATTAGGCACATAAGACTTTCTCTCCCTCGAATAATGTAACTGATAACGTAAATAATGTAACTGATAATAATGTAACATGCAGTTTCAATAAATAATAGCTTAAAATGTAAACAATATAAAAAGAGTATAGATTTCTGTGATAACACAATCATAAAGAACAAATCCCAAAGTTAACTCAAAACAAACAAAAACCTGAAAAAACTCACCCACACATCACCAGTCACCGGACACACACCATATTTATCAAGCCGTCGATATATCACAACACGACATCCGTTACAACACACACCTAAAATAGAAAGGCACTTGTTTGCCTACTAACAGCCACGTGTGCTCCACCGGACTCACCAATCATATCTGACGGAACAAGGTACCGCACATGCCAAAAACTTCACCCACACCCATTTGTCTAAAAAGAAATAAAATTAAACCCACTTTGATGTTTATAACAGTACCGCTTAATTTGCAATAAGTCTTTTAAACTAGGGCGCAGCAGTTTATTTCTTGAAATGACACAGTTGCACCCAAGGCTTTGAGTTATTGCTGAAACCATCGTCTGAGTATGGTAAAAAATATAATGTATTCTTCATAAAGCATACCAGTTAATGCACGTATAAATTGACTGCTTATAAAAAACGGGAACAAAAAAATCTTAGCAATGAAAATATTGGAAAAGCTGTCACAGTCAAATCATCAAATCAAAAAAATCTCAAAGACGCCGAAAATCGTTTCTACTCAAACGTATGAATACGAGTATAATGTCTCAGGAATCAATACTGTGGCTAACCTTTCATTAGCAATCTATCAATGTAAGTTACTTGAACGCACCTGAAGAAAATGCGCGGGAAAGTCATCCGTCAATTTCACCGGTTTGCCGCCAAAAAAGATGCGCTCGCTCACACACCGCCATTGTTCTTGAAAACTGTTCACACAAATCACCAGTCTCACGAGTTTTTTTTACTTTTCAATGGCTTTCTTTTTTTTAATATTTGAGGTCGCGGCGCGTAGGTGTCGACCAACTCGGGAAAAGTTGTATAGTAGACTGGAACGGAGCGTCTCGGCGTGTCACGTATTTTTCTATTATATCGGTTCGCTTTACCGAATCGTGTCATATATTCGAGGGACACCGATGTGCTATTTTTAATTGGCCCTAAACTAGTTGTGTGTTGTAAACAGTGGGTGTCGTGGCGTTTTTAAGTGGGTGGCGATTATCAGGTTGGGGTAATAAACTTTGAATGATAGTCACACTATTAGTAATAAGGAGCTTAGAGAGAGCTGATAGTTATAGAATATTATAATGATAGCTTTTGGTATAGGGTTAATCTAGGTAGGTAGATAATCATTAAAGTGTTATTCTTCTGTCTATACTTTCACTTGAATATATTTTTTTCTATTGAAAATAAACTAAAAATTGAGTCAATAATCTGCTTCTCACAAAGATAAAAATATTTGAACATTATATTTTTAGCTTCACTAGCTCTACATTATCGATTTTGTTCAGAAACATCTATCAGAGTACACTTTTGAAAGCTTTTTAAAAAATCAAACAAATGAATATAAATTGGCGCAGTAATATAAATGCCTATAAATCAAAAATACTATAGGTACAGTAATTCCAACGGATTTAGGCATTCGTGAAGTTAGCCGTTTGTCTGCGCAGTGACCGCTTTTTCATACACAATTGTGTTCTGCGCAGACAAACGGCTAACTTTACGAATGCCTAGATCCGTTGGTCCAACGGATCTAGGCATTCGTAAAGTTAGAACTGTACCTACATACTTTAGTAATATAAATTCAAAAGTTTGTGAGTAAAGATAAGATAAGATACGTTTTTATCGTAAACTGTTGAATTTAACAAAGATGGTAGGTTTGTTAACAAATAAAATGTACAAACAGTTTACCATTTTCGGACGTACAATATTAACATTAATAGTATGTTAGTACTTAGAAACTAATCAAATCAATCAAATATATTTATTGAGGAATACAAACAATGTGTACAAAAGCATATGAAAGCGATGATGCCTGCAGTAGCTTTTAGAAGCTGTGTCGCAGACAACAACGCCCTCCTCCGGAAGTGAAGGACAATTCCTTATAAATACTAATTAAACAATGAAAAACAGATAGTAGTATGAGTAGAGTATCTAAGCATGCATAAGAGTAGGTGAGTGTTGTATGTGTTTGTGTATGTGTGGTGTGTGTTTGTGTGTGTGTGTATGTGTGTATGTGTGTGTGAGTGTGTGTGTGTGTGTGTGTGTGTGAGTGTGTGTGTTTGTGTGGGTGTGTGTGTGTGTTGTGAGTGTGTGTGAGGGAGTGAGTGAACGAAGGAAAATTAATTAAACAATGTCAGTTAAGAGATCCTCAGTATCATTGTAGGTTAGAGATAAAAGCCACTCAAGTAATATTACTTTACATTTATAATTAGTAAGCGGGTAAATGTTGATGAGCTTGTTAACTTTGTTATATAATATTGAGCTCAAATAAAAGTAGTGACGACTTGCAAGTTCAGTGCGTCGTTGTTCAATTATGCAAACTTTGTCCGATCTTCGTTTTGAAATTTTTAACTAAACAAATACATCTACCTTTCTTAGACAATAAAATAAATAACTTATAATTAGTGACTCGGAATATAAAATCTCGGAGTTAGGTCATACAAAAAGTAGCCAAGTATGTAATCATTAGTAAGATTTATTCAGACTTTCACAAAAACATTGTAACGAGCCATCCACTCCAATTTACACGTATTGACCATACATTTTCGAGGATAAGGCCAATTAAGATGAGAATTTATACTATCTGCACAATCCTAGAATGTCCTTGACACTACAGCGTCTCGTTGAGTGATCTCGTCTCCGGGTGATCGAAAAATCAGTCATGTCAACAAAATAAACACACAATGCGTTAATTCTGTTGTTCACTCATTAAACTCATTCACACTAACGACAACAGGGTTACAATAACGTGAACGTGACGTTCTAAATGATTTTAAATGACGTTTCCTCGGGTAGTTTTAGCGGTAGCAAAAAAAATGCTAGTTATATTATAACCTGAGTATAAATACTCAAAGAATATAGCTCAAAGTTATCTAAACTCAACCTTTTCTCCATTTTACCGTAGATGATAGCATGGTAACTGTTGTGAACGTGCCAAATATGAGAATTTGTAATGACATTCTCACTTCTATAGTACGATACATGTCAATTTCCTAAAAAACACGTTAGTTTGTGCCATTCGGGCATCGTCGAGTCAGCGGGCAGTAATGTCGCTACCTGCTGGGACAAAGCGACCATACATGCCCATTATCGTTGAACCCCCTCTTGTGTAGACACTTTTGCAAATCAACGATGTTTACTTGAAAAAACATGGTCTATTTCATTGGCATCATTTGAAAATACTAATACAGCTAAAAAAGTCACTAAACCTTTAAGAGAGAGGGCATACAAACGTATTTTTTAAGTTGTGAACTTCGTTTTCTTCATCGTATATCTTGTAGTGCATAAATTTTAACGTATCAGGACGTGAACCATACCATGATATATCGCCCAGACCAGACAAATATCTGTAGCAAGAATCAAACTCGCACCTATTGCGTCACAGGCCACGCCGAACATGCGCCGATGCCACCAACGTATATACTTATATTTTATGACGTACAGAATCCCAAATAACCATAGGATAAGACATACTATTTACGTCCAGAGAAATAGCCCGAACAAGCGGTTATTTAGTGCATTGAGTGAACCAGTGCCAGCGACTTGTACAGGCGTGGTTTATCCGATGTCTATTGTCCCTATCTAAAACACCAGTGCTATAGAGATACTAAACCTTATTTAAAGATAGATAAATAGATAATAATAATAACGCTGGACTTTTCACACAGCATCATCTAGCCCCAAAGTAAGAGTATAAGTAAGAGATATATAATAGTAGTAAGTAAGAGATTGTGTTATGGGTACTAGATGATTGATATACTACTTAAATACTTTTTGTTTGTAAATACATACATATTATACATAGAAACACCCAGACTAGAGACAAATATTTGCAGATAATACAAACATTGGTCCCGCCGCGGGGATCGATCCCGCAACCTTTTGCGTCGAAGCCTTCATTATATGTAGGTATACCCCAGTCGAGACGGCTTGTTCGCTTTATGACAGATTCGCTTTATGGCAGATTAGCATTAGGCCAGATTAGCTTTAGGACAGATTCGCTTTAGGGCAGAAGTAGGTACAGTAAAACAAACAATGTAAACAAATAAAATTTATAAAAATATTTTAGTAATTTCAAGCGAAACGTGACGTTGGAATGGACAATTTGACAATTGAGTCTGTGTTTTATTGTCTGTGGTAGTCATTTTTGGCGCAGGCTGACAGACCTATAGCATAGGTTGCGCGGAGCGAAGTGACGAGTGGTTAGGTGTATAGTGAAGCACGCACGAGCCGAGCGAAGCGTGCCAGGGTAGCGGCCGGTGAGTGCCAGAACCGACTTGCTCCTGTTGTACCTTAGCTTTATTACATAGGTAGCTACTTTCGAAAATAGAAAACTCGTATCGACTGTACAATTTCTGCCTTAGAGCGAATCTGTCCTAAGGCTAATCTGACCTAATGCTAATCTGCCATAAAGCGAATCTGTCATAAAGCGAACAAGGCGTCGAGACTACTTGAATCGTGATCGTATTTGCTTAGTCTTTCTTGATAAAGATAAAGTGGATGGGCGACCGCCAGTGGCATTATCATCTGAGCGCTTCCGTGTATCGGAGGGCACGTTAAATTGTCGATCCAGGCTATTTAAGTCGTTAAGCCATGACGGAGGCCTTAAGGCGGCCTAAAAACTCGTCACCAGTGGTGGCCACTGAGTCATACGAACTTACTATTTAGTCGAGACTAGAGGTACCTACAAGCATTCTTCTTAAATTTTAGTAGGGTAAAGGCAAGTCACTCGTCTCTTACGTTACGTGAATTGTTACGCCACTTGAAATACGTATACATACTCTTTCAGAAGGCCATAAACTCGTGAGTAAAGTTCCGTAGATCCATAGATTTACGATAATATTATATTGTGCATTCCGCTATGTACACATACTGGTTATACTAACTTTCGCCATAACAGACCTCGTAAGCCATGACGGAAGCCATAAAGTGGCCTAAAAACTCCGTCACCAGAGTTGGCCTGACTCATACGAACTTACATACTTTTTTACCGGAAAGAGTAAATAATTATTACCAGCTGCTCTGCGGTATTTACCCGCGGTTCCTCGGGATTACTTCACTTTTCCAGGAAAGCCTATGTGGTATTCCAGACTATAATCCATCTCTGTCCAAACCCAAATGGAACCAAATCCATTCAGCAGGTGATTTTCATATCATGCAATGAAGTGGATATCGCCATGCTGAAAGCAAGTTAATTGTAGTAAATTATTTTTTTCGATTGTAATTTTTTAGAATTTAGGGACTCAAGCTTCCGTTTTTAGTTTCCGCCAGTAGTCCTATTACACTTTGTACAAAATTCTTTGTCCCATTGTCTAGCGAGAGAGTAATATTGAAATATTTCTTTCATAAAGTCACACAGAAACTGTTAAGCCTAATTTATAGCAGAACATGTGCGCATAAGTTGAGTGTTGAGTGGAGGCGAGCTTACATTATTTTGAGCACGTTTGTATTATATTTTACTACGCCACGAAAAAACTACATAAGCATAGTTATTAAAGTTCTTGTTAGGTCTTTGTTTAATAGCAGACTCGGCTGAGAAGAACGGCTAAGCGCTCGTGGTCGTGCTTGCTTAGTCGTTCTTAATAGATTGTCGAAGTTAAGCAACGTTCGATACGGTCTGTAAGTGGATGGGTGACCGCCAGTGGCATTTACATCTGAGCGCTTCCGTGCTTCGGAAGGCACGTTAAATTGTCGATCCAGGCTATTTAAGTCGTTAAGCCATGACGGAGCCTTAAGGCGGCCTAAAAACTCCGTCACCAGAGGTGGCCACTGACTCATACGAACTTACTTACTTTAGCAGACTAACGACGTTAAAATATTGATATATCGGTAAGTATAAGTATTTGACTAAAATCATAAAATAAATAAATAAATAATGCTGGACTTTCCACACAGCATCATCTAGCCCCAAAGTAAGCAGAGCTTGTGTTATGGGTACTAGAATGACTGATAAACTACTTATATAATTTTTGTTTGTAAGTACATACATATTATACATAGAAACACCCAGACCTGAGACAAATATCTGTAGATCATACAAACATTTGTCCAGCGGCGGGAATCGAACCCGAAAAAAAAAAAAAATTTTAATAACTAACGCCATAAATCTTAAAAACTATGATCCTGCTTTCCCAGCATCGGTTCGATATGACTGACGTACGAACTAGTACACGTGCGTACAAAAACATTAATAGAAACGTACAGACAAATAGACATTACGTTTATAAATAAACAACACGACTGTACAATCAGCGACAGCAGTCACTCAAACAATACACATTTATTGTTTTCAGTCGACTTCAAAAAGGAGAATTTCAATATGATTTTACAGTTCGTTCAACGGATCTAGGCATTTTTGATGCTAGCCGTTTCCATGCGCAGTGTGCAATTTTATATGAAAAAGCGACTCTGCGCTGACAAACGGCTAACTTCATGAATGCCGTGATCCGTTTCCTAAAATAGTCTCTCATCTCAATTATTATATTGAAGTGAAAACATTTAGGCGCGTTAGCGTTAGCAGTTTTGGATGAGTAAAAAAACTTTGATTTCGCGTCGAGAGAGTCACGTGACTCGTGACGCTTACGACACCGGCTTACTACATACATGACTTGCAAACAATTGTCATCCCTTTAGAGCTCAACCAATCTCACAATACGAAAATGGCTATTGAACTCTTGTGAATTGAGTAATGTCAATATTGCCATGAGCAATATGGAGCCGCGCCTTCTCAAAATCGCAAAAAATAACGATAGCGCGATCCAGACACCCACCTCCTACTATACGTACAGTTCGCCCAACGGATCTCGGCATTCGTGAAGTTAGCCGTTTGTCTGCGCAGTCAACTTTTTTCATACAAAATTGTGTTCTGCGCAGACAAACTTCACGAATGCCTAGATTCGTTAGGCGAACCTGTACATTAATTTTGTTACATTTTATTAAGTCTCATTGGTCTAATTTAGGGATAGACTATCCAACTCATGAGAGACATCGCCGAGCCCTGAGTTCAAACCTCAGTAGTACAGTAACTTTCTGCATTTTTTTTTTAATTTAGAACCGAAGAACGAGGTTTCTTACCGAAACCTCGTTCAAGTTTTCACGTCTGCTGGCACTCTCGAGGAGTGCCCCAGTAGGTATTTTTAAATCCCCTCATGATATACCTACTCGTAGTGGGAAATTGAATCAAATGGGTCATTCAATATCAAGTCTAACAACATAAAAACACAGTTAACTTCGAATCGAATACGAATTTACTGTAAATCGATTGAAGTCTCTAGAACATTCGCTACCTATAATAGATTCGCTGAAAAGTTGAGCCTAAGTAGACCACGGAATTGAGTTATAGCATAAGTTTAACTTAAATCTGGTTTCGATTTATGGCTTTTAAGCACGTGGCCCGTACCACTCACGAATTGCCGCATTACTTTAAATAATTAACTTAAATTCCTTTCGCCACACTCGTTCTAAAGAGTGACTTGATATGACAAGAAGAAAAACTAAGTAAGTATTTTAATTGTTGATCAGAAAATGCCTTGTCCTGTATCCCTTTAAAACATTTTCTAGGCATTTAAGATCATTTAAAGTTAATTTTTTTTAAGTTTAAACCACACTTAGGTATTTCATTAAGAAAACTGTGTAGATTTAAGTACCTATTGTGTAACTTACTATGTACTGGATGTGGAGAAAATAAAACTTTATTCTATTCTATTCTATCATTTAAAGTTAATCAAAGCATTCATAATGCTACTGCCCCACCTGCGCTAAGCTAACAAAATTTACACAATTTTATGAATTACACTAGAAGCATTTGAGCCATCTCAGGATCTATAAAAGCGATCTATTGTTATCTACTCTAATACACGAACCGAAATCCATACTAATATTATAAATGTGAAAGTAACTCTGTCTGCCTGTCTGTCTGCCTGTCTGTCTGTCTGTCTGTTTGTTACGCTTCACGCCCAAACCGCTGAACAGATTAAGCTGAAATTTGGCATAGTTTAAGGTTGTATCCCAGGGAAGGACATGGGCTACTTTTAATCTTGAAAAAATTTTAAAAATCTCGAGGGACCGCGGGTAACACCGCGGGAGCGCAGCTAGTTCAGCATAAAACATGAAAATAATGTTCTTTTTACAGACAGATAAAGATTTCATTCAAGTCATATTAACAAGCATAGATATTGTACAGTGGTATAACCACACGTAATTAAGTTAACTCGTTACTATGTCATGCCGTTTCAACTTAGCAAACATAATTATAACATGTTCCGAACACACTTAACGCTTGCAAAATGTGGACACGTGCCAAGTAAAACGTTTGTTGTTTCAGGGAATAAAATGAAGGGGACAATTATTTTAGAAACTTTCTTTGATATAAATATAAGAAAACTTACCTCTGCTTGAATACCAATCTTCTGAACAGCAAGGGTTTTTGTGTTTGAATTTTTTTTACGGCAAGCTAATAATACTTAAAATGTCATCACCATATTAAGGCCTTTTCAGTCGGCCTGAAAATTCCGTCATCAGAGTTGGCCACCACATAATATTTTATTATTTTATTTTGATATTTTATTTTTTAATCGTTGCATTTATTTCATTTTCGCAATACCAATTTTGTAGTTCTCAATATTTAGAACAAAATGCTTAAACTCACCCACAGCTTTCCCCATACCGCATCGACCCCAAAGTGACAAAATTGACAGTTACCGCTTGAACCCGAGTGACGTCACAAGCTGGTAAAGGGCATTGGGTACTAGGTACCCAGAACTTAGCCGGAGATCTCAGCAACCACTGCAATTTTTCAACCGCATGCAAAAAGTGACTTTACCGCTAATACTTTACAACACAAACTTTATTGAAATGCACTTTTTGAATCCTGAATCAATTCCCTGCATTCCAATCTACTAGTGCATAATTTGTAATTGATACTCTATCATTAACGCAATAAGATATAGTTTTCATCAAGTACATCAGTACTTTCAATACAACTATAAGACAAAGATAGCCCATGTATGTTTGATTAACGAACCCCACCACACGTCACCATAGACAGTATACAAGGGGACTAATAAAGAAAATCGCCTTTTCCTCAAAGGTGGCTAATTAGTGATGAAAAGAAGTAAGGATTCATCAATTGGATACCTTTTCTGATTTAGTGAAATAAAAATAAAATGATGGATAATGTTTTATTAACAAAATAAGCGTTTTGTTTTGGAAAGTTGTGAGATTAGATTTTCAGTTGCAAGTGCCAAACAGCATGACTTACTCACATACGCATTTTCACAAAAGCACACACCTAAACTTCTGTCACACAAAAACACATTTTATTGAACACTAACGTCTATTGAACACTCACTAACATTAAGAACACACACAGATATGCTCCCTATCTGGGGTGTATGTAGAAAACATAATAAGTATTATTGTCTGCTTGTATATGTGTGTATGTCGACTTGTCTGTCTGCTGTCAGTCGTAGTCTTCTCACGTGTTTTGGTGTGGAAAGGTACTAGGCAGTCAGAACAATAAAGGAGATCACTCTGTTCCACATCATACGGCGTATATGTGACTGGAAAAGTTCACCAATGTAAGGAATTTGAGGATTTGCTAATTTTGTTCTGAACAGTGCTGAAGAACTGCGGTGGCAGTCTGACAGGTCTCACATGTTTTGGTGAGACTTTGTACTAGGTCTTCAGAATACCATAAGTGGCGTTCTAGTATGTACCAGACTATGTTGCGTAAAAAATCTAGCAAAAGCTAGAAAAAAAACAAAGACAAACATTTTGAGAAACACACAGCGTTTCTCAAAATTTTTGTACAATGTATTTTTGATATAAAAGTTAGTAATAAATGGAAATCAGTTGTAACATAAGTTTTCAATTAAAACTCTGTAAAAAAAAAACATTAATTACTACATCTACCATTAACTGCATTCAATCAAAGCAGAATTAAAAACCCTTGTTTATTAAAAGTTGGTTAAGTTGTGGCGTTTCAGCACCCGGAAGCCTCAAAATCCAAAACATCAACACCAGGATAACAGAAGCCGAGAAGAAATGTGTAGGGGAAGTGCTAGGGTAGGGGTGACCCACCCACCTGTAGCTTTTATACCCAGAGGCGGATTCAGGTTGGGCGATAAAGGGGTCCTTAGGAGTCAGGATTACAAAAAAGATACACTAAACTCAGGAATGGATTAAATGTCAAATCTGTTTAGTATGCAAGACAAGAGAAAATGCTTATTATAGTAACAAAACAATATAATGTTAATATTTAGATATATTTGTTTTTGACATAGGCTTTTAATATTTATTTTAGGTCTTCATCTTAGCATTATTTTATCTGAGGTTCAGTTAAGACTTAAAAGATCACGCCTGCTACAATTTCATATAATAAAATTGTGCCAACAGAAGTGAAAACTTGGTTTCAAGGAAATTGTGCTAAGCAAACGTGTTTAACTAATTTCAATTACCTATTAAAGGTACCTATCTAATGAATTAATTGCTAAGTCTTAATGCTTTCATTTGGGAAACCTACGTTTTTTCAGGCCATTAAGGCTTAAAATACATAAGTACATACAAACATAACATTACGTCTTCATACCATAGTGGTAGGCAGATCTCTACTCAACCGTCGAGTTCGAGTGAAGAACGTTGGTAATGAAAGTGAATCAGGATGATAGTGTATAAAAAAAGCTACCCCCATAAAATTGCACACTTCATCCGTTCCTGGATATAAATATAAACATAAGTACAGCAGAAAAATGATAAACTATGCTATGTTGTTGTATGTGTGTGTTCTTTCAATACAGCACCCTGAAGCTGCAAACCCCAAAACATGCGTACCAGGATGGCAGAGTTTCAATAGAGGTGTGAAAAAGATCGTGAAGTGGTAGAAAACTAACATGATGACTCATTCAATTTAATTTCTGCGCTCTTGTTGTTTTTCTATCTAAAATATTTTTAATTAAGTAAATTTTCACATGAAGTATGTACGTAAGTGTGTTATGAAACGAAGTAAAGGACATCGCAGGGTATCAAGCAAGGGTATCTCCAAAGTTCTTTAAAGAAGTATTTCAAAATATTGCAGGTGCCTGAAAACCATTCTTTTTGAAAAAAAGTACCTACGTGAGTGTCGTGGAACACTCAGTAGGAACGAAGCAAAGAGTACTTTTCTATACTGGGAAATTCAAATTCAAATCAAACGGTCTTCAGTAGGTACTAACAATACAATTTATGAACTGTTCGCGGCTGCGCACTTCGCACTGTGACGATTTCGTGACGTGACGGTAAAATGGAACGAAGTTTTTCTTCCAGCCCCAGCCAGTTTTTCTTCGATACCGTCCGAAAAGGAACTTCGTTCCAAAAATACAAGCATTACTTACAATGGTTTCAATAAAATTTCATATTTTAGCTGAATTCGAAAACAACACAATTTAATTTTATTACCTGGCATGGCAATACTCTACTGGCCCCAAACCTACAACTCAGCAACAGGGGATGAAAAACAATGTAAGGTGTATCGTTTACTTGCAAACGCATAGGATGTAGTCCAATATGTTCAACTAGAGGTTGGGAACCCGGCATGGTGGAGGCTAGAATATTAGAAACCCATAAGAATATAAAACCATAAGCTCAATTTTATTCGAAATACAAAAACGATAAAAATAATCATAACTTCAAGTCACGTCTATTTAATAATTTGTCCTTTTATCGAAATCGTTCAAGTTCTAGCCACATACCGTTGGCAAAAACACGTGACGAACACCGACTGGCGATTCAAGTTGGAATTTTCGCAACTTTAAACTTCGATCAATGATAAGCCTTTAAATTTCCTCGTTATAAATCAAAAACTAAATATTTTTTTTGTACAACTGCCTACTGAATGTCTGTTATTCATTTAATTTATACTTCATTTAAATTCAATTTTCCTTGTAAGATCCAAAAAAATGTGTGCTCTAGGAATCTTGATCCTGTTTCCTATTTTTTAAATTTTCTTTTAAACAACTGTTCAATAAAAGTTTAAAATCGTCGCAGAAACTTTAGACAACTACCAGGAGTTAAGAAACTAAAGCAAGTGTTGTTTTAAAGTTTGCAGCAAGTTGTAATACTAGTACCTACAATATTGGTATGAGGTAAAGCCTTTCTATGCCACCCTCTATGCCCGTTCGATACAATCGAATCAATGCACTAGATATTGCATCTCTTACTATCCTGTGTGTGCGAAAGAGAGATGAAACTATAAATCATGAATGAAAAGTCGCAATACTACACTGTAGTGCCGTAGCGTTGACGCAATCGTCGTAGCCAGTATTACTAGATACCACCTAAAATTCTAACACACAACAGAGTAAAACATAAAAAACGAAAGAGTTTCTTTCTGTTCGAAAGAGTTAAAAAAGTAATTAAAAGCATTACAAAATGCAACCCCACGTCAAAAGCATCTCGTCTTATTCTTCTTATCGTGTCACCAGTTCTTTCGAACCAGTGTGGTGAAAGGATTATAAGTGCGCCTGAAAGAGGCTGCTTTCGTGCACTTGACACACGTTTTCGAACTTTTTAGGTTCTACAACATGCCGGTTTCCTCACGATGTTTTCCTTCACTGTTTGAGAGTACTGGCATCTGGTGACGAAACTGGAAACTTCATAAAGCGAAACGTGGCTACCGGGGCCTCATAGCATTATTTTATCACAGCATTCTAAAAGAAATTGCAAATAATTATGCGTGTCCTCTGGTTTTTCAGCTTTCCCAGAGGACGAAATCTGTCTTAGTTATTAAGTACTAACCCATATTGTTTAAGATTTTACTAACACTGTGGACTCTGTTGTCTTAAATAAAAACTATATTATTATTATTATTATTATTATAGGTTTGTTGATGGTTAATTTAACCCTCAGAATGTATTGTCTCTTTTGTAAGAGCAGTCAAAAAACTGAGTGCAAGGGGAATGCATAAATAGACTGAAATGTTTGTCATAATTTTATAAGTAATTTAATTTATTTTTTTATTTTTTGAGGCCAGAGTTTGATCAAGGCAAAGTATACTTATTACCTACGGAAGAGCGTTCCTAGGATTAGTATGACAATAATTTATTTGACAAATACCAAATGTCAAAGTAAAAACTTCGTTCCAACCGCGTGTTACACGACACTCACCTCCTTTCCTTCAAAGCTTCACTATCACTTTGGTTGAGAAGAATTGTATTGTGTTTGTTGTGACATCTAATTTGATTTTTGGTATAATTATAATTTTTTGGACCCAATCTTGTTGTTTGAAAATAAATAAATCGCTGCCTCCGGGGAATAAACGGATAACTGCCATTATCTTAGTTTTAGTGTTATGCCATATTTGGGATCTCTGGGTGCTAATACATCTGCTCAATTTTTTTCGTAACATTCGTACAATTATTCACGGAGATACAAAATATTACAATACTTTTCGATGTTTCTAGACATGCCTAAACTTACAAGAATAAAGTTGTAATATAATATTATCAAAATGTACCCACACCTTTTAATATGACAAAGAGTCATACAATTATATTCACGTAAGAAATATTCGTCTATACAATGGTAAACGCAGGTTATCATTTTATTCTCGTGAAAACATGTCCATACGTTTCGTATAATACCGCTGTTAGAGTCTGTGCGAAAGGGAACCGTCATAAGATTTGATTGTTAAAGCGGTGTATAATAACCGTATTTGTTAGGTTGACAACATTTAAGTGCGACTAACGCAATTTTGAACATTCTAGGACGTCAACTTGCAAA
Organism: Epirrhoe tristata; assembly: GCA_951394285.1. Taxonomy (NCBI): domain Eukaryota; kingdom Metazoa; phylum Arthropoda; class Insecta; order Lepidoptera; family Geometridae; genus Epirrhoe; species Epirrhoe tristata. The sequence goes on from OX596139.1 coordinate 12,096,160, forward strand.
AAAATCAATGGTATGGATCAATGGTTATAAGATTTTGTTAGGTACCTAGTTCTATTTTAAATTAAACCAATCATGGTAGTCAACAACTAACATACAATTAATGGACTACCGTGGGCTGATTAATATGAGCCCAAACTCGGGTAGTTTACTGCTACTCACTGAGGAGTTCCATTGAACAGCTCCTGATTTAATCATCAGATCAGCTCATCGTCACCATATTTTTAAAACATTAGAGTTGAAACTCGAACGATGTCTTAAGTTCCAACTCAATAGGACTATTTTCTGAGTAGTTCTGTTGAACAACTCCTCACTCCATCAATATGGTGACAGCGAAATTACCAGAAGCTCACTGTCACCATACTTTTAAATTGTAGACTAGATTGTGAAACCCTATGTCCAGTCTACTTCGATTTTAAGTAATTTCCTTGATGTGTTCTCCAGAACGACGATAATATTGACTAAGACGTTAAAGAGGATGAATACGTGATGAATAAAGTTGCCACAGGTCTCAGGGACGATATGCAAACCAAGGAAAAGATGGATATTAGGAAATGCAGAAGATGGATGAAAGGAAAGTGCATGTTACCGCGATGCAAATGAGTTGGATGTATGTATGCCTGTGTATCCCACCCATGGTTAGATAAGAAAAACTTTTACATCTTTAATAAATGATTTATAAAGCGCCATGAGGAAACTTACCTATGCCTACGCTCAATAGGACGCTGTAATGCCCGGGACATTGTTTGAGATGGCTTGAGGCTTGCCTAGCACGTATAGACAACTTCTTATATTTACGTAGTTTAGAGCTGATTAAGCTACAGAATTCTTCACCATGTTTTCCGCCATCGTTAAGAGCTCATGTTAACGGGTAAGTAAGATGAGGAATGAGTACCCATATACGGGGAGGGAAGTTTGAAAGTGGCACCTATTTCCAAATAAATTGGCATGGTAAGGACAAGTTATGAGGTGGAATATGAGTGTGGCTGGAAGTATGCTAGTATAAAAAGGCTAGAGAAGAAGTGGTTGCAATGTGTGAGAGATGATATGAATGTAAAAGGAGTGGATGCACAGCTGTTGACGAATTATAAGAGTGAGTGGAGGAATAACATTATGGCATGGACCAGAGCGTAAACTACCCCCTGTGTCGACCCATCTTATCATGAGATAAGGGCAGGGGAATGTTGATGATGAAATATGCTAATTGCTAATATTTTTATGTGATTTTATGTCTGATTTTTATCGTTATTATAAAAAAATCAAAGAAAATCTAGAAGTTTTTAATACTTGACATAGCTGAAGGCTTGAAAAGACTTATGAAATAGTTATGGTTATTTCTTACTCATCATTATTTTATTTCAAGGCAAGGTAACCTTGTTCTAATACTTTAGAACAGTTTTGAAGAGGTTTGATAGTTAAAAAGTACTCAAAAACATCTTGAAAATAATAAAACAATAGGTGATTACTTCTACCTAACTTTATTTAAAAGCGCTTAACATAAATGAAGTGACACAATATTTACGAGATTAGAATTATAATCACCTATTATCATATACACTTCGACCCTAAAAAGCGTTGAATAAAATGGTAGGACCGTGGTACACGTGGTACAATATTAGGTTTACGCTAGAAAATACGGTGAATAAAATGATAACCGACATTAGGCAACATGGAAGATGATTAATTTTGACTAACAAGAAGATAACTTCTTGTTTTCAAAATATCTCTTCTTACGCATAAATTACGCGTGTGTGAGCATAACATTCAGATTTCATAAAAAATCAGCTATGCTTAAAGCTATCAACCATCCGTCTACGTCCAGTATTAGTGAAGTTATTAACGAAAACATGTTTTTTGCTTCTCCTGAAAAGTTGTGTTTTTGCAGTTATCCTTTTATTCCCCGGAGGCAGCGAAATAATAATGTACATTATGTCTACTTATAAATTCTTCAGTAACAGGATGCACATTGAAAAATGACCCTGTATTATTCGGTAATCGAAAGATGGGGTAAAAGTGGTCAAACTCCTAAATCAACTCGAGAAAACTGTCAATAGAACACGCTTCTCGTTTCATGAAAAACTATGTTGGTCTTTCGTGCCACCAACTGTACTCGAACCCAGTTTGAGCTAACTGTAACGATTTGTACCAGGTAGCCATAAAGCACATAGATATCATTATCATCTAACCATTCACTAGCTCAAATGGAGTAAAATTTACTCTGCGCTGAATGGAATCCTTCTCACTTGCACTTATGGGTTAAATGAATAAGCACGATGCAGCTTGCAGTACATTTGTTTGATGCAGGATGCTACCTACCAACCCACACCCCATTATTCACTACCCACGACCCCTTCGATGCTGCATTATTTTGACCGGACACTTCGGTTTATGAAGTCTTGGTATTGTTTAGGGTTCAAATCGACCCGACGTCACTTGCTGCGCTAGTTTTTCTGGGGACAAGAATACCTCACCACGCAATGAAATAAAATAACAGATTTTCTATAATTTTTTAAGGTGTTTATAGGCTTCAATAACGTTAGAAATCTACTTCGATTTAGGTCTTCAGAAATTCAAGATGTTTAGAGATAACCAGGTAGTCAGAGGCACTGCCACATTCTGGATATTCCATCCACGAGACGGAATACAAGAACTTTATATACCGCGCAGATACTAAAGCACTGATTTATTATTTTCATTGGATTCTACCGTTATACATACTTTTTGCAGGTGACGACAGTACTTTGCATCCGACTTTACTTTACTTTACTATTTTCATAATAACTCCATAAGTTTGTGATCGCCTGGTAGAGAAGCACGTGATGAGGACGGTCCAATCCACCCCGGTTTCCAATTCGGACCACCTTTAGAGTAGCCTGCGACCGGCAGACCTTTGTCATTTTATACCGACTTAAAAAGGAGGAGGTGTTCAATTCGTCAGATTCTTTGACTGAACACAAATTGAAAAGAAAAACGACTTCAATGTTCGACTCTTTATTAAGCTTTGCTTAGTTTGGGGCTAGATGATGCTGTGTGAAAATGTCCAGCATTATTTATCTTTATCTTTATCTTATCTTTATCAAAAATTACAAGTGAGGATAAGGTTTTTCGAGTTATGCGGGAAAATTATCTGTCCATCAGGAATATTTATAAAAGACCACCTGGAAAAAAATTATTTTATTAATTAAATACTTTTTTGAAATCGGTTAATTAAATAGACCAATGAAATTTTTAAAAACATTAAATTAAAAGCCCACATTCGCAAGCACTTCTCGGGATATGCCAAGTCACGTTGCGAGCAGACAAAAACTACCAGGGTGCGAGCAAGCCGAAAGAGTTCTTTAAAATCTTGCTCTAAAGGTCATCAATAAAACAAAACTCAAAAATATTAAAATAAAATGTTAGACATAAATAAAATAAGCATAAAGTTTCTATGGAAAATTAAATGTTAGACATAAATAAGCATAAAGTGTCTATAGGAAATTATTCCTGATGGGAAATAAAAATAATACATTTAGAAGCGTTTGGAACTTTCGGGGGTTGGCAGAGAAACGAAAGTTTGCAAGTCCACAGTTTATATTAAGCTTCACACACAAAGCAGAGAAAGAAAAGAAACACAGAAAGATAGTCACAAGAAGTAGGTACAGTTTAGATAGATAGGTACGTAAACACAAGCACAAGAAATCAAAGTACATAGATCGCGCAGTCAAATAAAATATCGGCGGAGGCGCAAGAGACATGCGTGTCGCGTCAAACAGGTGTAAGTAGCAACTGGCGAGTCGGGTATGCGAGCCTCGGCCGGCGCGAGCGCACCGACCGGCCGCTAGAATCAGCACTTTCTGCATACTACAGGTATCGCGCGGCTATGCTTGTGAATTAATTTATTTGTTTAGTGTTGTGAATGTGTGAACTGTATGTGATGTTTGTAAAGTGTAAGAATGATAAATAAATAATGTAAATAATTGTTACGTGTATTATATGTGTGTGTAATGATGTTTAATAATAAATACATAAATATAAAGTAGTGAGGTCGCCTACAATACATTTGTTTTTTTTTCTTGCATGTCATTTTTAGACAAACCTGCCTGCTGCACTTATGCCATCTTCTCGAATTACATACCTACATAAATACAAACGCTCCGTTTTCAAGTAAGTTACTTGAAAGATCGTATCATGAAAAAAATATTGTAAGCAATTATTTATTATTACATTTTATATTAAATTATAATATATATTATTTAAGTATTTGATTTACCTAATTTTATACGCTCGATGTGACTGGACTTTGTACTTATTATTATTTTATTTATGTGAAATTCTTTTTTTAATGTCTTACGTATGAAATTGTATTTTAATCTTAAATTGTATGATCCCCAATGAATTGAATTGTCTGGAAGAAGTCGCTTCTAAGATTGTACATTATCTCATTAGGTTATACGAGTATTATTAGTTCTTATGTTGTGTAATTATTGTGTACAATAAAGAGTTTTTCATTCATTCATTCATTCATTGTTTATGTTTAAAGTAATCAAAAGAACTAAAATATAAAATAACGTCTTGTGTAGCCCCTAGCCTTCTTCGAACCATCGTAAGATAGAACGTAAGTACCAGAGCAGTGAAAGCTCATAGGAGGTCTCTGCTTGTGAAATTCAATCATATCACGCACGCTTTCAATTTGTGTAGGTACTACAAATACAATCAAATCGATAACCATTGAGCTTGGATAGTACGCGACGGGAAACGTTTACGCTTGCTCGTATGTATCCGATAGTATTTTCTACTAGGCAATCATAACTCTGCTGTGGTATCAAGTGGGTTAATAAAACATAAACAAAATAAAATAAAAGCCTGATTACACCTACCGAGTAGAGTGGCGAGACAGTACCCTCGGCTGAGCGCTCAGTATTTGTAAACACATAAGCGAGTACTCGGCCGAGCACTCGGCCTAGAAACACGCCGAGAGAGTCACTCGGGCCCCTTTCATTTACTAGGCCTTGTCGCCCCCCAAATGACATTTTGCTGTCTCGCCACTCTACTCGGTAGGTGTAAGCAGGTTATAATCGAGAGTGACTTTGCAAATAGTACGAGTACATCTGCGGTAAAGTATTCTTACCTGTCATTTAAAGCAGATGTCTGTAAGTGCAACCGCCAACACAAAAGTTCACGTGGTTGGTCGAGTTTGCTCACAATTTTTTAGAAGTAGATGCAACGTTCTGCGCCATGTGGCATTAAATACAAGTACTTCTGTGCTTTGGAAGAAACTTGCTCCTGGCTACGTATTTTAGCTGCCTAAGAACTTCTTCCCCAGATAGGTTTTGATCAAACACTGCTTGATAACTGCTTGATAAACACACACAGAGAAATGCGCGGTGCCGGGACGAACTATTGGACTTAATAACTACCAGGATATCATAATAAGGCAGGTACTTTTAATATAATACAAATGAAATAGTGGAAACTATAATTAGGGTAATATCGAAGACAAAAAGTGAAGTATATGCATACGACTGCATCATGTTTATCTGGAGCTCTTTAGCAACGAGGGATTTACAATTACAACACTACACAAGTGATTTAATCTATCTCGCTTGCACAAGAGTTTCACTTGCACACAGAGCGGGATGCAGCTATTGCATACTACAATGTATTGATTTTGCGAAGGGGTGCTGTGATAAACCCACCCTTTTCGTCCCCTTTCACAGGCCACCTCATAGTGCATATGCAAGCCTGGTACTAATATTTCTACTGAGGGTAAAATTTAGTTTGGTGCGGGACCAGTACATCCATCATTTAATTTTATAAACAACATTTAAAAATGCAAAATATAAAAAAATATAACTCCATAATACCTACCACTTAACAGTATTTGTAATCTAGTCTTAGCAAAAGGAGAAATACGGTCATACTAATAAACTTGGTTTAAAGTTATGACAGGTATAACCTAAGAATAACCATATTAACCATATAAGTTTATAGATACCTACCGTTAGTTAAAAACCATTGTAGCGTATAGGTTCACGACTGTATCCCCAAGGTGCGGTAGACATTCTCTCAAATCTTTTTATGTTACTTATTCCAGATCCTTTGAAGATGTCTAAGGGGGGTAGTCAGAGGCATGTCCAAACACATATTTGATAAATGCCCACATCTTGCAGAAGTTAGTATTCCATACGTGACAGGTTGCAAGCCCATCGCCGCTATAAGAACACTAACTGGTTTCCTCACGATGTTTTCCTTCACCGTTTAGAGCACGTATTAAAGCGCATATAAATTTAACGTAACGCAAAATCCATTGATGCACGGCCGGGATTCGAACCCACAGCCTTCGGATTGAAAGTTGAGGTACAACCCCATCCGGCCAACACGACTCTTAGCGTCTTCTCATAGCGTGTGATTGGAAAAAAAGATTTCAAAGTTTAAAAGATTCATCAGAAACAATTCAGCGCTAATATGATTTAATTTTCTAAAACAAATCACTTTTAAACTGAGGAACCAATATTAAGATTTTTGTTTACTTTTAATAACTCATAACTTTCTGATGACGACGCCATAGAACATTGAGCAGAGTAAAATGTGGATGTGTCGTACGCAATTGCCCAAAATAAATATCGGGGGCTTCAAATAGGTATTAATATTTTGGAGCAAGGAGCTTACGTCCCATGGGACGTATTGGTCCCAGCAAGTACTAGGGCACTAAAACCATGGAGATGCAGAATCGATCGCTGAACAAGTGGCCATTTTGTCTCGTCACGTGTTTATCCCTGAACTAACTAGGATACTAGCACGTAACAAGAGGTTGAATTAAGTTCGGTGAGTAGATATGTATCGATGTTTATCTAACAAGAATAGAGAGTTAGGTTGGAAGTAACACTTTGGCTGACAATGAATAGTAGAGGTGATGTTATAGAGCTTGTAAAAAATACGAGATGTTTCATTCATTCATTCATTCATTCCAATCATAACAAAAATTTTAACATTGTGCACAACCAATCTTTAGCTCTCTGAAGTTTTTTTTTTTTTTTTTTTTTCGGAGGGCCTAATACTAATGGCCTATGAGGCCGTTTTAGTGTTACCGGACTATGGCGGGCACTGAAGAAGTAGCTGCGCACAAACCATTTTTGATGACGCCTAAAAGACGAAGACAGCGTTGTATAGCTGCCTCGCTCACTCCCTTCGTTTGTTGCATCATCCTATCTCGCCTAGTCACGCAAACTTACGCAATCGTTTAGTGCACCCAACTTCAAAGAGCTAAAGATCGGATCTTTATGAGAGTAGCAAAGCGTCATCTGTGCTAAAACATATACTAGGACGATATTGCAACAATCTGAACTGCTTGAAAAAAAAAAAACAACAAATCAACTTTACTTAGGGGTGAGAACAATAGAGAGCTTTGTATAATAAAAATACAAGTACCAGGGAATGAGAAGAGAATAGAAGTAAAAATTATGCTTTATATTTTATGAATGGAAGCTTGAAGGGGAAAGTTGACCGATTAGGATCTAAGTATTCGTAAGAAATGACATTGTGATGCTGTAGGTATCTGTATTCTGTGGCTAGGGTGAGTAATAAAAAGCAGAACTTTACTTGTAACAAGCATAGTATTGTATTTAGGGGTAAACTGAACAGGTAATTATCGAAGAATCTTGCTAGGAGTTAGAGGCTCCCTCTTTTAATTTGTCTTTTAATAAAAAAATTAAGATCCCCAAGGTGCGGTAGACATTCTCTCAAATCTTTTTATGTTACTTATTCCAGATCCTTTGAAGATGTCTAAGGGGGGTAGTCAGAGGCATGTCCAAACACATATTTGATAAATGCCCACATCTTGCAGAAGTTAGTATTCCATACGTGACAGGTTGCAAGCCCATCGCCGCTATAAGAACACTAACTGGTTTCCTCACGATGTTTTCCTTCACCGTTTAGAGCACGTATTAAAGCGCATATAAATTTAACGTAACGCAAAATCCATTGATGCACGGCCGGGATTCGAACCCACAGCCTTCGGATTGAAAGTTGCGGTACAACCCCATCCGGCCAACACGACTCTTAGCGTCTTCTCATAGCGTGTGATTGGAAAAAAAACTATTTCAAAGTTTAAAAGTTTCATCAGAAACAATTCAGCGCTAATATGATTTAATTTTCTAAAACAAATCACTTTTAAACTGAGGAACCAATATTAAGATTTTTTTGTTTACTTTTAATAACTCATCACTTTCTGATGACGACGCCATAGAACATTGAGCAGAGTAAAATGTGGATGTGTCGTACGCAATTATATTAAAATTATATTAAAAATAAATATCGGGGGCTTCAAATAGGTATTAATATTTTGGAGCAAGGAGCTTACGTCCCATGGGACGCATTGGTCCCAGCAAGTACTAGGGCACTAAAACCATGGAGATGCAGAATCGATCGCTGAACAAGTGGCCATTTTGTCTCGTCAGGTGTTTATCCCTGAACTAACTAGGATACTAGCACGTAACAAGAGGTTGAATTAAGTTCGGTGAGTAGATATGTATCGATGTTTATCTAACAAGAATAGAGAGTTAGGTTGGAAGTAACACTTTGGCTGACAATGAATAGTAGAGGTGATGTTATAGAGCTTGTAAAAAATACGAGATGTTTCATTCATTCATTCATTCATTCCAATCATAACAAAAATTTTAACATTGTGCACAACCAATCTTTAGCTCTCTGAAGTAGCTGCGCACAAACCATTTTTGATGACGCCTAAAAGACAAAGACAGCGTTGTATAGCTGCCTCGCTCACTCACTTCGTTTGTTGCATCATCCTATCTCGCCTACTCACGCAAACTTATGCAATCGTTTAGTGCACCCAACTTCAAAGAGCTAAAGATCGGATCTTTATGAGAGTAGCAAAGCGTCATCTGTGCTAAAACATATACTAGGACGATATTGCAACAATCTGAACTGCTTGAAAAAAAAAAAAACAACAAATCAACTTTACTTAGGGGTGAGAACAATAGAGAGCTTTGTATAATAAAAATACAAGTACCAGGGAATGAGAAGAGAATAGAAGTAAATATTATGCTTTATATTTTATGAATGGAAGCTTGAAGGGGAAAGTTGACCGATTAGGATCTAAGTATTCGTAAGAAATGACATTGTGATGCTGTAGGTATCTGTATTCTGTGGCTAGGGTGAGTAATAAAAAGCAGAACTTTACTTGTAACAAGCATAGTATTGTATTTAGGGGTAAACTGAACAGGTAATTATCGAAGAATCTTGCTAGGAGTTAGAGGCTCCATCTTTTAATTTGTCTTTTAATAAAAAAATTAAGAACGCTCGGCTAAGCCTGCAATGCCTGCATACAAACCTCCTATTACTTATAATATTGAAGCACCTAGTACACCACTACACGGACATCAATGGTAATAGATTGCAATACATCTATAAAATAAAAGCACACCACATTGAATGTGTGTATGCGGTCACATTTCATGATTTGGTTATCGAATACCCCATCTAGCGAGATAGTCCCGACTTTTGAGGAATACTACCAGCTGACGTCAGGAAAGAAAACTCGCGTAACGGTACTAGGAAATCAAAACTAGAAGAGATTTATCAAATAGAAGGATGCTATTAGTTTTTAAGCTATTGCATAGCTTCTATCGCGGGCCTTGAGCGTGGAGACCGAATCCAGAAATTCCGTAACGAAAATGAAACCTAACACCCCCCACTACGACCGGCACAGCGGTGATACTTTTTAGTTTTGCCATCTGTCGATGAATAGCAGAACTTTTAATGACTTTTTGAAATATCACGCTGGTCTCTTTAGTTCAGCAACTCGCCTCTAGGTGGCATTGGTTATATGAAAGAAAAAAAAATACTGCATAAATAAAATAAATAAATAATTATAATTGCATAAGTTGATAAACAATGCTATGCAATAGCTTTACCGCTGCAGTCTCTGAGTGCTACACGTTTTTTTTAGGAATTTACGAGTACAATCTGCAATCCAATATTTTGCTTTGAGTAAAGTAGTAAAAATACATTTAAATAAAATTAATGTCATTGTAAAACTCACACGGCCTTACGAATTAACGTGTCATAGAGGTATTCCCGAGTGTAAACCGTCAAATGTATGATTATTCTTATTTTATGCTAAGGAATAACTTTATGATCAGTAAATATACATTCCATACTATTTCTCACAGATTGACCTAAACATTTTTTATTTTCGCTACGCTATTTCTACTAAAAAATAAAAAAAATAAAAATCTCGAAAAATCCGATGTAGTTGCTATTATTTTGCAGACGGCGTAGCAGTTTCGTAGCAATCTGGTAGAAGGAGCGTAGCAAGCCGTTGCGTGCCTAAACACTCAAAGCTACGCCACTACGTCGATTGCTGCGCCACGTCAGCAAAAGAGACGACATGTTACGTAGGCATAGCACCAGGCGACCATACAATAGTAAGAGATTTAGCGTAGTAAGCATGCGCACTCTCTCTACCGTATCGATACACACTAAAGCGCATACGTCAGCAAAAGAAACGTCACTTTACGTAGTGGACACACTAGGGTATCATCACATTGTAAGAGTTATATGGTGTAAGCAAAAGGGGTTGCCCGCGTATGCCCGCCCACATTCACCCTCGAGCTTATATCGATTAAACCAATACGTATACTGATACTGGTTAGAGTTAGACGCCGTTTACACGATACCATTCAGGCGTACTATTCTGGCCTCTTGATTTCTCAAATTCAACGAAACAAGAGCTAATTATTATTCTGTCGCAAGAGGCGAGAATGTTATTCTAAGGAGTGAGACATCACATTGCGACAGTGTGAACTAAATTGACAGTGAAATCAAAGTTTTGCCATTACAGATAGGTATAATATATAGGTATAATGTTTACTTGCATAGAACACTCTTTAACAATTTGCAGTACAGACAAGTCAAAGGTCAGCGATTTCGTTGACCTCCAATAATATTATGTTTGCCTGGTATTCGATAAAGTTGCCAGGGTAGAAGTAGTAATAGTGGTTACCCTAGGGGTGTGAATTACCCATTGAGTTGTATATATTTGCGAATGGAGATAGTATAATTACGCTTTGATATTTATGCACACCTGGTAGAATACGCTTGTTTACGGGGAATTGCGTCACATTTACCGGTTCATCTCCTTGTCTGCTGTGTTTTCCTAGTAGAAATCGGTCTTGTACGGGGTACGACGTGTCTGTATTTTCCCGGTCTATCCCGGTCTGGTTTGGTGTTCTCCATACTCTGCTGTCTATGCTTTCCTAGTATAAAACGTAACGTATTGGAAAGGGTTGAGGCATGTCCGACGTTCACTACTATTCACTACCGACTCTACTAAAAAGAACGAAATAAAATAAACTTCAAAGTACGCTATTGAAAATTTTTGCATATTTTTTTGTACTGTGATCTATCTAGGCAAGCTTAACAAAAAGTGAGATGATGATATGATCATCCTTGAATTCTCGTAACAAGCAGCTCCACCGGTACCCTTATTTACTGAAGCTACATTAGAGGTGTAAAAAAAAAAAAAAAACATACATACAGCCGAACATATAACCTCCTCCTTTTTTTGAAGTCGGTTAAAAACTGATGTCAAGGGCGTTTTTAGAAATGACGTCGCATAGCGCAGTTTCTAGTAAACAGCAGAGCCAATTTGCCAAACTACAACTCCCATGGACCAGGAGGCTATAAGGTAATAGCTCTTAAAGTGGGGGTGTAGGGTGATGGCTACAATAGCCATATAATATTGATTTACCTTGAATTAAAATGTTTAATCATTTAATTTTACACTCATACATGTAAACTTAGGATAGCAAAAATATTTCAATTATGTTTATTTGGTTTTAAATACTTAAATTCTTAAATAACCTATTTCCTTGTTATAAAATTAAATATTATTTAATGCAAGGAAATTAAAAACCAAACAATGGTAAAATAAGTACAAGAAAATCGCGAAGAAGTCATAATAAATTCTAAAGAATCATGTTTCTCCTTGATCTCTACTCTACCTGACCCTACGAGAACAGCGCCTCTGTGTAATTTTCATGAACTATTGAAACACTCACATCGCTGACGTTGAAAAAGCTGCGGAGCGCCCTGAGGGAGCGCCCAAGTACCAGGATAGTATGACAATATTGGTGGGTACGCTACTACGATGCAAGTAACGTAGCAAATTCGTAGCAGAGTGCTACGTGGCACTGAAATATTAGTATAAGCGCCATCTAAAATATTTTTCCAAAACTACGAAGGGGCTGTTCAAAGATTGTTGAATGCATAACTTAAAATCAAGCTTCTTTATCGTAGGGGTACGTAGAGACACGTCATAATGTGACACATCTATCGCCTGATTCATTATCATTTTATTGTTCATACAAGCTTTATTATTGACCTACCAACTTTTTTACGTATTAGTAGATTGTTAAGTTAGTAAAGGTGAAAGTAATTTAGCGCCATCTATGAATGTTTTCCTGAACTAAAATATGACGTCATTTAAGGTGACGCAACAATTTGACTTCCAACTACCAGGAGAACAAAGCATATGAAGAAATATTATGCAAACATAATATAATGTAGTAGGTGGTGCGGGGGATTAGTGGGGATGGCCTTAAACCAAACATGTAGGGTGCCACGTTGTCTGGAGTGTATTGTTTATTTTATTCGAATGAACACTTTAATTGACCAGATAGAAAGCCCACAATCGCATATCAACAGCTCTATTTGGTTGAATTGAGCACAACGCCATCTATATCTTTTTATTAGATCTATATTACGAAGGGTAGTTTTGCAAGAGGGTGGAAAAGGGCCTTCGGGTGCGAGGTGAACATTAATAAACGTAAGTAAATTTTAAACATTGAAAGCAAAACGAAATGCCTATAGATGGCGGTGTATGGCAAAACTTCTATTCTAAACTTCTCCATTCCAACATCAATTCACACTCAACATCGTAGGCCCTCAGCTGATCTATATCCAACGTGATCGCTTCGATTTCATCCGGACACATATCTTCATCAAACTGAGTCATTTCATCATAGTATTCTATGGAGCTGAATTGATACTCACTGGTTCGCCGGCCTCCCGTTTTATTTCGTACCTCACTGCCTTCACCTAAAGACTGTTTTGTTTTGACTGTTGTCGCCGTGTGAACTCCGTCAATCGTCCTATTTTCAAAACTTTTTTCTTTTTGTAAACCGGTATCATTTCTTTCTGGTTTGTATGTTTTTAGGAAAACCGTGTTACTGGGCGGTCGACACGACTCGTCCTGTTCAAGCTCTGAGGCATTGACGGGAATTGCGTCGGCTGAGACAAATTCTACTAAAGCTCCGTCATTCTTCAAAGCTTTTCTATATCTCTTTACCTTTTCATCCAAAGAATCATCATAACATCCGCTTCTTCTAAAATACTCATCCTCTTCCAAGTTCTGTATAAGCCTTCGATTTAGCTTATTTGTGTTTGAAACATGTTTGTCAGCTCTCTCTTTGAGAAGATGATCTTTTTCTGCACTCACAATTCCATCGGCAGTTATTTCTTTTGTAAGGAACAGAAAAAAATGTACTGAGAAAATAAACATTTCTGTGGATAACTTACATAGTACTGAGAGTATTTGTAGATAAGAAATAATAACAATTAAAGGACTTGTGTTGATACGCTGCGGTCGAGAAGTTTTGTTTTTATTGGTTCAGTTCCGATTGATTAGCCTACCTTTGAATCAGTAAAAACTAAAACCATTTCTTTGAAAAACACTTTGCGCTTTTACAATACGAGGATTACGAGGATTTTTTTTTTAAATTTTCGTTATTTCCATAGTTTTAAGAAATAAATCTAATTAAATTACATAAAATGAAAGACGAAAAAACATTAAAGAGTGCAGTAAGAGTATAATAATCATTGTGTCAATCGTGGTCGGTTTTACCAAATAATATTTACTGATTCCACCCTCAAATCTTTTTGGAACGAAGTTCCTTTTCGGACGGTATCGAAGAAAAAAAAAAGACGGAGGCTGGAAAAAACCGTCACGACACATGTATGTGTCAAATCGTCACAGTGCGAAATGCGCAGCCGCGACACAGTCCATAGATTGTTACATTGTTAGTACGGAAGAGCGTTTCTAGGATACCTAATTGACAACTAATTTATTATACTCCCAGTATAGAAAAGTACTCTTTGCTTCGTTCCAACCGAGTGTTCCACGACACTCACGTACTTTTTTTTTATAAAGGAAAATAAAAAAATAAAAACTAATAAAAACGGAAATATCAACGTAGAAGACTCCTTGCGATCGGCTTTGTTAAGAACAACTCAACTACCAATCATGTGTATTACTTTAGAAATTAAGGCCATACACAGAGTTGTATTATAGAGTAAAATAGAGCTTTATAATAGAGCATTAAGATGTAAGGGCATCATTGACGGATCGTTATCTTGCGCTAACTAATCCATTCAACTGGTAACTACCCCACAAACGCTGGGAAAATACTTCAATTACCCTTCGCTAGGGCTGCCACTCGGCGGTTGGCGTGTCATGAGCATGACACGACTGAAGACAGCTTTGTCGCACGTACATTTTATTGATAGTATTGAACTTATGTAATGTAATGTATGAGCCGTAGTTTTAAAATACTTTTCATCTTTTACTTGACTGCTAGAGACTGAGGCCAAATTTTAATTAGCGTCTTTAATGTTATTAGTATTCAGGCAACCAATCGAACCGCCGCGCCGCAGTGCTGGCGAGAATGCTACATTGACTAAGTATTTATCTCTCAAATACATATATAAAAATGAATCCCTATATCCCTTGGTCACGCCATCACGCGTGAACGGCTGGACCGATTTCACTATTACTTTTTTTGTTGTGTTTGTTATTGTCAGGAGAAGGATCTTATGACAGAAAAAATCTCTAAATTAATCATGGAGGGCGTGAAATAAGGGTTGAAAGTTTGTATGGGGAGTTGGAATTTCCAGTTAAAGGCAACAGATGGCGCTATTATTGCATTTTTAAAAGTTTCAGAAGATTCTTGCAGATTTCATTTCTATTTAGATGTTTTCAAGCATGTTATTTTGCTGACGAAGTCGCGGGTACCAGCTAGTGTCTTGAAAAACAAACATTATAAAACGTATTGATCAAGATTGCTAACGGGTAGCTCTTTTTATTATAAAAAATATCAAAGACCTTTCATTTTGATAAAAAAGTACAGTACGCACATCCGATCTTTAGCTCTCTGAAGTTAGGTGCACTAAACGATTGAGCAGGTTTGCGCGCGTAGGCGAGATTGCACGATGCAACTAAGCGAACGAGCGAGGCAGCTAATACAACGTTGTCTTCGTCTTTTAGACGTCATCAAATTTAGGTTCTGCGCAGCTACTTCACGAGAGCTTTAAAGTGATCCCAGCGGTCCTATTGAATAAATGCTTTTTGACTTTGACTTTAGAGCTAAATATTGGTTGTGTGTACTGTACGTGAGTGTCGTGGAACACTCGGTTGGAATGAAGTTTATACTTTTGACATTTTGCGCACCTTGTGCACCATTTTTTGCACTCTGCGCATCTTTTTTTTGTGCACTAGGTACTATGCGCACCATTTTGCACGTTTGTGAAGTTATCAACGAAAACATGTTTTTGCTTCTCCTGTAAAGTTGTGTTTTTGCAGTTATCCTTTTATTCCCCGGAGACATCGAAATGTCGTGACGGTAACGGTTATTTTGTTTTTCTAGCCAAGCCTCCATCCTCGATACCATCCGAAAAGGAACTGCGTTCCAATAAATAAGTAGCTAAAACTGTAAAACATGAGTGACAGCCCTGCCCCGCCCAGTGAGATCAAAACAGCTCAATTATCCCCCGGCACCACCCCTATACCACCCCGACAATTTCAAATAAAGATAAATAATCACGAGTCAAAACGAAAAGCCCTGAAATTAGCATCCTGTTTGAATAAATTGACGGGTAATTTGACCGGAGTCACAAACAAACGACTAATCGCTCGAGACAACACAATATATTTTTTGAGATAAGACACAATTGAGGGTAATTTTAAAAATCCTAAGTAAAAAAAAATGTATCGTAGTACAACAGCTTAGAAATTAACAGACTCTCCTTTACTCGGGTCCGTTGTATTCTTGAAGATTTTCATTGACTCACGAAGGACAAAAAAGTACGTGAGTGTCGTGGAACACTCGGTTGGAACCAAGCAAAGAGTATTTTTCTATACTGGGAATATAATAAATTAATTGGCTTAGAAACGCTCGTCCGTACTAACAATGTAACAATCTATGGGCTGTGTCGCGGCTGCGCATTTCGCACTGTGACTATTTGACATATACCTACATGTCGTGACGGTAAAATGGAACAATTTTTTTTTATGTCGCTAACGCGCCTAAAGAAGTTTTCACTTCAATAATAAATAACTGACAAAACCTACCATACTGTGCCGAAATAAGCTATCACACCTACTAGACTTGTCCAATCTCGACAATAATTCGACCCTGTACGCATTAACTCGTAAGAGATGCAAATTGCCGGCGGTTGGCACCACTGATTCCAAATGCCGCCATTTGCATAATTTCAAAAATGGAATGCTCCTTCACAAATGGCGGATGATTGAAAAGCAACTGCTGTTTTGAATCAATTTACTTTGTATCTACATTAAGGGAGTTTTTTTTTAACAATTATTCATTACTACAACGGCTGATAATTTGACACGCAATTTTTTCATTATGATATCAAACTATTGACCGTGGTTTGTAACTTATATTAACACAAACACTAATACTGGAATAAGTTTGACTAGCATTCGAAATGTAATTTTTTATGTTTATCTAAAAGATTATTATTTGGTTTATAATATACTACAATTAATTTGTCTTTATACACTAATCAGCTACCGTGGTAATTAATATCATAAAATTAAATATATTGCACAAAATAATATTGCCTAATTTATTTTACTTACATTCCATAGACAGTCTATAATATCAAACAAGATTATTTATATTTATTTTACTAATTAATAATTTTATTAATAATGTATTATACATCTGAAATCTCTAACAAATTCAAACTATACTTCCTTTACGATTTATTATTGCATCGTAGGCAGTTTTTAATCTAGTTTTCGAAATTAAAATAATTGGATTATCGATACTCACTTACACAGGTACCTACAAACGGTTTGGCAACTTTAAAAAAAAATGTATTAAATTGTTTTAGACATTATTATGACTTTACGGAACTTCACCTTATTTCAATATTAAACATGCCGACAATCATAGTGTTCACGCATTGTTTCTGAGGATCGATATCGCGGGTTGTGTCAACAAATCTGGTGGGAAGATTATCCTCTATCTCCGATGATGTCCTCACAAATGGCAGTGCATGTAGGCAGGGTATGGAGGCAGCAGCGCGCAGGCGAGTGGCAGGGAATGGGTTAGCTCGCGGTCGCCGCTTGCTGCCTGGGCTCGCAGCTGCTCCAGGCGCAGTTGGTTCTGCCTCTTCCATTTTGTGCTATGACAAACATACGGATAGTGATCATGTTGCATATTTATAGTGATAAATGGGTAAAAAAATATCAGTGAATTAATATAAATAGTATTTGTAAGGTAATTTAAGCTTAATCTTTCAATTCGTTACAGTCACACGTTGGGCGCCAATTTGGAAACTGTCGCCCAACATGGTACATTTTCTATTATGACACATTAATTAGTGGTAAGCATTTATTGTATTCAGTTAATTGTATTCTTAAGCATACCTAAAACATTTCTTGACAAATGTGGAGAATAAAAAAGTTTAAAACATAACAAAACAGTCGGCCCGTAAAAAATAATAATGCCAATGTCACTATATAAGCCATCAAGCCGGCTTCAAGCCTCTTTACCGTCTGTTCTGATACCAGGTCTTGACCTGCGTCTCGCTAAGACTCAGAGCATCCGCCACGTCACCACGATCGGCCACGCTCAGGTACTTTTGGCAGCGGAACTTGCGTTCAAGGTAGGCGAGCTGAGCGTGTGTGAAGGCGGTGCGGCGCCGGCGCGGCTTGCGACCTGAACCCTGGTTTGATACTGGCCGGATAGACGGACGATCTGAAAGAATAGTACATTATGGTACTAGTGTGTAACATTGGTGATTACCGCCGAGGTGTTTTTATGAGCCGAGCCGTTAGGCGAGACTCATAATAGAACAGAGGACGGTAATCATCAATACACACGTGTATCATACGACGTTTTTCAACACACTTGTGAATAAAATAACAATAAAAACTCATTTTCAACAGTGAAAACGAGTTGTGAAAAATGTTTCGCTATTGCGGGAAAAATTAATCAGTTTTCCTATGCGCGCGCATTGCGATCGGCCACAGACTATATTTCCGCGCCGCGCATAGGGTTTGCGGCCTATTCTGCCACGGACAAAATGGGGAATTTAAAGTTTTCTTTTATTATAGAGAAAACAAAAGTTATATTTGAGTGAAAGTTTTATTTATTAAACACGTACGAGTTAAAATTATCTATTTAAATTAGAAGTTGCATGAAATGAGCAAGCAATAGGAACATTAATTTATTTGTTCTATTGAACACGATCTTTTTTCTGAATAAAAACTTTTTAAAGAACAAAGCAACTCAACCAATAAAATTAAAAAAAAAATCTATTACTCACTAGTGAGTTATAGTAATGAAAAAGTCACAGTTTGATTATGGGTGTCATTATGTGCCTAATTGCGGTGACCATAGAGCCACTTTATGAGCAAGTGTGTTGAAAAATACATTATTACAAAATTGGAACAGGTTTTAACTAACTCTGAAATCCTGGTATTGTTACCATTAATAAATAATAGTAATTTGCTGTGCATCACACATGATTTAAAGAGATCTCGTAACAAAATGAGTTGTCTCAGAATGGCTTTCAACACTTCACTATTAGCGTTCCTCTCCTCCCAAGGATTGGGTTCTTAATGGAAGTACCTGCGTTTTCCTGTGTCTCTCGTTGTGAGTTGCCCGCCATCACAGATGCAGCAAATCCAGCGAGTAGCTGTGACTGAAACGAACCCTTTGTCAGGTCCATTGACCTTCCATAGAGGCTCTCTGTCAGAGGACTGCCCATGTGTCTAAAACTGGCTCCTTCATTCCCCTCGTCTTTATGACCATGTCCATCTCTATCACTCCTGTACAGCTGGAAGATGCCACCTTCATAGAATTTCAACCGATCATCAGTTTTATGCTCATACTCATTCTCATCTTCTTTGAATGGAGAGTTGAAGTTGGAATTCGATATTCGATTATTCAAATTGTATTCTGGAGATGAGCGCTCGTTATCATCTGTATCTGTCTTTTTAAAGTTCTCAGAGTTGTCATAAAGAGTATTTTTCGTGGAGGTTTCACTGCAATTATCGCCAACTGAAATATCGTCCTCCTCGATATCAGAGGCTTCTATGTTCGCGCTTGTGGCTGGAGAATGCGCCCTCGCCTGGTCATCCTCGGTCGGAGCCACCCCTGTATAACAAAAGAGACACGTTGTTACAAAGATTTCCTTTAAATTACTACCAACAAAGCAGTTGACACTATATCTCGACACTTAAGCAGAGCACAAACGGAACGCGCACAAAGGTGAGAGAGACCTCGCATATAAAGACCTCAGTTTTAAAAAAGGAACGGCCATAGACACGGGTTTTCTGCTCTAATTAATGCCTCGGGGCGTTCCGTTACGCTCTCGAGCAATTGAATGCGACCTCTGAATGGTGAGTTTTAGCGCGCGCGGGAAATTTTTGTCTATGGTTACATTTGTGTCTTAATTTGCGTGAAAATGCTGAAGAGAGGGCATTCAGCGTTCGGCCTCCGCGGTCGCTTTTCATGGCTTTCCAGCTAAAGTTTTGTATGCCTGCGGTAATGGCGGCCGTATCTCGATTACTTGTTATTTCGCAGGGATCCATGAAGAGGCGGGGACTCGAGTGTCTCGTTATAATTTCGCATAAATATGTTTTAGCGTACACTTTACGGTCGAGAGAGCACGAGAGGTGGATCTTAATGTTTACGCACGAATTATCTTTGGCAAAAACATCGTTAGCGAATGCTATCTACCTGATAAGTCTCATTGAACATTTCGAACTTGCTGTAAACAGAGGCCTTAGCTTTCGAAGCTTTGATGCAATATAAAAGCTTTTCTAGTAGGTACCTATCTACTTAGATGGGTACATATCCAATTAGTGATCTAAATAAAATACTTAAATAAATAAATAATGCTGGACATTTCACACAGTGTCATCTAGCCCCAAACTAAGCAAAGCTTGTACAGTAACTGATATACTACTTACATTATTTTTGTTTGTAAATACATATTAAACATAGAAACACCTAGACCCGAAGTAAATATTTGCAGATCATACATTTATCCCGTGGTGGGGATCGAAACCGCAACCTTCTGCGTCCAAGCGGGCTTTTATCCACTGCGCCGCAAAAGTCGGCTCATATGTAGGTATACCTAATAGCGTTTTACCTACAACTCAAAATACATGACCACAGTGTATTCCATCTCGTGATAGGTTGCAAGACCTACCTAACTCAGGTTCACACCAACAATCCCAATCATATAATAAAGCTGAAAGTTTGTGAGTTTGTTTAGATGTTTGTATGTTTGTGTTTCAATCACGCCTAAACCAGTGAACCGATTTGGATGAAACTTGGAATAGGCGTAGATAGTGACCTGGAATACCATATAGGCTATTCAAAATGTTGTACCACGCGGGCGAAGCCGCGCGCAGAAGCTAGTTTTTAATATATCTTGGGACTTCAACACCATGTTAGATAGAACTTGTTTTATACAAGCAAATAATAAACACTGAGACCAAGACAGAACAGCTACCCCAGCACGCCTAAACTCGGTGCGTGACAAATTAGCGATGTCCCGCTGCGCTCTTTACCATCGACACCCATCCATTGCCGACGGCTAGAGGCTGGACGAAAGGATCTTGGTACTTTTAACAAGCTACTTATAAACTTGCTTTAAAACATGTGTGGGTCGATTTTTTTTTTTTAAAAAACCTAAACCTTTTTTGAAATTCAAATGAGAAACATTTATTTTACAGAGTTGAAGCTAGAATCATATCTATCTAAGGATAGTTGACGACCTCTGTGGCGCAGCGGGCGAAGGTCCGCCTGCGACGCAGAAGGTTGCGGGTTCGATCCCCGCCACGGGACAAAAAGTTTTTATGACCTACAGATATTTGTCTCGGGTCTGGGTGTTTCTTTTCTATGTATAATATGTATGTATTTACAAACAAAAAGTATATAAGTAGTATATCAGTTATCTGGTTCCCATAGTACAAGCTTTGCTTAGTATGGGGCTAGATGATGCTGTGTGAAAAATGTCCAGCATTATTGTTTATTATAGTTAGTAGTAGTATAGTTAGTAGCCAGTTGGAAGCGTGCCCCGTAATTTCCTAAAAACAAATCCTTGAAAAAGGTAAAATTGACAGTGAATTTTTGCCCCACCTTGTATCGAAAGCCTGTTTAACTAAAAGTACCAAGTAGGTGACCCCGCGGTATTAAATCAGTCAGGTCGCTGGTATTATTATAAGGGTTGGCCAATATCAACCTTAGCCCCCAGTACCTACACAACATACAAATTGGACAATTATCATTCCCATTGTCAGCACGTTGTGATTGAAAATTAAAACTATTTGGTTGTTTCTGACTATATTTTGGAACGAAGCTCCTTGTATCGGTATCGGATGGGGGCTAGACGAAAAAAGTGTTCGATTTTTGCGTCACGATACATGTCAAATCGTCACAGAGCGAAGTCGCAAAACAGTCCATCCATAGAATGTTACATTGTTAGTACGGAAGCGCGTTTCTAGGACTAGTATGGTAATAATTTATTTGCCAATTGCCAAATGTCAAAATTGAAACTTCGTTCCAACCGAGTGTTCCACGACACTCACGTACTTTTATTTTACATTGTAGGGTGAGTTTCCCTAAAGGATTATTTTAAGATTTTTAAAATGCATCCCCAAAAATTGCACTTATGTGAGATTTGGACCAGTTTGGACCCATGACCATCACCAAACCATGAGTTAGTTATTATTATTTCAGTGTTTAAGACACAAAACAACTTTAAAATTTTTCATTCTCAGGCGCGGCATAAAAATCCTCCGTGAAAATTTTATTTTGCATTAAAATAATTAAGAAGATGCTTATGGTAGATAAAATCACGAGTACTTCCATATGCATAATATTCCATAACGTTTTCCACGATGAAGGAACTGAAAGTAAGTAGGTACCTACCTGGGTAGGTATCTATATTTTTTTTAATGTGAGAGCATTGAGTTATATTGTAATGTACCTACTAACGTACAGTAGGTACATTATAACTCAATGTTTAAAAAGGTGTTAAGTGTGAGAAACAAACGAGATGTCATCTCGCACACAATGCAAAACATGGCAGACATTTTGGTAGACAGACATATTTATATTTGGAGGAGTAGAATTACCTAGTTTTAATACGTTTCAAAGTGATCCCAGCGGTCCTACTGAATAAATGCTTTTTGACTTTGACTTTGACTTTGACTTTGGTAAATAGTTCAAACCAATCAACTAACAAAAGAAACAAAAAAGGAACTTCAAAAAACAAATCCCCGATTCTAAATTCAAAGTCAATTGAACATATAATAATTAAAACTGGCCACAAAGAAAAAATAATATTCGTAATTCAAAAACAAAACAACGATTCCAAATTTAAATCACATTCAATCAATCGGCGATGGTTCGCGGCGCGTGTCGGACGCGTGCCTTGAGAAGAGGCGCCTGCTGCGTTCGAGGGCATATGCGATGATGATCAATGATTGGAGAGTCTTTACTGATCAATGTATTAATTGGAGACTCTTGACTATCCTGAGAGATAATAAAGGATTATTTTAATTGATCGCTGTATTTAATATAGTAAATATCCACAAAGTCTATTCTATACTATGACGTCGCCGAAGGTAGATAGATACCTACGACAGTCGATACCTGACTGAATGTTTTTGATTATAACAAAAATATTTTTTTTAAACTAGCAGATGTACGGTAGTGCTTTATGATACACTAAGGTGAAAGAAGCAGAGGCAGACAGCCAAAGAGATGGGAGGATGATATCAAGCAAATAGCCGGCCCAATGTGGTCTCGCATAGCTAAGGACAGAACAAAGTGAAAATCTTTAGAGGAGGCCTTTGTCAAAAGACAAGCTGTTGCAGAAGATCCAATTACTTGATAGTTAGAAATATTTAGTCATAGAAGAACCGTAGTTGTAATGGCAATAAAGGCTTATCCATACTAATGTCTGTCTGTCTATCTGTCTGTCTGTCGGTCTGTCTCTTTGTTACGCTTTTACGCCCAAATCGCTGAACAGATTAAGCTGAAATTTGGCATAGTTAAAGGTTGTATCCCAGGGAAGGACATAGGCTACCTTTTATCCCGAAAAAATGAAAAAATCCCGAGGGACCGCGGGTCACACCGCGGGAGCGCAGCTAGTTTTATTATATTTTTATTTTATTAAGGTGAAAATACCTTCTTGTCCACTATTTAGTGCTAAAAAATGTTTATATTTTATTTATTAATGAAAGTAAAAAAGTAGAGCTGCTAAAAATTCTGAAAAGCTCTAAAAATATTAATAGTAGATTATTCACCAAAGGGATAAAGCAATGTTTTATGTCACGGGCGTTTATAGTTAATTATGAATCCCTCGCTGTCTCAGTTCTAGTCATTTACTCCCTCGTTTCCTCGCAGTCGCTCGGGAGTTAACTCAAGAATCCTTCGATGCGCTTGGGCGCCCAATATGGCGTCCGTGACATAATACACTGCTTTATTCCCCTTGGTAAATAATCTACTATTAACGATGTCACCTACGAGTATAACAAAAACTAGTCTCTCCTGCACTTGAAAAATAATAAATGTGGAGTGGTCACACCCGAGTGCTTGTTAGTTGTTACTTTCTGTCCGAAAGTTCTGCGAAGTACTTCTAAGAACTTGACAGTAAGCGGCGATGGGCCCGCGACCTGTCACGCCGCGTGATTATAACTGTGTTTAAAACATAGGTTTACCTGAAAAAAGGTAGGCCCCAAACCGTGTTTGTTGCCCTGATTCTTCACGGTATTGGTCGCGAAGGAACAGGAGTAGAATCACCTAGTTTTAAGACGTTTCAAAGTGATCCCAGCGGTCATACTGAATAAATGCTTTTTGACTTTTTGACTTTGACTTTAGGGTTTAAGTACCTAAGAACGAAATAAGGCTGTATGTAGCTAAACAAGATAATTTTAGTAGGTATCTAATTATGCTGTAGAGTCACGGTGACCTAATGGGATTAACTCTCATCTTTCAATCCGAAGATAGCTTTAATCCCGACCGGGAACCATTGCAATTTTTTATAAAAAAATCAATTTATTCAATACTCAATAATATTTTTGAAACTCACACGATTTAAACTCATTGTTGTTTTTAACGGGACCAGATCGCATTAACGGTTTTAGATAATAATTAAGATTCCTTCACAAATGAACGAAGACGACGTCCGCCTCTCCACTCCAGTCTCCACTTCAAATTATATTCTTATTTTTCTCTTTTTAGTGTGGAGAAGGTTCGTCTGTTTGTGTTCGTGAATTCGGTTCAATTTTTTTTTTTTTCAAAAAATTTTTTTTTTCACTTACAAGTACTCACAAGTAAATAAATACTGTGTAAATAAAAGTGTATGTTTAAATAATATAGTAAGCTACGAGTACATTAAGACCCTGCTTCTCGTATCTTAAGTAGGAAAGGATAAGAGAAGTCATGGGCAGGCCTACTAAAGGACACACCGGAGTTCAGCAAGAGGGAAAACTATCAATCCCTAAGGAAAAGTAAATATTTTGTACTACCTCGGGTGTAATACCCTTTCAAACTATTTAATGTTTGACTCAGATTGTGAGTCAGGGTGTGTTGTGTAGTGAGAATGAGGTTTTTTTAATGTTACGGGAAACTGTCAATCCCTCAGGAAAAAAAAAAATATGGCGCCACCTTGAGAGTATACCTCTTTCTAACAAAAAAATATTTTGGAAATCGGTCCACAACTGACGGAAATATCGGTGAACATACATTAAAAAAAAAAAAAAACCATACATACAGCCGAACATATAACCTCCTCCTTTTTTTGAAGTCGGTTAAAAAGGACTTGTACAAAGGCGAGCTTAACCCTTCAAAGAGTTTTCTTCCAGCAAACCTTTGAGGCTAGAGAGATGTGCAAAATAGATAGTGGGTAGGAAAGAGAATGAAAGAAGAAAAATGATCAAGTTGAAAACCTATCTTTTACCAAACAATATCAGCTCCACACCCCACACGTGTATAATTTAAAACTATTGTAACCACTACACCGTATATTACCTTATTAGGCGCGGCGCATACGTGCCTAAGTGCGCGCCTCGCGGCTAATAAGCTGCTAATTTGCAAGTGTGCGCGCACCCTTATGCAGGTGCATAAAATTAGGACTAATTTTGAATTTTTACAGTAAATTAGCGTTATTATGAATTTTTCATGGCCCGTGCTATTTTCATGTTTCGATTAGGTACACTTATGGCTTAAACAAAGAAGGGTGAACGCTTTGTTCACGACTATATTAACATACGAGTATGCTATGTATGTAGGTACATACTTACTTATACCTACCAATAAAATAAGTTAATTTCAAATGCGAACTAAACATATTTATGCTTACCTATAGGTAGTAGATAGGCCTTTACATTTATATTAGATGATTTATTTATATTTAAACAGCATCAGAGTGTGCCATATGCCGCCATTTTGTAAGCGGGACAGCGAGTGTGATTTGATCAGTGTGTGAGAAGTACAGAGCGATAGATACACAACGTCATTTACAGTGCCAAAACACTTTTTACCTAATTACAAGTTAACTAAACAACCAATCCAAAAATTAAAAGACACCATTAAAGAAATACATGTTGGTTTCTTGACAAAACCAAAACCCAACAAAAAAAGTATGTGAGCAAAACATGTATTTTTCAAAAAATATATTATAATCCAGAAAACTTTCACCAATCGTGTTTTTAAAACACGTAATCCTAGATAACAGTTCGAAGTATCATTTCCCTAAATATGAAGGCTGTAGTTTTTACAGATTCTAAGATAAATAACTACAAAACTGCTTAAATCGCTCCCGCACACCCTTGGAAAGTAGCGCCTGAGACATTGTTTGAGATGAAATAGGCTTGCCCAGCACCTAAACCATCCTCTCAGCTTAATCGGCCTGGTCCACAGGAAAGTCGACGTCAATACGTGTGGAGCTGACTAAGCTGCGGGTTTCCTCACGATGTTTTCCTTCACCGTTAAGAGCTCGTGTTATAGCGTATATAAATTTTACGAAACGAAAAATCCATTGATGCACGGCCGGGATTCGAACCCACCACCTTCAGATTGAAAGTTACGGGTAGGTATACATACACAAAGATTTACCACGAGCTTAAATAGGTTTGCCTATCACCAAAACCATCCTTTACCAAACCAGGTTTATTTTCTTGACCTATAATGTGCCCACTGTTAGGCAAAGGGTCCTTTATCTTCCACTCTCTGCGCTAGTGCATGGATCCAGTCAGTCTGACAAATCGAATTACTTAACCAAAACACGGTAGTGCAAGAGGTAGGCCTATTTCTATACCGTTTCCGCCGCACGAGAAACATGCACATTTAGTTCCGCATCATAGGTATGTAACTAGTACCTACCTACCTAAATAATATTAAAGCTCGAAAGCTCGTGTACGTAGGTATTGTGGAGGAAATAACATTTTATTCTATTCTATTCTAAATAAACTGACAACGGACGTGTCTTGCACGCAGTGTAGTAGGTAGAAATACTGAACGTGCTAACCATGTATTTGTAGGTACTTTTTTTCACAACTTGTCAGTATAGCTTAATGTTTGTAAGTTTAAATTAAATCTTTAGTCCCCTTAACCACTAGCGGTAGAAGCGCGGGGCGGCTAGCCGCTCGGCTAAAATTTAAGTACAATTTTGTTGCGGCAATGTGCGTATCACAAGCATTTAAAACTGGAAAAGCGGCCCTCCACGCGGCTAGCCGCCCCGCAGTTCAGCCGCGTTATTGAAAGTTAAAAAAAAAACTCCATCTACTGAGTCGGATCAGCACATTAATGTTTACGTTTCCTCTTTGCTCTATAGGTACCCTGACTACCTTTTAATTATTGTATATTTAGTTACCTATATTTTTATCTTTGTTATACTCGTACTACTTAGGTAAACCTATCTAGAAATAAGTTGTTGTGCCCTCTTCTACGCATGTTGTGATACCCTATAATTATGGGACCACTAGACCTAAGACATTTTGTTTTAACTCTTGTATGTAAGGTGTACGTACACCCGTGTTGGGTATCCTTACTAATCCTTACTATCCTTACTTCCTTACTATCCTTATCCTTACTATCCTTACTAATATTATAAATCTGAAAGTAACTCTGTCTGTCTGTCTGTCTGTCTGTCTGTTTGTTACGCTTTCACGCCCAAACCGCTGAACAGATTGAGTTGAAATTTGGCATAGTTAAAGATTATACCCCAGGGACGGACATAGGCTACTTTTTTCTTTAAATATTTATAAGGGGGCGTGAAAATAAGGGTTGCAAGTTTGTATGGGGAAAAAAGTTCAGCTACCCTGGGCGAGGTCATAAAGGTGATGGGTGACCGCCACTTTTTGCTATGTTCTTTTCTTGTATTTCTATGTATTTTTTTGTTTTTTTCTCATTTTGCATGGTAAATGATTTTTAAATTAATGATAAACATGTAACATGTATTATTCCATTTATCAATACATCCGAAATTAAGATTTTTTTGATATTAAAATACTTTTTCCTTGGCTTTGGTTAGAACGCCATCTGTATCACCCGAGGTCAAAACTGCTTTTTACTTTTTTTCTCCTAGGTGGCGTTTCTACTATAGCGGAGGTCGAGATAAAATCATTTTGAGTTTTGAAAGCTATTGGAGATTTTTGCTTAGACTTTTCGATAATTTTTATAGGTTTTCAAGTACCCTACCTACTTATGTTATTTTACTGACAGAGTCGCGGGTACCAACCAGCTAGAAAATAAAATCATTTTCCTTGGCGGCGTTGGTTAGCAACGCCTTCTATTTTTTTCATTTTCACAGCCAGGTAGCATTGCGAGGTCAAGAATGCAGATCATTTAGCGTTTGGAAATTAAAATTTGAAGTACCTACCTACTTAATGATTTTAAAATTAATGATGAGCATGTAGGTAATCATTTATAAATCTACTCATCAATACATCCGAAGTTTCAATTTTAATATTAAAATTATCAACGCAACTAGATGGCGCTGCTAATTTTGACCGTTTTCTAGATCGCGCTATCGTTGCGTTTTGTCAAGTTTACTTTAGCCTGTGCTTTGATCTTATTCCTAAAATAATCCTATCCCACTAAAATTATTAATTGATCGAAGATTATTAATTAAAGTTTGTTTATTAAATAAAGACCGTATTTTTATCAAAAAGAATATAAATAGTTTTTTTA
The DNA here is from genome assembly GCA_951394285.1 of Epirrhoe tristata. Lineage (NCBI taxonomy): Eukaryota > Metazoa > Arthropoda > Insecta > Lepidoptera > Geometridae > Epirrhoe > Epirrhoe tristata. The sequence continues at coordinate 12,124,683 of OX596139.1, forward strand.
TATATTTTCAAAACAACTTCTATGGGTGGTGCAAGGCAGTTTCAAAGTCGTAAGAAAGTCTGTGTTAGTGAATGTTTGTTTTGTTGCTCCGTGACGACTTAACCGATTGTGATGAAATTTGGAACGTAGATTTAAGTACTTGAATATAGGCTTATCTAATTAAAAAAAAACAACCTATATGGATGTTTTACAGTGTGTTAGTATGGAAAATTTGATTCCTTGGTCTGATTCACTTCAAACACAGTGTAAATAAACTTTAGGTAACACTCCTGCACTTGAATCCTAATAATGCGCAGACGAAGTTGCGCGGGTCAGCTAGTCCTTAATAAATAAAATAAAATAAAATACAATAGGGAATGAATTTTCCGACCGGTTATTGTATTTACCCACTTATTTGCTACTCTTATTTTGACATGGACTTAAAAATCACTGAATTTTCCCCTACGAATTGATCTCTCGTAGCCCCTACGAGAACGCTTGTAGGTATAAGCTGTGTATTAGGACTAGCTACCATAAGCACTCCTAAGAGGCGCGATTTTATGTAGGTATTTACTTCACGAGATCATTCTTCTTCTTCTTGTCATGTCACGAGTTCTTTCGAACGTGTGGTGAAAGGATTATGAGTGCGCCTCTAAGAGGCAAATAAACGAGATCATTGATAAGCGGAAAAGGTGCGGTGGACATTAACTTAGACTTTCGATTAGATTTTGATCATTTGTAAATGTCTAAGTCTAAGTACTCAAAGCTAGACCTAAATACACTAAGTAGACTTCACATGCTGAGATGGACACATGCCCACATTTGACAGAAGTAAGCTTCAAAGAATAAAAAATAAGACCCATCGGCAAATATCAGAAAACTGAGTGCGTATGAGTTATTTACAAGATTCATTCGCGCTACGGGCTTCGTAGCATATGCTACGCATATTGTAGCACTCTACGAAGCTCGTTTTAAAGCCGGAATATGCTGGAATCCAAGATCTTCCTCCGGAATCTAAGATTAATTTGAATTCAAAAACTTATGCCGACGCTTTAAAATAATTTTAGTAGTCAGAGGCAATAATTTAGAAAGTCTCAAAAAGTATGCTGTAGATCCCAACCTTGTTTGTATATTTGTACCTGTATCACCTGTACTTTAAAATTACTTCTTACTTTTTTTCTGCATCAAACTTGGAATATTTATAGAAGGCTATTTGAATTGGTACCAAGCAAGTAAAGCAAGCGGCGGGTAACGGCTAGTTATAATATTTTCTATCGATACCTACCCAAAGAAGCCACGGTGCCAGGTCTGAGCACGTCTCCCAGCAGATCCTTGATCAGGAACGACTTGTGGCTGTCCTGCATTGTGAACTCCATGCAATAACTACTTAAACCTAAACCAAATCACATCTCAGTTGAACTGTCTCACTAAAAATTATATGAATTTAAAAAAATACTGTAAGGATAAGTTTTATGTAAACTTAAAACAGTAATGATTGATACTTATATAAATTTTAGTAAATGAATATGTGTATGCAAGCCTGCACATTTCCGCGCTTCCGACCCGACTGCCGCCATATTCGAGAACGCCGCTCAATCGAGAAAATCTTTTCATTTAGCTACGCCCTGCCCCTAACCGTTACATACATTTTCTTGCGGTTTTGGCCCAAAATACCGCTTAAACGGGCCTTAAATCGCGTTTAGCATGCGCGGTGGGTAGTAGGCGGGGCTCAGTAGACCCCACCTACTTCCTCTCCGCCAATAGAAGCGCGGGCGGGAAGTTTTACAGTAGAATGCTCTGTAAAGTGCGAGTTGAAAGGTTTGGTAGTTATCGAGTTGGTTTTTTAAAAGGCCGTTTTGAATGTAAATCGAAAAGTTAGTGGGTAAAGAGGCTGCGGAGCTCCAATTATATTGATAGTTGTTTGAGGGCAGACGTGCTTGGGGCTCGTCGGGATTGGGCTCGTTGTTGCGTACCTACTCGTAGATAAGCCCATGACATGATGAAGCTAGATCAAACCGTGTTTGTCCCTGATTGTTTACGGGTATTTTCAAGTTGTCTGGCGCTAGTACCTACCTAGTTGTTTGACCTACGCTCGTACATTAGGTCGATAAATTACGCTAATATTTTATACACGGGATAACTGGTTTGAAGGTGAATGTTGAACCGATTGTTTGGAAACTTTAATAGAGAGATAGAGTATTTAGAAACTCTCTCATGAGTAAACTGGCGAGTTAGTTAAATCGACTAGCGAGGAAGTTGACCAGATGTACGCTAATTCTTAGGTAGGTAGAGATATTCAGAACAAACAACAGCTTTTAAAGCCGTGTTGGCAGATTAAATAGAGCAACAGCTCTATGTTCGGCCAATAGGCCGAATGACATAACATTAGCTCATTCTTCGAATCCCGGTAGGTAATTTTTTTTTATTTAGAGAATTTAAAAAAGTAACACAAGTTACTAGCTTACCTACTTATATTAACATTAAAAACCTTAAAGCCCGACATATTGACGACCTCTGTGTCGCAGTGGGTGAAAACCCGCTTGGGACACAGACGGTTGCGGATTCGATCCCCGCCGCGGGATAAATGTTTGTAAGTAGATATGATCTGCAAATATTTATCTCGGGTATGGGTGTTTCTATGTTCCTATAATATGTAGGTATGTATTTACAAACAAAAAGTACATAAGTAGTATATCAGTTACCTGGTTCCCATAGTACAAGCTTTGCTTAGTTTGGGCACGGTTTGGGGCTAGATGACGCTGTGTGAAATGTTCAGCATTATTTATTAAAATATCATGGGGATCTAGTCTGCTAGTAGGTATTTAAGTATTTATTTCAGAAATCAGTACCTAGTTTACAGTAAAAACTAACGCACTAACTACACTGAATATACTTACATAATATTACAAAAAATTTACATTAAATTAAAAATAAAATCCAATAAGAAACAATAAGAAGAAAATACATTAAAATGAACCTCAGATAAATTAAATTAATAAGTTAATTATTATTTCATTTAAAAGTAAGATATGATCTAAGGCTAGACTCTTTTGTGCAACAATTCAAGGTAAAGTCAAAGCGCATTTTTTCAGTAGGACCGGAAAGGATCACTGAACAAGGAATTTCTACGGTTTTATTGACCAAAACCAGGGTATTTAATTCTGGGTTAATAGGTAGGTAAACAAGGTCTTCGGTCAAATAAAAAAAAACTCTTTAAAATAAAATCACTGGGGAACCAATGTCTCAGCATATCTTCTAATGAATTGACAGTTCAGTCTGCGACCACCCTAATAGCGATGAATATGTATAAAGTACACAAAAACGTAATTGTTAAGAACAATCTGAACATAGCGTCGTTGCAAATTTAATACCTCTCATGTGCAAAAAGTAACTTTCCGAGAAAATCAATAAAAACTACCTCCTGAAAAATTTTCAAAGACAACTTATGCTTTTCTGTCATAATAATGTTGTTAAAAAATAAATGAAAACGTATAGTAAATAAATTATTTTAATTACTTTATCGGTTTTTAAGTTATAAAGTATTTTCTGCTTTTTTCTACACAGGATATTTTACTTGCAAATATTTTTTCCACATAAGAGTTATTGATGGGATTTGGAGGAGAAACAGGTACTATTACGAGTATTGTTACCATTTATCTACATAGTTTAATGGTTCATACAAATAAGTAAATTTATTATTAGGTCTGTCGTATGTTATCAGAATGCTGAGCAAAACGAAGATGCGACTTTGATAAGGATGTTGAGATGGGTTTGTTTTGTAGTGAATATAATGAGAATGAATAAGATAAAGAATGAGTACCACATCAGGGGATGTTAAGCTACGGATAAACTGAGGAGCACAAGGGCATGGGCAGGAGGAATGAGAGTCATGCATGTTACACGACGAGAAGCGAGTGTGAATGTGGATGGATAGGGTAGGTCTAAAGAAAGAAAAATGGGATTTTGTTAACGCAAGTGCTTGCGTAATAAGTAAGCTCTGAGATAACGGGTGGTAGAGGTAAATAAACGAGAGATACAATATGCCAACCCCATCCAGTTGGATAGGGGCAAAAAGATAACGATTGGTATGTCACTTCAAGAAAACAGCATAGTTCAATCAAAGAAACACAAAGGCTACAAACAGGTAATCATCCAAAAATGCCAACCTTCAATTCAATCACAAAACGGATGGCAGTCCTTGTCAATGACAACATTTAACTCATGTAGGTATTTAAACTGTCTCTGGTCTTCGGGGTGCAAAAATAAGAGCTAGGGCACCAATCCGCCACCAAGAGCAGCTCTTCGCTGTGGTAGATCAAGCCTACCTGATTATCTTATTGCACCTACAGCATGCGGCAAACGTTCCATTCCAGCCCTCCAATTACTACCACGACCGAATGTCTAATAGACTTTACATCATCAGGATTTCCTGGGCAAGCCTGCATTCAAGATACCTACACTGTCACGGGGTGCGTGGGTCTCTTCTTATTTTAACTGTCTTTGTGTGAAATCTTGTGTATTGTCTGCAGTACCTACAGGGTGAAGTGCACTACTAATTATATACCTCCCATTTACGTGTAAAGTAACTTGTGACTATTTATTCCGAATGCAGCAGGCTTGTCCAAGAAATCTTGATGATGTGACCCCATACACTATGAATGATGTTTTATTAGTTCCTAAGTGTTTATGATCCAGCAAGAATAAATGAGACTCAGTGATGGCAGTTATTTGCCAGATGGTTCAGTGCTGTTGCAACTCAACGATGCATGGCCAATCCTACTTTGCTGTGCAAAGTGCTACTCTTGGTAGAAAATTGCTGCGCTGCGACAGCACCCTCGAAAATCATAGACAGTAACTTCAAATACCTCCAAGAAGTTAAAAGTCTGACAAGGACAATCATCCGTTCTATCCGTTCGTGTAGAGATTTCATGTAATTCTGGCACCCTTCGTCATCTCAGAACTCATTCACATCGTACACAGATTCGTACTTACCACATCCCATTCATTTATTTGCAGAACCACTTCGACATGTACCCATCCACATTCATACTCATCACCCGCCATGCAACGACTCTCATCTCTCCCCATAACTTGCAACCCTCCATCCATCTGAAACTTTCATAGGTACTTCTAATGACCATGCCTATTCATAATCTATCATAATCATGTCCTACTCCTTCGGTCCATCATCAGATGACTTCTTCAGGAGTATCTACCTCAATAATCAACGAACATTGGCTCCCTTTAGTAGACTTTTCATCAACCTTTTATCTGGCAATATTTCCTTTCTAATAAAGAAAAATTTCAACATAAATAATTATACTATTCACATCTCACTCCTACTTTCTCTTTGATCTTTTAAAGAAAGTTGCACTTTTTCTAATCAAAATAGGTGCAGAATAGCCCAAAAACTAGGGAATATTTCGCACAGAAGAGTATTTGTTTACAAATTACTTTTAACAGTGCCGTTACCAAAACCTCCCATGTGTTTACTAGGCACATGGGAGATTTTGATTTACAGTCAAATGTAAGCCGTCACATGAGATTAATTAAATTGATGGAACAACTCACTCAAATAATAAGATATTCACTTGAGAGTCTTTACAAACGATGGCTTTTGAATAGGGCTATCCAAAAATGTGAAAAAGTCATTTTGGCAAAAAATGTCACATAGGAGCTTTTGCTTTTGCAACGACGATAGAAAAATGTAATTTGTAAAATGTAAAAGTGTGTAATTTAATAGTAGTTTTTTTATGTTTTAACTGGCAGTACAATTAAATGTTTTTTATATTTAAAATGGCAACATTGACAAAATTTCCTTGGGTTTTGTGTTGTGTCATTTTAGCCCTCTCATGATTGTAATTTTTAATAAAATCAGTTTTAAAGTTTCCCACGCATATTTTATTTCGTACAGTAATATTGAAGTTTTAATCTTTGTTGACACAAAAAAGATTCATCTATTTTATGAAAATAAAGTATTCCTGAGGAATCGCGGGGAAATTAGGCGTAGGTAGCACTAGAATAATGTTTTTCTTAATCATTTTATTCAATACTTTCCTTCCTGGTAAACTTATAAAAATCATTCAGGATTTTAGGATAGCTAGCCATAAGCCTGTCTAAAAAGAGATTGGTAAGGTACTTACATAAAATAAATAGCCACGTATATTGCGAAAATATTTTATTACATTACAAAATAGTCTTAATATAATAACGTACAATGATTGAGGTTACACCAATGAGAACTGGATCATACTTTTGACGTCTTTCACGAGGATTTCCAAGAACCCGCGCTGCGTCGCCGGCTGGTTCTACAACAAAATGCAAATTTTGATTAATTGGTAGTCCTTTGAAGATGTCTAAGGTAGTCAGAGGCATGTCTAAATACAGATCCGAGAAAACTATTTGCAAATCATACAAACATTTATCCCGAGGCGGGAATGAACTTACCACTGACAATTGTATCTCTACGAAATGGAAAATGACAATTTGAATTTCATTCGTTCAAAAAAAAAAATCGTTCGATGAATATTCGGATGCTTCTTATTACGAGCTACATTGTATTCAGTCGATAAGATCAACGTTAAAACACGGTCCTAACCTAGGACCAAATATTCCAAACCGAAAAATTGGCCCTTGAAGTCGGAAATCGTAGTAAGAAACATCCGAATATTCATCAAACGAACGAAAATAAGAACGGGAATACGGCCCCAGGGCAACAAACACAGTAGGTATAAACTATCACCCATAGCTATACCCATAGTAAGTTTATAGTGTATACCTTAGCGGTTTCAAGTAGTTCTTCTGTGAAGCGATCGTTGAATAGCGCGATCATCTCCTTCCGCAGTTCGATGGCCTCGGCACTGCCGGCGCCGCGTATCGCGCCCGCTGCCGTCATCGCTATAAATTAATAAAAACATTTAAAGTACTGTTTTTTAATACACAAAATATCGTATCTTATTTAAATTGATTTGATAGACGCATAACGAAGATATTCTAACTTTTCGACTCCGGTCTTTAGTTTAAAATACTCCACTGCATTATCGAATGTCACAGCGTAATGTAGTGCACCTCAAAAAAGCTTCTTTCGTGAATTTGACACATGTTTTTCGAAGACATGCTTTCTTTTATGTACTCCATCTTAAAATTAAATAGTCAAACTCTGGTAGGAAACCAGTGATAAGAAATGAGGATCGTCAAATCTTGATCGACGAGCTCTGTAGCGCAGTGGACGAAGGCCCGCCTGCGACGCAAAAGCTTGCGGGTTCGATTCGATCACCGCGGCGGGACCAATGTTTGTATGATCTACAAATATCTGTCTCGGGTTTGGGTGTTTCTATGTATAATATGTATGTATTTACAAACAAAAAGTATATAAGTAGTATATCAGTCATGTAGTACCCATAACACAGGCTCTGCTTACTTTGGGGCTAGATGATGCTGTGTGGAAAGTCCAGCGTTATATATTGAAATGTCTTTCGTATACAGATGATGTGTTACCATTCAGCTTGGGATCAGTAGGCGGTCCACTGGCGACTCTGAGCGCGAGCCTGGCGTGCGCCCACAGCAGCCACAGCGCGTGCTCGAGCGCGTGCGCACACTGCGCGAGCGCGCGACGTCTGTCCGCGACCGCCGCTCGCGTGAGACTGACGGCGGCCGCGCGCGCTTCGGCCGCGGAGAGCTGTTGGGACTCGGGGGGGAGGAGCTTCTTTATGTCTGGAATGGAACGACAGTTTCAAACACAGACATATACCTGCTTATTACTTACCCTGTTAGTACACCGACCACGGATTTAAAGAAATGAGGGGATTGGCGCGACACGACTAGCCTGCGTGCCGCTCACCACCGCCCGGAGCGGTGGGCCGACCGAATATACTTCGGAGTGAAACCCCCCTGCCCACGTCTCACTCTAGCACATAGCTAATGAAATAGGTGCGTCCTTGTCGGATGCGATCTGTCGCATGCGAATGCGTCGGTGTACTGTAGATAGTTACCGTCTAAGGTCATGACGAGCGCGGCCAGCAGGCGCGCCGCACTCGGCCCGCGCCCTCCAGGGAGCCCTCGCTGTAGATAGTTACCGTCTAAGGTCATGGCAGGCAGCGCCCGCAGCCGCTGCAGCTGCGCGGCTCGCTGCTTGTCCTCCCGCTGGCACAGCACGACGAGCGCGGCCAGCAGGCGCGCCGCACTCGGCCCGCGCCCTCCAGGGAGCCCTCGCTGTAGATAGTTACCGTCTAAGGTCATGGCAGGCAGCGCCCGCAGCCGCTGCAGCTGCGCGGCTCGCTGCTTGTCCTCCCGCTGGCACAGCACGACGAGCGCGGCCAGCAGGCGCGCCGCACTCGGCCCGCGCCCTCCAGGGAGCCCTCGCTGTAGATAGTTACCGTCTAAGGTCATGGCAGGCAGCGCCCGCAGCCGCTGCAGCTGCGCGGCTCGCTGCTTGTCCTCCCGCTGGCACAGCACGACGAGCGCGGCCAGCAGGCGCGCCGCACTCGGCCCGCGCCCTCCAGGGAGCCCTCGCTGTAGATAGTTACCGTCTAAGGTCATGGCAGGCAGCGCCCGCAGCCGCTGCAGCTGCGCGGCTCGCTGCTTGTCCTCCCGCTGGCACAGCACGACGAGCGCGGCCAGCAGGCGCGCCGCACTCGGCCCGCGCCCTCCAGGGAGCCCTCGCTGTAGATAGTTACCGTCTAAGGTCATGGCAGGCAGCGCCCGCAGCCGCTGCAGCTGCGCGGCTCGCTGCTTGTCCTCCCGCTGGCACAGCACGACGAGCGCGGCCAGCAGGCGCGCCGCACTTCGGCCCGCGCCCTCCAGGGAGCCCTCGCTGCTGATTATGTTGCGGGCGTAGGTCACCAGGTTGCACAGGATCTGGTAGAATAAATTGTTTTACGCTGGAGGTGGATTCTGACGAAGTGGAAGGTAACCGGAAACCTTAGAGAGAGCTGTAGAAAGCGCGGTATCTAAATCTGCCAGGACACAAGATTTTGTAGAAGAAAAGTCAGTGAGAACATTAGGATCGCTATAAATTGTCTTTAAATACTCTTGAATCTAGAGTTTTTAAAAAGTTCTAAAGTTCATACAAATACATTCCGGGACCTAACTTTCTTGGAGGTGATAAATCATCTTACAAGAGGTAGGAAACACGGCATTTTGCTCTGCAGCATCCGACTAGAGTTCACTAACTGTTGGGGCAAGACCCTAACAGTTAAAAAAGCTGTAGTAAACTTGCTAAGGGATAGCTAGGGGTGAGTCCGAGGACAGTAAAATAACCGAACACGGCGAGTGATGGAGGTACACTGATTTATTGCTTTCATTACAATAATTATTTGCAACTAGGGCAATGCAAGCTATGCTAAAAGTAAATAAAGTAATTTCTACAAATAAAGTTTTGGCATGTGTGTGCGTTAGCTCGTACATCTTGCCAACCAGAAAAAGAAGGAAGGAGGGCAAGCTACAATATAAATTATTAAAATTATAAGTTATACGATAGTTATGAAAAGTGTAAAAGAAACTAGTAAAATTAGCTTAAATAATTAAATAGTCCGTAGATAAACTAATTGCCCTCGGTGGGCCCGACAATGTCACCGAAAGAGTCACAAGGAATGGGAATCGACACTGAACGTGGGGGTTTAACAGGCGCGGTGCCTCTATTTACGTTTAAATTATCCATGCTCACTGTTTCACGTAATTCACCACACTCGCGAGATACGTATTGTATGAGGTCGGAGGTATGTGCGCCGACAACGTGGGCGCGGGCTCCTGCCCGTGCGCCTGAAGCTGCGCTCACCGGGGCCTCTCCCCCGGGAGAAGCTAGTATCAAACATCGTCTCCTTGTTCGCACACATGCTGCTACGATTCCTATTATTACCAGCACAGCAATAAGGCCATAAATAATGGAATATTGATGTACATCGTGAATGCTGAGGTCGGGTGTTGACTGCTGTTTCAGGTTGTCGATTTCATTCATCAACTGACGATATACTTGATCATGGTTTTCAGGAGTAAAGTTATAGCTGGACCCAGATGTTTTAATTACGCTATTCAAAATGGATACTTCTGGGGCTTCAATAGAAGGCTGAATATTAACTTTGCGCAGAAAGCTGTTGTGAGAGTGAATAGTAAACAAATCACCTTTTATTGTGCAACCTTGACCTATCTCAATAATGCCTGTGCCCGATAAAGTAGTCATGGTCACATCAGCTGTGCATAAAGTGCGAATATTGCATTGTTCGCAACACGAGTAGAGCCAAGAGTTCGGTCGTTGTAATTTGACCCATCTGTCTACGCAAGGTGAATGCTCGTATGTACAGGGTGATGTTATTTTGCCTGTATTTATTAATGTTAAGTTGCATATGCTCTGTTTTAGATCTAAGTCATACGTAGGTTTATCAAAGGTACATAAGATTTTTTTCTTCAGATGTATGAAGACAAGCTTGTAAGTCGTAGTCTGATAGAAATAAAACTGCGTCTTTGCGTAAGTTGAATGCTAGGTACGGGTAGGTAGGTATGGTAAGGTACGAGATTCCATGTCTGTTTTGTGGGATACTAATTATTTTATCTAGCTCGTAGACTTCGTTGGTCACCAGTGGGACTTTAATTTCAATGATGAGGTATTGCTTCAAGACCTTTGCTGCGACCTTTAACAATTTATAGATGTCTCGTATATTTCCCGTATCTAGGGGTACTTTTAGATCTCCCTGTAGCTGGGCTGAAATAAAGTTAACTTGTTCTTCTAGCTGCTCGATAGAAATCAGGTGGGTGTCGATGCGGCCATGGCTGATGTCAGTTACAGTATCTACGAGCGAAGTTTGCACGCGTCGCAGGTTCCCAAGTATGATGTTGGCCGCTAAAGCTGATGACGTAATATATAAACCTTTGTCTACTTCTGATCTTATTTGATTTATATCTTCCGATAGACTGCGAAGATGCTGATTAAACACAATGGACATTTTGTTCATTATTTGCTCATTGCGTTGTATAATGTTGACTTCTGCTTCAACAATTATAGTTTGATTTTTAATAAGATTTTTTAGATGATTTTCGTTATAGTTAATTTTCTCTATGTCTTTCGCATATTGCTGAGCAAAATTGTCGTCTAGTACTCCAAATAGGTAGTTAGCTAAGTTTCCAACTCCATTTACTACACCTCTTCTCTGTCTCTTGCCGTTAGGGTTCCGTAGAAGCCTGTTGTAATGCTCAATTTCAGTTAGTTCGTGCGAAAGTTGGCTAACGATTTGCTGGTATTGAGAACTGTGTTTCATTGTCATGCCCTTTAGATGTCTCACGTAAATCTCCATATCGATAATTGCTTGCCAATAGCTAGTAAGATTATAGTATACCACTAACTTCCATTCATCTCTTATGTATTGCAAGTTTGATATTTTGTCAAAATAGAGAGTTTTAGTTTCGTTTAAAGCTATATTTCCAATATGTGTTACGTTTTGTTGTGTTGTTGGAGTAATAATTGCTAAGAAGGGCTAAAGAAAAACAGTTTGTAAAAGTTTTTTGCTTCGTTCCACATACTTTTCTATGAGAGCTTGAAAGTTCTGGAGGTTGCTGGTCTCCGTCGAACTGTGCTGAGCTGTCATCATCGTCCTTTCCCTTTTCAATGGGTAGTAAAATAAGCTTCGTTACTGGTCGCTTCAAGATATTATTTTCCGTCTTGATGGATACGATCCTAACGTGTCCGTCGCTTCCAGGATGCAAATCAACAACTCTGCCGAGGGCCCATTTGCCTGGCGGTGAGTTGTCATCTTTAATTAGGACGATGTCATTGACTTCCAGGTTTTTTGTAGGTTTCCTCCACTTAGAACGTACATGGAGGTGATGAAGATAATCAGATGACCATAGCTTCCAGAAATGTTTATTTATGGTTTGCAGTAGTTGCCAACGTCCCGGCAAGTTGATGTTTTCCGGCTCAGCCTGAGGTCGTGATAATAAGGAGTCGCCTATCAAAAAATGACCTGGAGTAAGATAGCTATCCTCTGGGTTTTCTGTTAGAGGAAACAGAGGACGGGAGTTCAAGCACGCCTCGATCTGCTGAAGCAAAGTCGTGAACTCCTCATAAGTGAGTTTTTGCTCGCCTAGAACTCGCTTTAGATGTTTCTTGAAGCTTTTAACAGCGGCTTCCCATAAGCCTCCTGCACTAGGCCACGCTGGAGCATTGAACGACCATTCGATATTCATTTCGCTTAAGTTCTTAAATAAATCTTCGTTGATGGTAGTTAATATTTGTTTATATTCGTTGTCCAATGCTCGCTTTGCTCCTATAAAGTTAGTGCCGTTATCGCTGTACATTCGGCGGGGCGTCCCTCGCCGCGCACAGAAACGACGAAAAGCTGCTAAAAACGCTGTAGTGCTTAGGTCACTCACCAATTCTAGGTGAACGGCCTTGGTCGCTAAGCAAATAAACACAGCCACGTAACCCTTGAATGTTTTCATCCCCCTACCCTTGCTAGCCTTTAGGTCCACGTGACCTGTATAATCCACGCCAGTGTGCGTGAATGGGCGGGAAGGAGTGACTCTGGCTCGTGGTAGATCTGCCATGACTTGTTGTTGCTTTTCAGTGCTGAAACGACGACATATCCGAAGTTGTTTTTTGACTGTTCTCATGCCGCTTAAGATCCAATACTTTTCCCGTAGGTAAGACAGGGTAAGTCTCGGCCCGCCGTGTAGTGTAATGATGTGAGCTTGATGAATGATTAATTCTGTAAATCGGCTATGGCTTGGCAGGATCACTGGATGTTTAGCTGAGCTACTTATTATAGAGTGGTTAAGGCGGCCACCTACCCTTAAAACTCCATTTTCATCCAAGTAGGGACAGAGATTCGCTAGCTGGCTATTGGATTGAACATGACCTTTATGTTTAATGCTCTCCAAATCTTTTTTAAATTCTTTAGCTTGTACGTACTTAATAAGTAGTTCATACGCTTTATTTATTTCCTTAGTCGACAAAACGCTTGATTGTTCAGTTTGTTTATGTCGTAATGCTTCAGTGAAACGTAATATCCATGCTACTACTTTAGCGGCACGTGTAATGGAGCTGTTGTTTATTATTAATTTATCAATGAATGAGCTTGGTTGAAGTAAAGCTGAGGTCACATTATCTTTTTTTGTTTCAATAGTCGGTGGCTCGTAGGTTTTGTTTTTTATGCTGCTGGGTTCAAAGTTAGTTAGCCACTCCGGCCCGTTCCACCAAAGGGGGGTTTTCTGAAGTTTAGCTACCGTTAATCCTCTGGTGGCACAGTCTGCGGCGTTTTCTTCAGAGCGGACATGACTCCAATTGGACGCTGGTATTATAGCTGTTATCTGTTGTACTCGGTTAGCAACAAACTGTTTCCAACGGGATAGGTCGCCGTGTAGCCAGCCAAGAACAACAGTCGAATCAGTCCATGCATAAACATCAAAATTGTTTTTTGCTAGGGAGGTTTTTACAGTTTGAATGAGCTGAGCTAGCAGTAAAGCACCACATAGTTCTAGGCGCGGCAGAGTCACCTTCTTCTTTAGTGGCGCTAGCTTGGTTTTCGCTGCAACGAGGATTGTTGTGCACTCACCCTTATCGTTGTGCGCTACTAGGTACACAGCGCAGGCATAAGCCTTTTCCGATGCGTCACTGTACCCGTGTAGTTGAAAAGTCTTCTGGGTGTCGCCCAAATATCTAGGTATATTGAACTGGCTAACGTTTTGAAGATCTTTTCGTAGCTGTACCCATTCGCTCTGGGTTTGTTCCGAGATAGGATCATCCCATCCTATATAAGAAGACCAAGTATCTTGGAATAAAATTTTAGCTCTTATAGTTAGTGGCGATAGCCAGCCTAACGGATCAAATATTTTAGAAATTTCTGATAGTAGCTGGCGTTTCGTTTTACAAGTCTCGGCATGCTCTACTTTGTTCGTAAACATGAATGAGTCAGAGGATGGTGTCCATCTAAGCCCAAGCGTTTTGCGAGACTCGTGACATTTAAAGTCAAAGGGCTTGTCAAGCTGTGCTGTAGATAAGTTATCCAAAAGCTCTGGATAGTTAGCTGACCATTTACGTAGATTCATTCCTGCGCCTTTTAGTATTTCAATCAGCTGATGTTGTAGTTCCTGGGTTGCCTCGATACTATCTCCGCCGCTGAGTAGGTCATCCATATAAAAATGATTCTCCAATGCTGTGGCTGCTAGCGGGTATTTCGAAGCGTCGTCTTTAGCTAATTGACGCAGGGTTCGCATGGCTAAGTAAGGAGCCGCTTTGGTTCCGTACGTGACGGTCGTGAGGAAATATTCCCTAAGAGGCTCATGCGGGTTATCTCTCCAGAGAATACACTGAAGATGCTGGTCGCTTTCTCTGATTAAAATCTGTCGAAACATTTTCTCTATGTCCGCTGTTATGACATATTTATATTGTCTCCATTTTAAAATCAGAGTTGGTAGATCGTGCTGCAGGTTCGGACCACATTCCATAACATCATTAAGGCTAAAACCTGAGCTTGTTTTAGATGAGGCGTTAAATACTACCCGCATGCTGGAGGTAGTAGATTCAGGCTTTAGGATTCCATGGTGAGGCATAAGGTATGAGGCGTGTTCACCATGGTTAGCTGGGCGCATGTCACCAAGTAGTTGGTATTCATAAATGAACTGTTTATAGCTAGAAGAGTATTCTTCATTTCTTGCCATTTTATTTTCTAGCTGGATGAACTGTGCTGTTGCTTTAGCTTTAGAAGATCCTATCTTATCTTCATAGTTGGGCTTCATTGGTAATGCTACCTCGTACTTACCATCTACTAGGCGCTTAGTAGTGGCAGTATAGTGCTCTTCGCAATATTGTTCCTCTTTAGTTAGGTCCGACGACGTGTTAGGCATCTCTTCCATTTCCCAGTATTTTGCTATTTCATCTAAGTTGTTGACGACGATGCTGCAGTTGAAGGTTTTGACGCTTCCAGTTAAAATCCAGCCTAGCTTTGTTTGCTGAGCTATTGGTGCATTTTGAACACCTTTAACTAGGCCGTTCATGATGATATCTGAGTAAACCGAAGCGTCTAACAGCAAGTCGATAGGCTTAGACACATTATAGTCAGGATCTGCTAGGCTCATATGTCTGATGTGAGGCCATGATTGCTTTCTAAACGAAACATTCGGAAGGTTGCTAATAACTCGAGGTATAACGCATGCTTCTGTACTAAAACTGTAGTCTTCGTAGATAGACTTGCATTCCAATGAAACTAGATGTTTGCTTTGTTTATTAACTATACCTACGCCAAATACAGATGCGCTAAATTTCTGACGCGGTAGTCCTAACAGCTGAGTGGCGTTCTCAGATATCAAGGTAATCTGAGAGCCCTGGTCGAGCAATGCCCTTAGAGTGACGTAAGTGCCGTCGATCGCTTTAATTTTTAATAAAATAGTGGCCAATAGAACTTCTTCATCGTCAGCAGAAACGTGGTTTGCTGTGTGCGACTTGTTGCTGAGCGGTTTAGTCGACATAGACGATGTAGTTGTTAGAGGCGATTTTTGCTCAGCTGACCTAGTGGGCAATAACCCCGCGGCGGTACTTGCGTCATGCAATTGCGTATGATGTTCACCACTGCACTCTTTGCATCTTTTAATTGATACACATTTATTTGAGTGTTTAAAAAGACAATTTTTACATAGCTGGAGTTTGTTCACTGTCCTCAATTTCATATCCGGTGGCATGTTCAAAAACTGCTGACAGCGGTATAGCTCGTGATCATTATGACAAAGAGGGCATTTACACGTGGACGTTGGAGCTGCTTGATATTTCGATGAAGGCTTGTAACTATATGGGCTTGGCTTGAAGTTCGGTTTTGTTTGATGCGACTGAGCTGTCTTAGGAGAGGATGTATAATCTTTCTCTTTCTTTTGAGTGGGTTCTAGCGCGATAAACTTACTCTCGAGAAATCCCATTAGCTCATTCAGATTAGGTAATTCTCTTGGAGCTTTGCGAGCTTCTTTGTAAGCTGTGTAAGTTTCGCTATCTAGCTTTTTTGCTATAAGATGCACTAGTATCTGATCCCAAGAGTTAGTATCTACACCTAAGTTGTGAATGGCGTGAATACACTCTGTAGTGGTGTCGTAGAGACGTTTTATCTCGTATGACGTCTGCTTGCTAATGCTGGGTTGATTCAGGAAGGTCTCAATGTGGGTGGAGAATAACACTTGCGGGTTATTGTAGCGATGTGTCAATATATCCCAAGCTATGTCGTAATTTTCGGTCGAGATGTTTAAATGCTGAATCAGACGCTCCGCTTCTCCCTTTACTTTACCCTTCAGGTGCTGCATTTTTTGAGCTTTAGATAGAAAATTATTGTTATGTATCGACTCGGAGAACAAATCGAAAAACGTAGGCCAAAGAGTAAATTTTCCTGAAAAGGTAGGTATTTCAAGTAAAGGTGTAGATTTTTGAAGATGGGTTGTAGCTGAAAGTTTTTGATTGAGCGCTCTTTTAGTTATCTTAAATGAATTTTCTTGTCTGATAAATTCATCTTGGTAGATCTCATCTTCGCCTTCAAGAATGTTATCTATTTCAAGATGTAGCTTGTCGATAGCACTCCATCTTGACTGAATGCTGCGCAGCTCGTCTTCTAATTCCCACTTCTCGCTAATATCGCTCACTTTAATTCCCGATATTAGCCGCTTGAATGCTCGAAAGTTGGTCCTTTGCAAGGACAAAAGCTCGCTAACTTTGCTAGTAGAACCAGGCTCGGTTTTAGTACCAGTACCTTTACCCGACCCTGATGGTTTCTCCTCTTTATAAGGATCATAAGCTGATATCTTAGCTCTCGTATCGCGATAAAATTTATTCATACGATCGTAGATAGACTCCTGAAAGTACCTTTGAGACTTTGTCGGCAATAGTAAAAGAGTATTATTGTTAGAATCGAACTCTCCCCAGAAGTTATCTAAAGCGTCTAATCGTATCTTCAGATACTCGGAGGTCTTTCTATGACCTGAATCTTTGTCGAAGTTCGTCCCGATGCGCTGAAGCTCGGTAACGATTTCTGCTTGACGGTTGAAAAGCGCTTCGTAGTCCGTCATTGTAGTAAGTTATGCAAGTAAAATATGAACGATCTTATTTGAATATGCTGCTGCTGGTTGCTAGGTATGCTGCTGTAGACACGACCCCCGACTCGCGCAAGGAAGAGGTGAAGCTGATGAGTGAGTCTCCTGACCCACGATAGATGAGCTGAAGCTGCTGAGTGAGTCTCCTGACCCACGGAAGTTGAGCTGAAGCTGCTGAGTGAGTCTCCTGACCCACGATAGATGAGCTGAAGCTGCTGAGTGAGTCTCCTGACCCACGGAAGTTGAGCTGAAGCTGCTGAGTGAGTCTCCTGACCCACGATAGATGAGCTGAAGCTGCTGAGTGAGTCTCCTGACCCACGGAAGTTGAGCTGAAGCTGCTGAGTGAGTCTCCTGACCCACGATAGATGAGCTGAAGCTGCTGAGTGAGTCTCCTGACTCACAAGGACGTCGCGTAATCGTAAGATAGACGCGGACGCAAAAAGTTTTAGCTAAAACCCGGTAGATAAATCACGGGTTTGTGACACGTGAACCGATTTCGTCACTGTGCACTGGGTCAACGTACGCAGAACCGAAGGAATTAACACTCCCGTAAGATCCCGCTTGTACGATAGCTCGAAGGACCAAAATGTTGGGGCAAGACCCTAACAGTTAAAAAAGCTGTAGTAAACTTGCTAAGGGATAGCTAGGGGTGAGTCCGAGGACAGTAAAATAACCGAACACGGCGAGTGATGGAGGTACACTGATTTATTGCTTTCATTACAATAATTATTTGCAACTAGGGCAATGCAAGCTATGCTAAAAGTAAATAAAGTAATTTCTACAAATAAAGTTTTGGCATGTGTGTGCGTTAGCTCGTACACTAACCTTGTAGTAAAGAGGAGGAGGTGAAGGTGGCGGCTGCTGGAAGCGCTGCAACAGAGCCAGCATCAGCCCTCGAACGCGCTTTAAAGCGGGCGCGCTCGCTTGAAGCGCTGTATCCTCACGCACGGCGCCGAACACTTCGCCGTTGGACGCGCGACAGATCACCGATGTAATGGCTTCCACCTCGATCAGCAGCTCTTGAGGGGAGTTCGGGTGGGCCGCTCTGGTAACAAAATTGGACTGAAGAATCTGAGGCTATAAATAACTTGGATAGTCGTCTTCCGAGGGCGTAACCCTGTTATCTATTCCACTACCATCCCGCCACTATATTCAGGTAACGGTGTTCCATATACTCTAGTGTTAAATTCGTATGAGTCAGTGGCCAACTCTGTTGACGGAGTTTATAGGCCGCCTTAAGGCCTCTGTCATGGCTTAACGACTTAAATAGCCTGAAGACGTATTCGTATTCCTTTTTTTCGTTCAGGCATCCGAATAATCATCAAAGGAACGAGAATACGGCACTTGGACCGACAATTTAACGTGCCCTCCGAAGCATTCCAGTAGTAATGGAGCTGGTATGATGAGATAGTAACTGGTATGTGTTTCTATCACGAGACCAAAATCGTTAAAAGGACCTCTGTATCTTGGCTTCGGCCCTATTCATGTCAAGATCTGACACTTCATAGTTCCGTGACATTATTTAAATGACAAATCATATTTATTAAATAAATAAATCAATAAATAATGTAGGACTTTTCACACAGCATCATCTAGCCCTAAAGTAAACAGAGCTTGTGTCATGGGTACTAGAATGACTGATATACTACTTTTATACTTTTTGTTTGTAATTACATACATATACATATTATACATATAAACACCCAGACCCGAGACAAATATCTGTAGGTCACAAACATTTGTCCCGCGGCGGGGATCGAACCCGCAACCTTCTGCGTAGCAGGCGGACCTTCGCCCACTGCGCCACAGAGGTCGTCATTTATGAAATAATTGTATGGTTGCTTACCTGAGCACCATATCGATGCATTCAAGATGCGTGAGCAGTGCGTGCGTCACGTGTATCACACAGCTGTGGTTCTGAGTGCCCAGTGTCGTCAGCAAGGCTTCACATAGCGCCAGCGCCGGGACTAGGATCTGACGGAATCTGACAACAACATGTTGGGTTAACTCGGTTCTTTATAGAAATTAGAAACCGAATCTATGATGGCGGCAATAATCATGTTCTCTCGCTTGCAAATATCTTGGGTCTTTATAGAACAACATCGTGAAGAAACCGGCATGTCCTAGAACCTTTAAAGCCTTATTAATAAACGTGGTGTAAAGTTACGCCGGGTGTAACTTGGGAGTAACCATACAATTTTTGGAGTTTAAGCCTGGCGTAACTTTACACCAGGTTTATTAATAATGGTCTTAGAGTTAAGCTCGCCTTTGTACATGTCCTTTTTTATGTTATTAACCTGTGTGTGTCTATTAGTACAATAAAGAATAAAGAACTTGCCTGCTGCCGACAGACGGCAGGAAGTCAGTGGTCGGCGTGTTGGTGTGTATGTCGGGGTGCGAGTGCAGCACACGTAAGTTGCCGACGGCCCCGAGCGCGCCCTGCGCCAGCACCGTCTCGGCGCCGCGCCGCGACCCGCACATCTTCGTGAGCAGAGCCAGCTTCGACTCGTACACGTACAGCACTCGCAGTGTCTTCGGGTTCGGTTCTAGAGCCTGGGGGATATAAATAATGTACCGTTACCGGGGACGATGGCACTTGATTTGTGTCATTTGGCCCGGTAAACACATCACCGGGTCTGTGTAATATTACATTATCCTAACGCTAACCTAGACCTCAAAGGCCCCAATATGTACAGGCATCCCCAAGATTACTCAACAATGCAATTTCGTACCTGTTCCAACTGCGCCGACGCCTGCTCCAGTAAATCACTGCAGTCACAAGGTAGAGCTTTGTTTGAAAGCACACACAGCACATCAAAGTCCACCACAACCGTAATAAAAATACAAAACCGAAAGACAAGTGAGAGACCGCCGTGCGTGGTCTGCCGCCGCCGAACCGAGCAATGTCAAACATATAAAGATGGCGTCCCAAGTACCCGAGCATAGATTTCGATCGAATTGACGCGAGCCCGGAGTTGCCATGTCGATTGGGTAGATGGCACTACGGGTTCTTCAGAGCGCGTTCCGGCTATATGGTTAGGTCGTAAATTACACGATTGTTAATTAAAGGGTATGCCTGAACAGGGCCAGTTAAAACTTTTTTTTCCCATGTGGCCCGGCGCCGGGCCAAGTCACCGGGCCAGATGGGATACACTCATATTTATAGATCATACAAATATTATACGCTATCACGCCCAAACCGCTGAACAGATTAAGCTGAAATTTGGCATAGTTAAAGTTTGTATCCCAGGGAAGGTCATAGGCTAGTTTTTATCCCGAAAAAATTAAAAAAATCACGAGGGACCGCGTGTCACACCGCGGGAGCACAGCTAGTTATCAATAAAAACGGCAAAAAAAATTACGTTTGTGTAATGGGAGCCCCCTTAAATATTTATTTTATTCTGTTTTTTTAGTATTTGCTGCAATATCAAATATATTAATCTGTGAAATTTTCAACTGTCTAACTATCACGGTTCATGAGATACAGCCTGGTGACAGACGGACAGACAGCGGAGCATTAGTAATAAGATCCCGTTTTACCTTTTGGGTACGGAACCCTAATTACAGAATCATATCAACACTGTATTGCTATAACCGGATTGCGACTTTGAAATAAGAATAGAAGTTATTTATGTCTGATACAAATATTTGCAAAATGTAAGGACTGAGTTTAACTTTATGCGCAATAGTTTCAGAGAAATTAGTATAATTCTTACCTCCATCAATTCCTGATCATCCTGCATCAAACTGTCGATCAAGCTCCTCAAATAGCCCTGATTGGTCAGCGTGTTCATCCAATCAGTGCGCGGGTTGATCTCGATCAAAGTTTCCAAGCACGAGAGCGCGACCATTCGGCAAACATCGTGCCCCGCGCCGATGCAGTCGCCGCACACGATAGCGCAGAGATTCTCGCCGAAATCGTTAATGACATCTATTACCATAGACTTTAAGGTTGATTCTTCTTTGGACGGTCTCGCTTTCGAACTATCTAGACGACTGACATACGTCGTATTGACCTCCTCTTCCGGATCAGCCGCGCTTGGCTTCAAATTCACTATATTTAGGAAGTTCAACAACGCTCCGTATAAATTCACTCTCATCTTCTGCGTGCAACTACCCGATATTAGAATCCAGCTGAGGATTTTGTGTAGAATGAATTTGAGGGTGAGCGAGTTGGTTTGCATGATGTGGCTTGATGGTCCGAAGAATGTTGTCTCGAAGTCGTTCGATTTGAGGTTGGTTTCGCGTTTCTGGAGGATGTAGCAGTGCCGGAGATTCACGAGGAGCAGGAGGACAGTGCCTGAGGCGAGGTTACCTGGAAAAAAAAAAAGAACTATGTGGGCAACCTTCTATTATGATACGTACAAGGAAAGATTATATGCGCTTTAACACGTGCTCTAAACGGTGAAGAAACATCGTGAGGAAACCAGTTAGTGTTCTTATAGGCGGCGATGGGCTTGCAACCTGTCACGTATGGAATACTAACTTCTGCAAGATGTGGGCATGTATCAAATATGTGTTTGGACATGCCTCTGACTACCCCCATTAGACATCTTCAAAGGATCTGGAATAAGTAACATAACAAGATCTGAGAGAATGTCTACCGCACCTTGGGATACAGTCGTGAACCTGTTTACATTTTTTTACATTGAAAGATAAGTTAAAGATGTATCTTCATGGTCACTATTTCTTTCAAACTAATGTGGTGAAATTAAAGGACTTAGAAATACCCAAAGAGGATATTTTTGATGTTTGCGAACTTATATATAAATATAGTGCTCGAAAAAACTTCAGTTCCAAGGGCTGATAGAAATTGAGAGAATCCTGAGAATCCTAGTTTTTTTTTTTATGGAAGTGGGGGCAAACGAGCCAGTGGCACACCTGATGGTAAGTGATTACCACCGCCCACAGACAACTGCAGCATCAAGAAGCACTGCAGATGCGTTGCCGGCCTTTGAGGTAGGAATAGGCTCTTTTCTAGAAGGTGCCTAAGTCGTATCGGTAGTCGTAGTCGTATTTTAAGACAATTTAAAATCAAACTGGTTCTAATGAATAACTAGACTTTTACGAAACTCTTCCACTTACCCAACTGCGGCAGCACCTCCGCCGGCGGTATCTTATTGAGCAGATCCTGGAGTATATTCAGCAGCAAGTTCTTCCTGGACTCCAAGCTCATGAGGTCCTGAGGAGCGACGCAGAACAGGATCTCTGTGAGCTGCCGCCACGAGTCGTAGTAGTGGGTGAGGGTCGCGGCCAAGTTGCGTTGACGGTTCACCTCCGTCACGTAGTCTAGAACCTGGGGATACATACACATTCAAGCCTGTATATTTAAGCCACGATGGATCTTCTTTTATGGAATATACATATATTATTATTATTATTATTCATTTATTGAAAAACCAACAGCTATAACATGGTGTCCTTAATAATTACTATAGAAACAGTGAGCCAATTATAGGTCTTCGCTAATAGTGATAGAATAGCTACAAAAATATATAATATATGCAAACATAGGACTTCGCAGACACTTCAAATCATTATAGACATTGTTGGAACGAAGTTCCTTTTCGGACGGTATCGAATGGGGGCTGGACGCATCATCATCATCCGCAGCCTTTTTCATCCCACTGCTGGGTATAGGTCTCTCTTCGCTTGTGCAAACCTTTCCTATCCTGCGCCAGTGTGACACATGTACGACCTGCTGTTTCAATAATGCCGTCGACCCATCTAGCCGCCACGACCTACTCTTCTGTAGCCCTCTCGTTCTCTCCCATCCTCTCGATGGGCTGGACGCATTTCATATAAATTCTTTGTAATAGGTAGGAGAGCTGGGGGTACCTTCTGTATCTCCAACGCGACGAGGTTCCGTTGCGGAGCGGTGGCGTGCAGCGAGGCCAGCTCCCGCGCGAGCAGCGCGTGCATTCGTGTCACACTGATGCGTTTGCCGCCCATACCTGTTCATAACACAGGTCAATAATACTAGACTACTATTCAAAACTGGGGTTAGAGATTTAACAAAAGTCACAGCGATTCATACTTCAACTTCAGGAAATGTCAGTTTTGGGTCAATTTGACGGAACGGTTTCGTTGCGAATGCGTTCCGCTGAAGTATGAAAAAAAATAATGCTGGTCATGTCACACAGCATCATCTAGCCCCAAACTAAGCAAAGCTTGTACTATGGGAACCAGATAACTGATATACTACTTATATACTTTTTGTTCGTAAATACATACATATTATACATAGAAACACCCAGACCCGAGACAAATCTGTATGTCATACAAACATTTGTCCCGCGGCTGGGATCGAACCCGCAACCTTCTGCGTTGCAGGCGAACCTTCGCCCACAGCGGTCGTCAAATGTATGAATCGCTATGTTTAATTTATACTTTTATTCCGATGGTTTACCAGTGGGCAGGTCGCAGGAGGCGATGGCCTGTGCGAGCTGGTGAGCGTGGAACAGTTCCCAGTGCGGCTCCGGGGCTGACGACACCGACACGGGAAGGGACTCCAGTGTGCGACGTAACAGGCAGAACTCCCACTCCTGTATCAAATAAACACGGTCACGACTGTCTTCACAGAGACTTTTAGCACTTATTTCAAATGTTTGAAAATGTTTCAGATAAACAAAATACATACTTATTTTGCAGAAAGTTAGCACTAAATAACAATCGTTCTATTCTGATACATTATTCGAGATGGAATCAGCCAGCGAACGATACCAAAAATCTATTTACCAAATAATATATTATGAAAATACAATTTACTAGCGGCTCCTGCAGTATAGGGCTAGTTGTATCGCGGGAAGTCGATTCCGATCCATATTAGAATCAATGCTGCTTATTACAAAAACGTAAAACCTTGGTTGAACCCCATGTTGACACATGTCAAAACAAAACTGTTACCACAAAAAAGCGTTCTTTGTACGAGTATTTAAAGATCGTTTTTCTAGGGACAGGTTTTTAGTTAGACTTGGTCTAAACTCGGCTCATTTTCTTGTAATAAGCCCCAATACGTTGAAGCTGACCAATTCGAGGGTATTTACGATGTCTTCCTTCACCATTCAGTATTCAGTTCCTTATCGGAAGTGCTCGTGGTCCTGCTCGATAGATCGTCGAAGTTAAGCAACGTTCGAAACGGTCTGTGATGGGTATGTGTGGATGGGTGACCGCCGTACCTGCGAGGGATGGTGCGAGTGGTGCGTCAGCGCAGTCAACAGCGCAGCGAGCGCAGCGTGCTGGCGCGCGCCGGCCGCCGCGCCCGCCTCGCACGCGCATGCGCGCAGCACCCACGAACGTGACGACACCGTCGCTGCTGACGCACTCTGACAAACATAATAATATACTAAGCACAACGGATCTTTAGCTCTCTGAAGTTAGGTGCGATAGACGATTGCGCAGGTTTGGTAGAGTAAGCGAGATAGCACGATTATAGGCGTCATCAAAAATGGGTTCTGCGCAGCTACTTCAGAGAGCTAAAGCACGATTGTGCGTATTGTACATGGCCTTACTGAAAATCGTGGTGTAAAGTTATTCCTAGAAATAAACTAAAAATAACCATACATTCTGACAGTTTACACGCAGGCATAACTTTATACCACGTTTATTAGTTAGGGCCGCACAGTCGTGCAGAAGTTAAGCATCTTTTGAACACCATGTTGATAGTTAAATATGCCTGTTCAGAATAAATCAGTCGCCGTGGCCGAAAGCTGTAGGACGTCATCATCATCATACAGATGTGTCATGTCAAAACAAGACTTTTACCAAAAACGTTCAATGTAAGAGTATTTAGAGATCATTTTTCTACAGATGATTTTTAGTCAGTGCTTCGCTAAACACGGTTTATATTTTTTGTAGTAAGATGGACAGTCATTACAGTGCGCTCAACGTATCTAGGCATTCGTAAAGTTAGTCGTTTAAATCCATACTAATATTATAAAGCTGAAAAGTAGAGGATTAGCGAGTTTATATGTTACGTTCCCCAAAACGCAATGATAGCGCGATCTAATTTTTCCTGTGGCGCCATCTATTATGTAGTAAAATGTGTCTGTCTGTCTGTCTGTTTGTTACCTTTTCACGCCTAAACCACTGAACAGATGATGCTGAAATATGACATGGATAAAGATTATGTCCCAGGGACGGACATAGGCTACTTTTTTTTTCAAAACGAATCATGAAGGGCGTGAAATAAGGGTTGAAATTTTGTATGGGGACTTAAAGTGAAGTTCCAGTTGAAGGCCACTAGATGGTGTTGCTGTCCTACGGCTGAGGTCGAGTTGGCGCTATTATTGCATTTTTATTTTTAAAAGTATCAGAAGAGAATCTTCTGAACAGAAGTTTTCAGTTCTGTTTTTATTAAGTAATGTTATTTTGCTGACGAAGTCGCGGGTACCAGCTAGTAATTAAATAATTTATTTATTCAGGTGTAACAATATTTAGTGCTTAACTATAGCTGTACGGTTTACGTCACCGCACAATTCCTGCATGTTCTCGCGGGTCAGCATTTTACGCTACAACGTGGATTACGTGTCCAAACAGGACAGTTGCTTTCATTAACTAAACGCGAAACCACGTCGCAGCGTACAAACGAGATCGCAACTCCATAACTCAACTTAACAAATAAACAGTGAAATTTAACTTCTGTTTCACTCAACAAACTCTATAAGATTGTAGGCCACAAACCCTACAATAGCTACAAATCATACCTTAGAGAATAAATAATAAATAATAAATAAATAATTACGTTTATTCAAATCAAGCAGAGTACAATCAACAATTGGTTAATCGTACAATTTTTTTACAATTAGGTAGGTAGGTATATTTAATAATTAGGTAGGTAGGACCTACCTAATCATACTTTACAATCAGGATGGCTTGTGGTTGATTAAGATGTGCAGCGGCATCTACACTGAGTATAAGATTTGTGTTGTAAGAAGTTTTAACTTACTAACTAATATTAATTCTTGTGTTAATCAAAATAAGTTGTCTGCGCAGAACAATTTTGTATGAAAAAGCGGTCACTGCGCAGACATATAGCTAACTTCACGGATGCCTAGATTCGTTGGGAGAACTGTACGATCATACGTTACTAACCTTGCGTTCTGGCCTCACTACGAGCCAGAGGCCTAGCGTTTCATGTGTTGTATTCTTAGAATTTTGAGTCTTCAGGAGATGGGATGATTAATTAAATATGCACTTCACTTCAGAACTCTCGGCTGCTTATTACATAAACGTTAAACCTTAGTTGAACCCCATGTCAAGATGACAAAACAAAACTGTTACCACAAAAAAGCGTTCTATGTACGAGTATTTAAAGATCGTTTTTCTAGTTAGTCTTAGTCTAAACTCGGTTCATTTTCCTGTAATAAGACGGTCGTAGATTACTTTATACTGTTCAATCTAATTATAACATTATGTTTTTTTGGAAATTTAAGAGTGAGATTGAGTGAACTAGGGAATGTAAGCTACATACACAGATAACAAAAGCTATATACAGGTTGTAAAAAGACGTCTACCGAAGCCGAAAGGGGTAGGTACAGCATCCCAACACACAACTAAATCCAAAAGGATTTTCCGAAAAAAATCATTTATCCGGAGAAAACAGCGTTTGAAAATTACTGTTTGCGTATGAACTGGGCGCGTTTTTATACGTAGATTGCTGGATTTTAAGTTTTAATAGTTTTTTTCTTTTATAAATCCAATTATTAGGTAGGTACAGTCTTATTATGTTGTACTAGTAGTAAATAACTAGAAAATAAAATAAAATGACGTAGCTAAGTCAACAATTTTTTTGCGTTTTTTTTCGATAAATATGTTCAGAATCATGGTCTGATTGAAACCCCTCAGTTTTCGGTAGCAGTCTTTTTACACCCTGTATGTAACAATATGTTTGAACTTCGTGTCGCGCCCTCGCCCAGTGTGGACGAGCACTAAAGCCGAGGTTACCTTGAGGTAGGTCTACCTTGAGGTCGACGGTACGTCTGACGTGCCTCGCCAGGAAGTAGTCGCGCGCGCGCAGGTAGCGCAGCGCGGGCGGCGCGGTGCCTGCGCGTGCGCACAGCCGGTACACGAGCCGGTAGCTGCTCTCTATCAGGTTGCTCGCTTCCCTACGAATAACAAGTCAACAAAACATATTCAATAGGAACGCAGGATCACTTGAAACAGTCTAAAAACTATGATTATGTGGCGAGACTTGTACACTTAAAAATTTGATTATCAGTTTGACTTTTGCTTCAAATATTTGTCAAAATGTCATGATGTTACGAAGAAATATTTCGATTCGTGACTGTACCCGACAACCCGCTAACCGCTCCGGTTATGGAAATTGTAAAGTTGGAGCAACCCCTTCCAGAACAGGTTTTGTACGTAACCTAACCTGTCGTTATCAGCGTGTCCCGCTATGAACTGGTCCAGTATATCCAGGATGGAATGCAGACATGTTCGCGGGAAGCCAGCCGCACCCGCCTCGTTCAATGCGCTGCGGCTTACCTGGACAAAGTCAGAGTTTTTAAGCTATTGCATAGCTTCTATCGCGGGCCTTGAGCGTGGAGACCGAATCCAGAAATTCCGTAACGAAAATAACCTAACACCCCCCACTCCGGCCGGCACAGCGGTGATACTTTTTAGTTTTGCCATCTATAGATGAATAGCAAAACTTTTAATGACTTTTGAAATATCACGCTTGCCTCTTCAGTTCAGCAACTCGCCTCTAGGTGGCATTGGTTATATGAAAGAAAAAAAACAAAGGAAAAAAAATACTAAAAATGCTATGCAATAGCTTTACCGCGGCAGTCTCCGAGTGCCACACGTCTTTTTTTTTTCGGACGGCCTTGATGCTGATAGCCTCGGGCCTCGGGCCTCGGTCAGCTTTACCGGACTTTGGTGTGCGCAGAAGACGACGGCACCGAGTGACAAAGTCAGAGTAATTCAATAATCATTTAAATAATAATGCTGGACATTTTCACACAGCATCATCTAGCCCCAAACTAAGCAAAGCTTGTACTATGGGAACCAGATAACTGGTATACTACTTATATACTTTTTGTTTGTAACACCCAGACCCGAGATATATATTTGCAGATCATACAAATATTTATCCCGCGGCGTGGATTGAACCCGCAACCTTCAGCGTCCCAAGCGGGCTTTCACCCACTGCGCCACAGAGACCACAGAGTATTGCAAAGTCAAGATCAAAGACAATACGTATTATTTCAACAGCTGAATGAGCCCAAACATGGATATGTCAATTTCATACACGGTTCATTCAAGAAACGTCGCAACTTATATTCTCTCGGTCGCAGACTAATGACGGCACTAGCTTACAAGCGAGAGAACATGATAAGCGCCGCCATTTCAGATTATTTTACATCAAAATTTACATGCAGTTCAAAATCTGCCTGGAAATAAGAGTGTTCTTACATCAGCGAGCTGGTAGCCAAGTAGCAGATGCGCGAGGTTGGGCGCTGCTGTTGGCAGCAGCTGCAGCAGCAGCGCCAACACCCCTTCCTTTGCTGCCTGGACACCTGTCCCTCCTTCCACTGGCTCCCATTCTTCAGCTTCTAGGCATTCAACGAACCCGTGTCTGATAATAAAACAAAAATTGAAAAAAATTGTGCCTAAATTTGCCAAAATTTAAAATACCTTGCAAATGAAATAAAAGCTTATAATAGAAGTATTATTACCCTCTCTCTGTCACAATGCATTGTCTCCAAAGACGTGTGCCAGTGAAGTATGTGCCAAAATTCAGCAAAAGTCACATATATTGCAATTAAAGGCTTGTAAATAAAGTAGAAATAGGGAAATAAGGTATTTTTTTTATGGAAGAGGGGGCAAACGAGCCAGTGGCACACCTGATGGTAAGTGAGGTAAGATGTATCTTCGTGTACCTATCTAGCACAATGCTGAGTTGGGGCCTTATTTGCTTGGACTCTGCTGCGCTCAATTGTAAATCGTAATTTAGACATATTATTAAGTGTGTTTTGTATGTAGTGTTTAAGTAAATAAAAATATTTTCTTCATTACGCTTGCTGTCACCATACTATTGTGTCACCGAAGACTGTGATGTGTGCCAAAATTCAGCATACATTGCAAACTAAAGAGCTTGTAAAAAAGTATAAATAAGGTCATCATGAAAAAATCTCCTACAAAAAAACAGTTTATTATAAAAATCACCTAATCTCAGCAGCAACAGCATGTTTCTGCGTAGCCGCGGCCAGCAAATGTTGGTGCGCGGCAGGCGCTTGTAACGCGCGACATAATAACGCTACCGCGCGACTCGCGGCTTGTGGCAAACTGTCGCATTGCGATACCACGCGACACCATGTGAGCAGGCGGCATTTGTTGTCTGCGTCCGGATCTGAGGACCAATTCATAAAATATATACAAACAAAAGGTTTACCAAAAAAAAATGATAGGAGAAACAATTTTATTGGTTTTGCAATAAGTACAGTACGCACAACCAATCTTTAGCTCTCTGAAGTAGCTGCGCAGAACCCATTTTTGATGACTTGTATAGCTGCCTCGCTCACTCGCTTAGTTTGTTACATCGCGCTATCTTACTATACCAAACCTGCGCAATCGTTTAGTGCACCTAACTTCAGAGAGCTAAAGATCGGTTGTGCGTACTGTAAATATACTTTAGACTTTGGATGCTGTACTAGGGCTACCTGTAATGCCTGCATCTGTAACTGACTTTATTTGAATGCATTTTATTTGAAAATCATCAAAAAGTCTTGTTTTTGTGTCGGATCGGATCTGAAACTCATGCTTTTCAATTCGAAATGAAAACTGATATTTTCCGAACCGTTCTTTTACAGGGACTTCAGACGCACAGCTGATTATCATCCTCATCTGGTTGATATTCCACTTCTTAGAACTAAGCGCTTCGAAAGTTCTTTTATTATGCGCACTGCAAAAATTTGGAATCAGCTTCCAGCGTCTGTATTTCCGCTGAGCTACGACCCTATTGTTTTTAAGAAGAGAGTTAATAGGCACCTTCTGGGTAAGCTCGCTCCATCGTAGACCTCACTCTTGCCTGTGCAAGTCTGAGGTCAAGAGCCGACCAATTCATCATAAAAAAAAAAAAAAAAAGTTTCTAGGATCTGATTCAGCATTGGAACAGAAAAGTTCTTACTCGTGATACATCTCGTTATACCAACAAATTTCTCGCAAACGTGTTGAATAGTGCATTACCTAGTATAAGTTTGGAGAGTCCAAGTATAAGCATGGAGCGGTTCGCTTCGCTCGCCGCGTTGAGCAGCGGTCGCTCGAGAGCCAACGCTCGCTCTAACATCTGAAGCGAAGTGATCAGGACTTCCTCTACGAACACCTGCAATAAAAACTTGGCCTTTACATCTATATTAGATGCTTTATACAGCGTCAGGAGACAACCTATGCCTACACTTAACGGGACGCTGTAGTGCCTGGGACATTGTTTGAGATGGAATAGGCTTGCCCAGCACCTAAACCATCCTCTCAGCTTAATCAGCCGCCCACAGGAAAGACGACGTCGATACGTGTGGAGCTGACTAAGCTGCGGGTTTCCTCACGATGTTTTCCTTCACCGTTAAGAGCGGAGAACAATAAAAGTTAACACCTACAATAAAAGTTCATATTAACAGCCAACTCTGGTGACGGAACATGGAAGCGCCCAAGTGACCCATTTGTGGAATGTGGTCATAGTTAGTAAAAGTAAGTAAGTTCGTATGAGTCAGAGGCCAACTCTGGTGACGGAATTTTTAGGCCGCCTTAAGGCCTCCGTCGTGGCTTAACGACTTAAATAGCCGGGACCGACAATTTTACGTGCCCTCCGAAGCATGGAAGCGCTCAGATGAAAATGCCACTGGCGGTCACCCATCCACTTACAGACCGTTTCGAACGTTGCTTAACTTTCACGATCTACCAAGAACGACCGAGCAAGCACGACCACGAGCGCTTCATATTTAGTAGCGTCATCTAGTTATGTTTTTAGGTATCGCAATTTAAATAGAGGTTTGTAAGTGTACAGTTCGGCCAATGGAGTTAGGCATTTGTGAAGTTTTTTTCATTCAAAATCTGTATGAACAGTCATACAGTACTGCGTATCCAACGTCTAACTAATGGATGTATTTGACATCCATTAACCGTGTTACCTTGCCGGGCATGTTGGGTTTCTGTTCGAGCAGCGCGTGCGCCTGCTCGAGCGCAGCGAGCAGCAGCCGCAGCAGCTCAGAGCGCCCGTGCAGCTCCATGCAGAGCTTGAAGCCGGGCGGCGCGCTCGCTTCCTCGCCCGAGGGGAAGTCCCCCGCGCACGGCTCGTATTGGTCCAGCCAGCGGGCAAAGATGCGGAAACTGAGGGCCAGGATCTGTGGAACAAGTTTTTTTTAATTATACATGTGTGTCAAAATTTTACTATATTGAAGCAGCTTTTGAAGTTTATTTTGACGATAAAACTGCAACGTAACAAGGACAGTAGGTGTTTTACTACTACCGAAAACTAGGGATTTACAGATAATTCTTCACGGTATTGGTCGCGAAGGAACAGGAGTAGAATCACCTAGTTTTAAGACGTTTCAAAGTGATCCCAGCGGTCATACTGAATAAATGCTTTTTGACTTTGATACAATACATTCAACGACAGGCATTGAAGTTAGCCATTTGTCTGAACACAATTGTAGACAAAGGGATAACTTGAATGCCGATACGACCTCTGTAGCGCAGTGGGCGAAGGTCCGCCTGCGACGCAAAAGGTTGCGGGTTCGATCCCCGCGGCGGGACCAATGTTTGTACGATCTACAAATATTTGTCTCGGGTCTGGGTGTTTCTATGTATAATATGTATGTATTTACAAACAAAAAGTATATCAGTCATGTAATACCCATAACACAAGCTCTGCTTACTTTGGGGCTAGAGAGAGGGGCGTTTTTAATTAATTCAATGCCTAGATTCGTAACACGTGCTCTAAACGGTGAAGGAAAACATCGTGAGGAAACCAGTTAGTGTTCTTATAGGTGGCGATGGGCTTGCAACCTGTCACGTATGGAATACTAATTTCTGCAAGATGTGGGCATGTATCAAATATGTGTTTGGATATGCCTCTGACTACCCCCCTTAGACATCTTCAAAGGATCTGGAATAAGTAAGATCTGAGAGAATGTCTACCGCACGTTGGGGATACAGTCGTGAACCTGTTGAACCTGCTGCCTAGATTCGTCGAACGTATACCTGCCACTTGTCTGCGGGCACGGTGTAGGCGCGGTGCGGGGCGGCGAGGGCCAGTCGCACCGCGTGCAGCAGGTAGGGCGTCAGGCCGGGCGCGCGCGCCCCGGCGCCCAGCGCGCGCGGCGTGCGCCCGCCCGCACAGAGCGAGTCAAGGAGAGTCAGGAACGCTATGGACACCGGGTACTCCTCCGCTCGGCATTCCACCTGCGAACAGATGGATGGTGAAGCGAGTGAAACGGATTCACTGATACATCCATACTATATTATATACATATACCATACTATAGTAGGGACAAGATAATAGGTCACTTTTGACATTTCATCAAAATTCAACAACGTGACCTTGTAACGGCGGGCATAAAATAAGAACTGCACAATTGCTTAACTTTTTTCAATTACGTTTACATATTTATTGTAATAATGACCGATACGAGTAATTTTAAGATTTGCTTTCACTAATAAACCATTCTAAACATAATAAACAATTTCTGATCTAAAGAACTGAACGTCGTTACAATGTTGCGTCAGTCAACCCTTTTTCTTTTTAAACACTAGGGATGTTACTCTAAAAATCGAAAGCTGATAGGATTGTAAGTTGAATCGAATGCAATGATTACTTGTGAAGAAAAATCACCATAAATTTATAACCACGTTGTGATTATAGTAAAACCTAATTATACATATTTATTATTCTTTTAACTAACTATAAAAATACAAAAAAATAACTAAATAGAAAGGTCATTGATGTTGGGTGCAATTTAGGTGGATGTTGCTGGCAACACCAGTGCCTGTCTATGACGCATGTCATGTCGCCATAACATGATGATGACGCAGTCTTTTGTTGTTGTGCGAAGTGACTGTGCGTTTTTGGTGTGCTCTCTGTTATTTTCTTCTGATCCGGCTTTTTCATTGAACTGATCTTACTGACTACGTTTACCTGGCTATAAATTGGACTCCGATTGCTTAACGATTATTAAACAAGAAAAACATTACAGTCTTACTATGTCGAAACGGGGGAAAACTCTAAACAGTCAATCTCGCGAACTAGTGCTGAAATTGTACAATTATTTTGGACGTGAATCAGTTAACGATGGGCCTCTTTTACCATTGAAACCACCGAGAGAACGCGTTGCCGAAGCATTGGGAATAGGGAAGAAGACAGTAACTCAAATTCTGAAAGAGAAATACGGACCATCAGGCTCAGAAGATAATACTTTACGTACACCGAAAAAACGAAAGAGGGACAAGAAAATTGTTGACGTTGATAATTTTGATGCTACTGCAATTCGCAACCACATTTATGGATATTACTCGAGAAAAGAATATCCTACACGGGAAAAGCTATTGAGTTCGTTAAAAGGCGCAGGTTTATTTTTTGGAGGCAAATCGTCTCTAGCAAAGGTTTTGAAATCGATTGGCTTTAGATTTAAAAAATCCGACAAGCGGAAAATCCTGCTAGAACGCTACGATATTATTTTGAAGAGTGTAGGGTATTAATATACTGTCAATGTGGGTAGGTTTGACGTATGAATAAACCAGTCAGTATCCAAGCTCGTGTTTCTCTAAACGTTCCACTGGCGACGAGGATGGGATATATATAATAACATTCTTACGTGAGGTAAATACAATTACGGATTGGGACAATGTCGTGTTTATTGACGAAACATGGTTGAATGCGAACCATACGGTTGCGCGGACATGGACCGATGATACAGCGGCCTCCACCTCAAAAGTTCCATCGGGAAAAGGAGCCCGACTTATTATATGTCACGCGGGATCAGCTTCTCAAGGTTTTATTCCAGACTGCCTCCTCGCATTCGCCTCTAAAACTACAACAGATTACCATGAGGAAATGAACTTTGATGTTTTTAAAGAGTGGTTTGAGAAGCTGCTAGTCAGCTTAGAAAACCCATCGAAAATTATAATGGACAATGCTCCGTATCATTCTGTACAAGTTGATAAACCACCAACTCAAGCAAATAACAAGCAAGAAATTGTCTCGTGGCTGGTAAGAAATGGTGTGGAGGCAAGTCCAACTTTATTAAAAGTTGAGTTGTTAAATCTGGTAAAAGCAACTAAGCAGTCCAAGCTCCGCTATGTAATCGATGAACTAGCCCTAGAGCATGGACACGAAGTTATTCGATTGCCTCCCTACCATTGCCAGTATAACGCCATCGAGCTTATTTGGGCACAAATAAAGGGTCATGCAGCGCGGAACAATACTGAACCACCCTTCAGTACTGCTAAAATGATGACTCTGCTACAAACTGCATGTGCAGAAGTCACTACAGAAGACTGGCGAAAAGTCGTGGAGAAGACAAAGAAAATAATTTTACAAGATTTTGAACGAGATGTGAGAATAGACAATATTATTGAAAATGAATTAATAATATCTCTGAGTGCTGACAGCAGTGATGAAGATAGCAGTTCCGATAGTTCAAGTGAATAAAAGCAATTTTTTTGTTAAATTACGTAGGTACTTGTCTTATTTTGCTCCTTTAATTTATGAAAGAAAAAATAATAATGGGACAGGGATTCGCATGATCATTTTTAAAATTCACATATGTTTCAAGTCTGTATCGATTCATTCGATTCATTCATTTAATCGATGTTTTTAAGCAGGTCACCTCACTATGAATATAAAACTGACATCTGTCAAAAGTGACCTATTATCTTGTCCCTACTGTAATATTATAAATGTGAAAGTACGCGCCGTCCGCACACCTGAAAGAAATAGCTTTCAGCGATAAGGCCGCCCATTGTACTAATTTCGAAGGTGTTTTATTTGTTGTATCTTGTTATTAATTGGTATACAATAAAGCGATCATTCATTCATTTACAACCAATCTTTAGCTTTCTGAAGTAAGGCGCTAAATGTGAAAGTAACTCTGTCTGTCTGTCTGTCTGTTTGTTACCTTTTCACGTCCAAACCGATCACCTTTCAGATTATACGCCAGGGACGGACATAGGCTACTTGTTCTTATATATAATCATAAGGGGGCGAGAAAATAAGGGTTGCAAGTTTGTATGGGGAACAAAGTTAAGTAACGCTGGACGCAGTTATAAAGATTATGGGTGACCGCCATTTTTGAAATCTATTTTTTTTTTTTTTATGATAAATGACTATAAAATAAATGATATATTGTAACATGTATATTTCCACCCATCAAATACATCCGAAGTTAATTTTAATTTATCAAAAAAAATTTTTTTTTTTTTTTTTTTAAATACTTTTTCCCTTGGCTTTAGTTAGAACGCCATCTATATCACCGAGGTCAAAAAAAGTCAAAAAAAGTACGTGTTTTTCTGTTCTGTTTTCGTTTTTGTCGACGTCGATGGATTAAAATAAAAGCAATAACAATGAGTCTTCTTTTGAATTCATTTTGCAACTGGCTCCTGTACAAAGAGAGTCAACGATGGCTGCCGCAGAGCTTCGATGTTTACAAGTCGTGCCGCTCGTGTTTACGAGCCCTTAACGTTGTACAGGTTTTTAAAGAACAAATACGAAATGCAGCGCGTGCGGAGCTGACATCTGGGGCCGTATTCCCGTTCTTATTTTCGTTCGTTTGATGAATATTCGGATGTTTCTTACTATGATTTCTGACGTCAAGGGTCAATTTCGGTTTGGAACGGTCCTAGGTTAGGACCGTGTTTTAACGTTGATCTTATCCACTGAATACAATGTAGCTCGTAGAAATCATCCGAATATTCATCAAACGAACGAAAAAACGTACGCGAATAACCCCCCGATGCCTTCAGCGATCATTGCTGATGAATTTGCCATGCACATTCATAATATCAAGAGATCTTCAAATGCGAAACAGCAACAAAACAAGTTTTTTTTCGATATTACACAAAATTCACACTTTTAATTAATGGCGTGACAAGTAAAACGCTATCATTACTTCATTAAGCTCAGCAGTGAGCGGCATCTTATCTTGCTGCGGCGTGACAAGTCTGGAAGCTTCCAACGCGGCCCAAACCCGCGGCTGCGTGGCCGGCGTGCCGCCCAGCGCGGCCAATGTATGCAGCAACTCTGACTTCAGGTGCAGAGGTACGGCACAGCTAACTAGACCTGGGGGTTCATATTAACTCTTATTTTTATTATTGTCGTTATTCTTTTCGTTATAGAAAAGAAGTAGAATACAACTCAATACAATTCAATAAAATACAATACAATTCAATACAATTCAATACAATACAATACAATACAATACAATTTTAGTTCTCCACAATACACGAGTTTTACAAGTATGTAAGTATTTAAACCTATAAATTTTTAAGTGGGTGAAAATATGGCTACCCCCTCAACATTTGCTTCAACAGTTGAAGAGGCTGTTGGAGAGCTGGTTTTCAGTGGCGCTGTATATAGTCATCTTTAAGACGGTTCAAAGTTTTTGGAGTGATTAATTATTTTAATGCTTATTGACTTCATTCAATTTAAACAACATTGTGGCACCCTATGTAATTTTTAGACTGAAAACTAAACTTAATTTAATTAAAATACCTATTATGCATACGTATGTTGGACTTCATTTAATTTCATACCAAACATAACATTGACGGCGTCCCACTGCAGATTCTCACAGATACTAGCGCACGCCGCGTGATCTTCTCGAGCAACGCTGGCGATTAACTTCAACGCGGCCACCATTGCTTCCACCTGATGGATAAAAATAACACTTTAAAATTAAAACAAAGTTTAACACTAAGCCAAGGATTAGCCACGGCTTGGTGCGAATCATGTTTTTAATTTTGGATCTAATTATGACTTAACCTGACTTAAAACAGTTGTTCCTGTTTTAAACAGACATAAATCAGCCTGCTTAGATTAGAGTCAAATGGCATTCGAGTTTAGTTTAGGCAAAATCTCTTCTGCAACTGTCTGTCTAAGAGTACTATTTAAACTATTTTTTTAAATAAAGCAGATTTATTTTTTTCCTTTTTTATCTGCCATCGGCTCGTTAGCCATAATCAGATGCGTTCTGGGTGGAGGAGATTTAGGAGCAGTTCCGTTGAATTGTCCTAATTACGGTATTTGAACTTCTCAGTTCCTCTGGTCAAACGAGAGGATATCCCATCTCTTAAGGCGCTTTATTATGCTTTGGTCAGTCAGAAGATTTTTAGCCAAGGCGTTGTGTAGTAATGTTTTTACCTCTTCCTGTCTTACGAGTAGTTTCCCCGGGCGCGCGGCGGGCGTGATAATAGCTGAAGCTCCCATCGACGACGCATGTAGGTGATCCGAGAACGGCGCCGGGTCCGCGCGTAAATTACTGCAGAGGTAAACAATATGGGAACTAATGTTGAACCCTGAGGAACACCACTATCGATGCACGGATGCAGTTCGTTTTTGATCATTGCTTGGGTTTTATTTCTATTCTAGACGAAGTATGTTCGTCAAAAAAGTGTCTATAATTGTTTACAATATTACTTTCAAAGAGAAGGTTAATTTGATCATGAGAAACCGAATCAAGAGCTTTTAAAGGAAGCTAAGCCATAACCGTGTTGCCCTGGCTCTTCACGGCATTAGTTGCGATGGAACAGGAGTGGGATTGCTTAGTTTTGATAACTGCGTTAAAGTTAAATAATAAATAATACTGGACTCAAGAAAAAAAGAAAGAAAAAAAAAAGAAAACTTTCTTAAAGTTCAGTGATTGTTTTAGTTTTATGGGAAAACTATTAATCCCTCAGGAAAAAAAAATATATGGCGCCACCTTGAGAGTGTGTCCTTTACACTTTCTAACAAAAAAAAATTTTGGAAATCGGTCCACAATTTTCTTAAAGTTCAGTGATTGTTTTAGTTTTACGGGAAAACTATTAATTAATCCCTCAGGAAAAAAAAATATATGGCGCCACCTTGAGAGTATTCCTCTTTCTAACAAAAAAAAAATTTGGAAATCGGCCCACAATTTTCTTAAAGTTCAGTGATTGTTTTAGTTTTACGGGAAAACTATGAATCCCTCAGGAATAAAATTTATATGGGACCACAATGAGAGTATACCCTTTCAAACAAAAAAAAAATTTGGGAAATCGGTCCTTCAGAGGTGGTCCCATATAAATTTTAATCCTGAGGGATTGATAGTTTCCCCGTAAAACTCTAAATACCTTCCCTCCTAGCCATGTCACAAATAGAAATCGAATCGACAGCTTGACGCCCTGAGTGAGTCACACCGCGTTTCGAGTCAAACATTGAAGTCGGTTTTTTTTTTAGTATTAAAACGTAATTATTGTTTGTAAATACATACATATTATACATAGAAACACCCAGACCCGAGACAAATATCTGTAGGTCAAACATTTGTCCCGCGGCGGGGATCGAACCCGCAACCTTCTGCGTCGCTGGCACATACACGATGCACGCCCGCAT
The DNA here is from genome assembly GCA_951394285.1 of Epirrhoe tristata. Taxonomy (NCBI): domain Eukaryota; kingdom Metazoa; phylum Arthropoda; class Insecta; order Lepidoptera; family Geometridae; genus Epirrhoe; species Epirrhoe tristata. Next base: position 12,163,276 of record OX596139.1, read on the forward strand.
CTTGCAAAAGTTAGTATTCCATACGTGACAGGTTGCAAGCCAATCGCCGCCTATAAGACACTAATTGGTTTCCTCACGATGTTTTCCTTCACCATTTAAAGCACTTGATCATCAACTTTATCTACTATCCTGAATAATTTAAAAAGCAATCAGAGGTAGTTGTTCGAAATGCGGCCCCTAGAAATCCGTATAAATTATACTTGCCAAGGGCCAGACTAGATATTTATGGTAAAAATGTTTATGTAAATGCCATAAAAGTATACATATAAGTTACCTAATTAATTAAAGGACTTACCTTTTAATATGTTTAAAAATAAAATAACTAAATGGTTAATGCATTATTGCTTTTATGACATTAATGAATATCTGACACATTCAAATGATTTTAATAATTAACCTAACATTGACATAATTTATTTTATTGTAAGACTACCTATCTAATTCTAATGATTTGATAAATGCTAATCTTATGTCCAACATTTTTGCACACCATCTGGTTGGTAGAATATAAGGCACAAAATGTATCAATAACAACCGAACTTGTATACCTACCTATATTCTGGCAAATAAAAATTCTGATTCTGATTCTGATTTATAAACTTACCAATAATACCGCGAAAGAGCCGTCAAAGCATGATGCGCAGACAAAGCGTCCCGCCTCGCCAGTAGCGCCCAGGTGTGCTTGGGCACACACAGCGCGGCCAGCGCTCGCAAGTACGCGGGCACCAGCGCTGTGCAGACCAGCTCGCCGGACAGACGGACGAATTTGTATAACGTGGCTGCGCGACCGCCGCCTCCGCCACCGCTTGATCTGAAACATTAACGGTATACTAGTGAAGGTAGGACATTGCCTTGAGGATGTTTTCAGACTTACAATTCCGTAGTTACGTTCTTTGGTTGTACAGTCACGGCCAATAAGATGTATACACATCATAATTTGCTTCGTGAAGTCCAGAACTTTTGGGTCGACAAACTAAAATAACTCCGCAATTGACATTTATGAAATTTGTCATTGTTGACAATTCTGACATTTTTTACATTTATTAAATTTTTGACATTTGTGACACTTTTGAAATTTTTGTCATTTTTGACATTTAGCCATTTCTGACATTTTTTATTTTTTTTGACATAATACGTGACATATCTGACATTAAGACTCACTTTGCGCACAACTTTACGCACTGTGCGCACCCATCACACCACTTTGCGCACAATTTCCAATATTACCTGACCTTCGTTCCAATATTATTTTAAGTAATAATGGTGCAAAATGGGTCGCATCAAAAAAGTTTCCATACAAACTTTAACATCCCCTAAATCCCGTTCTAGTGTTGTTTTGAACTCAATGCAATATTTTATCAAATTTATTGAAGAGCCATAATGATAAGTTAAGTTTCATGTTTCTTTATTACCAAGAATACGATTTTTCATAGAAAGTTTTTAGCACTTTTTACCCTCTCGAGGGGTTGAATTTTCAAAAATACTTTTTTAGAATACCCCTAGGGCATCAAGATGGGATACCTACAAAATTTCAAGTCTCTACGAACAGCGGTTTAGATTTTAGAACGTTTTCTGTAAATGGATACATCTTTTTGAAACGGAGTGGTGGATACATATTTTTGAAAATTTCGTGTGTATACATCTTATTGGCCGTGACTGTACCTTTTAGGCCTTTAAATCTATATTAGATTATTTATACAGCGTCAGGAGGCAATCCATGCCTAGACTTAACGGGACGCTGTGGTGCCTGGGACATTGAGATGGAATAGGCTTGCCCAGCACCTAAACCATCCTCTCAGCTTAATCGGACGCCCACAGGAAAGACGACGTCATAACGTGTGGAGCTGACTAAGCTGCGGGTTTCCTCAAGATGTTTTCCTTCACCGTTAAGAGCTTGTGTTAAAGCGCATATAAATTTAAGAAACGAAAATCCATTGATGCACGGCCGGGATTTGGACCCACGACCTTCGAATTGAAAGTCGAGGCACAACCCCATTCGACCAACACGGCACTTACAATTGGTTGTACCTACAATGCCAATAAACGTGTAGCATTCTAGATTGTATGTTTTTCGGGTTTTTGACGTGACAACGTCTTATAATTCGATACGAGCCGGCTGCACGCACGAAAAAACATGACGTCATGCGGCGTTACCTCGCTCTGAGGCGTTCCATGCGGCGTTACCTCACTCTGAGGCGTTCCATGTAAGGCTTGAAGTGCAAGCGAGAGCGCGGAACGAGCGACAAAGAAGCACAATCGGCCTTTGCGTTCGGCAGCGTTCGACATCCGTCTCTCTCCTACTTGAGTGAGCGATGCGTAGACGTTGTCACGTTCAACTATCGTCAGTAAACCGACTTTACAGACAACCAGTTTTTTTTTCTAATATTCTGTTTGATGTTAGTATTACTTTTTATTTTGTTAAAAATAAGATAAGACTGATCTTACCTATGCGAGTGAGCGTTAGTTTCGCAAGCGCGCCAATAGTCATCTCTTAGTCTATGCGGGTCACGAGAATATAGCTTCTGTACACAGCGAAGTAAGGCATCAAGTCGCGTGCGCGCTCCGCCCATCGGAGCTCTGAGGCCTTCCGCAGCGTACATTTGTGCGCAACGTGCCGCTTCATCTGCCCTGGGAATTATTATATTGACATTTTTAAATGTTTGGAATAATAAAGGACCAAGTATCAAACCCTGTGAAAATGAATTTTGTTATGTCTAAAACTAATTTCTTAAAAGGATAGTTAACGTATTATCATATCACGCTGAAGATTGATGAGCAGTTCAGCTGGTATTTGTTTTAAATTTTTTGTTATGTAAATAAGAAATGAAAAGGGACCTAAGTGTTTCTATGTATAATATGTATGTATTTACAAACAAAAAGTATATAAGTAGTTTATCAGTCATTCTAGTACCCATAACACAAGCTCTGCTTACTTTGGGGCTAGATGATGCTGTGTGGAAAAGTCCAGCGTTATTTATTTATTTATTTATTTAATGTCAAGCCTTGAGGAATCCCCCATTTGTCTTGGTATTGAACCTGTTATCAATTTTAAGAGTTAAAAGTAAAACGATAAGCTAGCAACATTGTTTTAAAATACATAGATGAACAATGGATTTAATTGTACAAAATGATAAGGGATATGATAGTTGGTTGGTTAAGTACGTAAATGTAATTACTTCACACAAATATATTTATTTTATACAAAATATATTTATTAGGTTTCAAAACATATACATTATTTTTGTGACATAATTTAACACTAGTTGTATGTTTAGCGTAGCTTAATTATAATGATTAGGTACTACTAAATTAAATTATGTAGGTATGTTCACTAGCCCCCACACTAGGATACCCTGTGTCGTGGGTGGCTAGGTACTTCCGTGGGTATACAAGATAAATAAAAAATACTCACTTAACTCGCATCTCCATAAGCTTAGAATGCATAAGCACTATGAAGTCCGTTATCAGCGTGTGTATCCGTCTCTGATAGTATTCTTCTTTGGACACAAACTCGGTAGACAGGATCGTTTCATCAAGGTATTCAAACACCTGAAAACAATGATATTTTGCATTTCTCATATCATTTTATGGCATTATCAACTTTTTTATGTAGTAAAACTACATACTTTTCATCTGAAAGGCTTTTCAAAATGTCTGTTTAAGACAAAGTAAAAAGAAGAAGAGAAGAACACTAAATTCATTAAAGGACCATCCATTTTTGAAGTGAAAACTTCTTTAGGCGCGTTGGGCATTTTTGATGAGAATAAATTCTTGGATTCGCCTCGAAAAGGTCACGTGCGAGTCACGTGACTGCTCACCGACACCTACCAGTAGCGTCATCTAGTTCTGTACTCAGTAAAATTTTACGGCAATATTTTTTAAAAGCTCATTTTATAATTAAACGGGTAAATAAAAATGCATAAAATTTTTTTTGTTCAAGTTTTCACTCCTCTTGGCACTCCCGGGAATGCCACGGTTTTTTTTTTAATTAAATTGGTCGGCAACATGTTTGCCTAGGATAGGAGTCTAATGACTTACTCTCGAAAGACACTTCGCAAACAAGAATCTTGCCATCATACCCAATGCAAGTACTCACTAACCTTGCCATCTATAGCAGCATCTACCAACACCTCATCCTGGTCCAACAACTCTACTTTCAACTCCCCCTGCTCCCCGCCCCTTAGTATACTCTGTGGCGCCCTCTTCAACGCAGCGAGTGCAAGTCCCAAAGCTAGCTGACACACCGCCCTGACTCCCACTGGCTTGTCATCTTGTGTCTGGTTTGGAGAAGGTGATAGGTCATCAACTAGCACAGCTATTAGATCCGGGTCTTGGATTAAGGGAAGTTTTTTGGCTAATTCTTCACCGTCTTCTCGTCTGTGGATAAGAGGAATTAGATTACAAAAGTGACTTGATCAAAGATTCAAGAGAAACTCTGTAGCCGTTTGTTCTTGATTTGCAAAGTAAGACAGATTCTGTGCCGAGACAAAATCGTTGACAGCAACAAGTACAGTGCGCACAATCAATCTTTTCTCTGAAGTAGCTGCGCAGAAGCCATTTTTGATAACGCCTAAAAGACGAAGACAGCGTTAGTATAACTGCCTCGCTCACTCGCTTAGTTTGTTGCATCGTCCTATCGCGTCTGCTCGCGCAAACCTGCGCAATCGTTTAGTGCACTAATTTCAGAGAGCTAAAGATCAGTTGTGCGTACTGTACTTTCGAGTGTCGGAGGATATGTTTAATCCTCGGTTCCTAAAAAGTCGTTAAGCCATGACAGACATGCCTGAAACTACGTCACTAAAATTGACTACAAAGTAGCATGTACTACTATTTAAATTACTTTTTTTTTATTTATTGCAGATTAATCTCAGATTGTATAGTTGTGTATACCTGTGTAATACCGATAGATCCAAGGCGTACAAAAGCGCCATCTGTAGCGCGAGTGAGATCTCGTCTAAAGCACCCGTCGGACCAAGACTTGGAGCAGTAGTTTGCTACAAAAGGACAATACATTAGACAAAAACAGTTTTTTTTGTTATTATAATAGAATAGAAAACTTTTACCTACTTCAGAAAGAAGTCTAAGAATAATGTCTCTGCCAAGACCTTTCTGGGCTGAAGCTGCGAACACCACGCCAGCTAGATGTTTTCTGTAAATAAACAGACATTTAAGAATATGAGCATCATTAATTATGTCTTCTTTTTCTTGTCGTCGCTCGTTCTTATGAACTTTGATGAAAGCATTTAATTAAAGTCATAAAATTTTCAAGAGAAACTAGTGTTGTGTCACTCTTTATACATAGTGAAGAACAGTGACGACCTCTGTGGCGAAGTGAAGGTCCGCCTGCGACGCAGAAGGTTGCTGGTTCGATCCCCGCCGCGGGACAAATGTTTGTATGACCTACAGACATTTGTCTCGGGTCTGAGTGTTTCCCCAGACCCGACTAATATTATAAAGCTTATCAATACTAATATTATAAAGCTGAAAAGTAGAGGATTAGCGAGTTTATATGTTACGTTCCCCAAAACGCAACGATAGCGCGATCTAATTTTTCCTGTGGCGCCATCTATTATGTAGTAAAATCTGTCTGTCTGTCTGTTTGTTACCTTTTCACGCCTAAACCACTGAACAGATGATGCTAAAATATGACATGGATAAAGATTATGTCCCAGGGACGGACATAGGCTACTTTTTTTTTTCAAAACAAATCATAAAAGGCGTGAAATAAGGGTTGGAATTTTGTATGGGGACTTAAAGTGAAGTTCCAGTTGAAGGCCACTAGATGGCGTTGCTGTCCTATGGCTGAGGTCGAGATGGCGCTAATATTGCATTTTTATTTTTAAAAGTATCAGAAGAGAATCTTCTGAACAGCAGTTTTCAGTTCTGTTTTTATTAAGTATGTTATTTTGCTGACGAAGTCGCGGGTACCAGCTAGTCTATAATATGTATGTATTTTCAAACAAAAAGTATATAAGTAGTATAGTACCCATAACAAAAGCTCTGCTTACTTTGGGGCTAGATGATGCTGTGTGAAAAAAGTCCAGCATTATTATTTATTAGTGACAGTGAAACATTTCCATGTAAACTTTTGCATCTAATGGTAGTTTCTACAAAATGCTAGTCTATACTAAACATCCTTCCATTTACAATAATATAAACTCACCGAGTAGTCTCCATAGTGGCCAGCAGTTTCACATAATGCCGATGCGGCGGTAAAGCGCGGTTTTGCTGCAACAGTTCCAATTCCGAGTGTATGGAGAAGCGACGGAGCGCATCTAACGCGCTTCCGAGCAGGCCGTCGCATATCAACTGTTCCACGTACCGGGATACGTAGGCTACTATCTCTTCACGACCGTTTATTGACCTGTTGTGAATAAGAGGTAGTGAAATAGTATTTTACACCTGATAATCATAGTAGCCAACCTTATGCTGGATAAAAATATAGCCTTATATATTTTTTCAAGTATAGGCCTTCTCTTTATTACGCCATTTTATTCGATCCCTAGGGAGTATTATCCAGTGGCTTCTAATTCCACAACAGAACACAAGTAACCGTGAATCGCTATGGCAGATAACTATACATACTTAAATTACTCTAGAAGACCCAGCCAAACTACAAAAAAATTCACGTATGCATGAGTAGGCTTGCATACAGATTAAGCAGTGTTAGATTATCCAAACTTTAACATACCAGCACACGCCATCTCTAGCCATGACGATCTCTTTAAGAGCGTGCAGTAGCGCTCGCCGTCCGTCATAGTACAGTAGGATGGCCACAAGCCCACGCGGCAGGCCGGGGTGTCGCGGCAACTGACGTTGAGCGGTATGTAACAACTCTAGTGCCAAGTATTCACTTACGTTGTACATGTCTGGAAAAAATTATAGTAAAAATCTGTAAAATGTTGATTTTGCGGCTTCGCTCGCGTGTTACCAACATTTTGAATAGCCTATATGCTATTCCAGTGGGGCTATGATGAGCAACGTGAAATTGTCACGGCGTGAGATAAGAACATTTGTTATGTCATTTTGTGCTAATACGAGCGCCATGACAGAGACTATGTCACACTATCTCACAATTTGACATACGATATGAAATAACGGGCTACGCATGACTACAGACACAGTTATGACGATTTTTAACGAGAAAACGAGACGAAAGACTTCAGTCACGGTGCTCATCATAGGCTCACAGGTCATTATCTACCTACACCTATTCCAAATTTCATCCAAATCGGTTTACTGGTTTAGGCATCATCACACAAACTTTTGGCTCAATTATTAGTAAGATAATATTGATGACAACAATTTTAAAAAGGTACCTGATATGATGATGGCCTCATCCACCAACTCTTTGGAGAGGAGTGTTCTTCCCAAACTGGGTAAAGTGACACCTTCAGTAACCCCTCGCTTAATTTCTTCTCGACTAGCTGGGTTCTTGGGCTGAAATTAAAAATTCTAGCTTGTAATTTTACAAATTTACCTGACTCATGTCATGATTCTTCATAGTAGACATTAACCGAGATCTTCAATCACTCAGGCACATTTAAAATTGTGTGTACACTCTTCCTTTGTGCTCGCTCCAAGGCAAAATATGGGATAAATTTAATACTATCAATGTCCACACAAGTACGCTGTATGTGATATCGGTCATGCATGCCTGTGGCATTTTCTTCAAAGAACACCACAGTGGAATGATTTAGTAAACTAACATTATTTCAGTATATTTCTAGACAAAATGACTTACAGGGTTCTTAAACAATGACAAGAAGGTCTGCTTATGTCGCCTCAGCACAGACTCGAATGTGTGCACAGTGTATGGAGCCGAGGCGCTCTCATTGGTGAGGTAGCCCTCCACTACCGACACCAGCTCCTTGTAAGGAGTCCATAGATCATCTGTTGTAGTACCTGGAAATATACTTGCTTTATTGATGCACTACAAGCTAAAACAGACAAGTTGAAACAGGATTCTTCTATTGTAAAATTCTTTGTAACCCTTTTGTGTCCCAACATTTGTGTAATCAACAATTTGTTGGATTTTATAGCTATGATTTACTCCTACTAACACCAGTAAAAAAATAGATGGGCCTACAGAGTCACAACCTGGAAAGGACCAACAGGAAAAAGGAGAGTAGGAAGACCGCTCGCTCGTTGGTCAGACGAACTGGAAAAGGCATCTGACACCCCAAATTGGGCAGAACTGGCAGAAGACCGAGACCATTGGAAAGAGCTGGAAGAGGCCTTTAGCCTTAAGGGGTCCTAAATAATAAGTTTATATAAGACAGAGAGTATGTATAATACTCTCTAATAATATAATACTAGAGTATGTATAATACTCTCTGTCTCTTACATAAATTATTTAATTTGTAAGTACTTATATTTAGGGAATAAACAGGCTTTTTATTTTATATTTTATTTTATATAACACCAGTAAAAAGTGGAAGGATTAGGATGAAGCTTGTGCGAACCAAGCGAGCGAAGCCACATACAGAAGTTTTCAACTTGCCTTAATTGAGGCAATGAATAACAAAACAGCCCTATTTTATAACCTCAACGACAAAACAAAATAAGTTGCTCAAGTAGCGATGTATTCATTACCAAGCATGTTTTAGACCGTGTTTAGCGCTAGAAAGCTCTATTGAAGTAGATTAGACTGGCAAAATCAATGAAACACAGACAATATTATGAATAACAATGCTATGCCGCTAAAACCAGCAACATAGGTTATCTACAACAGTTTTCCTACCTTCGTTGATATCCATGATTTTATTTTTTGCACATGTACGCTTTTGAGTCCCTCACAATCACTAAATTAACTTGCAAATAGTTTAAATTGCAATTTAATGCTTGTTGTTGTTGTTATAGTTAGCTATTTACGAACGGAATTACGGAACGAACTAATTTGAATTACTTTTCGTTTCGTTTCGAATTTTCGATGAGATGGATGACTGACAGTTGTTTGATTTGATTGATATCAATCAAATCAATCACTTGATATTTGATATAAAGCTGCTTGTACATGAGGGCTGGACCGGCAGGACAGGCAGGACAGTGAGGGCAGCAGCAAACAGCATGCTACAACTATATAATAAACTTGCTTCCACTGTCCACATTTCTAAAGGCAAGACCATCAAATAAAAAAAATCCTAATTTCTTTTTCATCAAAAATGGGTTCTAAGCAGCTACTTCAGAGAGCAAAAGATCGGTTGTGCGTACTGTACGCTTGTTCCACTTATACGACTGACGTGTAATCAGACTGCATCAGACGCTGCTCTCGTTCCTCGAGGTCTCAGGTGCACAATAAGTTTTACTCACAGAACTGAAATACCTACATAGTATAGAGGTGTTCCTTTAATGCACCTCAATTGACCTCGAACAATATTGACAGATGCATCCAATGTAGCCTTTGGTGGATATAGTGAAACAACAATTGTTCACAACATTCAGAAAGTTATTTAATTACACTGTAAAATTAGAGAACAACTACATCATAACAACAATATATAGTAAGAAATATAAACTTCCAAGAATTATAATATAAATGCCTCTCACTGTTATTAATATAACATTCACCATTCAGATACACTTCTCAATCTTCGCTAGGTACTCTGTACATTTGTTCCTGTAAAATGTGTTATTGTACAATACCACATTATTGTAGAACTCTCCGACGTTAGTGGTCTGGACTGCCAGAGAGTTCAAGACGTCTACAGCTCCATCAGTCCTCACATTATCACATTCCGATTCAACCATATCTAGATACTTCAAGGCAGCTTTATTTTTTAAGTTGCATAGAATAACACTGTTGCCTGACGTAAATCCTGTCTTTTCGAAACATGTTTTGGCTGCGATATACAGCACGCTAGCATAAAAATGTGTTAGTGTGCTTATATTCATTATCATCAATGTTTGGCCCACTGTAAGCTGATTCAAAACTTCAAGCAACAGTTTAAAGCTCCTTTTCTCGTGATTATGGTAATCCTCAACTAGATTGTACTCCTGTAATCCTAGAACTTTATGTATTTCCACGCCATATTCACCAAAATTATCCATATCAATTTGTTCTTGCTTTTCTCTACAGAACACAATCTCTCTAAACTCATCTTCTGCTAAGATTTGCTGGTAGAGTTTGAATATTGGCACAAATATGAATTTTGAGCTGTTTATTTTCTTTAGTGGTAGGCCGTATGTGAACACAAGTTTAAGATCGATGTTATCATCATAAAATGTCAGCCATCTGACTTTATCGCTGATCAGTATAAAGGGGTTAGTAACGGCCTCTGCTTGTAGGAATGAGTTCAGATTGCTCAGTTTTTCTCGCAGTGACATTCTGGCATACAGGTGTCTTTCTGTATAAGAGCCTCTATGGTAACGAGGATTCATGTTAATTTTGTTCTCTTCATGAAGGATGCCTTTCAATATCTCTTGTTCATTTTCCAAAGGCTTTAAATCATATTGCCATATGAACTCACTGGCTACTATCGCTCTGATTCTCTTGATATCTCGATGCAATGAAATGTTGTTCTGCATTAGGTATGCTTGTAGATTATTGTTTATGACTTGACATTGCATTGAGCAAAAGTAGTTGGAGCAATCCTTGATCTGTTTTAAGAAGTTTTCAGGTATAGCTTCTAATGGGAAGAGAGCAAGGTTTCCGTAAACTTCTGTCCCATAGGCTGTCTTGAGTATAGGGAAGTATTTCTCAAGGCTTTGCTTGCCTTTGTAGTTGATACAAATGGCATAGACTTCGGAGTTGCCTTGCCGTGATGTCACAGGCTTGTATATATTCACCTCGCTGAAGACATGGTTGATTAGGTATAGTAGGCTCACTGTTGAATGTTCAAAGGTTGTAAAAAGCTTGAAAATTAATGTTCCACCTGAAAAAATACAAAAATACTATGTTTCAATTTAATGTTCAACTAGATCCCTCAGATTGTTCAATCTTAATTAAATATTTTTTCAACACACTTGCTCATAAAGTGGCTCTATGGTCACCGCAATTAGGCACATAATGACACCCATAATCAAACTGTGACTTTTTCATTACTATAACTCACTAGTGAGTAATAGAATTTTTTTTTAATTTTATTGGTTGAGTTGCTTTGTTCTTTAAAAAGTTTTTATTCAGAAAAAAGATCGTGTTCAATAGAACAAATAAATTAATGTTCCTATTGCTTGCTCATTTCATGCAACTTCTAATTTAAATAGATAATTTTAACTCGTACGTGTTTAATAAATAAAACTTTCACTCAAATATAACTTTTGTTTTCTCTATAATAAAAGAAAACTTTAAATTCCCCATTTTGTCCGTGGCAGAATAGGCCGCAAACCCTATGCGCGGCGCGGAAATATAGTCTGTGGCCGATCGCAATGCGCGCGCATAGGAAAACTGATTAATTTTTCCCGCAATAGCGATACATTTTTCACAACTCGTTTTCACTGTTGAAAATGAGTTTTCATTGTTATTTTATTCACAAGTGTGTTGAAAAACGTCGTATGATACACGTGTGTATTGATGATTACCGTCCTCTGTTCTATTATGAGCCTCGCCTAACGGCTCGGCTCATAAAAACACCTCGGCGGTAATCACCAATGTTACACACTAGTACCATAATGTACTATTATTTTAGTTCTTTCTAGATGTAGATGTATTTATATTGTGATAAGTATAAAATTTACCAGAACTCAAAGCCTGCAGTGCAGTGACAATTTCACAGTAATGCAATGGGGAAGTCATCTCCTCCTGAGCATCGGGCTTCAGTAGGCAATCTATTGAACCATCTGCTGTAATCAGTAATACCTGTAATAAGAATAAATACACCATGATTACCATATTAACCTTTATTTAACATACATATATTTTTTTAACCTGTATTATTCCACTGCTGGGCAAAGGTCTCCCCCATATCCTTCTAACCATCTCTGTCTAAGCCCATTTCCCTCCAGCCTTTCTCAATGGCATCGAGATCGTCACACCAATTTTTCTCCTGCCTTTGTGTACCCATTGTGTAACGACCCCTGCCCATCATCTTCATAGGGTAAGAAAATTTCACTTACTTTTCCCAATGACTTGGCCTTCCTAATAATAGCCTGAGAGTTCTCCCAATCCATCAGATTGCCTGTATTATCCTTGCCAAAGTCCCAGTTGTTCAATGTATGGAACATGAACCGATCATCACTGATCATGTTTGATGGTGAATTTCCTTCGTAGTAAGGGTTTAGTGTGTTAGCCACCCATTGCCACTGAAATTTATGAACATATTTCAATAGATCCTCCCGCACCCAAAAACAATTTATTCAAGATAAGGTTTGTAGGTGGTACTTGATATGAGTAAACATGCCAGTTTTATGCATTAAAAAAAAATTAGGTAGCTTATTTTGCCAATAAGGTAGAATTGATACACATATGGAATACTAACTTCTGCAAGATGTGGGCATGTATCAAATATAACACATATTTGATACATGCCTCTGACTACCCCCCTTAGACATCTTCAAAGGATCTGGTATAAGTAACATAAAAAGATTGAGAGAATGTCTACCTACTAGTAGTAGGTAGACATTCTCTCAGATAGTCTGTAGTAGGCTACTACCTTGGGGATACAGTCGTGAACCTGTTTACGTTTTTTAATATATTTTTTGTTACAAATACACTTTACATAAAATTACAAAATACAATAGAATCAGTTAAGCTATCTAAGGATCGTCGTAAAAACTATTTAAAGATAGCTCAACTGATCCAGGTCACTGCTAAATTAATATCAAAGAATTTAATTAATAATCATTTAATTTAGAATTGTCACAAAAACGTTATTGAAAACTGAATGTTATCATTTGAATATATTTTTTTCATCTGTACAAATATTTACAAGATACCATTTCATTATTTTGAACTGTAGGTAGGTAGGTACCTCAATATCCTGATGGTTATGCTTCAAGTAATGGTTGAGCGATGTGATGAATGCCCCTGGTGCCTCACATAAATGCAAAGTTACCATCTTTTTGTCAGTTGTAGCTTGTTTGGGAATAATTTTGTATGTTGTTGCACACTCATAAAACTTCGTCCATGCTTGTGTTAAAAATTCGGGGTTCACCAGACATCTGATTTTCCATCCAACTTCCCCAGCTGGGTTCCTCCGACGGGTGTGGCTGCTCCATTCTTCAATATTGAAGTCATTGAGCTGACTTTTGTGGAAATTCAGTCGGCTTTTTTGCGTCTCTAGCTCTCGTACCTTCCACGGTGGCTTCGAGAGCCATAGCTCTAGCTCAGGAAGTTTCCAGTCGCTGCTGTACCGAAACTGAAACTTCTTGTTGAACAGATCATTCAGCTCATCGTGGAAGTCATCGTTTCTGTTAAAGTTTTGGCGTGGTTGGAAGAACAAGTTATCCGATTTGTGGAACATTTTAGTTTTCAAATCTACGAAAATTGAGCGATAGTTCAACGGAGAGTAGAATGTTTGCACTACATTTTTAGAAGTATTTTTGAAACTTAAAACACTAGTTATTATTGCTACATAAATGTGTAAAAAAGCCAGAAATTACAATTTACGGAAGGAAATATTTAATAAAACATTTACAACAACAAACAAACAAGGAAGGAATACGTACGAGACTACGAGACACACAGTAACTCTATGACAAAGACATGACAAATTGGCAAGGCAAAGACACTAAACCAACCAACACGGTTCATTCATGGTTCATTCATGTTCATGCATGAGTGGCATGAGGTTGACACATAGAACATTCTGACTGAGCCAGATGATCTGTCTGATGCGTTATAGCCTGATTACACCTACCGATTACTCGGAGTACTCGGCCTAGAAACGCGCCGAGAGAGTCACTCGGACCTTTCTATTTACTAGGCCGAGTACCCGCCCCCCGCTTCTCCGCACTGTCTCGCTCGCTCGCTCGGTGGATCTGAACACGCGCACTCAGCGACCCCGGCGACCACTCGCCGCTCTCACTTTTTGTAAACAAAAATATGTCATAATAATGTCACTGTCATAATGATTACTCTCTGATCTAGTCTGTAATTTGGACCATAGCATAGGACCATAGAAATATATATAGGGGTGGACTGCACTTTCTGTCGTTTTCGTTCTATAAATCATTCCATTCACTAACTCACTCACTCAACAAAAAATAATGGCGCATGCACACTTTTTGCGAAGCCAAAAAAAAAAAAAAGAACTATGAAAAAGAATGACAAATGAATGAAAATGTCAAGAAAAGAAAACAACCTGCTCTCTCGCAGCGCAGCTCACTCACTCACCATTGTTGCCACAGATTTGACAGATTAGGTAGAGATAAATATTGTTGCACACAACACAATACACATCACACATCGAAATTTTCAGAGAATTTGACAAATCTGTGCTAATTTTAATTTGTTTTAGTTTTGAGTTGTTTTGTTAAGCACGCTTTTGACTTTACTATCTACTGCTAAAATTGACGAACTGATCAACGACTACTCCTGCTGACTCTTGACTAGTGAGCGAACTTGATTTACAAAGACTTGTGATGATGCGTAACGCTAATAATGATGACCGTATTGACCATGATAAACCGCCGTTCTCTAGACTTTTCGTCGTGTGCAGTAAGCAACACACCAAGGAAGATCTCATGCCATGGTTTGACAAGTATGGAGTTATAGAAGATATGCATATGCCTAGAGACCGTAATACGGGAGCATCGAAGGGAATAGCCTTCGTCAAATATAGCAAAACATCTTCCGCAGCGACCGCGATTCAAGAGCTTCATATGAAATACACTGTAAAAGATGGCAAACCCATCAAAGTCATGATCTCCTCAAACAAAAATGATGGGGCCTATGTGAATGAAGAGAAATTCAAGCGACTTTTTATCAAAGTTCCTAGAACTATAACTCAATCTGAGATAACTGAGCACTTTTCTAAGTTTGGTGAGGTTACCAGTGTCCACTTACAAAGAGACAAAGATTCTGAGCAGTGTCGGGGTTTTGCGTATGTGAACTTCTCTTCGTTTCTTGAAGCTGCAAAAGCCTATGAACAGTGTGATACTAAATATAGACCAATATTTGCAACTCCGAAAGAACTAAAGCGGCCCCATGATGAATTTGACCATGGCTATCAGAATATTTATAACAATGGAATGAATCAATGGAGAGATGACAGTAAAGATTTTAAAAGCTTTGCCAAAGACTTTGACAAAAGAGACAGAATATCCAGCATGATACCGACAAAATCTCAAAATTTTGATTCAATTAAAGCGACATGTAGCCCAGGTGTACCAGATAAATGCTTAGAACAGCTCTTCAAAATCATACCGGGTATGGTCAATTTTAGGTACAGAATGGATGAATTTAATGAAAGCCAAGTGTTGGTTAAGTATAATACTGAAGTTGCAGCAGCTTATGCTATGGAATCTCTGAACAACTATCAGTTCCCTTCAGGAGAAGTGATCACAATCAAACCAATGAACAGCCCACTGGTTCAAGCTGCCAGTAATCTGTCTGAAATTGTAAATACCTTTAAAAACTCAAAGGAAGCTACCCCTGACATGCTGCAGCTGGCTGAAGCTATAGCCCAAGCATCATCATTGATCAAAGCTGCTACCACTAAAGATAAACCAGACCATGACTTTGAATACATTCATGGAGTCAAAATACCTCTACCTAAACCTATGGCTCATGAAAACAGCAGAATGGTCAAGCGATGCTTCATAGTGCTTAAACCTGTACCTCCCCCTCATCACATCTTGCAGGACATATTCTGCCGTTTTGGAGACCTCATTAATATATCAATGTTTCCAAATAAAACATTTGGATATGCAAAATATGCATCTGAGAGGGCAGCTGATGAAGCTATAATGACTCTACATGGCGCAACACTATTTGGGGTTAGATTCAAGGTCATTGAAGCTGATGAGAAACCAATAAAGGAGGAAAAGATGAATATTGATGAAGATTGTTTTGTTGACGGTGATGTGGAAACAAAACGGGCAAAATTTGACCAATAGTTTAAAAAAAATGAAATACTTAATAACAATGAAATGAAATATGAGGACAGTATTATGCATGACTTGTTTTTAAAACAACTGAAATTACTGACTTGGACCTTAACTCCTAATATTTTATTATGTTTCAGTAGCTAGACTGCACTGACTGTGAATGTATTAACTGAATAAACTTCTATACTGATAAAACTGCTTTTGACTGACTCAAAGATCACATTGGACCAGAGGCCTGAATGAAATTGATATTTTGAAGTCATGTATCAAATATGTATTTGGACATGCCTCTTGACTACACCCCTTAGACATCTTCAAAGTATCTGGAATACATAAGTACATAAAAAGATCTGAGAGAATGTCTACTACACTTAATAATACAGTCATGATCCTGTTTTTTTTTACCATAGTAGACTGACTTACACTGTAGCCTACTAAATTGTCAATAAAAATGTTTACTCTGTACTCTTCACTGGTCAGTAGAACCATTCAGAGTCACATAAGTTTGATGATCATTTGCTTCAACTGTCATGAAATTGTTTTGCATCCTCTATGAACTGACGGATTTGCCATGGATTTTAAGAAAATTTTAAAGTCACATTATTTTATTTAATGAGTAATACAATAATATAATCTTATTCGATGTCCCCTACAAACACTGGGTAAACAACCTTCTCTTAAATAACTAATACTGTGACCTCCGCACAAATCATAATAGTAACAACATACACACATAATAGTATGAATCATGTTACAAAAATCATAATAAACTTCATTCCTTCAAGAGCACCTTGAAGTTCTAAACACTGAGCAGTGAGCACCTTCCTTTGATCATGGTCAAATTCTTAATTTTTACTATGGAGTAAGTATGACACCTCATTGATGCCGGAAAGCAGTTTGTTTATGATCTGGTCATAGTTGAAAGTTCCAGACTGCTGCTGTGTTGGTGTCCAGTTCTTATTGACCTCGCTAAGAGTAGTTTTGGCTTGCACCATCTAGAAATAAATTAGTTTATTATTATTATTTTTTAATATATTTTAATTTAGGGACCTTGATCAATTATCGAACATGCCGGTCCCATAGGTCTCTCATTTACAAAAGTATTCCTCCAATAATTCCTCCTGAGGGTCTGTCGGTAGAGCATGATTGAAAAAATTAGTTTATGAAAGACTCGAACAATTATAAATACTAAAAAAAACTCAGGCCTTTACATCTATGTGTGTGTAAATGCCTGATTTATACAGCGTCAGGAGGCTACAATTAACGGGACGCTGTAGTGCCTGGGACATTGTTTGACATGGAATAGGCTTGCCCAGCACCTAAACCAACCTTTCAGCTTAATAGGCCTTGTCCACAGGAAAGGTGATGTCAATATGTGTGGAGCTGACTAAGCTGCGGGTTTCCTCACGATGTTTTTCCTTCACCGTTAAGAGCTTGTATTATATAGCGCATATAAATTTTACAAAACGAAAAATCTAACCGGGATTCCAATCCACGACCTTTGGATTTAAAGTCGAGGTACAACCTCATTCAACCAACACAACACTGAAACACAACTACAAATACAAGTTACACTTTGTTCAACAAATCTAGGCATTCGTGAAGTTAGCCGTTTGTCTGCGCAGTGACCGCTTCTTCATACAAAATTGTGTTCTGCGCATCAAAACAGCTAACTTCACGAATGCCTAGATCCGTTGGGCGAACTGTACCTTTGTAAACATCTTCACATCATCGCACAGCACTGCAAGCTTGGCCTCAAGTTCAGGATTGCAGGGGTTTTCGTCATTCTTGTTTAATTTTAAATTGTTCAGACGTTTGCACAGCACATCTAAACTGCAGGCAAATTGCCCCATATCCAAATCCTCAAGTTGTTTTTTATTCACATTGCTCGGGTGTGACACTGGTTCTGCAAGTACTAGATTCTTCTTGATATCCTCTGCATAGCTCTTCATCGTAGCTATAACGTCTTCTATATCCACATCACAAGACGTATTCTCGTCCATGTCAGGCATCAGTAGTTTTGGTGTGCTATCATTCAAGAACTTAGATAGATCTTCATGACGGAATCCGCTGTTAGGTTTAAGTTTTATATCTTGGGCGTTCTTAGGCAGAGAATCGATCAAACCTTTGATTTGGTCCATTACCTGCTGGGAATCTTGGAGTTCCCCACTCAAGTCTTCAGTCATTCTGTCCAGCGCATCTAGGTTGACCATTGACTCCAGATAGTGCGCAAAATCAGCGTCAATTTTATTGTTATGCGACATGGTTTCGTTTTTTCAATGTTTATTGTAGGTAAAGTAAAATTCTTTCTTGTCTTTTGTTTTTCAGCGACCGGAATTAATTTTTCAAAGATTTTTCGCGATTTTGAAACATTTTTTACCGACTGCCACCAATGTCAAATGTTAATTTTACAACATGACACTGACTGAACTAACTGACTGAAATAAGTATGACATTGACAGTACAGACGATGTTTAAAAAAAAAACATGAAAAAAACCATAGAAATACTTATAGATAGAAATGACAGCTGTGGCCTGATATCATAAAGCCGAGATGCGCCTTTACCTTGTATTTCCCACTTTTCCCAGTATTTCCCTGTATATATCTCTATGGTATTTTCCAATGACCTTTTTTTTTTCCAAAGAAACAAAGCATTTGGGTCAATCACCTGAACTGAACTGACTGTCACGAATTATCATTCATTTATGACACTAGTTTGTGGGCAGGCACGTGGACGTAGTGTTTTCGTTTTGTTTACAAAAATAAAGTGAATAAAATAATTGAAAATGGTGCGAAAACTAAAGTTTCACGAGCAAAAATTACTTAAAAAAGTAGATTTTATATCATGGAAGGTGGACAACAATCTAAACGAAGTAAAGACTATGAAAAAATACCACATTCAAAAACGCGAAGATTATACAAAGTTCGTATCATTATGAGTATACTTAGCCGCTTTTCTGCACAGCTTTTTCCTATTTCACTATGTTTTCTGTCGTTTCAGGTATAATAAATTATCAAGAGAAGTTAGAGAGCTCGCCAATAAGATAAAAGACTTGGATCCCAATTCCGAATTTAGAACCGAGAGCAGTGCGCAATTGCTAGAGAAATTGTATCAAATGGGGCTTATACCCACTCGCTGGGACTTAGCGCTGGCTACCAACGTATCTGCTAGCTCATTCTGCAGAAGAAGACTTCCCACCATCATGGTTAGAAGTGAGTACCTAGTAGCTACCCATAAACCTACTAATTTCTGCATTGTCTAAGATTGGTATTTAATTTACTACATACTTATTGTTTACATATAAAAAGTTAGTTGAAACATCATCACAACTGTATTTCCGATGGATATTCTCCTGTACCAAGTCATCCAATACCCTTTGAAAATGTCTAGAACTCTAGATGCATCCAAATACATATTTGGGACATGCCCAACCCAAGAATCACAAACAAAATAAGTAGATAGAATTATTATTATCTTTGGAGGCCCTTGCCAGGAGGCACACTGCACTCAAACATCTTAAAATAAACTCAAAAGAAAAATATGGGGTTTAAGTTACAGGGCCTATATAGATATAGATTATATCTTGTAATATCTAAGTAGGTATTATGTTCGATGAATAAATTGAAATTATTATCTTATTTTTTAATTTATTTCCAGATAGAATGTCGGAGAATATAAAAGAAGCCACTAAGTTCATAGAGCAGGGGCATGTAAGAGTGGGCCCCGAGGTGGTAAAAGATCCTGCATTCCTTGTCACGCGCTCACTGGAAGACTTTGTGACCTGGGTTGATGGGTCAGCTATACGGAAACATGTGCTTGAATATAATGATATGGTGAGCAATTAATGTTTTTATAACTATTCAAAAATAAAACATTATTCTTGTAATCAAAGAAGAGTCCAAACACATGCAATAAACATTCCATTTGTCTGGTTGTAAGTAAGCCCCAGCTTACTTTTTAACCAACTTCAAAAAAAGGAGGAGGTTAAAAATTATCTATTGTGAATGAATTACTTATTTTTTTAATGATATTTGATTTAAATGATGTTTTTATTGTTCCAGAGAGATGACTTCGACATGCTGTAATCTAGCTAGTGGTAATAATTAGTAATACACATAGTTATAAGTTTAAAAATAAAATATTGATAATTTATTTTGAATAAATTAGATATATATATTTACATTGTTTTCAGTCTAATTCCCCCTACAATTTGTAGAAGTTAATTTGTTTAAAACTAAACAGAAATTCTTTCTATACAGATTACTATTTACAAACTTATTTTTATTCTTATTATTGCCGCGATACAGGCTTAGCCTAGTGCAGGGTTTGTGGTGAATTATTTATAATAATTGTAATATTTATGTATTAACTATTAAGTTTAATGAATAAATTGAAATTCACAGCTAAACTTCTAATTCTCATAGAAGATTTATTTAAAATGGGGATGTTCACATCTACTGATTCAACAGTGCTCTAAAATACTACCAGTTAGTATACCCACTGTTAGGCTTCTTCTTCACCATAGTCTTACCACCAATTGTTGCCTGAATAGCAGTATTTGGCAGATTATTATATCTTTTTAGTTTTCCCTTTCCTTCAGTAGTTCATTCTTTGTTCACTAGTACTCAGGTAGTCTTGCTTCCATAATATGCAATAAAGATCTACTTCCATCAGTATGATGGGTTTTCTTAGTAAACTAGTCACGTTTTTTATAAGTGCTTCCACAAACATTGTGTACGCTTCAGTAATTCATTATATGGTCACTGGTACTCAGGCAATCTTGCCTCCATATTATGCAATTCAGATCTACTTTCCATAACGGCAGCTATCCTCAGCACAGCATCAGCCTGTTTCTCAGCAGCCTCCGATAACTTCCTCAATGCCTCAGCTTGTATAAGTGAAGCCTCTGCTGTTTTGACTGAAACTTGGGCTCGAAGCTCCTCTGCCTTTGCTCGTCTTAAATCTGCTTCTGCACGCTGTCTCTCTATATCCATTAGCCATTTAGGGTAGATATCTGTAAGTAATAAAATATTATTAAAATATAAGCATTAATTTGCGTAGGAGCCTGCAGGAGTATGTATACAAATAAATTGTAACCCACTGTTCAAAAGAGGTTCGTATGCACTTTGATCTTCTTCAACACACTCTTCATCAGAAGACTGGGCACTATCATCACTTTCGAGACCTGGAAATACAAAGGCTATTAGATTTCAGTTTGATGGCTTTTTCTAGCCAACTTTCCTAGCCACAAAGTTTTATACAAATGCTTCTACTTTACAAATTACATACCTAGCAAGATATCATTGTCAACCAATTGATAGGCTCCGTTACTAAGTAAAGCTGTCTCTATCATCGACTCCTGCTTTATTTCTCTTGGTAAAGGATCCTGAAAAATTATTTAATAACTTATAAGAATCCCATTAGAATATATTTCATAGCAAATCAAATATATATTTATTTTCTCAACATAGCAAACAGTGATATTAAAACAAACTTCCCAAGCTAGGAAAAAAGAATATGTGAAATTGCTCAATTGTGATAGTTACACAGGCTGTGTCAGCTTCAATGTGTCCTAAATGTTTTTTTTCAAACGTCGGCCCCAGAATGGCTAGCGCTTGTTTTTCCAGTTTAGTAAATGGTCTCGCATCTTTCTTTATGGAACCTTGCTTTTTTCTCTTCCTTTCAAACAGTTTATTTTTCAGTTTATTTTTGAAATCACTCCAGTACTGAAATAAGAAATAATGTAGAATGAGAATAATGTAATAGACCACACAAATAATCGAAAAATCGATAATATTCGTCATAAGTTCTGTGTCCTAGTCCCAAGTGAGTAGGTGATCATGCTGTTACTAAATGAATAACTTTAAATATAGATTATCAACCTTACTCCATCCATCCTGCGTCTTTTTAGCGCCCCTATGATTATTGAGGATCTTTGCAAGCTCCGTCCAGCGCTGTTTGGACTGGTGCCGGGCCTCCAGTGTCCTGAGTGTTCCTGATGCGAAGTCAGGGTGCTGAGCCATGAAGTCCAGCATCAGTTTCAGCTGCTCCAGCGCTACATGGCGGATTTTTTTCTTGTCTTCCGACATAGTATTTGCTCGTTTTATTTTTATTCCTTCAGTATTATAATAATTAATTAATTATCATACCAAAACACAAATAATTCATTTACTCTTTCTTTAGTTCATTCCTTAGTGTCACATGGTCACAGTCATGTCACAGTCTTGTGTCAGTCATGAATCAAACAGGATAAAGGCAGATCTTGACTAAGTTCTTGTCTACTGTCAGTTTACTAGATTCCCAAGTTTTCCTTCATGTATTTATGGTGTGTATTTGCTTTGCTTCACTATTTATTATGGGTAATTAGTAGGGAAAATTTAAGATAATTATGGCAACAGTTGAAATGTCATGCGCGGACAGCGCGGAGAGTGTGCGCAGAAAAAAATAAAAAATAGGGAAAGAAAGAAATGGCAGTTACTACAGAGAAAGAAAATTGTTCAAGAAAAATTAATGGAAATATACCTGCATTATCCCTCAACAGTGATAATATGTCGACGTCCACCGACAGCGACGACGTAGCAGATCCGACTTATGAAATTAGGAACATTCAAAGTATTATAAACGTAACCCGTGAAAACATTGACGCGCTGAACGCGAAATTCGCTGGTTTTCAGCAGCCCCCGTCGCTGTATCTCTCGGAATATCATGAGTTGACATCTAAGTTGCATAATTTAGAACTTAGGGAGCGGACTTTACGTGAATTGTTGCAAGAAGAGTCTCCAGACCGTAGTGAGGAATGTTCGTTGCAGGATGACAGTAAAAAATTCGATACTCTTACGCGGCAGCCGAAGGTGTTCCTTAGGGCTCACTTACCGAACCAGCAGCGCACGAGCGTGCAGGTGAAGGATGGCGTGACGCTGCGAGACGCGCTCTCCAAGGCGCTGAAGTTGCGAAACCTAACATGTGAGATGTGTGAAGTGGTCCGGACAGGGTACAACCAAGTGATTCCATGGGACATCGATATTACACTCATCGATGCTGAGGAGGTCAGTGTTTTTTTATTGGTGCTTAGATCAGGTAAGCTGCCAGTGAGGACAGTGTATTGGAAACTATAAACAGGTACCCATTTGTTAGTTATTGAATTCAGTTTTACATTCTTTATGATGAATGAATTTGAATTTTTAAAAGGATAGCTTGTTTGTCTAAGTTTATTCAGAATTAGGCTTTAGCCTTAATTAGAAATGCTATTTTACTTTCTAAGACTAAATCAGAGAGTTCTGGTTATGACTGGTTTAGACATTTAACAATCTGAATATGGTTATACAGATTCAAATTAATTTATTGCATACTGTAGGTACATGTCATTTAAAAAAAATACAATATAGCGGATTAATACACCACATCAATAAAACAAAAACATAAATACATACATCAAGTATAATAATAATAACGTCTACTTGATTTCATTAAGGCTGGCAAACTCATCGAACGAGCAGAACTTCTGCTCGATCCGCCATCGCTTTAGGCGGGATTTAAACGTGTTTAGGCTAGGAGCCTGCGTAACCCATGACATGAGTTAATTTGGCGGACTTTACTAACGAGCAAAGCACTGCTGATAGTTGCCCTGAGCGTTGTGTGTTGTACCTATGGGTATCACCAAGTTTGTCAAAGTGAGCCAGGTTTGATCTGACGTACACAGCGACGTGAAATATTACTAGGGAGGGCAAAGTCAGTATTTTTAGGCAGTATCCAATTAACACTCAAGATTGTGGAACACTAAGATAAGAATACATCAATAAATATGAAACATTAATTTTTATTTCAATAATAAATTTCATGTTCCAGGTGACAGTCCGGACCCTAGACAAGCTCCCAATAATGTCCCACATCTCGCATCAGTTCACTCGGAAAACATTCTTCACACTCGCCTTCTGCGAATGCTGTCGGAGACTACTCTTCAACGGATTCTACTGCAGCCAGTGCAATTTCAAGTTTCACCAGAGATGTGCTGATAAAGTTCCCAGTATTTGTCATCAGGTGAGGATGTTAGGGCTCCAAGTTAACTGCTAATGAGGTGTGTTGAGGACATGTTACTTTAAATGCATGACTCATGATTCTGACTCATACTCTTCAAGACTATTATCATAGTGGTTTCATCCAGAAAAGCTTGGTTTTTAGACTCATTAAATAAAGAAGACTTAGCCTAGTGCAACATTAATATTACGTGATGAAATTCAGATCATTGGTTTCTTTAATCTTTACCTTTTTTATGTGTAGTAATTACAGGTTTTCATTATTTTTTAATTGTCAACATAAACAAAAAAAATAAACGTATTTGAAAAATTAGGTTTAGTAGCTTTGTTTTATTTATTTAGAAAATTTTTCTAGGTGCGAATGACAGACACATATTATGCAGCCTTACTGGCACAGAACCCCGAGACGCAGGCAGGTATACTGCACTTCCCGCCACACTTCGGCTACCATCATATGATCAACCGAGGAGATCAGAATAAGTGAGTATTTTAATATCTTTAGATATTCTACTTCATATTCAGAATCCAAGTTTAAGCTAAAAATTTCAAATCAACATACACAGTCCTACTAATATTGTATACATATGTGAAAGTTTGTTTGTTAGTTTAGATGTTTTGTAACGCTTTCTAGAACAGCACATAGGCTACTTTTATCCTAGAAAAGCGAATGAACACCGGGAGTAACATGATGCAGCTAATTGACATAATATGTATAGAACTGTTAAAAATCAATGATTGAGCATTTTCTCTATTTACGATATCTAAATCAATGTTGGAATGAAGAGTGGATTATTAGAACTAAGTTGTTTTACCATTTATCCAGGCAACAACACACGCGATCGTTAAACCAGCAGGACCGATCCAACTCGGCCCCTAATGTCTGCATCAACATGGTTAACCGACCCATGACTTTAGCAGAGCATCAGAGAAAGTATAACCAGGTATG
The DNA here is from genome assembly GCA_951394285.1 of Epirrhoe tristata. Taxonomy (NCBI): domain Eukaryota; kingdom Metazoa; phylum Arthropoda; class Insecta; order Lepidoptera; family Geometridae; genus Epirrhoe; species Epirrhoe tristata. The sequence goes on from OX596139.1 coordinate 12,188,244, forward strand.
ATGGTTTTGTAGTGTATATCATACTGTAGTTGAACAAGTCCCGTTTTATTATAAGAAAATGAACCGAGTTTAGACTAAGACTAACTAAAAAACTGTCCATAGAAAAACGATCTTTAAATACTCGTACATAGAACGCTTTTATGTGGTAACAGTTTTGTTTTGACAGTGTCAACATAGGGTTCAACTAAGGTTTAACGTTTATGTAATAAGCAGCCTCATGTTTAACTTTACTTACCCCGCGCAAGTAAAGCTCAACATGGCTAGACGAACGCCATTGTATGAGAAGCTATGCGCTACGCAGCTCTACGTTGGTCATTTACGCGTGGTGTAAATGGTGTATAAAAAAAAATTGGTTGTCTGTAAAGTCGGTTTACTGACGATAGTTGAACGTGACAACGTCTACGCATCGCTCACTCAAGTAGGAGAGAGACGGATGTCGAACGCTGCCGAACGCAAAGGCCGATTGTGCTTCTTTGTCGCTCGTTCCGCGCTCTCGCTTGCACTTCAAGCCTTACATGGAACGCCTCAGAGCGAGGTAACGCCGCATGACGTCATGTTTTTTCGTGCGTGCAGCCGGCTCTATCGAATTATAAGACGTTGTCACGTCAAAAATTGTGTGAATCGCAACGCAACAAAGATTTACTTTCCAAACAAAATCTTCTGATTACTTTAATAGGGTTAGTTTTTAAGGTAATAGGTGATTCTTTAAATTATGTGTTTACAGACAAAAAACACGACTAAGAAGTCGCGGTATTATAAAAAAAATAAATAATAATGCTGGACATTTTCACACAGCATCATCTAGCCCCAAACTAAGCAAAGCTTGTACTATGGGAACCCGATAAGTGATATACTACTTATATACTTTTTGTTTGTAAATACATACATATTATACATAGAAACACCCAGACCCGAGACAAATATCTGTAGGTCATACAAACATTTGTCCCGCGGCGGGGATCGAACCCGCAACCTTCTGCGTCGCAGGCGGACCTTCGCCCACTGCGCCACAGAGGTCGTCTCTCGATCTGTCTATTTCATGGACAGATCATATTTTTCATCAACACGTTTTTCATATCACGACGAAATAGTTTTTTCTGAGGCATGTCTGGTTTTTGGCACTGACTCCATCAAATCCATACTAATATTATAAATGTGAAAGTAACTCTGTCTGTCTGTCTGTCTGTTTGTTACGCTTTCACGCCCAAACCGCTGAACAGATTAAGCTGAAATATGGCATAGTTGAAGGTTATATCGCAGGGAAGGACATAGGCTACTTTTTATCCCGAAAAAATGAAAAGATCCCGAAGGACCGCGGGTCACACCGCGGGAGCGCAGCTAGTTATTATATAATAATTAATAAATTATAACCAATATTGACCACAATTATAAGTACGACAGAAAACTAGCTAATTTAGAAGTGCGCCAGTCAAAGCATTTATTTAAGACTTCTTGGATCACGTATAGTCTTATGAATTAAGTAATTGAGGTACAGTCAAAGTCAAAAAGCATTAATTCAGTTGGACCGCTGGGATCACTTTGAAACGTCTTAAAACTAGGTGATTTTACTCTTGTTCCTTCGCGACCAATACCGTGAAGAATCAGGGCAACAAACACGGTTTGGGGCCTAGCTTTTTTTTAGGTGATTCATCTTAGATCTAAACTTAGGCTAATTTCTTAGCTAACTTAGTTGGTACCTACCAATTGCCTTAATTAAATAAATTATATTAAAAAAAAACTTCATCAGTCTTTCTTAAACTTTCGCGATCACAATTTATTATTTCTGAAGATTAGTGGAGGGTAGTTCTATATAACTACCGCCACTTTTCGTCGGCTCCGCTGACCTACCTCCAGTTCGCCCGCGACCACGGTTGTTGCAATACAGCCGAAACGTCGGGAAATAATAAAGGTAATACGCGATAAAATCCTGTTACAAAATATATCTCTAAAGAAAAACTTCATCAGTCTTCTCTCTTCTCATTCCACTTGAGTAAATAGCACCATTTAACAGTAAGATGTTTTATTTTTGCAGCAATATAGTACAAGTTCCCCTCAGTCGTCCAACTACCTGACGTCGAGCAGGCAGACCAAGGACGATAAGGACAAGGGTGGGGAACAACATAGCCAGAGCACACAGGTATAGCGGTTTTGTGACATACCTACTTTTACTTTGTTGCCTCATCATCATGATGTTCAAATTATCCTATTCCTATTGAAAATGAAAATGAAAAATGAAAAAATATTTATTGCAGTAAAACAAGTTATAAAAGTTGCATAAAAACAAGATTAACAAAACAAAAGGAACTTATTTTACAGATACCTAGGAGTTACACTGAAAATTATCTGTCAGCTTCCTCACTAGGCGCAGCCTGTATCGAGGGAGCTTTGATACGATAGGGATAGGGGAGATTTAATGCTAGGTCACTGATAAACTAAACTTAATTAATACTAAATGAAGTAAATACAAACATTCATAAATAATACATATAATATTTGATAACAGGTAAGATTAACATTTAATTACTTAAAAATAAATAATAGTATTCCTCAAATTATCTGCTAGATAATGCAGCAACCTTTTCCACTTAAGGTGACTCTGCAGGGTTATGAAAATCACCTTTGTGGCCAGTTTTCCATGGTCTACGGTTTTGGAGGCGTTGTACTTGCTTTGTCTTGTTGTGGTTTCTTGTGTTGCTAGACTGGTGAACTGTGGAGCGCAGATAGTGAAAGTAAGGTGTGATATTCTCGCCATCTAGTGGCCTTTAACTGGAACTTCCAACTTCCCCTATAAACTTTCAACCCTTATTTCACGCCCTCCATGATTATTTTGAAAAAAAAGTAGCTTGTCTGTCCCTGGGACATATTCTTTATCCATGTCATATTTCAGCATAATCTGTTCAGTGGTTTAGGCGTGAAAAGGTAACAAACAGACAGACAGACATTTTACTACATTATAGATGGCGACACAGGAAAAATTAGATCGCGCTATCGTTGCGTTTTGGGCTGTGTAACATATTCGCTAATCTTGTAATTTTCAGCTTTATAATATTAGTATGGATAAACCATATTTTGTATGCACTAGAGATGTTATATTAGGACCAAATTTTCGTAATCATATTATTGAATATAACGCTTTATCAATAACATAGTATCATACTCATATTATAACAGTTGAAATAAATAAATCTAAATACCTATTACTGGGTAATAGTCAAATAATAGCGAGTTTCTGATTTTGTAATACAAAATATTCAACCGTTATTGGATAATATGTTTAACTGAATCTGAATGATATAAATGCATGCAACGTCTCATTAGCTCGCTATTATTTTACTATTATTAAATAACATAATATGATAACATTCGTATTAACTATTATAAAATGCGTCCCGTGTACCTAATACGTATATATTAGTTACACCTCTAGTATGCACAGGCCTCTCCCACGGGCACGCTCCGGCCGCGGCGCGCGCGCGCCCGCTCGGCCGACGAGTCGTGGAAGAACGCGCTGTCGCCGCGGGAGAGCTACGACGACTGGGTCATACACGCTGACGAGATACTCATCGGGGCCAGGATAGGTACCACGCGCACAACCCACCCTTGTCTGTCTGAAGTAGCTGCGCAGTTGTGTAGCTGCCTCGCTCGCTCGCTTAGTTTGTTGCATCGCGCTTGCTTGCACAAACCTGCGCAATCCTTTAGTGCACCTAGCTTCAGACGGACAAAGATCGGTTGTGCGTATTGTAAGTTGTGCCTTTACGGAGACCTCTATGCTGTATACAATTTTTTATTAAATAATTATGTTTTAAAAATGAAAAAGAAAACCGACTAATGTCCGACCCAGGTCGAAAATTACTTCAATTTTGCGGGAAAAGTATCATAAAAGTAACCTCAGAGAAAAAAAGTGATTTGATTTGGTTATATTTTCTCTGATTACCTTTTATTTTATACAAAAAAAAATCGGAGGGTTTATTGATCCCATTTTAAAGAAAAATAAATTTAAATTTAAGTTTTAGTTATCAATTTATTTTTATCATTATCCTTTCCAAATTTCTGACAATAAAGTAAGTTTTGAGTAAGCTACAACCAATAAACAATTTTGTATAGGTTCTGGCAGTTTCGGGACAGTTTACAAGGCGCACTGGCACGGCCCGGTCGCAGTAAAGACGCTCAACGTTAAGACTCCGACGCCGGCACAGCTGCAGGCTTTTAAAAACGAGGTAAATCAATCTATTTAATGAAAAGTGATGTGAAATCTATTTATTGATGGATTTCATTGTCTTCCTGCCTTTGTCCCACACTATGTGAGGTCGACACCACATACATTACTCTTTTATTTCTTATTTGTGGATTAATCATAATTATGGAAACGAATTATGTGTGAGAAAAGTTGCCGTACCTATAAAATGTTGAGTATAAGCTGATTGGGAAATAATAATCAACGCATTAGTAGCGGATATTTAGGCCGCCTTAAGGCCTCCATCACAGCATTAACTTAAGAGCCGGGACCGACAAAACGCGATAAATACCAGTTAATATATTTCTAAAAATGTTTCCAGGTGGCAGTTCTCCGTAAGACCCGGCACTGCAACATCCTTCTCTTCATGGGCTGTGTATCCAAGCCTTCCCTGGCCATAGTGACACAGTGGTGCGAAGGTTCCTCCCTCTACCAACACTTGCATGTGCTGGAGACTCCGTTCCCGATGCTGTATCTCATCGATGTGGCCCGGCAGACCGCTCAGGGGATGGACTATTTGCATGCCAAGAATATCATACATAGGTATGATATTGGCTTTTGAATCTTCTGCCAAACATGCGCTTCAGCGACTGCGTTTGCAACGCGAAACAAATATGTAAGAAAGGGAATATTTTCTTACGTATTTGTTTGTAGTCGCGTCGGTGTGCGTGCAAGGCGCCACAGATAAAGTAAGTCGCGTCGGTGTGCGTGCAAGGCGCCACAGATAAAGTAAGTCGCGTCGGTGTGCGTGCAAGGCGCCACAGATAAAGTAAGTCGCGTCGGTGTGCGTGCAAGGCGCCACAGATAAAGTAAGTCGCGTCGGTGTGCGTGCAAGGCGCCACAGATAAAGTAAGTCGCGTCAGTGTGCGTGCAAGGCGTCACAGATAAAGTAAGTCGCTTCGGTGTGCGTGCAAGGCGCCACAGATAAAGTAAGTCGCGTCAGTGTGCGTGCAAGGCGTCACAGATAAAGTAAGTCGCTTCGGTGTGCGTGCAAGGCGCCACAGATAAAGTAAGTCGCGTCAGTGTGCGTGCAAGGCGTCACAGATAAAGTATGGGCAGCGTCGGCCGCGATTATAATTACAGATTATAAGTAGTTTGGGAGCATACTTCTGTGTACGATTGCTCAAAAAAGTTGGTGTGAAAAGGTTTTTTAGATAATGAAATTAAGAGAATAATGAACTTGTTCAGATTCTGTTACTTTTCTTTTTCCTTTCTATTTTGGGGTTTATTGGTTTGAAAATATACTAACTGGGGCATTGTCTTCTTTCCAGGGACTTAAAGTCAAATAACATATTCCTACGGGACGACTGGTCGGTCAAGATCGGAGATTTCGGTCTAGCTACCGCCAAAGTTCGGTGGTCAGGTAAATACTACTTACATACTACACTTAGTTAATGAATAAAATGATTTAAATACGCGAGTGTATAGGGCATCTAGGTTCTTGCTTGAGCATATAAAGAACCGAGAGATAGTCTACCGCGCTTTTGGAAGATATGTAATCCTGTCCCGGCTGCGCCAAAAATCGTCGGCGCAGCCTTTAGAAATCCATACTTAAAATTTGATGTTTCAACACGTATCCATACCATCCATACATATAATTTGTTGACCTATAATGTAAAATTACCAATAAATATCTATTATGTATATTTGTTTTACTTATCTTGTGTCAATATAACTATGGCGCCACTGAAAACCAGCGCTCCAACACTCTCGAGCTGTTGGAGCAAATGCTGAGGGGTAGCCGTATTTTCACCCACATAAAATTGTGTAGATTTAAGTACCTATTGTAACTGTTGTATATGATGTGGAGAAAATAAAACTTTATTCTATTCTAATATTCCAGAAAGCTGCGCGTCAGGCGTGCAATGGCAACAGCCCACAGGCTCCATACTATGGATGGCGCCCGAAGTGATACGTCAGGCTGAGTCAGCACCTTATACCTCGCGCTCTGATGTCTATGCATACGGCATCGTGTTGTATGAACTGATGGCTGCAGAGCTACCTTACTCCAATCTCAATAATAAGGATCAGGTTAGCGATGTCCAGATATCTTTGTCATTGTAGGTAGACCAATTTTTACCAATATTTGGGCGAATTAAAATAAATAACGCTGGACTTTTCACACAGCATCATCTAGCCCCAAACTAAGCAGAGCTTGTGTTATAGGTACTAGATGACTGATAAACTACTTATATACTTTTTTTTTGTAAATACATATTATACATAGAAACACCCAGACCCGAGACATATCTGTAGGTCATACAAACATTAATAGGGTGAATATATCGATATATCGGCGAATATATCGGCAGCCCAACAATCTTGACGTCTTCGAGAGGGAGTTTTACATATTGTAAATATATAGATTTTTCTCCAAATATTAACTACCAATAAGTATCAGTCCCATAATCATCTAGCTAGAAGTCATCATCATCATCATCAGCCTATGGCAGCCCACTGCTGGACATAGGCCTCCCCTAGTGCGCGCCATTGCGCCCTGTCCTCAGCTCCACGCATCCAGCTTCTGCCGGCAGCCTTTCGCAGATCGTCACTCCACCTCCCCCTGGTCTGCACTCAAGAACTCGTTTACCCCAACGGTTATCGGTTCTTCGGCAGATATGGCCAGCCCACTGCCACTTCAGTTTGCTGATTCTCTGAGCTATGTCGACAACTTTGGTTCTATGTCGGATAGTCTCGTTGCGGATTCTATCCTTCAGAGAAACTCCGAGCATAGCTCGTTCCATAGCTCGCTGAGCGACTTTAAACTGGTGGACTAGCCGTACCGTGAGTGTCCACGTTTCGGCTCCGTATGTCATGACAGGTAGGACGCACTGATTGAAAACTTTCGTTTTCAAACACTGTGGTATGGGTGACGAGAAAACTCGACGTAGTTTTCCGAATGCTGCCCAGCCCAACTGAATCCTCCTCTTGGCCTCCTTCTCAAAGTTGCTTCTACCTAACTGCAAAATCTGCCCAAGGTATGTGTACTGCGAAACAACTTCAAGAAGGTGACCATTAACAGCGACAGGTCTCGGATCAATTAGTAGATCTGTTGAACACAACGCCATCTGTGTGTCAACAGCTGCATTATCTAGCTCGCTCTCATAACTCAACTAATCAAAATAATTCACCGATATCCTTGACAAGTTAGTTCGGACAGTCGTCACAGTGGCGCTGTCCGACTACTATAAAAGTTACCGCTGTCCCGGCTGGTCTCTCTATAGTCCGGTAACACTAAAACGGCCTCATAGGCCATTAGTATTAGGCCCTCCGAAAAAAAAAAAAAAAAGAAAAAAAAAAAAAAAAAAAAAAAAAAAGCTGGTCTCTCGCATTTTTCATACAGCAACTGACTACAATATACCGATTACCGAGCAATTAAATAAACCAAATCTTTTCTGTTGTTATAGCTGGCTGTTTCATTCCCTGCATTTTACATATTAATTAGTTAATAGCTAGAAGTAGTGTACTGAAACTTGTAAGCGGCGCACTTATATCGTAATAGCTCCTTTCCATTTACATTACAAAACAGCATTTATTCGGTAGGACCGCTGGGATCACTTAAAATAGTCTTAAAGACTCATAATTCCAATGATTTCTTGTCATTATTCAACTTGGAATAATAGTTTGCACCCTATAGTTTCTCAACTTATACATGACTCCAAATGAAATGTGGTTTAATGTGATTTGCGCGACTGTACTTATTTTAAACTAGGTGATTCTATTCCCGCTCCATCGCGACCAATACCGTAAACCAGTGGGGCTATGATGAGCAACATGAAATTGTCACGGCGTGAGATAAGAACATTTGTCATGCCGGCATTTTTATCATTTTGCGCTAATATGAGCGCCATGACAGAGACTATGTCTGGTAGAGATCGCTTTTTAGCGATAAGACCGCCGATTGTATATCATAGTTAAGTTTTTTGTATGTTTTTGTTTTACTTTTTATGTGGTGTGCAATAAAGTATTTTCTATCTTTCTATCTATCTATGTCACACTATCTCACAATTTGACATAACGATATGAAATAACGGGCTGCGCATGACTACAGACACAGTTATGACGATTTTTAACGAGAAATCGAGACGAGAGACTTCAGTCACGGTGCTCATCATAGGCCCAGACATTAAACACCGTTTGCAGCATGAGACAATACGCACAATCGTTCTTTAGCTCTCTGAAATAGCGCAGAACCCATTTTTGATGACGTCTATAATCGTGCTATCTCGCTTACTCTACCGAACCTGCGCAATCGTCTATTGCACCTAACTTCAAAGAGCTAAAGATAGTATACATGCTTCGCTAAGGCTAAATTTCCCTTATTTGTGTTCAGATCCTGTGGATGGTAGGACGCGGGCGGCTGCGGCCCGACGCGCGCCGCCTGCGCCAGGACGCCCCGCAAGCTCTCAAGCGACTGTTCGAAGACTGCATCAAATTCGACCGCGACCTCCGCCCGCTTTTCAGACAAATCCTAGCCTCACTAGAAGCCATGCTTCGCGCGATGCCGAAGATCACCCGAAGCGCTTCGGAGCCGAATATGAACAGGCAGTTGCACGCTTCGGACGACTATCTCAGCTATAGTTGCGCTTCGCCGAAGACGCCTGTTAATTTTCAGTTCAATACGGATACTAGCTTCCCGGCGTTCTATGGGTGAGTTATTTTTATATGACACTGTTTATCTTTGCAGCAATTAAATGGTAAAATCCCTCAACTAAAATAGATATTTTATTTTGTTAAGTGTGTTAAAAATTATTTGGACGTACCTTTGACTACGCCCATAGACATCCACCTCTAAAATAGCACTCAAATAGTAGCGTATTGTAATGTTTTCAGTTTAAAATATGCATTGTTTCTTTCAGGATCCCTGTACCGAATCAGAGACACCCGTAAGCAATTATCGACCCTATTGCCCCGCAATACACGCCTGTATATTCGACTGAGTGAGAACCGTTAGGATAGTGCCCAACACATACCCACGTTAGGAAGTCCCAAGCTAACCAGACTTATTTTATTTATTTCTAGTTATAAGCAGTTTAATTGGTATCTGATCAAAATGTATAAACGGACTATGATGTACACACGATTTGGTGAACTTGGGACTATGTAAATAATGGATTTAATATCCGCGAGAAAAATCTCATGAATGCATCAGAATTAGTTATAAATGAAATGTTAATATTGGGTCTTTTCTACTGTAAGCACTGGATCTTTTTTTATTCACACCAAAATATGTTGATTTAGTAAACCTATCATCAGAATGACGCTTGATATGCTTATTGTTGTATTTCCCATTATATTTATGTTAATATAGTATTTATTAATGATGAAATTCAAATTACTATTAAACTAATGTTAACCAAGTAGAAAAGGCCCTAAAACAATGACATTGTAAGACAACGCAAATTTTTGTTGATGAATGAGGGTAATAGAAATGCTTTTCGAATTTGGAATGGCTGGCGCATCGTTTATGGAAAATGTTCCTGATTGGTTCATAAGAGAGTCGAGACACGCCATTGGCTGAGCACACTTGTATGTACAGTCACGGAAAATAGTAATCAACTAGTGATATAATTAATCTTGAAAGTCTTCAAATTACTATTTTGATAAATCACCTACTGCTCTGACAAATATTGTTTGTGACTGTACACTGACGACCGCGCTCTCAGTTTGATATATTTTTTTAATACTGGGCTAGTGGATTTATTAAAAAAAGAAAGGGTTCTTGACACAGACTTCTTAAGTGACTTTCTCTTTACGAACATAGAATCGCCAACTCTACCTTAGTCCAGTATTTTTGACTATTACCGTATGAACAGTATTGTTTGTAGGTAAAGTACACACAACCGATCTTTAGCTCTCTGAAGTTGGTGCACTAAACGATTGCGCAGTTTTGCGAATGTAGTAGTTACATTGGGTATGTAGAGTAGGCGAGATATAACGATGTAAAAAAACTAAGCGAGTGTGCGAGGCAGCTATACAATGCTGTCTTCGTCTTTTAGGCGTCATCAAAAATTGGCTCTGCGCAGCTACTTCAGACAGACAAAGATCGGTTGTGTGTATTGTACATCATAATATTGTGACTATAAATCGATTGTACTAAATCATTGTTCAATCAGAATCAAACTTGCTAATCTAGGGCCGTATTCCTAACAATGGTTGAGGTTAAGCTCATTTGAGCTGACCATAGTTTTCTCAGTTCATAAAGTTCAATTATATAGATCTGAGAATGTAGATTCATCTTCAATCAAGTTGATCGAAGAGTGGTACCTATGCTATAATTTTATTTCAGTTTGAGAATACGGCTCAAAATGTACCTATACCATCGTCAACTTATGCAGTCAATTGTTATGAAATACATATTACACTCGCCTTACCGGTTGCCACATATTGACATTATTTTACTGATAAATATTTTTGTATTTTATATTAATATGTTACTGATAGATATGTATTTAAAAGTATTATTATGTCCGGGAATTCGGGCTATAACTAGATAGTTTGTTCCGTCATTGGTTTGTACATATTTGTAATTATTGATGCTTATGTTGTGAACATTGTGTATACTGTATAATTTACTTTTAACGCATAATTATTAATTTAAGGAACACAATAAATTATTGTTTTAAAACTGTTTTTTTTTTCAAATAAAGTAGGTACTAGGTACCTACTACTCGTAGAAGTAGTGTAACGCGCAATAAAATGACCTAAGTATAATTTTTGTTCACATACAACTGTGTGTGACGCGCTCCTCGAAGCATGCAATCGAGAAATCTAGGGCCGTATTCCTGTTCTTATTTTCGTACGTTTGATGAATATTCGGATGTTCTTTACTACGATTTTTGACTTCAAGGGCCAATTTTTCGGTATGGAATATTTGGTCAGGGGCAGGGGCATGGGTTATCGATTGCTGTTGGTTGAGGAGTGTTCATTCTGTACATAGCTAGTAATATTCTCTACTTTCAAGACCCCGCCGCGCCGTAGACCTTATTCACCCAGGTGAATGAGGCTACTCAGTACCTCAATCTAGTTATTATTTTCAACACTTACTAATAAGTTTCCGTGGTGTAGCGGTTATCACATCTGCCTAACACGCAGAAGGCCCCCGGTTCGATCCCGGGCGGAAACATACTTTTTGCTTCAAACATGACGATATCCTCAATATGTCAAACATATTGATTTTGCCTTCATCTTCGTTACTGCTACTGCTAATGAATAGATACTCTAATGTTAGTAAGATTATATTTTCTCATCTAGTGATACCTAACCTTAGGAAATAAAAATACAATTTAGGCAATTACTTTTATTCCTCATGTTTTTAAGATAAAAATGAATTGAATGTAGGTGTGGTGTGTACATTAAAATCAATTAAATTTCAAACAAAAAGTATGCACATGCGAAACTTTATAGTAAACTAAAAAAAAGACCAATACAACATTAACATTGTGAATCATAACATTCTTGTCGTCATTTATTAATAAAAATACAAAGACTACATAAAACAAGAAAAATATGTATAAGTTTGGTATACGTAAATACCTAGTTTATTAGGTACTAGCTGCGCTCCCGCGGTGTGACCCGCGGTCCCTCGGGATTTTTTCATTTTTTCGGGCTAAAAGGTAGCCTATGTCCTTCCCTGGGATACAACCTTTAACTATGCCAAATTTCAGCTTAATCTGTTCAACAGTTTGGGCGTGAAAGCGTAACAAACAGACAGACAGAGGTTACGTTCACATTTATAATATTAGTATGGATTAAGTTTTAAGAATAGTTGAAGGTTTTATTTTCTGACACACAATAATGTGTCTAGATAAAAAGCAATATTTAACATTATCTAATTGATTTTGACGATAATCAGTCGCAAATCAATCAAAACCCGACTTTAAACCATCAAAGATTGTGAAAAGTGTGAAATCTCAAAAATATATTGCTTCATCACTCCATTTTAGACTGCTTCTTTTTAATTATTGTAACATATCAAATTTAACATTTGTATTCTACTTATTAGCATGCTCTAATTTTACGTCTTTAGGGCCACGTTGGGCCTTATTAGCACCTCTCCTACGTCTTTTCTTTTTACCATCATTTTTATCGTCTTTTTTTTCATTTTTATCATGATTTTTAACCTGTGGATGGTTCGATGTGTCGAAGGTTCTGATCGTGTATGGGTTGGCCATGACATTCTTTCCGCTAATTGTGAGAGTCGTGCTTTTTTTTAAAGCGCGTTTCACTTCCTCCGGCCCTTCGAACTCCACGAATGATGTCGCTGGAAACAGAAAGGACGAGTGAGCATACAAAAACAGGCACATAACTTTATCCCTAGGAATAGTTGACATTCTCTAAGATTTACAGCCTTACCAATAAACGTGACACAAAGTTATTCCTCGGAATAAACTAAAAATAACCATACATTTTGACAGTTTACACTCAGGAATAACTTTATACCACGTTTATTAGTAAGGTCGTTAAGGTATGATTCCGAACTCGGCAGCAGGCAGCAATGCTGCCGCGATAGTGCTGCCGCTACAATGCTGCGCAGCAGTGCTGCCTATCGCGCTCATTCCGAGCCAGGCAGCAGTGTTGCTCTGTTCGCAAAGAAATTCATCTTTCATTGACGTATGTAGGTACTATCGCTACGGCGCGGCATGGACGCGTCACCACTGGTCTGTTGCGGCGGCTCGGCGACACTGCCGCGCAGTAGTGCCGCCGATGCAATGCTGCCGCCGCTGCCGAGCTCAGAATGTAATCTCATATAACGACGACCTCTGTAGCGCAGTGGGCGAATGCCCGCCTGCGACGCCAATGGTTGCGGGTTCGATCACCGCGGCGGGACCAATGTTTGTATGATCTACAAATATTTGTCTCAGGTCTGGGTGTTTCTATGTATAATATGTATGTATTTACAAACAAAAAGTATATAAGTAGTATATCAGTCATCTAGTACCCATAACACAAGCTCTGCTTACTTTGGGGCTAGATGATGCTGTGTGAAAAAGTCCAGCATTATTATTATAAACCTATGAAGAATTTGAGGCCAGTAGTGTCGCGGCAGCACTGTCGCAGCAGCGTTGCTGCCTGCTGCCGAGATCGGACTCATACCTTTAATGCTATAACTTCTTTAACTAGTTAAAAATACTCACTCATAGTTTTCTTTTTCCGTATTATAGGCTTTATACTCCTAATAAGGCCCACATCTCCGAACGCGGCCAGGACAGCCTTGTTGGTCAGTTTGTCCGGGTGCCCGTAGATACGGATCACTAGGATTGTTTCCGTCATCGGCCGCATCGCACTCACTCGGATCTGATTGCCTGCTAGGTTGGTGCCGTCCATTTGTAATGCCTGGAATGAAGGTAAATGTCAAAGTCAAAGATTTGTTTTCAAGGAACAGTTTGTCACCAAATAGGCGCGTAGATCCGCAACTGCTGATTGGAAATTTATAGTAGGTACTGCCTGAGATACATTTTTCATATTTTATTAATCCATGTCTAAAGTTGTTTCTTGACAATGTTTAAACTATTTTTCATAACCACTTATGTCCCTACATCCATTGCTCTGTGAAATTATTGGTGGATCATGGCCATCACAAGTCACCACACCTTCTGTGTACTGAGAAAATATTAAAATTGAAATACCTCTACTGCAGCTTCTGCAGTGTCAAAGAAGACTTTCGTTGTAAACACAGGATTGGGGTCCCCTTCATTTTGTATCACTGCTTCTCTGAAAAAATAATGTTTTTTAGGGTTCTGTACCCAAAGAGTAAAACTGGAACCCTATTACTAAGACTTCGCTGTTCGTCTGTCTGGCTTCAGGCTGTATCTCATGAACTGTGATAGTTAGACAGTTTAAAACTATCACAGATTATGTATTTCTGTTGCCGCGATTACTAAAAAACTGATTTTTTTGCCATTTTATTTTATGAAAAACAAGAGATGTTATAGAGTTGCAACTATTTACTCACCCTACACCTTTTGTAAAGCCATATTTTGAGAAATGATCAATCAGCACCTTCTTAAAATTGCCTTTCAACAATGAAACAGGCAGATTATCAACATTAACAGTTGTATTTCGAGCCTTCTCTGCTACCTTGTGTTTGTTCCACCTCTTAACATCCCATGTCCTTTTCTCATTTTCATTATCCTCAGCTTGTTCTTGCTTTTCATCTTTTATCTCAGTCTTAATCTGATTTTCAGTCTCATTTTGTTTTTTGTCTCTATTAACTGTTTTTTTAAGTTTTTTTCTCTTGGCTTTGTCAACAACAGCCATTTCATCAATCAAGTTTGTAAGAGTGTGTGTGTTATCTCCCAGATTAAGGTTTTCAAGGTTGTCAACAAATTCTGTTTTTGGTGATTTCGGGGCTGGTTCACCTTCACTTTCGTCTAAATGTTGATGCTTTGACTTTTTAGCTTTCTTTGTTTTTTCAGGGATCAGTTTCGTGAAATTATCATGCTTTTCTTCCTCACCTTGTTTTTTCTTTTTATTATTGACAACACTATCGCCTTGCTTTTTATTGACACGAATGGTTTGTACAGGCTCTATTTCGGATTTAGAGACACTCTTTAATTTTTTCTTCTTTGTTTCTGTAGTAACAGCATCTTGAATTTGCTCATCATTATTTTCATTTTCAGATTTGAACTTTTTACTTTTCTTTAGTTTCAGCGGTGTGTCACCTATTGAGACATCTTGTGCATCATTTGATTTCGTCTTTTTAACTATTGCTTGGTCATTGTCTTCGATTAGAAAACTTACTGATTTGCTCCGTTTCTGTGACTTATTTGCAAAGCTCACATCGTTGTCTGCGGTCATGCTATCAGCTGAGGGTGTTTTCTTAAGCTTCTTATCTGCCTTACCTGATTTTTTACTCGCTAATGGAATGGAAGTTACCCTCGATTCATTCAGTGGTGTGCTGTTCCCGCCACTGCCGTTCAAGCTGGTCCCATCTATAGTGATTAGAGATATATCCATGGCTCTTTTCTCCTGGTGTTTGTTGGACGGTAGCTGGTGTTTCGGTGATCTAGACTGGATTTTACTTGCCGATAAATCATTTTGATCAGAAGTTTGTGAACTTTTATTCAACTCTGCCTTGCTATCCCCGAACTTTTTGTAAAGTGGTAAAAACTCGCCTAAGTGACTGCGTTTAGGCTTTTGAGCTGAGGATGGAGTTGAGCTTACAGATTTCATTGTGGCAAAACAGTTTATTCCATTCTATTTGTCTGTAATAAATTATTATTTCAATTTTTCGCAATGCTCTGTGCTCGCTCAGCTGCCTGCTTGTTTTGTTTTTAGGTTATGTATGTAGTGTAGGTTAATTTTTGACATGTCTACCAACATTAAAATAAAATGTAACCAAATAAACTTTTACCATAGACAAGAAGCTTAAATCATAGAGGGTACGCAACCCTCTATGATTTAAGCTTCTTGCATGATTCATATGACTAGCAAGCAAGTAGAATGTAATCAATCAAACAGTACTAGCTAGACTTGACTCATACAATAAATGCAAGACAGCAGAGAAGATTATCGAGCAATGACTTCTAATCAATGATATATTTTATAAAATACTTCCAATGAATAAATCCTAGTCCCAGTGCTTCACAAACTTCCACAAGTTCCACAGTCCATATATTTTCATGAATGGCAACATCAATAACCTCACTTTTTAAATGGCGGATGCGCTTGCGTGATGCCGGTTTCATGTTATTGCATTTAGTTGGCGTCATTTCGTGTTAAATTATTGTGTTGGCGTGGATTTTAGTGTGATTTTCTGTGTGGTAAGTAAAGTGATTGTCAAGTGTAATGTTACTTTCAACAAAAATACAGCTATCGGCAGAGGGGCGCGGAGTAAGTACGTGAATTTTCCATTGGCAAAAAAGACGCTCCATGGCGCGTACCTACCTAAAATTCGCCATGTAATAGGATCGCGTATTTACCGTTAGGTAGCAACCACACCGCCCCGTGCCGAAACTACCTGTTACCTAAAAGCTGCAGGTACGCTCATCGAGAAAATCCTAAATACGCGCTATTTCGCGGGTTCAACGCTACGTCAGTCAGTATGTCCTTGAAGCCTCGGATGGGCGCCAAGCGATGTAATTTCGTAGAAATATAAATGGCGGGAATCGCGTAACCAACGAAGCTCCATCTGAAACGGTACTGTATTTCAGTGAACTAATCATGGTGGCTTCGAAGCGCGGACGCGGGGCTCGCAACCAGGCCGCGAAGGCCAAGCCAGCCGAGGAGGTGCCGGCGGCGGCCGAGCCCGAGGTGGCGGAGGCCGCGGAGGCCCCGGCGGAGGACAACAACGGCACCGAGCTCATGGAGCAGGGCGAGGAGGCGGCGGGCGAAGGCCTGGAGGAAGCGCCCGAGGGCGAGGTTCAAGCGGAAGCGGACGGCGCTGAAGCCGCCGACGCCGATGCTGAAAAGAAGGCAGAGGAAGAGAAGGTCGAGTCTGGTAAAATCCTCATTGAGAACCTGCCGGCTACCTACCTCTTTGACTATCAAGAAAAACTAAAGGAGCTGTTCTCGAAGCATGGAGAGATCCTCGGTATCAAGTGAGTTGTTCAACTTGTTCTTTTATATATCTGTTTGACTTGTGTACATCAACATTCAAATATCAATCCCTGGAATTCATGAAAGAATATTGCTTAGAATATTGAATACTACCTATTTGAACAATTTACATGAAATATTTGAATAATGAATATGAACTTTTTGTAATTTTTCCTGTGATCTGAAGTGCGAGCAGCGCTCGGAGCACTAACATCTGTGTGGAGTATTAACGAGGAAAATTTTTCTTTCTTTTTAGACGTGGTCCAATCATTGTAACTGAACTGACCACAACTCCCACATTATCGGCAATAGTCGAATTCAAAAACAAAGATTCTCTGGACAAGGTAAACAAATGTTTAATTAACATTATTATTTATTTTATTAATAAAAAGTTATTCTGTAGTTTTAGTGCCGGTAAGGCGGTATTTAAGGCTAAGAATATATTTTCCAAATTGCAATGTGTTGAAGGTTTTCCTGAAGTCATGTGCAGAGTGACTATTTGAATGTTACAACAGCTGATCTTCTACTGAATAGCTTCTGTTCGCAGCTTGCTCTCAATTTTCTGAGTAACTTTCTAAATTTATAATTTTTCATTATTTATGTAGCAGATCAGCTGGACATTACTTGTTATATTTATGTGCATTTGCAGAGATGGTAAGTTGAGGAAACAACTACACGCAAATTCGCGAATTTAATCCTCCCGAATTTGCGGTGCAGTATCAGTAGTACTACTAAGAAGTACAACTGGTAGCACAAATGACACACCCTTGTATTAGTACTACTAAAAACAATACAACTAACAGACTTATAGCATAGGTTGCGAGGAGCGTAGCGACGAGTGGTTAGGTGTATAATATTTAAATAAATAAATATATAATGCTGGACATTTTTCACACAGCATCATCTAGCCCCAAACTAAGCAAAGCTATGGGAACCAGATAACTGATATACTACTTATATACTTTTTTGTTTGTAAATACATACATATTATACATAGAAACACCCAGACCTGAGACAAATATCTGCAGGTCATACAAACATTTGTTCCGCGCATTTGTCGTCGATATGTATAGTGTTTTATCATAAAAACCACGGGGATCTGGCACTCGCCGGCCCTACCGCGGCACGCTTCGCTCGGCTCGTGCGTGGTTGTTCACTATACACCTAACCACTCGTCGCTTCGCTCCTCGCAACCTATGCTATAGGTCTGTTAGTTACAGGTTTTTAGTAGTACTAGAGGTACAACGGTGTGTCACTTGTGCTACCAGTTGTACTTCTTAGTAGTACTACTGATACGGAGGCGAATTTGCGCTTTCGTATCATAAACAAATGTAAATCTCATAAATTGGATTCAAATTCAAACACCTGGAAACACAAAATTAATTGATAGCTCATATTTTATCTTGAATTTATTGAGTAGTTGTTTTATTAATGTTTTACTTAAAACAAAGCAAGGTGTGGTGAAATACCTATTTTATCACACCTCTAAAATAATATTTTATGCTGATCTAATCAATTTTCACAATGTTAAGTGTACTGTTTTTGGTAATCAAGGCAGTAAGCAGTTCATTGTAACCTAATATCAGAGCTTCATCTATCAGAGTTATGTTATACAAGCTAAATTTGTTAAAAATAATATTATGTGCTTAGTTTTCATTTGTTTGGTTTTTGTAGAGCATTAGAAATTAGATTAATGTGTTAAATTTTGAGTATGAGAATAACCAATTTCAGATTGCTGAGTGTAATCTAAAATTGTTGCACAATAATGTGCAAGGCCTTGATAACACTTGTTTATTATTTCATATAGCTTTTCCATGTGTTCACTATTTGAGAACCCCTACTTGACTTAACTTTTACTGATACCTCAACCTCAACCCTTTCCAGACTCATAAAATATTGTATCTCATAGTATGGATGTATTTTGAATAAGATTAAAATCTGTTGATAAAAATCCGCGCACTCTTCAAAACATGAACAAAAACTTAAAAGAACAGTTTTGAAGTTGTTAGTTGAGTTCCTTTCAACTGTTGAGTATTCTAAAATCAACAAGTTGGAACACTTCCAGCGCGTTTTTCAATAAACTAAACGTGCGCGGGACTTATATCTCAGTATCAATCATAATAAGACACAATTTTAAATGAATATCACTTGATTGCCTTACTTGAATCTATTTTTACTCAATTTATCCTTATCAAGCGATCTCTATCTGAATGTGGCATATAAAACAACTCTCTTGAGCAACTTGGTAGATCAAATTCAATCGACGAGGCCAGTTCACTGGCAGATGCTTTAGCGATTTCTTCCTAAAGGTAGCTGACAAAATTCAATTGGCCCAAATGACACTAATTAAAATGACGTCTGAGACAAAAATTGAGACGAATCAACACTAGCGTCAGAAAAGAGCGGTTCCAAGTTGACGTGTGTCGCAGGCGCTGGCCGAAGACGGCGCGGTGCTGGACGGCGCCAGCATCTCGGTGTGCGTGGAGTCTCGCGCGGAGACCGCGGTGTTGGTCGGAGTGCCGTATGAGGCCTCCACGGACTACGTGCGGCTGCTGTTCGCACAGTGCGGTGAAGTCGCGCACATACACGAGTTTAGCAAAACCAAGTACAAGATATGTGAGTATTCTTTACTTTTCAGACTGGTATTACCCGCTATAGGTCTCCTTACTCGCTACTATAATAGCGTCTCCTTTTGCTCCTGCGCTTTCCATGACCCTTATGCTAATACATTTTTTAAACACGCATCCAAGTGGGCCCGAAAAAAGACGACTGAAGAAGCGATTGTTGACCTTAAAAAATCATTTTGTCATAGGTTTGGACCGGATTCATAGGTTCATCATCATATCATCATAAATGCTCTAAGAGTTGTATCTTATCAACAGAAAGAAATAATTTCGGAAACCTGATACGCTGACTGGAAACATAAGCCATCCAGGTTTTCCATAATTTACCCGTCATAAACTAGACGTGGTAACGCAACGCTCTTTATCACACGGAAATCTGAGTCACCCATGAACCAACCTGCGGATTTTCAATGTCATTGACTCATCTTACTAAATGACCTCGCAAGAAACACCGTGAAAAATAATTAATCACCTTTATAGCTCTTCTGCGTTCAGTCATACTATTTCATGGTTCATGGTAACAGCTAAGTCGTTGAACTCGTATTACGCGTGTAGGTAAATGAACTCTTACGATTTATCTCGCACGCAACTCCATTCATAGTTTAAATATTGATAATTAGGGTAAAACGTTTGAAATAATATTAAGATTACAATTTGGTGATGCTACTTCGAAGAAAATTTTAGACCACTAGTTCTTCTTATCGTGTCACTAGTTCTTTCGAACCAGTGTGGTGAAAGAATTTTAAGTGCGCCACAAAGAGGCTCCTTTCGTGCACTTGACACATGTTTTCGAACTTAATAGGTTCTTCATGCCGGTTTCCTCACGATGTTTTCCTTCACCGTTTGAGAGTACTGGCATAGTGCACATAAGTTTTTCGGCAGATAAACTCATTGGTGCACGACCAGGATTGAACCCACGACCTTACGATCGGAAGGCCACCACCAGACCACTAGTATGATGATGTGAAAATCGTCATAAATTTTGATAATGCTACTGGCCACTGGTTTCTAGTCGTGTTCCTTCGCAACCAATACTGTGAAGAACCAGTAGAATCACCTAGTTTTAAGACGTTTCAAAGTGATCCCAGTGCTCCTACTGAATAAATGCTTTTTGACTTTGACTTCAGGGCACCAAACACGGCCTGAAACCTAGCTTCTATAGATGTCTAAAGGCATTTTTGTGAACCAAATATCTTGTCTTACTCGTACGACGAAGAATAAATCCCTGAACTTTTCAAGTACTTACTCCAATTTTCTGTAAGTCACATAAATAGGTCACGCAAAAGATCGAGCAGGCTGACCTATAAAATGCGTATACAGGCCTACACAATAGAACCTGCTTCGGTTCCAGACATCGATGTCCCATGACAACAAGTTCAACTGGACTAAATGCCCCTCGGTATTTGGTCCTTGGCATTCAAGCGATGTTTTATGGTGTGGTTTTATGGGTATGACGTAAGAGCTTGAAATGTTTGTTAAACACTAGTCATCTCTGATTTTTCACACTCACGGACACGGAGTAAGAACTTGGTAATTATGTTTTCGGATCCCTCTTTATTTAGTACAAGCTTTGTTTAGTTTGGGGCTAGATGATGCTGTGTGAAATGTCCAGCATTATTTATTTAATTATTCTAGTGGTTGCGAACAGCAGAGCTTTTCTGTGTTTCAAGTCGGCTTAAAAAATCAGTCATTCAGTTCATACGACCTTGTAGTACACACCAAACGTACAGAAATTATTTATTTTACCTTGATGGCTATATTTCCAGAGTGGCTATCATTATAACGTATAATCTAAATTCAAATAATAACGTAGTAGACTATTGAGCTAGTTGAAATAAAACATTTCATAGATAAAAACCTTTGGCATTCTCCTTCAAACCAGATTCATC
The DNA here is from genome assembly GCA_951394285.1 of Epirrhoe tristata. NCBI lineage: Eukaryota > Metazoa > Arthropoda > Insecta > Lepidoptera > Geometridae > Epirrhoe > Epirrhoe tristata. The sequence continues at coordinate 12,209,531 of OX596139.1, forward strand.
TTGACCCTACGTTGATTTGTTAATCCACGTCCCCGCGACCTTGCTCGACCAGTTACGGTCAAGCTACATATAAATTCTCATCACGTTTTGACGCGATTTATACACCAGCGTTTAATGTGAGCTAGCCATGCTGAAGCGTGATTATTGTGTAGATGAGAACCAGTTCCTGATGTAAGATGAATCCTGTCTTTTTTCCATTTATTTATCTCGTGGTCTAGAGGCAACATCCTACATATTTATGCTGTTGATATCATTACTACTTACCTACAGTTACAGCCTCAGAGCTTGTGATGTGAGTAAAATGGAAATTGAGTTTCAGATCGTAAATCATTTTGATCAATTAGTGATGGTTAACATTTCCTTTAGGCGAGTTGTCAACAAGCAGCGTTTCACTAGCGAGTCATCTTTTTGATCTACGTTGCTTAGAATCGGGGTCCCGACGACGTCTATACTCAGCGTTTTTATGATTCTCTTAACGACTTGTTTGTTTGAGGTAAGATCGATACCCTCTTTGAAGCACGAAAAAGCTCAGTTGAGCGTGTAGGAATGACTCTTGACGAGGTTTAAGCGAACAGATAACAAGATACATTTTTATGTATTTGCATTTTGAGCGCATTGAGCCGTGTCGCTAACCTACTGTGCTCTCCTACGAATGTGTAGCTTAATTATCTTACCTAGCGTTCTATTAACCTATTACTGAAACACCCAATTCTGTAAGGTTCAAAAAAATCTTTGATGAGGTTTCAGGTTTCCATACTTTGTTATACAGGGTGTAAAAAGACCAATACCGAAAACTGAAGGGTTGCAATCAGACCATGATTCTAAACATATTTAGCGGAAAAAAAAACGCAAAAATTTTTTTGCCTAAGTCATTTTATGTTATTTTCGGTTATTTACTACTAGGACAACATAGACCATACCTACCTGATAATTTCATTAATAAGAGGAAAAAACAGGCGCACCTTTTCACCACCGTTCAAAGCACTAGTGACTCGAGACGAAGAATACTGCCAAATAGCTATAATAAAAACGTAAAAAAACTGGAATACTTGAGGGTAGGCCTTTGCCCAGCTGTGGGACAACGCGACATTTAGCCCCAAACTAAGCAGAGCTATATTATAAGTGCCGTGTAAAACGATTGTTTTTCTCTATACAGTGCGTGTGACGTTCCACGAGAAGGAAAGCGTTGAGAAGGCGTTGAGACTGGATCGGGAGCTGCGCATTAACGGCTTCCTCGTAACCGTCTCCAAGTACAGAGATGATGATGAACAGAAAGCACACAACGCAAACGCCAACAAGGTAATTACACAACGTACACACAACACTGAACAACGTACACACAACATGTTAAAGTCTGAAAGGACGTAACTAAAAACGTAAAAGAGTGCTTACAGTTTTATTTCCTTGATATTTAGGAATGTCAATATCAGAACGTTTTTCATGGATTCGTTTCGACTCAGAAGTGCGCAGAACCCATTTTTGATAACGCCTAAAATCGTGCTATCTCTCTAAGCGCTTTCAAAGTTCTTTTATTTTGCGCACTGCAAACATTTAGGATCAGCTTCCAGTGTCTGTATTTCCGCTGAGCTGCGACCCTGTAGTTTTTAAGAAGAGAGTTAATAGGCACCTTCTGGGTAGGCTCGCTCCATCGTAGACCTCATTCTTTCCTGTGGAAGTTTCTAGGTCAAGAGCCGAACCATTCATCATAAAAAAAAAATCTCGCTTACTCTACCGAACCTGCGCAATCGTCTATTGCACCTAACTTCAGACAGCTTAAGATCCGTTGTGACTATTTGTAACCCTTGTATATGTTTTTAGAACAAGCGTCAACACGCGGCGCAGCAGAACCGCGGCGGCGCGGGCGCGGGAGCGGGAGCGGGAGCGGGCGCGGGCGCGAGTCCGTCTGCGCCCGCCAGGAACAACTCCTTCCGAGCGCGCGGGGCGGGCTACAACGCGAGGGGGAACTTTAGAGGTGAACACTACGGTACTTGTCGCTGCTCTATATTTATTTATTATATTTTATTACTACTGAACGGACGATTTGTGGGCAAAACGAGCCACGCAGTGGACCCCACGGAATATGACGCGCTGACGTGGAAAACCTAGGATGAGATGGCGGGACGAGCTCCTCCTGAGAACTTGGCCTGTTGCGTTAAATCGCGGAGAGTGGAAGAAGGGAAGGGAGGCGTTTGCCCTGCAGTGGGACAACATGGGTTATATAATAATAACTACTGAATGTATATACGAGTAGACATAGGCAGATTGTGTCAAAGATGGTATGAGTGAGAAAGGATAAAGATAAAGATAAAGATAAAGATGGTTTATTTGCTTGAACACAATGTAGGTTACGTGTTGAAATATTTTGGTTTCAATCATGTTCTACTAGGATTAGCATGCAAATGTTACAGTTGGTTGAGGAGATGACGGCTGATGGAGAGAAATGGTAGAGGAATAGATACTGTGCCGACCCCACATACAGTGGCACAAGAAGATGATGATATGACGAACTCTAGCGCAGCGGGCGAAGGTCCGCTTGCGACGCAGTAGGTTGCGGGTTCGATCCCCGCCGCCGGACAAATGTTTGTATGATCTACAGATATTTGTCTCGGTTCTGGGTGTTGCTATGTATAATAGATAGATAATTCTTTATTGCATACCACACGTAAAAAACATACAAGAAAGAAAAAAAGACACTTAACTTATAGGTAGACAACTGGCGGCCTTATCGCTGAAAGCGATCTCTTCCAGGCAACCATTTAAGTGAGAAAAGCATAAACGACTTAATGGAAGGCAGTTTGCATAATATAAATTAGGTAGGTACTACTAATAGCGATTTTGCAACATCGCGTAAACATAATTACTTAGATAATAATATGTATGTATTTACAAACATAAAAAGTATATAAGTAGTATATCAGTCATGTAGTGCCCATAACACAAGCTCTGCTTACTTTGGGGCTAGATAATGCTGTGTGAAAATTCCAGCATTGTTTATTATTTATTTTGTTTATATATTTATGACTACTTGGGCAGGCAACCAAAGCGATTCCTGAGTCGTGACCGAGAGATATGCGTGAATGAACTGAAAGTTATCTTCTGCAAAATGTGGGCATTTGCAAATATCTAGTTGAAACCTCAATTCCTCACTTTTTGATATTTTCTTTTAAACTCTGGCAATTATCTATTCTCACCAGTCTAGGCCCTTAACTTACCACGAACATGCAATTGTATTTTTATCTTTACGATTGTAGGATTGTATCAGAAGGGAAGAGAAGGAAAGAAAAGATAGATGGACTGTGTGAAAGATTATATAGGTAAGAAAGGACAATGTTGAGATGACGGCTGATAGAGAGTGGTAGAGAAGAACCAGGGACAAGCGTAAGATGATGAAGGTCGGACTGTGTTTAAGTAATACTAAAGTACAATACGCACAACCAATCTTTGTCTCTCTGAAGTAGCTGCGCAGAACTCATTTTTGATGGCGCCTAAAAAACGAAGACAGCTTTGTATAGCTGCCTCGCTCACTCGCTTAGATTGTTGCGTCGTGCTATCTTGATTACTCTACCAAACCTGCGCAATCGTTTAGTGCACCTAACTTCAGAGAGACAAAGATCGGTTGTTGTATGTTGAAATACTAATGATAGTATATTCTGTAGGAGCGCGTGGCCGCGGCGGGTTCCCGCGCGGTGGCGGCGCCTTCCCGCGCGGCGGGTTCGCGCCCGTCAACACATACATGCCTCCACAAGGATTCATGGGCCGTCCGGTGAGCACACACATAAACCTATCATCTACAAGGACATGAACTGTTATTTACTGGCAGTTTTTGAATTGCATTGTAATTTTGACATGAAGAAACGAATCTGTATGGAGTCACTAGTGTATAACTAGTATGCGAAATTGACATGCAGTTCAAATAAACTACCAGGGTACAAGTTTAGTATATGTTGGCGGTGGTGATTTTTGAAACTAAATTAGAGAAAATGTCACAACACAACCAATATTTTAGTTTATTGCCTAGAGCACAGGGGCGCCAAGTATATTATACAGGGTGTAAAAAGACGTCTACCAAAGCCGAAAGGGGTAGGTAGGTACAGCATCCCAACACACAACCAAATCCAAAAGGATTTTCCGAAAAAATCATTATATCCGGAGAAAACAGCGTTTGAAGATAACTGTTTGCGTATGTACTGGGCGCGTTTTTATACGTAGATTGCTGGATTTTGAGTTTTAATTGTTTTTTTTTCTTTTATAAATGAAATAATAAAGTAGGTATGGGCTTATTATGTTGTATTAGTAGCAAAAAACTAAAAAATAAAATAAAATGACGTAGCTAAGCCAAAATTTTTTTTCTTTAGAGATATATTTTGTAACAGGATTTTATCGCGTATTACCTTTATTATTTCCCGACGTTTCGGCTGTATTGCAACAACCGTGGTCGCGGGCGATCTGGAGGTAGGTCAGCGGAGCCGACGAAAAGTGGCGGTAGTTATATAGAACTACCCTCCACTAATCTTCAGAAATAAGATCGGCCGCACGTCCACCACGGCACACTACACTAACAGTATCTTCACACCGAAAAGTCACATTACGACGCGCCTTGCACCTACTAATCACGGGATTCCACGCAGTTGGGAGCTTGAAACCATCCTCACGATTGAAATTTGGGTACTTCTTGATTTCAATTGCCTCACGAATCATTCGCTTGTAATATTGTCTTTCGTTGGCAAGAATCTTCGGATCATGAAGCTCAATCCAGTGATTAGGCCCTGAATCCACTACGTGCTCAGCTATCGCCGATTTATTTACCGATCTTATTTCTGAAGATTAGTGGAGGGTAGTTCTATATAACTACCGCCACTTTTCGTCGGCTCTGCTGACCTACCTCCAGTTCGCCCGCGACCACGGTTGTTGCAATACAGCCGAAACGTCGGGAAATAATAAAGGTAATACGCGATAAAATCCTGTTACAAAATATATCTCTAAAGATGAATTGTGATCGCGAAAGTTTAACAAATTTTTTTTTGCGTTTTTTTTTTTCGATAAATATGTTCAGAATCATGGTCTGATTGCAATCCCTCAGTTTTCGGTAGCAGTCTTTTTACACCCTGTATAAATTTCCTAATGTAGCTTTTCCATTAGTGATGGGCCGAATGTGGTTTTAACCGAATACGAACTTCGGCCGAACATTCGGTTAAAATGAAAAGTTCGGCCGAACTTCGGCCGAAGTTCGGTAGGTACCTAGTTTCATTGTATTTTCTCGAAAGAAATACGTCAAATCTTATTTACGCGATCGTTGAAGTTTTCTAAAGTAGATGTAGTGTGGTGCTTGTACTGCTTTTCGCTGAGTGACAAATATGGATGATTGAGTTGTCGTTACAACTACTTTTTTTCAATTCTACGACTGTTCTGAAGGTACGTGTACGTACCTACGACGCATTTCACTATTTTAATTGGCATAAATCGATAACACACACGTTTAACACTGTAAAACTTTCCGATTTAACGTTTTAACTGTGTGCGACTTTAGTTGATCGAGTGAGCGAAGCGTCTCAGTCTCGAGATTGGCCAAAAAAAATCTTTTGTCTGTCATTCAGGTCGCATTTTTTAACCAATTTTGATGTAAAGAACGTCGGTCGTCTCCATACAAACTGTGACTTGGCTCAAAAAATTAACGATTCCAGAGTTGATCTACCTACAGCCTGATTTCTTGCTTACGAAGCCACTTGTCGTATGCAATTCGTAATTTCTTATTATCAAGCCGAAAAATAATAATGACTATTTATTTACCCCTAAAATGTACTGAATTGGTATATTTTTCAACCGACTTCAAAAAAGGAGGAGGTTCTCAAGTCGTCTGTATGTTTTTTTTTTTATCTTGTTACGCGATTGTTCCGCCATTTGTTGACCGATTTTCAAAATTATTGTTATCTTTGAAAGGGTATACTCCAGAGGTGGTCCCATATAAATTTTATTCCTGAGGGATTGATAGTTTCCCCGTAAAACTCTAAACACCTTCCCTCCTAGCCATGTCACAAATAGAAATCGAATCGATAGCTTGACGCCCTGAGTCACACCGCGTTTCGAGTCAAACATTGAAGTCGGTTTTCTTTTTAGTATTAAAACGTAAATTTTATCTATGGAAAATTTTAGGTCCGATCTTGCCGTCCTTCTTTGAACTTAAGTTCCGTAAGTAGTATAGTAAGATTTATATTTACTTTTGTCGATCGTGATGTATCGAATGACGGTATCGAAGAAAAACAGGCTGGAGCTGGAAGAAAAATGTCGTTCCATTTTACCGTCACGACCGCAACGTCACGAAATCGTCACAGTGCGAAGCGCGCAACCGCGAACAGTCCATAGATTGTTACATTGTTAGTACGGAAGTGTGTTTGATTTGAATTTGAAGTTTTCAGTATAGAAAAGTACTCTTTGCTTCGTGTACCACGGCACTCACGTTCTTTTGATTACTATATTTTGTAGTACCGAACTTCGGCAGTTTGAACCGAATTTCGGCCGAATGCCGAACTTCGGTTCAAGCTGCCGAAGTTCGGTTTAACCGAATGTGAAACGAACTTCGGCCCATCCCTATTTTCCATCCGTACTTATGTCAACATGAGGGCATCAGGCGTCTAAACAACGCTACTTCTGATATGACACGCAGTAAAGACGGCATCATGCACGGGGGTGGGGGATAATAACTGGGACCAATTTTAATTGTTAACTTATTTATTTAGTTTGAACTGAACTTCTCTACTGAGAAAAGTACGTGAGTATCGTGGAACACTCGGTTGGAACGAAGTTTCAACTTTGACATTTGGCATTTGTCAAATAAATTATTAAATCCTAGCAACGCTCTATCTATGGACTGTTTTGCGACTGCTCTCTTCTCAGTGTGACGTTTTGACACATGTAATGATATGTACCTACCTTCTGTATTATTGATTTGCCAAAGTTATGTAATGTAACATAATGGTTAAATAAATGAATATCTGAATACTACACAATACTATATAGGTACGCAAAAATCGAATACTTTTTTTCGTCTAGCCCCTATCCGATACCGTCCGAAAAGGAACATCGTTCCAAAAAAGCAAGGCTTCTATCGCGTTGTCCTTGTCATCAGAACAACAATACTCACTATCCCGCTCGGATTCGGGCGCCTGATGCTTTCAATTCTGTTATGTATTATAGAAATATACTTTCTGGCAAATATAGGCGGACGTTATATCTGCAGAACCATATTTCCATTCTTATTCGATATACTTTTTTATTAATTTTAATTTGTTTAGCTACATTTGAGTTATTGGTTTGGGTTTTTTATGTTATCAATAGCCTGTTATGTTTTATAAAGAGTTTAACTACATTTGGTAAATACAGGTGTAAAAAGACTGCTACCGAAAACTGAGGGGTTTCAATCAGACCATGATTCTGAACATATTTAGCGAAAAAAAAAAACACAAAAAAAAATTTACTTAGCTACGTCATTTTATTTTATTTTCTAGTTATTTACTACTAGTACAACATAATAAGGCCATACCTACCTAATAATTGCATTTATAAAAGAAAAAAACGATTAAAACTCAAAAATCCAGCAATCTACGTATAAAAACGCGCCCAGTACATACGCAAACAGTAATCTTCAAACGCTGTTTTCTTCGGATATAATGTTTTTTTCGGAAAATCCTTTTGGATTTGGTTGTGCGTTGGGATGCTGTACCTACCCCTTTCGGCTTCGGTAGACGTCTTTTTACACCCTGTATACTTTCACTAACAATCAATTAGAATTTTTTACCCATTGTTTTGCTCTATCTATGCAAAGTAAGCAAAAATAGAAAACTTGATGATTACAAAAGTAGTATTGGTTTCGTAGTGATAAAGAATGATTTTCAATGTAGCTTAACTCTTTGACTGTATTTTTTTGCAAAACATTTTTATTTGCTTGCATGTAAGTAACACCATTCTAAACGGAAACGAGTGCATAGAAAAATGGGTAAAGAAATGCAGTGGAATATAGAATATTGTGATGCGACTAAAACAGCTGCAAATCTTTGCCATATAACGAGTTCTGTGCATTCTTTTCAGAGCTACCCGTTTTAGTAGAACACAAGAGAACCCAGGTAAATCGCTTTGTATTTCCCGTAACACGGCCGGTTTTTTTTTGTAAAACTTATGAACTTATTTAAAACTAACACTATTTCAATTTATCCAAAAATGCATAGCTAGCAAAAAAAACCCTAGGAAAAAAGTTCATAGAAGTTAAACTCGCACTAATTTGAGTTTAAGTTGTAGCTAGTGTTAGTAATTTTAAATTGATAGATCGCGTTAAACGTCTTATATATCAATGCATAGGTGATTGTGTGACCTAAGTGACTGTGAGGCGACTTAACAAGCAATGGTTTCCATAAATTTGACATTTCAAGGCATAAAGCAGCAGGGCATTATTCGCGTTAGTTTTTTTGTTCGTTTGATGAATATTCGGATGCTTCTTACTACGAGATACATTATATTCAGTCGATAAGATCGTTTAAACACGGTCCGAACCTAGGACCACATATTCCACTGAGAAATGAAAACTCTTATCAAAATTTTCGATTCCGACGGGATTCGAACCCGCAACGATCAGACGATCCTCCTAAAGCCGGAGTGCCTTACCATTCGGCCACAGAATCCATTTCTCAATGAAATACCTAGTGTGGTTAACACTATAAAAAATATAAATTACACATATTCAATATCGAAAAATTGGCCGAAAAAGTCAGAAATCGTAGTAAGAGACATCCGAATATTCATCAAACGAACGAAAATAAGAACGGGAATATGGCCCCAGGGATATCTATTAACCAGCATGTTTGCAGTATTATTTTAACAACTAGTGTGGTTTTTGAAGAGTTTCGCTTATATGTGGGTGGATCAACTTTTTTCTGTCATGAATCAACTTTTTGTGTAAAAAAATAAATGTTAAAATATTGCTATAATTCCACCTAATATTGTTAAATAAATTTATGCAGTTTACAAATCTACTACGAGCACCAAAAAATTTTGTCGTTTTCATGGATTTTTATGCCTTTTTTCCACAAGTGGCTCCCAAAAATGACACCTGACTCACAATGACGTATTAAGGTAAAAAGTTCATAAAAAACAATATTTTAAAAAGTAAATCTGTTTCAATGTAAAGTATTATTCAATTAAATCAATCTGGCATAATCAAAATGTAAATAAAGTGTCTCAATTTTTTGAAAATATACCTCATTGTGTCTCTGGGGTCACTTAATGAAAGAAATTTTATTTACTTTTCTTGTAATTCTGTTTCTAGAAACGCCAGGAAGATGCACTTTTTACATGACTATTGTTGGTTATTCTTCAAACTTTTGTCATACAACATTTTGTATAATAACCTTTACTTTTTTAATAATCCTGCTATCTATGTCCAAATTTTTGGGGACAACTACGTGAGCCCGGAGACATACTGGTGACTCCAGAGACATAAATGGTACTATGACATAGGCAAATTACAGTATAAAAAACCATACAAGGTACAAAAATATCTTTTAAATGTGACAACCAGTTTACCTTTTAAAGTTATCATAGAAAATAAACCCTAACCTAACAAATATGACATTTTTCTCTATAATGTAAGATAACATTTTATGAAAATGGGGGTTTTAGTTTACTTAAACAGTCACCTACGTAGTAAACCAGTCCTCTTTCGCATTTTTTCACAAAATAACATAAATCTCGCTTAATAGAAAGGCCAAAAAAGCTTTTTGTAAATGAAATGTAATTTCTAGCGCATCGGATAGCGGCTCGCCTTGAGCGAAGAGAAATGGCCAAATAAAATAATTTGACTACCTGTAGATTCATCAAAATAATCAGTATTTCATCCCGTGGGATGAGAAAGGCTGGGCCAGCTATGGTCAGTCTGGCCAGCCATGCCTGGGGGTACAGGCCTTTCTTCACTTCTGTCATTCTTCTCTGTCCAGTGGTATGGTAATCTTGCCCTTGTATTATATTCTACAGACTACCATGCCGTCGATCCTTTCTTTCTGTGATGACGACCACTCTATTTACCACCTCTGGGTGGTACTCATTTACAACTTTGATCCTGTCATCACCGCACTTGGCCACTTGTCCTGTCCAACCAACTCTATTTGAGCCTCAATAACAACTTGTGTGTGTGTTTCGGTATCGATGACTAGGTAGATCTATAAGTGTAAATCCGAGCATTGCTTATTCCATAGCTCCCTGTGCGACTCTGATCTTGTGCAGTCTCCTTCATGAGCGCCCATGTCTCGGCACCATAATTTCATAGTTAGTGAACTCAATTACTACTTTGCTATGCTGTCATCACCGCGCCTGGCTAGTCCTGCCCAACCAATACCATTTGAGCCCCAATAACCGCTTGTGCATCTTGAAATTCAGTCTTGTTCATTCGGAAATTTCGGTATTGGGGACAATCTTATAAGTGTGATACCAAGCATTGCTCGCTCTAGCTCTCAGTACGACTCTGATCTTGAGCACAGTCTCCTTCGTGAGCGTCAATGATGATACCTAGTTGGCACCATGATGGCAGTTGGCAGAACACATTGGCAGATCTTATTTCCAATGGCAATGTTTGGAGATATTCGTCATAATTTTAGGTGGCCATGTTCTTCTTCAAATCTACTTTAAGATAAAAAAGTAAACTACTTTAAGATGAGTGATCAGGTTCACGCATCTCTAAAAGTAGGCCTGAAGCTTTCTAAGCATCTTTTTTTTTTGAGTTCCACCAGAAAAGGATGGGGTTTAGGTCGTCTACAAACCTAAGGTGCTATAGGAAGACACCTACCTACAGGCAGACTTTTATTCCCGAGCTGTCTAATTCAAGAGTTTTTACGACGTCTCCTGGGACAGCCGTAAAAAGCTTGGGTGATAAGGTCAAGATACTAATAGTTTTCCTCTTTACATGGTGATTTGGAGAATTTTGCTATGTAGCCACACTTCTATGGTGGTATACATCATCTGCAGTACATCCAATAATATCCATATAGTTAAAATCGATCTGACAGCGATGTAGAGAGATTGCTCTATGCTTTCCAAGGTTCGTAATCTACGAAGGCCATTCATATTCAAGCCAGTTGACTTCTTGACTCTACTCCGTCGCCGACATTGAGTGTGGGTAAAAATAGACCAAAGAAAATATAGGGAATGCGTAAAAGCAGAATCGAATGAAGTATGGTGTATTGTATCGACCTCACAAATGACTTGTATTTTTAATTCATACTTAAAGCTATTTTAAACTTAAATCAGAGTGTTTTCTATTCGAAACTAAAAATGTGCAATGAATCTTTATGTATTAAGCCTGTTTATCACTTACCAGATTGTTTATTGTATAAATTATGGTAATTTTTATGCAGAATGTCTCTTGGGTCACTAAAAATTGTCTCTTGAGTCACAGTTTTTGTGAGCCAGTAGAACGGTGACTCAGGATACAAACTACGGTTTTTGACTCTTTTTCTTCAACGAATTTGATGAGAGTAAAAAAACACTTGGATGCAAAGCATTTCAGAATTAAATGTCAAAACATAATAACCAAATTACTTTAAAAAGTAGTTTACTTGTAGGAAATTTTATCGTGAGTCAGCGGATGAAAAACAATGACACCCAGTCCCGCTGCGAACTACAGACGTAATGGCAGAGTCCACATAATGGCCAGGGGTCAGCAATCTTTATTTTACGACATGCAGATAAGTTTTCTATTAGCCTAGCCAATAACCGTCTATATTACTTACACTTTGTTGTACTTTTTTGTCGTTACCCAGTTGACAACGCGATTTGGGTAAATGTCGGGGACAACATTTTAAACTGTGTTTTTTCATTGAAAAGTGCAATATTTTGTTTCGCAAATCAGTATTTTTGAATGCTGGTACATCAAGGAACAATGTAGATTAAAAATATAAGGACAAGTCAAGGAAAAATTTTACACAGCAGCGTTGCATATGTGCGTGATTTGCGCTGGGGACAAGTGAAATTTGTATGAAAACCAATTTTCGTCCACTGGGTCACGATAAATTTAAATATAATTAAATAAATATTTTTAAAATATTGATGAACAAGCGTAATGGTAAAGGATCTGATTTTATTAATTCATATTACAACCGACAATTAATCTAACTCAGCACCTTTTACGATTTTTTTTACGTCGGGGACAAGATTTTACACTAAAAAGTTGATCCACCCATGTATTGTTTTCATGGCTTTACTCTTTTTACGCAGCTTTGGGACTGGCAGGTGGGACTTAAGAATTTTGCTTTGTTTCAATCAACTTATTTATTTCTAGTAACCTTTAAGATGCATAATTTGTTTTTTCACCGCACTATCCTCGATTACTGATCGAGTAAAAAATTATGTTGTTTTTCTAAAATTTGTGGGATAATTTTGAAATACAATTTGTTCGCAGGGCGGTTTTATGGACGGACAGCGGCCGAACAAACGACTGAGGCAAATGTAAACCGTATTGTAAAGTAATTAAGGTCAATTTTATCGTGCGTCGTTGTCCTTTGTTCGTGTGTGTGTGTGAGTGAACGCGTCCCTACAGAGACTACTACAGTGACATACATTTTAATTACAGTATCAGATAAAGATGAATAAATCTAGCTAATTGTATTTACTATAAGTACATGAAGTAAAATAATTGTAAGCTATTGTCTTTTTGACAGGTAATAAATGTATAATTATAATTACTAACATTATTCGGTGTTTTATTGCATTCAAATTTCTCAATAATTATACATGCTAGTTGAAATTAACGATACCCAGCAGAACAAAATATGAAAAGGTAGGTACTAGGTAATAAGAAAGTGGGTACATATCAGAAAATAATTGAACTAACCAAAACTTAGGCCTTTACATCTATATTAGACTAGCTACTGTGCGCGGCTTCGTCCGCGTGGTCCCAACATTTTGAATAAGCCTATGCCAGGTCACTATCTACGCCTATTCCAAGTTTCATCCAAATCGGTTCACTGGTTTAGGCGTGATTGAAACACAAACATACAAACATCTAAACAAACTCACAAACTTTCTACTTTATTATATTAGTGGGAAGTGGGATGATTTATACAGCGTCAGGAGGCAACTTATGCCTACACTTAACGGGACGCTGCAGTGCCTGGGACATTGTTTGAGATGGTATAGGCTTGCCCAGCATTTAAACCAATCCTAAACCGTGCATCAATGAACTAACGAATATACGTAGTAAAAGTGAGATAGCGTTTCAATAGCTCGGCTGACTATACCTACCGTATTTTGTTCAATCTGAGGTGTTCAGTGAGCGCGGCGCTCGCACGCACATCGGTACACAAACAATGATGTAAACAATGTGTGCCAAAATAATATTGTTGTTGATCCTGGTAGAATGCGGGACCAGCATTGACTACCAAAGTTTAAAGAGAGAATCAAACGTCAGAAATTGGAGGCGCGCGAGCCGCGATTCTTTGGAGAATTGGTTCAATTTGTATGACCCTTCGTTCTTGAGTATTGTGTGGCCGAAGGTCAGAAATGGAGTGCATCTGCTGCTGGGAATGCAATGCTGGGATGACGTCAGCTTGTTTCTGAAGGATCTAGCTGATGGGAGAGCCTGGGCTTATGATGGTGAGTGCCTTTTTTGTTACGTAGGGAATCACGTCTCTGAAAAGTCTTGTAGGGTTTGTAAATGGTTTCCTTCTCAAAAATAACCATTACCTATGTATGGACAATAGTGGTTCTAATATATTTTCTTTGAGTAGTCAAGCATATTTCCACCTTTATTATTGCAACTGACCAAGATGTCCTGCCCCACTTGCCCCACTGGGTGTTTCTATGTATAATAAGTATGTTTTTACAAACAAAAAGTATATAAGTAGTTTATCAGTCATTCTAGTACCCATAACACAAGCTCTGCTTACTTTTGGGCTAGATGATGCTGTGTGAAAAGTCCAGCGTTAGTTATTTATTTCTTTTTAATTACAAGTTACCACATCAAAGAAGTCATGTAATAGGTACGACTCATTGTTTATTCAATGCTTGCTTCCATCCGCGGCTTGGCTCGCATAGGACCAGTATTTTACTTAGCCTTATACTATTTCACTATTTCTGTTGCAAGTTATCTGTAACAAGGAGCGCACCATGGTTCTGTACACTCGTGCACATAAATGACTAAATATAATAATTGTCATATTAACATAAACAGGCTAATGCTAATGTACTTTCGATTGACAATCTGTTGCGCAACTTTCGCCTGCATCACGCGTGCTGGCGCGTTGGAGGGTCACTGCCTCTGCGTGTGAGATTCGCTTTGTAGATATTTAATCAATTCGCATCTAAAATATTTTTTATCTTTCCTTATAAATTTACTTCGTGAATTATCATCTAATGAGCAAAGCATCCGGCGGCAAATGATTAGCAGTCACAAAAGAAAGCAAGGACTTGGAAACGGCACCTTGGTTACGGAGAGAGCTTTATGAAAATAAAGTTACGTTAACTAGGTAATGGAGTGGCATCGTTCGTTCGAAACTGGTGACGAAGTGTATGGCCGCCTGGGGGGCCTCTTGATTATTTTAACAGACCGGGACAGACAATCTGATGTGCCCTCCGAAGCACGGAAGCTTTTGGCACTAGTGGTCACCTCCATGATAGCTCTATTGATCTGGTCACCTTGATCGATCAAGAACGGCTAAAAAACTATAGCCGATAGATTTGATAGTTAAATTTTGTTACACTGGGTTAAGACAAATATAGTGACATCGAATATGTTGGCCAAAATAGTGGCCACTATGCCGAATAAAATAATTTCATTATCTCTTGTATTTATTTTAATGACGACCTCTGTGGCGCAGTTGGCGAAGGTCCGCCTGCGACGCGAGAGGTTGCGGGTTCGATCCCCGCCGCGGGACAAATGTTTGTATGACCTACAGATATTTGTCTCGGGTCTGGGTGTATCTATGTATAATATGTATTTATTTACAAACAAAAAGTATATAAGTAGTATATCAGTTATCTGGTTCCCATAGTACAAGCTTTGCTTAGTTTGGGGCCAGATGATGCTGTGTGAAATGTCTAGCATTATTTAATTATTTAATGATGTTATAGTTTATTTCTATTTATTTTTATAATTTCTGTGCTTTAGGTACCTACCTTCTGTTATATGGACCCTTAGGCGTGTCGCTAACAGAAACGAAAATCAAGGGGGGGGTCGCGGCGTGGGCGCGAATCTCGTTGAAAAAAGTAAAAAAAAAACAAAAGTCAAGAGCGGGGTCACGGCGCGGGCGCGGCGCGTGCCCCTACCGCGACTCCTATACACCTGTCTCTACTCATCTTTTGAAGATGACATGTTAAATGAATGAAACAAGACATACACGCCGCCACCTCGACGCTTAGTACACGTCAATTTCGCCCGCGCCCCGACCCCGCCTCGACTTGCTGTTAGCGACCTGCCTTAGTTGTCTGTTATAAAGAATTTGAATGTGAAAGCAAAGGGCAACATTATGTCTATAGAGTTATAGAGTTGGGCTGCCATCAATTGGAAACATTGTTTCAAGAGACGACCTCTGCGGCGCAGTGGGCGAAGGTCCGCCTGCGACGCAGAAGGTTGCGGGTTCGATCCCCGCCGCGGGACAAATGTTTGTATGACCTACAGATATTTGTCTCGGGTCTGGGTGTTTCTATGTATAATATGTATGTATTTTCAAACAAAAAGTATATAAGTAGTATATCAGTTATCTGGTTCCCATAGTACAAGCTTTGCTAAGTTTGGGGCTAGATGATGCTGTGTGAAAATGTCCAGCATTATTTATTTATTTATTTATTTATTATTGTTGGGAAATGTAGGTATGTATAAATCCCGTGTCGGTCTGTCGGTCTGTCAGTCAGTCGTGTACAAAATCAGCCGCACCGTTACATTATCGAGATCTTAACGGATGGGCTAACTGTTCCTTTCCTTGGCTGTAGAGACTACTAATTGCTCTCGTAATTGTAAAATTACATGCAATTATTAGCTATTGAATTTGTTCGCGATTTACTCGTTTCGCGGGGAAAGTGCTCCAAGAAAATATTGTTGGAATACAAGATTTACGACTTGACGTGAGTTGTTATATGTTTGTATGTTACACTACTGCCAAGACTAAGCCTAGGTACTGCTAAGCCATCCAACAGATAGCGTGGGTCACAAAGAAATGTTTTTGCGATATGAATAAAGCTAAGATATTGTTGAGAAATTAAAATTCCTATCAAAATGAGCTTAAAGAGCAAAATGAGCTCAAAAATTTCGATTGTGACGACACGGATTCTGTGGCCGAATGATAAGGCACTCCGTCTTTAGGAGGATCGTCTGATCGTTGCGGGTTCGAATCCCGTCGGAATCGAAAATTTTGATAAGACTTTAAACTCAATGAAATACTAAGTGTGGTTTAACACTTAAAAATATATATACAGGGTGTAAAAAGACGTCTACCGAAGCCGAAAGGGGTAGGTACAGCATCCCAAAACACAACCAAATCCAAAAGGATTTTCCGAAAAAATCATTATATCCGGAGAAAACAGCGTTTGAAGATCACTGTTTGCGTATGTACTGGGCGCGTTTT
Source organism: Epirrhoe tristata (assembly GCA_951394285.1). Lineage (NCBI taxonomy): Eukaryota > Metazoa > Arthropoda > Insecta > Lepidoptera > Geometridae > Epirrhoe > Epirrhoe tristata. The sequence continues at coordinate 12,226,126 of OX596139.1, forward strand.
TATACGTAGATTGCTGGATTTTGAGTTTTAATTGTTTTTTTCTTTTATAAATGAAATGATTAGGTAGGTATGGTCTTATTATGTTGTACTAATAGCAAAAAATTAGAAAATAAAATAAAATGACGTAGCTTAGTCAAAAAAAATTTAGAGTTTTTTTTTCGATAAATATGTTCAGAATCATGGTCTGATTGCAATCCCTCAGTTTTCGGTAGCAGTCATTTTACACCCTGTATAAATTAAGATATTGTTTCCCAATTAGGTACTAGGTTAGTATTATATACTACATAGACTAGGTTAGTATTATATGCGAGCACTCCACGGGCAAAGCCAGGAAGAGATAGTATTCAATAAAAGTCTATCGAATTAACACACTATCGATCAGGGACTGCGTGATGCGTGAGATTCACAAGTGGGTATAATTGATTGTGTTTACGAATAAAAAGCGAAAACATGTCAATTACTTGCTGATAATGATGAAAATAAATTCTTGGAAGGTAAGTTACAGAAAGTGACGTTAGGTTTTTTTAATGGCTAAAAACCTGAGAAAGTTATACCTACTTAATTACTTACCCATCTTAAAATCTAGAGACATTTTTAAACTGGTCACGCACGATGGTTTCCTGCGCCCCTTTTAAAACTGTCCATGCGCATAATTTTTTTTTAGGTAGGATCTTATATATACTCTTGTCTAGTCTATGTATTTAAGTATTAGCCATAGGTATGAGTATACAGGGTGTAAAAAGACGTCTACCGAAGCCGAAAGGGGTAGGTACAGCATCCCAACACTCAACATAATCCAAAAAAATTTGCCGAAAAAAGAGCGTATGTACCTACTAATAGGCGCATTTTTATACGTAGATTGCTGGATTTTGAGTTTTAGTTTTAGGTTTCTTTTAAAATGAAATTATTGAGTAGGTATGATCTTAGTATGGTGTACTAGTAGTAAATAACTAGACAATAAAATAAAATGACGTAGCTAAGTCAATTTTTTTTTGCGTTTTTTTTTTCGCTAAAGAAGTTTAGAATCATAGTCTGATTGCAACCCCTCAGTTTTCGGTAGCAGTCTTTTTACACCCTGTATATGTACAGTCGCGGTATGAAAAGGTTCGTCATCTTAAAGTCGACTTTTGCTTGCACGAGTGCAAGAACCAGTACTGCCAACATTTTAATTAATAAATATTACGTTTTGTTATGTTTAGCGTTTACTATCGATTATAGGCAATGACATATCAAAAAGGTTTTGCATAATTTGTTTACTGTTTTACTCCATCCTGTCAATTTTACAAAAATAACAATTACCCATAACAACAAGATTTTGATATAGGTTATTTGTATTTAAACGTTATTTAGATTACTGTAATCTTTAATTATACTCTATTTTCCTGGACTGCCAAGATTTATTGACAGAGATATTACTGTCGGGGTAAACCGCTTTGTTGATAGGACCGAATATGAAAGAATAGTACGAATAAGTAATATAATAACTTTATTTTATTTAATAACGTATATAACCACCATTAGCATCAATCACACATTGTAACCTGTTTCTCATAGAACCAACAAGGCGAGAGCATAGGTCCGTCCCTCGTGTATCTTCCCAAATGATATGGCAGTGGTCTTCTATAGCCTTCTTGGTTCTTTCGTTTCTATTATCCCATCGCTGCACCATTAAACCCCATAGGTTCTCGATCGGGTTTAAATCTGCAGATCTTGCTGGCCACGGAATCACCGCTATATCACTGTGCCGATTGAACCATTCATTCACAATACGAGCAGTGTGCGTGCGAGCATTGTCTTGAACGTAGCTGACCTGAGGTAAGTCAGCAGCTGTATATACGGTACGGACACTTGGTAGCATACTGTCTTCCAGAACCGATAGATAGTGAGTTGCATTTGCCCTTGAAGGAAGAAGAACGAGCTCGCCCACTCCATCCGCTGACATCCACCCCCAAATATTGGCAGAGATACGTCCAGAACTAAAATTGGGCACTACATGGTCTTCTGTATATCTCGTGCCGTTATACCTCCACAAATGAAGCCTCCCATGTTGGCTTGACATAAAGGATTTTTCGTCGGTAAATATAGTGGTACTCCAATCAAAGTTCAAATAGGTCTCTGCAAATCTCAAGCGTGCTTCCTTATGGGTTGGTGTCAGAGCAACTTTTTTTGAGTGTCGTCTATAATGTAATCCCATTGAGTGTAATGCATTTCTTATTACTCTAGGACAAACTTCATACAGTTGAGCGAAATGATTGGTTGACACAAAGCCATTTTCTTCATATTGCCGTCTCATGTCGGCATTTTGTGCAGCACTAAGGATAGGACGGCGACCAGAATTGTTGTGACGATGATCTATGAGTTCACCTTCTTCACCATATCTCCGGATCCAAAATCTTACACTATCCCTGGTTACATTAAGACGACGCGATATCTCACTGATATTGTAGCCAGCTTCATGTTCAGCAATAATTGCTGCTCTTTCTACAACACTTAAAGGTCTCGGCATTTTATGTAAAATATAGAAACGTGAAAAAATAAAATTGCAATGTCAACAATGACAGACAACGAGATGTTGAAACCAATAAAAAGTTTTTACATTATATAATCTTCTTGGTCAAGACAGAAAATCAAACAAGTATAATCTGTAATTTTAAACTTTATTGTCAAACAGTTAAACATAATTTTCTGTGAACCAGTCTGTTCTGTGACTTAGTTTGAAAAGGTAATATGTGCTTGCGGAACGTTAAATGAATCAATTTGAAAACTGGCGAACCTTTTCATACCACTACTGTACTATAATAATACATGCCTCTTAGCATAGAATAGCCCACAAACCCGCGTTAGTGGGCGGCCTGTGGCTACTATCCGACCTACATCCCAGGATCGATTCTTATCCAGGCTACACCAACTTGCTGGCTTTTACTTTATAATGAGAAGAGCTGTACTAAAAAGAAGCGACGCTACTGCCACAATCGGAGACATTTAGCTGGTTCTTAAAGATCTCCCATCAAAATCTTTACATAAGTAGCTATGTGAGTTCTACCAGGGACTCAAATGTAAACAATGTTAAATAAGTCATCATTTCGCTCATGCGGGGTCGGCACAACATGTTCTCTTCCTCCACTCCCCTCTATCACTTGTCATCTCCGTATCCACACCTTTCTTACCCATATCTACTTTCACACAATCCATCCATCTTTACTAAACAATGGTAAATAAGTATGCACTAAAAATTCATAGAATAGAGTGGCTGTAGGTCGCACGTTTGTTACAGCTATTGATGCCTCTGGGCGCTACCCAGCGGGCCTTTTCACAGGCAGCCGGCACTGGCTCGGCTGCAGAGAGAAATGTCTTCGTATGGTGAGTTTGTATACTTTTTCTGAGCCCGTTAGATAGAGAAGTGGAAGAGAAAAAATTTGAAGTCCAATCAGTGGTTAAATTCATTACACCGATAAAGTGTTAAGTTTTTTTTAAAGATTTGATTTCCATCCAAGTTCAGTAGGTAAAAGTACTCGCCACTCAATGTTTGGTTGTAGTTACCCTCTATTGTATGTGTGTTTTGTGTTTTCAGGACAAGGACTTTGTAGAAAATGGAGACAACGAGACGCTGTACGCTCTCCGTCATAACGAATACATGAACACCGTAATACGGAAGGAGACATACCACGGTTCAGGTAACCTACTAAAACAGTCTATCATATAATAGGTCTGTCATGAGAAAAACAATACTTGTCACCTTTATTACTTGATAGCTTCAACGATAATACGATTTACTTGTTCTAAAAACCAATACGAGCTAGTGTAGAATACATTGTTGCCGTTTAGTGTGAACGAGGTGATATCGGATGAATGACCTTCACCAGATGTAGAGGAGTGGCGCTGGTTGACGCGCCGCGACGCGCTGACGTCTCGTTTGGTGGCGGCCGCGCACTGGCCGCCACATCGCCTCGCATACACCTCCGCTAGTCTACAACTCAACCTAACCAAACTTACTATGCTCAAGGTATGAAGACGTAGATTACTCGTAGAATATAATACTTGAATAGTATTTTTCCTTCACCGTTTAGCCGTCATGCTATGCGCATCATTACGCATAATATTCTAAATAGTGTTTACCTATAACCGACGATTCTCAATTTGTGGTTCCGATATTCTTTTAGAAAACTGTTTCTATTTTACAGTCTTACAACATTATCCTGGGAGTGTGCCTCCCACGGTCTTGCGATCCGGACGACGTAGAGTCCCTTATTAGCTTCTCTAGTTCGCTCAGCGACAACCTTCGAACCAACAAGTCAATCCCTCGAGTCACTCACATCACGTCTCTCAGGCAAATCGAGGCACATTACAACATATCAGAAGACATCGGAGCTATCTTGCTCATCGTCATATCAATATTTCTCCTGCTCCTAGCCATCACAGCCACAATAGTTGACTTCGATCTGCTAAAATGTGTCCCTTACAACAAAAAATCCATGAGCTTCGACTTACCCAAATACAATAACCATGAAACTAAACTCGTAGATGAAATCAAAAGGAAGCATATAGATGTGAAGAGTATAGACAGTATGATGGCAGAGAGTGCAAATATGAACCTTGTTACGATGAAGAAGCTTGTGAAATCCAATGATGGACCTTCTCCCATTACGCTGGACGTAGTGAACGTGGAAAGAATATCTGGGAGCTGCAATCGTTGCGGGAAGTATAAACGTCAATGTCCGAACAGCAAACATGTTACAAATCTGCCTTGTCCGAGAGTAAAGTACAGCTCATTCGCCAGTCTAAGTACAGAGGATAAGAGGAAAACATTCTTCTGCAATCTACTCTTATGCTTCTCCTTCAGTTATTCGTGGAACAGGATCTTTAATAAGACAACGGCGAATAAGGACTTGTCGTTGATACATGGATTAAAGATTGTAGCTACTTTTTGGATAATATTTATACATGTAGCTGTTATAGCAAGTTATACATCAGGTAATTATGTAACTATCTTTGATGATAGTGTTGTAAGTAATTATGCTAATGTGGTTATAATTACAGATGATGGCGGTGACTTGAATGAACGCGATGGTATATATTACATTGTAGCGACAGGGACTATAGCGTTCGATACTTTGTTTTTTGTAAGGTAATATTGAATTTGCGATGATTACTATTCTCCACACTTGTCTTCTTCTTGTCATGTCACTAGGTCTTTCGATTCAGTGTGGTGAAAGAATTTAAAGGTTTTCCTATACTTGTGCTCTTCATCGAGGTATCTTGACGATTTCTCTATGTTTTATTGTAATTCTCCCTCCTCTCTTCAATGATCTTTGGTTATTGTATTCCTTGATATTTTCTCCTCTTCCAGTCTCCGTTGTAATTGAATTCTTCGCTATCCCTTTCTCTCATTGATTAGTTTTCGACTTCCTTCGTCTCAAGAGATGTCTGCTATTTTGTTTCGCCACAATCGCCTACTATGTGAAAATTTCTATCTACATTTCTTAACTTTTACTTGTTTACATTCAATCATCTCTATGTACTTTTCAGTGGCCTCTTCAGCTCCCACCATTTCTTCTATCTGAAGAGTCGGTACAGCGTCAAGGAGCTCGTTAATTTTGGAGGCGTTTGTGGTCAGATCATGCAGTTCGTCTGCTTTGTCACCAATAGAGTCATTAGGTATGTTTGCATGTGAATGTACTTCATATTTCCGCAACACAAGCAACTAAAAGCTAAAAGCAACAACGCACACGACGCATCGTCATTTAAAAACCTTTTCTTACGTTTTTCTTACGCATTGAACCATTCTACAACTCCAGAGTTTGCATAGTTCACTTCGTCAAAGTGTAAAGTGTCTGCAAACAGGACAATTTCGTGGTTGTTTTTAACAAGTTAGGGTTAACCGTTGATGTATATTAAAAAGAGAAATGGGCCTAATATTGATCCTTGTAGTAAGTAGTAAGCTCGTATGAGTCAGTGGCCAACTCTGGTGACGGAGTTTTAGGCCGCCTTAAGGCCTCCGTAATGGCTTAACGACTTAAATAGCCGGGACCGACAATTTAACGTGCCCTCCGAAGCGAGGAAGCGCTCAGATGAAAATGCCACTGGCGGCCTTGATCCTTGTAGTAGGTACACACATTATTACTACTCGAAGCGCCCTTATTTACTATGACTTTTTATGGCTCAACTGATTCTAGTGTACCTTGCAGATTGTTACCATCGTATGCATACGCGATCGTCCTATCAGCGGTATTTGCGCGCGCGTCGGTTCATACCTCGTCTTTATCGCTGGCTGATGCTGATCACAGCAACTGTGACGAATACTGGTGGAGAAACCTGCTGTATGTCTCTACTGTGTATCCTAGGGATGAACAGGTAAAGCTGGTCTGGATTATAGTCTGATAGAGAGCTGCGTGGGATGTCTTTCGGCCCTTGACTGTCAATCCGAAGGTTGTGAGTTCTGAAGAAGCGATGAAAACATTGTACGATGAAAGCATGTCCTAAAAGCTTTCGAAAACATGACCGAGAAAATTACCTTTTTAGCGCACTGAAAATACTTTCATCACATTGGTTCGAAAGACCCTACAAAAATAACCGGAATTTTATTGTTCTCTTATTGTTACTTTTTAACTACTAACCCCTAGAGATCTACTAATGTAATGGACTGTATAAAATGTCTGATATCAAATAAATATTAAGTATTATTATTTTCCCTTCCAGTGCATGCAAATCTCCTGGTTTCTGTCCACGGAGACACAATTACACGCCCTGGGCGCGTTAGTTTGTGCCAGTGGTGTGGCCGCTTGTTCCCGCGCTAAGCTGATCGCTGCGCTCGCCGGAGCCATGGTGCTGGCCGCCACTGCCGCTGATGTTAGCGAAGCTTACTTCGATTATGAGAGACGGTAAGATGCGTATAACTTAAAATCTTACTTTTGGAACTTGTTACGAAAAAACAAAACAAAGTTTACTTCATTGTATCCCTATTGTATACTAATTTCTAATTACAGTTATTCCAACGCGTATGAAGTATACTCGACCATTATCGAGCGACCGTGGGCGCGAGTGGCTCCCTACTTCGTCGGGGTCTTCGCTGGCTGGCTCGTACACACTATGCACGGTAGACTGAAACTGACTAAGGTAAAATAAGCTATATAGTATGTGAATAAGAAACAAAATGGGGCCCAATACTTTCCCTTGTGGAACTCTGTTTATAAAACGTAAACTTTTAACAGAAAACCAATGCTTACATGTTTTGTGTACATGGTTTATATTATTAGTTGGAAGTATCAAACCAAAAAAGATTCTACAGGTAACTTTAATGTTCTAAATACATTGTTTTTCTTTGAAATAAACATTGTCAAAAGCATTTGAAAAGTCTAACGATTAATTTTACAAATTGAATTGTTGTAACCTAAATATTTATCTTGTGGATAAAAAAAAACAACAAATTCGTTCCATAGTAGCGGTCCATTAAAAGTCAATTATAAATTAAATAATTTTTATTTAGCTTGCCCTGTTTTTGGTTTGTTAGTAATTGTTTTTTGTTCTCTATTATTTAGGTATGGAAGTTTTCCTTATTGAAATAACACTCAATAGGACCACTAAGATCAATTTGTACATTTCAGCTAACGTCATCTCTACTAGGCAGCGCGTCCATATCGCTATGTGTAGCGGGTATGTCTCTCCCGTTCGTGTGGCCGGGCTGGTTGGCCGCGTGGGTGCATACGGCGTGGCCGGTGGCTTTGCTTTGGCCGGTGTTGTTAGCTACACACTTTGCTAGTAAGTAAAATCGATATAATTATTTACTGACATGACATCGACGTTCTCTCATGAAAATTCTTGGCCTTCCCCTTTCTTGTTTTCCTTCTACAACCGACCTACATCTATACACTATCTACATTACTACTACTTTATGTAGGGTCTTTCATTTTATACTAACTTAATTCAGGAATTGGGTTCAAAAAATAAATAAAAAAATATTTATGCAATGTTTTTTTTTGTTTTGTTATGAAAATCCCGAGTAAATCGATAAAGACTATCCTTTCAATTGATTGTTGCTTTTTGTATAACTTAGCCCATTCGTGGTGTAGCTGCGCTGCGATTGGTGGAACGTCTTTTCTCCTTGAAAATAATTATGCAACAATTCTAAAAAATCAATAAATTATAAATGTTGAAGTGAAAACTTAAATGGGCTTAGGAATTAAATTGATATGGGCAAACGTCTATTTACAACCCAAAAATGAGAAATAAGAAAAATTTATTGTCCAAACTATGTTACAAAGATGGTATTTATCTAATTAGGTATCAACAGTTTACCCATCCTGTATGAAAGTAGGTATTAGATACCTACCTTCATAGAAAGTTATGGCAAAGTAAAACTAGGTAAAAGTTATTATTATTATTACATTTGCCTAAACAAAATGTTTACTTGTGAATGAGGCCTTGTCAGTTTGTGTAGTTTAAAATGAAAGACCCTATATAATTTGCGACCTACATATAATTGCAGGCATGTTCCGGCGGGTGCTGGGCGGTAGTGCGACGGCAGCACTGAGTCGACTCAGCTATGGAACCCTACTTATACACGGCGCAGTCGCACGTTGGCTGTTAATGCAGGATACTCCATTGTGCGCACGCGCAGCTTGCCTTGTAAGTACCATTCATTCATCAAAACTTAAATGTCACTTTACCAAACACTAAGTAATAATATTTTACTTAAATATTTCATTTCTATGTTGACAGTGGATGTACTGGGCGGGTATCCTATCTGCTTCACTACTGGGCTCGTTACTGCTTGCGCTGCTGATAGAGATGCCGTGCTGCAGTCTGCTGCGGCGGCTGTCAGACTCTGCTACCTAAAGCGTCTCTATCGCCGCCTGTCTGTACTCTACTCCTTGGATGAGGCACGTGTATCGTCTCTATCACAGCAGCTGATGTCTAGACCTGTGTAAAGTGTGTATATTTATAGTGTACTAGCTTCCGCCGTGGATTGTTGCAGTAAGATATTTCCACAATGTATAAGTCTTATGCCGCCACCACACTTCGTTGTTCGTTATTCGCTATGCGCCTTGTTCGGGCGTATACGACGAAGTGTGGAGGGTTCATTCGTCTTTATTCGCACGAATGACGAATAAGCGCGAATAGCAAATATGCTTATCCGTCCTCTTGTCGGTTTTCACCACACTTCAAAGGACACAAATAAGCCGAATATGTTCATCGAATGCTCAACCTTCGTTCACTCATTCAATTCATTCACTCGTGTTCGCTCGCTTTTTTTCACCAGCGTTTTCTACGCAGTCTTTTTTTGACTTTGTACTTGTACAACAGGTATTTATAGACTGCATTGTAATACAAGTATGTTGCAACCACAAGCAACACGCCCACATCTATTTTGTTTATGTAATCAAACGTCAAACGTCAACACGCCCCGAATAACGTAGTGCTGTCACGTCAACACGAAGTGTGGATAGCTTATTTGTTGTTCGCTCACATAGCAAATATTTGGGCGAATACAGCATAGCCGCATAGCGCATAACGAACAACGGAGTGTGGTGGCGGCATAATATTCAGCTATTTTCCGATTTTTCTTCACAAATCAAATAAATAAGTAGTTAGGTATAAAAAGTTAAGTTTCACGTGAAACCAAGGAAGCTAGTATTTCTTATCTATAGCTGCTGCTAGGAATGCAGAATTTTGCTGAATATAAATTCTACTGATCTCACTAAATGATCTCTGAAAATTATGAGACTGTATATTTTGCTGCTCTGTATATTTTCTACCCTAGAATTAAAAACTAAATTAAAAACTAATTTGTATTCAGAAACAAATCCCCTAATGGATTTGATTAGTGGATCAGAGTGGAATAGGGTTTCAGCGCATAGTTTATTTAATATCATTGATTAGTAGGTAATTATTTGTTTTAGGAAAAATTAAGTGGAATATAAAACAAGAATGATATTTTTAAATATTTATTGTATTTATAAAAACTTAAAATTACGAACAATTTATTTACATCTTATTTACAATAAGTACAGTTATGTACAGTTAACCATTATTTATAATTGATTAAATAAATGTTTTCATTTAATTTGACTTTAGCGGTATTTGTCATGGTATTTATTAATAGGTAACTCGTACACTCGCCGGTAAAAGATTTTCAGTCGAATTATGAAACTAATTAAAATTATTTCTTACACACAAATCTTTGTACACAATTATAAATACGCTAAGATTTATAAAATATGAACGATTTTTACAAGTTTTCTATACAAGCTCAATATAAAAGCTTCTTCCTCGTGCTCCTACTAAATTCTCCTACTGGTAGGAGCACCGGGACACCCATGTCCTGATGTTCCTACTGAACAAAAAAACTGTAACCAACAAACCTATAGCATAGGTTGCGAGGAGCGAAGCGATGAGTGGTTAGGTGTATAGTGAACAACCACGCACGAGCCGAGCGAAGCGTGCCGCGGTAGGGCCGGCGAGTGCCAGATCCACGTGGTTTTTATGTTCAGTAGGAGCATCAGGCCATGGGTATCCCGGTGCTCCTACCAGTAGGAGAATTTAGTAGGAGCACGAGGAAGAAGCGATATAAAGGGTGTCCCAGTAATGATCCCCTGTTTATACAGTTCATTGTGTTCCTGTGTCACACATTCAGAATACATTGGGCTTTTTTGATGTCCCAAAAATACGGGCTCTATCTCTATGGCAGGTCGCTAACAGCAAGTCGGGGCGGGGTCGAGGCGCGGGCGAATTTGACGTGTGGTAAGCGTCGAGGTGGCGGCGTGTATGTCTTGTTTCATTCATTCAACATGTCATCTTCAAAGGATGAGTAGAGACAGGTGATTAGGAGTCGTGGAAGGGGCGCGCGCCGCGCCCGCCCCGCGACTCCGCCTCGACTTGTTTTTGTTAGCGACACGCCTATATCTACAGGGTGTAAAAAGACGTCTACCGAAGCCGAAAGGGGTAGGTACAGCATCCCAACACACAACCAAATCCAAAAGGATTTTCCGAAAAAATCAATATTTTCCGAGAAAACAGCGTTTGAAGATTTTCATTTATTTCGTCAGCCAGCAATGTACGCTACGCATTCCGAACCCCACGCGATAACTTCGGCAGTGCCTACCTACTATGTGCGTAGCGTAGAAATTTGATTATTGTGAGGTAAGTAGGTACTTAGACTTTAACTAATTCCACTGTAACCTCAAACTGAGCATCTGCTCAACAAGCACAGCTGAGCCTGCCTGGCTGTAGGTACCCAAGCGTTTCTCCCAAAAAGAATCAAGACCTGCTCTTCTACTTGCAGATCAGTGTTGGTTCGGGTAACTTAACTATCGATCAACCCTACCTATTTTGTGGGCCTATCGCATTACGCGCTAGGCCCATAACACAACGCATTTTCACACACGATCACAACAAGCACTTTTGACCGAACACACTCGCACTAAACAGACACTCACTGTTCTCTTCTTAACAAATGTAGGCAGGTACCTACTAGGTAGGTAGATACGATAATTAACTACCTAAGTAGGTACTAAATTATCCTCTAATAAAACCATAAAACTCATTCGCGACAGTAGTACCGGTAATGCAATTTGTATGCGCTGCGCGAGCGTCCAATACGTACGAATATTGAACTTCAACTAATTAATAAATAATAAAATCAAACAAAACGAGTCGAGAAATTAGAAAGAAAATGTAGCGAAATAGAAATTGGAACCTTATTTCAATAGTATTAGAAGACAATTTCTTAATATCTTTGACAAAAGCCGCCAAAGAGTCAACTGAAAAATGCCTAGCAAGGCATGTTTCACACTACTCAAGAGTTGAAAACTGATGGATTTATTCACTGATCATTCACTACATTGTTGTACCTAGTGATATTTGATAGAATAAACTGATAATCTTATCAACCATTAATCTTATTATTTGTTTACTTAGGCAGGTACTTACTTACTTATTATTTGTTTATGTAGTGAACAGTTGATCTAGTGCTGCTGTTAGTATAAACTTTGACATAATGAATGTGTATCCCAATCGAGGTTAAAGATAAAGTGCTGGTCAAACACTTCGTTTTTTAGTTTCTTAGTACTAACATACTATTAATGTTAATATTGTACGTCCGAAAAGGGCAAACTGTTTGTACATTTTATTTGTTAACAAACATACCATCTTTGTTAAATCCAACAGTTTACAATAAAAAAAAACTTATCTTATCTTATCTTCGAGAACTCGGTCTTAGACGAATTCTTCGTCAAGCATAAAATTCGCAAACACTGTAGACGCAGCTTTATACCGACCGGCTTTTACAAAGGATTCAGCGAAATAGAAATCTGAACCTTATTTCAATCAAGTTAGAAGATTTTGATAGAACCCTTTGACTCTGCCGCCGACACGTGCAGCGTTCAATCGAATTTCAGTAAATTTTTTTTGAAATGAAGCTTAATTTCGCTATACTCAGTAAACTCATGATAGCCGAGCTAGAACAGTCTAGGATTTGAGTGCATGAGCCCAGTGTTCAAATCCTAGAGTCGGAGAATAACTTTTTAAATTTTTTTTTTTTTGTACTATTATTTTTTGTTTATAACCGTTACTGAAACTTCGTTCAAGTTTTCCTTACTTACGATTTTATGAACTCAATAGTGAAACATTTTATTTATGTAACTAATAATAGCTGAAATAAAGCCAAGTTAGGTACCTACTTATGTTTAATTTTTCTAGTTTACGTAACTAAGATTTTGTTTATAGCACTGGTGGAACTGCATAGGTGCAGTACACAGGCGACGCGAGAGCGGGCCGGGTGCGATGCCCGGCCGGCCGCGGCGGTCGTCGGCCGCGCGCGTGCGCTGACCTCGCTCAGCTGCTCGCGCGCTCGTACTAGTCGCGTTATTTTACGTAGATTGCAAGATTTTGATTTTTAATTGTTTTTTTCTTTTATAAATGAAATTATTAGGTAGGTATGGTCTTACTATGTTGTACTAGTAGTAAATAATCGGAAAATAACGTAAAATGAAGCAGCAAATTCATTTTTTTTTTTTGCGTTTTTTTTTCGCTAAATATGTTTAGAATCATGGTCTGATTGCAACCCCTCAGTTTTCGGTAGTAGTCTTTTTACACCCTGTATAGTCGGTATGATAAAAAAAATACAATTTAGTCCGATTGGAAATTAAAATGCATAAAGCTCTGTACTTCATACATAAAATTTCTTTAAACAGAATAATAGAAAAACCTATCTTTTCAAATAAAGCCTGTAGTCCACTAGGGCGCTGCGGTCAATCCTCCAGTCTATCACGATGAACACGGCTTGTTTTTTGATTTTGATTGGTACTGATTACTTATACGAACTTAATTTAAATCTTTTAACTATATCATACTTTGTTCACATAATTTCTATTCGTTTTCCTTGACTTATAATAAGCATAAGTAGGTATTATTTAAGGTATATTGAAAAACTAAAGCGGTATTATTTTGACCAAATCTGAAACGTATCAACCACTTTTGGTAAGTAGCAAAATAAAAATTATTAAAAGCTTTAGGAAAACGATTCAATAATTATGTCGTACTGCGCTCTCAAAAATGTTAGAATCACATATCACATATGCAGGCTCGGTCATAATACGTGCAAAAAAGTATGTAAAGTGGGCACGAAATGCTATGTTTCAGTGCTAGCGTTTCTCGAAGCACTTGGTATCTAAATCGTCAATTCAACGTGATTCCCTGTGTTGTAAATGTTTTAGTAATCAAAATTTTTTAAACTGTAATCGTCTGACCAATGGCCACTCATCTTCCCAAACATTTCACTTTCTAATAAAAAAACCTCTGAATAATTCAGTTCTGAAATACTAGAGAACTAGCATTTTGCACAAAGCTTTTGTTTTCTAGCCAAAATAAGTAAAATCACTTTCTATCGAAAACAAGTAAGTTCCACCATCACACTCGATGTGGCCGACGATGTGGTGAGAGTATCTTCAGCATGGTGACGATGGGCGCCTCGAAGGCGACGGATATCACCAGCGCCAGGAAGAAAGAGATCACAGTCAGACCCAGGAATAGGACGAACTGGAAAAGAAGTTCAAAATATGAAAAAAAAAACTACCGGGTGCCATTATGATAATTGGTAAATGTAGCGTTTGGGTGTTGGTTCAACCAACAGTTCAATCAGTCATCCATACTTCCATACTAATATTATAAATGTGAAAGTAACTCTGTCTGTCTATCTGTCTGTCTGTCTGTCTGTTTGTTACGCTTTCACGCCCAAACCGCTGAACAGATTAAGCTGAAATTTGGCATAGTTAAAGGTTGTATCCCAGGGAAGGACATAGGCTACTTTTTATCCCGAAAAAAATAAAAAATCCCGAGGGACCGCGGGTCACACCGCGGGAGCGCAGCTAGTACAACTATATGTGTTTGACGCTCTTTAACAGCTTTAGATATACTTCGTTTTTCGACGCAAAAAGTAAGGTGTTACTCAATACGTTTAATCTGTCCTGTCTAGTGCCTATGGCTTTGTAGCTCCTAAAGTTTAGGAGCTACAAAGCCATAGACTTGTAGCTTTGTAGCTCCTAAAGTATAGACACAAACTAACACGGTGAAAAAGACACAAATAAAAACCGATTTTGATTTGGTTTGTTTCAAATATGACTTTATAGGCTTAGTCAGTTTAAGCAGAAGCAGTTAAATTTAAAAAAAAATCTCGGAATTTTACTCTCTAGCATTGTGATTGGTCAATTAAAGTGCGCGTGATCTACGTGTAGGTAGCATATCTATGTCAATATTTAACAATCTGTAGTAGTTATGTCGTTAGTAGTTATGTATGACTTACCACTAGAAGTTCCCCCAGATGTATAGGGTGGTTCAGATGCATCGCCACGTATCGCAGCACTACAGGGTGCACTAGGTACGTGCAGTACGTCACTCGAGAGAACGGGTACAGGATAGGGGCCGACAGCAAGGGCCGGACCCAACCTTAGATAATATAACATTCATTATTGTCTGAAGTGCAACTGTGTCTAAATTGGATAATATGCGTTGTAACCTCAAAGAGCGAACAGTTCCAGTACATGAGTGTCGTGGAACACTCGGTTGGAACGAAGCAAAGAGTACTGGGAATATAATTAATTATTTGTCAATTAGGTATTTCAATCGTCGATTTGACATACATACATATACATGTGTCGTGACGAGAAAATGGAACAATTTTTTTTCCAGCCTTTTCAGTCTTTTTTTTCTTCGGTACCGTCCGAAAAGGAACTTAGTTCCAAAAAAACTAAGGAAATGGCAAACATGAATGGTGACTTCATTTGGAGTAACGGATGCTTTCTAATTGCTGACGAACGATGCTGAATTGCTGAGTCCGTGTGGTTCAGGGATGTTACGGAGGTGGTTTAACGGAACCGAAGATGGATTAAAAAAAATGATTTGTCGAAGTTGGAACCGGAGATGTAATATCAATTAGAAGTTCTGGCATATCGCAGTCGGAATCGAAGCTCCGTAACATTCCTGCGTAGCGATTCGTACTTCAGCGGAACGCATCTGCAACGAAGCGTTCCGTGGAATTCATCCAAAAGACGTTTCCTTCATTGTGATTGGTTGCGGTCGGTTGAACAGCGGAACGGTTTCGCAAAAGCGTTCCGCAGATGTATGAATGTAGGGACCGTATTCCCGTTCTTATTTTCGTTCGTTTCATGAATATTCGGATGCTTCTTACTACGAGCTATTATTCAGTCGATAAGATCAACGTTAAACACGGTCCTAACCTAGGACCAAATATTCTAAACCGAAAGACTGGCTCTTGAAGTCAGTAATCGTAGTAATCGTGGTATTAATTCCTTAAAAAGCAAAATACATTGCATGCGGAAATACAAATAAAGATTTAACATGTCAGAAAACTTGTGGGATTTACTCACCTCCGTGTCCCGTGGAGCAAGCTATAATGATCCATCCGATACAAGCCGCCCACAGCGAGTGCGAGAGCGCGGAGTAGGCGGCGGCGGCCGGCACGCTCAGCTCCGCGCGGTACAGACCGAAGATGAGGAACAATAGGGTGCCGCAGCAAACCGCCCAGCCCGCCCATGCGCATAGCTGAGGTAAAAATATTTTTTGTAAGAAAATATCTCGATAGAATCAACACTAGTAATGTACTTTCTCCAAAGTCGACAATAAGCTCAAACCTACTTACCTATCTACTAGCCGAAGCAGCGATCACTCGTTTCTACATACAAGTCTTATACTTAGTTAGAACGAGATGCTCAAAGCAAAATCTAGAACTAGGTCTCTACAGCTTATGTTATATGGGAACAACGAACTACAAACAGCAATTTTTTTGCTGCGAGTAAGTTCTTCCCCTTGCATTACTTCGATACAAGATTGTTACTTACTTTAGTTAGTTAAGACCTTTCTGAATAAACATTCATTTCATTTCATAGCTGGGAGGGGTTGAACAGGTGTTAAATCAACACTTGAAAAAAAATTGTCTAAGTACTAAAAGCTTACACTATGGCCAATGGTTCGATCCCCTTCGCGGGACAAACGTTTGTATGACCTACAGATCTTCAGTCTCGTGTCTGGGTGTTTCTATGTATCTAGTATAGTCATCTAGTACCCATAACACAAGCTGTGCTTACTTTGGGGCTAGATGATGCTGTGTGAAAAGTCCAGCGTTATATTTATTTAATGGATCTAGGCATTCGTGAAGTTAGCCGTTTCGATGTGTAGTAGATGATTTTTCATAACACGTATTCGAGAAGTTATGAAAAATCGTCTACCATGCCTTGTTGTATTTTTACCAGTGACAGGAGTCAGGAATCATTCGAGACTTTACCAAAATACCTATTAAAGCGGTTTGGTAGAATTTAAACATTACACGATCGTAGCTAAGTTAAAATAACCTGCCTGTACATGCTTTATTTGCCCTGACAGAAACTTCAAGGTAATACTTACAAAGATAAATCGTTGTAAAATACAGTGGTTGTTCGATGGATCGTTTTCACACTGAACTTAGCAACTTAGCTCCCATCCCAATAGTGTTAGCACATCGTTTCCAACTCACCCTATTCATCCTAATCTTCAAGTTAGTCTTGAACAGTATCCATCCAGTGAACATGCCGACGAGGTAGGGTCCTAGTCTCGTCCACGGCTTGTCGTAGATCTTGTCGAACTGCGTGAAAGGGTCCTCACTGTTCGGGATGTGTTCGTTACTCCAGGAGACGTAGCCCGTCGTGAACAGAGAGGAGATGAATAGCACTCCAGAGAGGGCGGCTGATAACTTGAAGTGGCTGGAATTCCGTAAAAGTGGATAATAATTTCTATGAACAAGCTTGCAGATAATGGGGTTTGTGGATTGACGCAAATAGACAAAGTAAGGGAATGAAGATCGTAAGAGGAAGTGTGGGAGAGATGCCAACTGCCTATAAATTAAAGTGAGGAGCAACAGATGATATAGAATGGAATGTAAGTACTTAATATAATAGAAAAATGCAAATTAGATGAAGATAGGTAGAAGTGAGGTAGAGTTAGACCAAATAAATGGATTGTGTAAAGGTGTGCTGGTTGATAGAGAAATATGGACGTAATCAGCTTGATCACATACCTGGTGGATAAAATGAGGAGAATTGCGCTGACAGCATAGAACTGCGTGTCATCTGAGAGGTACCAACTCCATAACATGCACTGAAAATAAAAGAAGGTTAATCAAAGAAATTATAAATTTATAATTTAACTTGATCATCATAAAACTGAAGTGCCTGGGAGTTGAAAGTAGAGTGGTAGAAGAGCAGTGAGTTTTGCTTGCACAACACCGGCAGGGGTGGCGCAGGGCGCTATACAGAAATGACCTTAATCCAATAGTGTGGTTGCGATTTTACACCTTAACTTTCAGATCGTAGTACGTAGCTCATCCCACTTTTTCTTCTTCTTCTTATCGTGTCACTAGTTCTTTCGAACCAGTGTGGTGAAAGGATTTTAAGTGCACCTCAAAGAGGCTCCTTTCGTGCACTTGACACTTTACAAACAACTTTATAGGTTCTACGACAAGCCGGTTTCCTCACGATGGTTTCCTTCACCGTTTGAGAGTAGGTACTGGCATAGTGCACATAAGTTTATCGGCAGAAAAACTCATTGGTGCATGACTGGGATTGAACCCACGACCTAACGATCGGAAGGCGGGGCCACTACCACTAGAACACCAGACCACTGACTCATCCCTTCTGATACAATCCTACATTCGTAAAGATAAAAATACAATTGCATGTTCGGGGTAGGTTAAGGGGCTAGACCGGTTATACAATCGTCCAAATCATTACCATCTGTTCAACGGGAAACAGCGTGTTGATATAGAGCAAGTTTCTCCACCAGTACTGCGGGCAAGTCTCGTGGTCCATGGCGGGCGGCTCGAACACCGCGTTCTGTGCGAACCACTTCATCGTCACCTCTACCACGCCCAGCATGAACAGGTAGGGGGCTGTTAGTCTGAAATAAACACCCAATTGTCACATTGGTCCTACATTTTGGCCCCACAAAACACCCAACTGTCACAAGCAGTTTCCTACATTTTGACCCCACATATCCAAAAATTTCAGCTCCACAACGCAACGGTATCCGAACCGCAGTTTAGCTTTAAGACGGTTCCAAAATACCCAGGAATGACGAAACGCTTCGAGAAAAGGAATGGCTGGTAGTAGTGCCTCGCTTCTTTTGACGTGGCGGGGGCACAAAACTATGAATCCCTGTGTGTATTAGAAATTACGAATACACACCCCTACCCGGAACAAATATCTAATGTTAGACGGACATGTTTATACGGAGCTTCGTCGGCATTCTCACCATAAGTGAAATGAAGTTCACGTTACAATGGATTCCATCTTATTGATTCTCATGGAGATTGTTTTCTTACCCAGTTTTTAAAATAAAAAATAAAATAAATAATGCTGGTCCTTTCACACAGCATCATCTAGCCCCAAAATGTTATGGGTACTAGATGATTGATAAACTACTTATATACTTTTTGTTTGTAAATACATACATATTATACATAGAAACACCCAGACCCGAGACAAATATCTGTACATTTGTCCCGCGGCGGGGATCGAACCCGCAACCTTCTGCATCGCAGAGGTCTTCCACGAAGAGTTGCGAGGTTCTAGAGTTATGCTCTTCAGTAGCTGATACCAGTATCATATTGCGTTTGGTCTTACCTGGCGAACCTATATCCCATGAGTCCGAGGAACTGCAGAACGCCAGCGGTGACCTTCCGCCTGCCCTTGATGAGCAGGTCCAGCTTGCCCTTCGAGTTCGTGCGGAAGTACAGGAACGAAACCAGCATACCACTGAAAATGGAAGAATTTATGTTGTGAATTAAAATCAAAAGCATTTATTTGGTCGGAACTTTAACTGCTTTACTTTTACTTATCTATCTATCTATCTATACACAGTATAGGTATTTTGGAACGAAGTTCCTTTTCGGACGGTTTCGAAGAAAAACGAACTGGGGGGCTGGGAGAAAAATTTTACCGTCACGGCCGCGCAGCCGCGAACAGTAAATTGTTACATTGTTACAAGAGCGTTTGATTTGAATTTGAAAATCCCAATATAGAAAAATATTCTTTGCTTCGTTCCAACCCAGTGTTCCACGACACTCACGTACTTTTTTTATGAGGTTCTACTACCGACCAATAGCGTGAACTAGGTGAACAAGGACGGTTTGGGGCCTAGCTTTTTTTTCCCATCCTTATTGTATAATAGTTAAGCTCCAATGGAAAACAAGAAATAAGTAAGCTAACACACCCGAGACAGAAGAAGGTGTCGACGCTGTACACAGCGCTGAGGATGAGCTGGAACCAGAAGGACTTCTCCAGGATAGCTCGCAGCGCCGTGTTGTCTGCGTACTGCAATCAGAAATACATCTGTGAACACTACCAGTCAGTACAAAAGTGTGGTTTTCATATTGAACGTTGTTTCGTTTCGGAAAAGTTTTGAAGATACTTACCAAAGGGGATTTTGACACTAACCCAATTAAGGAACCGTGTTAGCCCAGTGATTTACCTGCCTCATTACCATAGCGAATGTCTAGGTACCGGAGAATAGATAAAAATGACAGTAATGATATTAGAGTGTGGATAAAACCATAGAGGAATAAGATAAAATGGGGAGGACTTCTTTCGCCATTTTTGAAGTAGCTAGTGGCTCTGCTATTTTATTTACTTTTCTCGTGTTTTACTAGGTTTTATTATGTAATTTAGGTGGCATTTTACTAATGAAGCCTTGGATTACGTAACAGGAGATTCGGTAAATGGAATGGGGGAGTACTCAAGAAGATTTCTCATTTGACGAAAGATTTCCGTTGGAGTTTTGAAATGACAAGCCGCCATGTTTTTTTCAAAACCAAATTGACATGACTTGACTTGACATGACATGAATACTTATTTAAAACTATTGGCAGAATTATACTGTTAATACAGTTAGTTGCCATTAATAAAAAGAAGAAGAAGATAAAATGGTCACAGAATTCTATACATAGTAGTTTATCATTTCTCTGAAAATGGTAAAAAGGGTAGAATGCTGTCATTACTGTCATTTTTATCTATTCTCCGGTACCTAGACAATCGCCATGGTAAGGAAGCTGGAGTGGTGAGGGTTAATTCCAATGGGTGGCGATGGGTTACTATGGAATGCAACTTTTGCAAGCCTTGGAGAATATAGTAGAGATCCTGTTTCGTTTGAAGGCAACTGCGCTCGACCTACCTTGAAGACAACGATGCAGGTATGTCCGAAGATGACCCACACCATGGAGAGCGACTTGAGGCCGTGGATGACGGGCACGGTGTCGGCGCCCACCGCCTGCTCGAAGATCTGCAGCAGGTTGGCCTTCATCGAGAACGATAGCAGCAGCTCCGACCATATACCTGGACGCAATAATGTTTGTTTTAAGTAATATATGTATAAATCACTAATATATGTGTCATCATATGCACCCGACCAATCTTCTTTTCACTGATGTTCCTCTCCATCCAAAGGTTGCCTGGAAGAGATCGCTTCTTAGCGATAAGGCCGCCCATTGTACACTTTTATTTGGTTGTTCTTTTGTTTTTGTCTGTTTTAATTATATTAATGGTGTGCAATTTTCATTCATTCATTCATTCATTCATCACTAAGGCAATTATACAAATTGAATTCTGGAACTTCAGACACTAAATTTTACGCGATGAATTCGTGCAGTGAAAGATTAAGGAGGTAAGTACTCCGAAAGATAATACGTTGGGCAGTCTATTTTTATTGGTAAGTTCGTATGAGTTAGTGGCCTACTCTGGTGACGGAGTTTTAGGCTGACTTAAGGCCTCCATTAGGCGACTAAGTAGCTGGGACCGTCAATGTGTTCTTTAAAGTACGGAAGCGTTAAGCGATCACCTCTTTGTAACCAACACGTTCCACCAAGAACGACTTAAGCAAGCTACACTATTTTTAACTCCTCGAGAGACTCAAGTTTTAATTTTAGATCACTTTTAGATAGCGTTTTGGTTTTTTACTGTACCTAGCTTTCTATCAAAACTGTTATAAATAAATAAATACACTACAAACGCTACAATGTTACTGAATGTTCGTACTTATTAAAAGTGTTCATAACCATGATAGTTTAAAGTTACATCTCCTGAATGACGATAAACCTTGACTTACTGAGTTTCAGTTCCTCCTCGGTGGCGGTGGAGGAGGTCTCGGCTGTGAGCCGCTCCTCAGAGTTGTTGCTGTTTATAATTGCATTGTTATTGTTCACGTTGTACATTGTTTTGCCTGAAAACATTGTTTACTATTAATTCGCTGTAAATTATATATTTTTGGGTATCATGATATCATCACATAAGTCAACGAATAAAACCACGTGTCCCACTGCGGGGAAAAGACCGGTAAATGCCAATACCTAATAACTTCTACAAAGTTTCTCTGATGTGCTACGTAACTGAACTTCAACAGATTGTCCCACAGCTCACTGCAGGTCAAACGCTTTCCCTTCTCCACTGTTTGACTATTTGCGATCCTATTAACATGGCAGTTTCAAAGATGACAGTCCAGCTCACCCGCCATCTTATCCTAGGTGATACACGTCAGTTGCCTACCGCTGTGTGTCTCGTTTTGCCCAATAGATGATGTTAAAATCATTATCATAGTAATCATAGTAAAGAGAGCACTGGTGGTCAAGTGGTAGTGGCCTCCGCCTTCCGATTGTAAGGTTGTGGGTTCAATCCCGGTCCTGCACCAATGAGTTTTTTGGCAGAAAAACTTATGTGCACTACCCCAGTTCTCTCAAACGGTGAAGGAACACATCGTGATGAAACCGGCTTATCGTAGAACCTGAGTTCGAAAACATGTGTCAAGTGCACGAAAGGAGCCTCTTTGAGGCGCACTTAAATATCTTTTCACCACATTGGTTCGAAAGAACTAACACGATAAGAAGAAGAAAAATTATCATAGTAATAGAGAACTGTTACCATTAGCATCAGTGATATCGTCAAGCCCATTGATCTGCAGCTTGAGGTCGCGTGGTCGCGAGGTGATGTTGGCGGCGCGCTGACGGCGGCGCTTCACGGCGCGGGTCAGGCGCACGTCGAATACTGTGGCTACGATGAGCAGGACACCCACTACGCATGATACTCCGCTGAAATAATGATAGGTATTAATGATAGCTCGCTTAATCTTATGTTTTTGAATTAGTTATCTATTTAAAGCTTCACGTAAGTTTACGAACCTGCCTGTGCTACATAATGCAGGACATTAACAGAACACTACACGATAATTCCATTACGGTCCTCTTATTTGAACGCTGTTAAGTCTAAGTTAAATGTGACGTCGTCAGGGTTGTTACTTGTTGCCTCAGTTGTCGTATTTGTTATTTCCGAATTTATGGGTTCCGGATATTTTATTGTGTTAATATTATTTGAGAGCCGTGTTGGTCGAATGGGGGTGTGCCTCGACTTTCAATCCGAAAGTCGTGGGTTCGAATCCCGGCCGTGCACCACTGGATTTTTCGTTTCGAAAAATTTATATGCACTTCAACACGATCTCATAACGGTGAAGGAAAACATCGTGAGGAAACCCGCAGCTTAGTCAGCTCCACACGTATTGACGTCGTCTTTCCTGTGGGCGGCTGATTAAGCTGAGAGGATGGTTTAGGTGCTGGACAAGCCTATTGCATTTAAACAATGTCCCAGGCACTACAGCGTCCCGTTAAGTGTAAGCATAGGTTGTCTCCTGACGCTGTATAAATCATCTAATATAGATGTAAAGGCCTAAGTTAATATTACTTGCATATCCGTTTCTGTAACCTTTAAACACATTTTGGTCATTAAACTGTTAAACGTGTATCTTGAAAACATTATAATGCCATTTGGCAAGTAATAACTTTATGGTCAAGTGTATGACGGAAGTTTTAGGCTGAAGGTCTTCGCCATTAATCGCCATAGCTTTTAATCGTTTCGTTTACAATTATTCGCATGTAGCAATAAACAATCACTTTCCAATTAAGGTAGGTACACTAGGTACCTACCTATCTATTTTTAGACCAAATATACCTACTGTTAGGTGGGATATATGTCGCAGCCAACTTTACTACTATAATCCGCCATTCAATTAAACGCCTAGCCGCTTTATTAAACGGCGTAGTTCAACCGGCGGCGTGAATGATACTCCGTCTTTAAATAAAACAGCTAGGCAATTCTTTTACACAAACAGTCGGGCTGAAGGACCAAGCCCTCAATGTCATCTCACATAACAGGGTAAGTATCACAATAGGTTACGATACGCTTACTTAAGCCAGAGTATGTAATATTTACGCCTCGCATGACATTTGGGCACATTCACTTTCGCAAGGTGCCGTACCACGTAACAACCTTCGGGCCTTCCGCGGTCCGACCCGAATATACCTAACCACCGTAACAGCTTGTCCAATGTCCATAGCTTCGTTATTATTGTTTGTTCTAGGCATATTTTTACCCGACTGTCAAAGGAAAGGTTATTATTATTACCTACTTTGACAGCTTGACTAGCTTCAACTTGTTAGATTCTCACTTGCAGCCAGTCTGTGTGTAAGAGAATATGTAATGTATAACTTAGGTATACCTGTTTTTCTCATAGCCGGATGACACCCTGGTAGGTAGGTATTAGTTTCGGTAGGTACTCACAGCAGAACTTGGAAGGTGGGATCTTCGATGTACCGGTACCCGCCGTGTTGCGGCGAGCGCACGGCAATCACGGAGTGCTTCAACAAAGGCGCCTTCGCTCCTTCCACCAGGTCGGAGACTGCGCCCCGGGAGCATGAGAATGGCAGGCAGAGCCCGAGGTAGATGGTGCGGTGCTGGAAATAAAGATAGTTTTTAAAGACAGTAAAGTCACATAGATGAGTGGTCTGGTCATGCCCTGGTTCTTCATGGTAGCTAGGTAGCTACTGGTCTTGAAGGAACAGGAGTCGAAGACTATAGTCTTTTCTATGAATAAATGTTTTTGAGTTTTTGTCAAGTGTGTAAGAAGTAACTAACAGTTCTGACGATCTCCGGCAAGTCGCTGCTGACAGACACGCGCACGGTGTAGAAGGCGGTGTCGAACGGCGGCCCGTACCCCGTCATAGAGACATCCTGCCTCCATTCGCTGAAAATTTGGGAGCCGCTGCTTTCTGCAGACAAACAAATTATTAGCAAACACTCTCACTGCTGCAATCTCCGAAGTTACGACCATCAAAGAGCTATTTCGAACCAATGTGGTAGGTACAATGATTTTAAAACGTCAGAGGCACGACCTGCATCACGTATGGCATGTGCGCCTGGGCACTGACGTTGTTACATAAATGTAAAATTCTCGTCTAATTTTAGTCATGTCAGTCCGAAAGAAGTGGTATTGGATGCACCCTGAAGAGTCATGCATTTTGTGCATTTGATGTCTTTTATTTTTTTGAATAAATGTGCAACACTGAAATGCAACACACATTATTAGTCATGACTGCTAATTTATGAAATCTTGTGCAATGCATTATTATTAGCTAATTAGGTAGTGCATTTATTTTGTTTCATGATCATGAACGCTCCAATTGCATTCACAATTCAAGGTAATTTGTAACACAAAGCTAAGATTATGAAGTTGACGATAAGCTATTTGTGTAGCTTTTGTAAACGTATTTATTTATTTAATATTATTTACAATGATTAACGTAATAATTGATCTTATACATCTCATTTACAGGGTATCCTAGGTTATAAATAAATCAGCCGTGTTGGTCGAATGGGGTTGTGCCTCGACTTTTTAATTTGAAGGTCGTGGGTTTGAATCTCGGCCGTGCATCAATGGATTTTTCGTTTCGTAAAATTTATATGCGCTATAACAAGAGGAAAACATCGTGAGGAAACCCGCAGCTTCGTCAGCTCCACACGTATTGACGTCGTTTTTCTTGTGGGCCAGTTTGATTGAGCTGAGAGGATGGCTTATGTGCTGGGCAAGCCTATTCCATCTCAAACAATGTCCCAGGCACTACAGCTTCCCGTTAAGTGTAGGCATGGATGGCCTCCTGACGCTGTATAAATCATCTAATATAGATGTAAAGGCCTAAGTAAATAAATAAATACCACACACAACACACGCCAGAACATGCTAACATAACCCGTCGCAAGATAAACAAATGCTTTATTTCTGCTATTCCAATAGTTGCTCTGGACCATTCTACGTTCGCTGCACATGCGTCACCTTTAGCAATATCAATTTTGTAATGTTTACCACTTTCACAGTTTAAATTCCTGCGAGAATATTGCGTAAGCAAACATTGCCAGTGTAGTTATCCGAGAGGAAACTGGTATTCGATATCGGATCGAGAATAACGAATTCACTAGTTATTTTTTCAAAATGTCAAGATTCCGATTACCTATTATTATAGGTATATTAGTAAAATACCATTTACACGACACCATTCTTGCCTCTTGCTTTCTCTAACTAACTCAACGGAAAAAAGCTAATATTCTGTCTGTTGCAAGAGGCACGAATGGTATCGTGTAAATGGCAAGATACCAACTTTAAAACGAATGGATCACTCTAGCTTCTTGTTACAAATAAAATAGCTACATTTATTCGAGTACCTCAACTTAACTTATTGCTTAGGAATCTGATAAGCTAAAATGCTTCTCGGTATAGACCTTCGTGTCAGTTTTGCCAATGATGGTAACCCGGACTACTTCCGCTGAAGCTGTATATAGGGTCTTTCATTTTAAACTACACAAACTGACAGGGCCTAATTTTTTGGGATGTAAATAGACGTTTGACCGTATCAATTTAATTCCTAAGCCCATGTATAATTGATAGATTTTTTTAGAATTGTTGCATAATGATTTCAAGGAGAACAGACGTTCCACCAATCGCAGCGCAGCTTCACGAATGGGCTAAGTTATACAAGAAGCAACAATCAATTGAAGGGATAGTCTTTATCGATTTACTCGGGATTTTCATAACAAAACAAAATCAATCATTACATAAATATTTTTTAATTTATTTGTTGAACCCAATTCCTGAATTAAGTTAGTATAAAATGAAAGACCCTATATACTTTAAGGTCCTTATTAATAAACGTGGTGTAAAGTTACGCTAGGTTTAAACTCCAAAAATTGTATGGTTACTCCTAAGTTACCCCCTAAGGCCTAAGGTTTTAGGTAATAAATAATTTACGTTCTGTAATGTACTGAGCCTACCTTAAAAAGTCGCGTGCCACGTCTCGTGAGGTGACCAATTTTTCGAAATGTATAACAAAATATTGTAAGTAGAGCTTTTGCAACGAGAGTGCGTTTATGTCTTTTGTACGGGCGCTGAACTACACTATCTCACGCAATCAAGTTGCGTTTTAATGCCGTCATAACATTTTATTTGTGTATGTAAGGTGTGTCATACAATTTTGTAATATTACATCAGTTGGTCAGACTGGTTTCATATTTTGTCTGGAATCGGTGTCAAATATTGTTTGGAATTAAATCGTGCACTTGACAAAGTTTACGTAAACGCGGTTTTTCTACATGCACATTTCCCGTTCACAGTTTGAAAATAACTAGGTACATATGTACTGTAATGCTGCTGCCACTTGTCTTAACGCGTTAAAAAGTGACATTTGACAATAGATTCATACATTTTCTGTCAAATATGTCACTTTTTAACGCGTTAAGACGCAGATGGAGCCGTAGCATAAGAAACTGAGCATCAAAACTGCTACTTTTACAAATGCCTAGATTTTTTGCGGGTTCGATCCCCGACGCGGGATAAATGTTTGTATGATCTGCAAATATTTATCTCGGGTCTGGGTGTAGGTATAATATGTATGTATTAAGTATTTAAAAACAAAAAGTATATAAGTAGTATATCAGTTATCTAGTTCCCACAGTACAAGCTTTGCTTAGTTTGGGGCTAGATGATGCTGTGTGAAATGTTTAGCATTATTATTATCCTAGCTACTGCGCGCGGCTTCGCCCGCGTGGTACCAATTTTGAATAGCCTATATGTTATTCCAGGTCACTATCTTTTTTATTCCAAGTTTCATTCAAATCGGTTCACTGGTTTAGGCGTGATTGAAACACAAACATCCAAACATCTAAACAAACTTTCATCTTTATTATATTAGTGGGATGGGATTCAATGATTTTTGACTTCACTTACTGTTGTTGGTCTTGGTAGGTGTGTGCTGTTCGTTGAGGATCTCGCAGAGCTCGGCCGAGCCGGTCCAGTAGTTGTTCCCCCAGTAGAACATCGACGTGTATCGCCCGCTTGCGTCTTCCACTGCAAACAAAATTAAACTTTATAAGTACCTACAAAATGGTATTGCCACCAGTGTTTTGAGTGCTTTCGACTGACAGTGAAGATCAGTTGAGTTATCTATAGATCGTTTTTAACGATCCTTAACTCAAGCTCATTGCCAGTCGAAAGCGCGTTCTTACACTGAATGGCAATCGGTAAGTAAGTTCAAAAAAAAAGTACGTGAGTGTCGTGGAACACTCGGTTGGAACGAAGCAAAGAATACTTTTCTATACTGGGAATATAATAAATGATTGTCAATTAGGTATCCTAGAAATGCTCGTACTAACAATGTAACAATCTATGGACTGTGTTGCGGCTGCGTATTTCGCATTGTGATATTTGACTTAAACATGTGTCGTGACGGAATTTTTTTTTTAAAATGGAACAAATTTTTTTTCCAGCCTCTGTCTTTTTTTCTTCGATACCGTTCCAAAATCTTATCGCAGGTCACGACATCTTTCCACTCTTGCCCTTCCTTATTTAATGCAACGAACCCAGTGGCCGTGTCTGCTACCTTCAAATCATCAATAACTCAGGTCATCCATCTCTTCATGGCCGTATAATTACCTACCTTCCCGAAATAGGTAGTTATTCTTTATGTATCGAGAAACTTTCAACGGAAGAGTTTTTTCATTCGACACCGCGTTTATTTTTACGAGAAATCGCATCGTTCTTTACTTATTCGCTACTATTACATTGAGAGCTAAGCTGTCCACATTATATCTATTAAGAACACACTCACCTGTGTCTAATGCACAGATTATGCTATTTAATCTGACCGTGCAATTTTTGACATCCAAATATGGCTACCTATATTTTTAGATTTCATTATTAGCAAGTAGTATCAATCAGCGAGCCAGTAATTTGAAGTGTCAACGTAAATTACTTATGTTCGTTACTGAAATTGTCTAAAACGTAGCGGGTAGAGGTAGATGTAAAGGTCATCTCTTTCCGGTATTTGGTTAAAAGTAGTCGGCCTCATGTTCGGCTTGCCTTTCATAGTAAACCTTGGACATATTCTTGCTGAAAACTTCCTGCTATTAATATTTTTAATCTATTGATCTATTCAACCGGTAGCACCCACGGATAAAGCCTATCACGCTACTCCTGGTGGTTTTGTGCCAAAGTCAGAATTAGTTTATAGGTACAATTCATTTACTTTGGATTATTTAGAATCGTCTTTTTACCGTAATGCGACATCGAATCGTCTAGTGGTAGTGGCCCCGCCTTCCGATCGTAAGGTCGTGGGTTCAATCCGTGCACTTATGAGTTTATCTGCCGAAAACCTTATGTGCACTGTGCCAGTACTCTCAAACGGTGAAGGAAAACATCGCGAAGAAACGGCATGACGTCAAGTTCACGAAAGGAGCCTCTTTAAGGCGCACTTAAAATCCTTTCACCACACTGGTTCGATGAACTGGTGATACGATAAGAAAAAGAAGAAGATCGAATCGATTTAGAAATTCGATCGAAGGTGTTTTTGAGAGGGGAAAAATCTAATTTTTAAAAGCAATCGTGCTCTAGTTTTATCGGGTCTACCCAAGATAACATTCTAAAACGGAACAAGAACTATAATAGACAATATAACAACTACATTTGGTGTCAAGGCCGTCGGGCATTGAACTACAAGCTCACTCTGATACCGAAGCACTTGTTATTGAATTACAATCGCTTTATACAAGCTGCTGTCTTGCACTTGTATAATAAAATAATACTATAGTTACTTATTTAAAACATTGTCCAGAAAGAAGGAACAAATTCACTCGGGAAAATTCTCGTAATAAGTCTTTCATTTGCATGTAGTGTCAGGAGGCTCGGTTGGCTCGGATTTTTTTTTTAATCAAAGGATTGTATGTATTCTTCAATTTTTTTCTTTAGAAGAATGCGTACGGCGTGTTTTAATATTTTTTAGATTAGTAAAATTAGATTTACAAAAACAAAAACAGTATTAACTCTTAGCTTTTTTCTAATGTTTAATTCCAATGTTTTATCATTTACCTACTTCGTTATTTTTCAACAACAAAAAACTCCAATAGTTTTCTTTCCTCAAAGCAATCACCCGACTGCAGCCGGAACACACGTCACACGCTGTCATTGTCATCAGCTTCTCTCGTCGAGTAGCCAACCAAAAAGTATGGTTGCTAGCAACAGTCTTCTTAATTCTTCATTCTTTATTGTACAAATACACAGGATGATATCATAAAGAAAGGACATGTACAAAAGCGAGCAAAAAACACAAACCTATACCTAAAGAATATTCCACGAAAAATTAGAATTTTTAGGAGTAGGTATTAGCTGGGAATTACAACTTTTCACGTCGTAAAAGTCTGTGTCAGTGGCCGTGGCATTCTTTGTATGAAAAAATATTAAGTTGATTTATTTTACCTATTATATACTCGTATTATGTATTAAAGTCATGAGTCACTATGTAAATTCAAAATTGCAAAATTCCAAAATTAAGTCGTAAAGCTATGACGGAGGTCATATCATAAACCGGGCTTCAGGCGGTCTAAAAACTCCATCCCTAGAGTTGACCACTTACTCATACGAACTTTATTTAATAACCCGTGATTTCCCACTGCAGAGCAAAATCCTCCCTTCCCTTTTTCCACTCTTCGCAATTTAAGGCCAGGTTATCAGGTGAGATGAGAGTCCAGCTCTCGCCATCTCTCAATGGGTCTTCCAAGTCTTCGTCTTTGCGTCACATAGATAACAGTAAAAATAAATTACCTAATCGTGGACGACATCACAAGCATTCCTATTGTTTTACCATGACAAAAGCTTCTAAACAGCTCATTACCGACCTTTGAATAAAAGATTTCTGATCAATGAGCCTTGTTACTCCAGCTCACGTGCTTAATGTTCTGTTTTGCAAGCTTGGCTTTGGCACGCACCGCTCAGGTGGGTTGGGAAACCAGCGTTTGTGTCCCAACGTACGCACAAGTAGGTCAGAGACCTAGGCTATTCTGAGCGCGGGGTTATAATAAATGTACGTTAATGGCAAAGATAATTATAATAAATAATAATAAATAATGCTGGACTTTTCACATAGCATCATCTAGCCCAAAAGTAAGCTTGAGCTTGTGGTATGGGTACTAGATGACTGATAAACTACTTATATACTTTTTGTTTGTAAACACAGAGGTCGAATTAAAGAAAAGAAAGATTAAAACTTACTTTACGGATGCTGTTTTCATAGTTTGAAGATAGACGAAGGTTGACATCTCAAATCACTATTTTGCATTCAAGGAAGTTCCAGGGTTGCAGGGGTCCATACTTGCAAAATTCCACATTTTACAGAAGTTAGGATTCACATCGCTATGTTGCGAGATGCTTTTCTTACGAAGCAGATAAGTATTTCCGAAGATTCAATTACAAACTTAAGGTAGGTACTTCTTTATAATAAAATGATGAAGATTATATTTTATTTGTTTTAACTCAGTAACAGGAATCAGGGAAAGGGATTCATTTATTATGATCATTAAAGGTACTCGTAGGTAAGTAGTTTGGTTTCGGGCAGTCTCCCACGGGAGCAAGTTCGTTGATCCAAACTTTTTTTAATTTACAACAACTGCCTGACCGACATTCCACAAGGAGTTTTTATTGTACGTTTTGAAAAACGAGTTATTACTTAATGTTGTTAGGATGATAACTATAAACGAAGGATAATTGGTAGGGTACTACCTAGACTACCTACTCGTAGTATCATAATCGGAACGGTTCTCCAAGTTTGTTCCCGATGTTTCCTTTCAGTGATTTGTAATATTTAAGTTTTTTTTTTCAGAATTGTATGTTTTATAAAAAAAAACTTAAATTCCAACCAAATCATATTAATTATTAGTACCTAATGAAAACGTAATGCAATTAGGCCACTGTTATCAATAAGGCCTAAACACACGGCAGAGAAAGCTGCGCTTGCGCAACCGCGTCCCAAGCCACAGGCGGTAGGCCAAGTTCACGAACTTGCCTTCCTATTTACGCAATTTTTATGTAAATAGCTCGGCGAATTAATGTGTGGGTGAGTGGGTCAGACCTGGGTTATGGTGCCGACATGACATGATTATGGTGTATGTTATGAATAATTGGCAAGATTGCTGAAGTGGAGTGTCAACACTCACAATAAGTGATGAATGATGTGTCAAGTGCAGATGCCTCTTGGCGCGGTCGCAGCCTGAAATTTTTGGGAGGTGATCACAAATCTATCTGCTTTACTCTATTGAAACGATTTTTTTAATTTGTTATTTTTAGAAGATTTTTCAATTTGACGTGTATGATTTTGAGTCATGTCCCCTGTGACCCCCCTTCGAACTGCGCCTGCTTTGAGGCACGGCTAAACTTAATAGGTACCTAGGCAGGTACCTCCTATTATTATTTTTCTGTTTCGAAAGAACTGTTGGTATGACACGAAGAAGATCATTCTTTGTAGAAAAAAATATTTTTGTTTTTTACAATCGTTAACAGTGCAAGGCACGGTAGATTTAAAAACATCAATATTCTGAGCTCTGGCAGACCTTATATGCCGTCACTCACAGCTTGCACCAGCTCCCAGTCAACATACGTCCCGATGCCCCGGCCACACGCGTCGTCACGGCGCACGTTGTGTCGCACCGTACGTACTTGTATGACGCAATACTCCCGTTCACAGGTGCACTGACAAATGATTGTTGTCATAGACCGGTTTAAAACTTAATTTACTTTGCTCTATTTTCTCCCAATGCTGAAGAATTAGATAAGAGGACTGATCGTGATCACTTTACTGAAATATAGGCCCTGTTGCCCTGGTTCTTGGGCAGAGAGGATAAATTGGGTGCTGGGCAAGACTTTAATTCATCTCAAAATGGCCCATTCACTTTACGTTTAAATTAGTGTATTTTGTAACAACCAACGCTAACTTTATCTAAGTATTTTATTTACTTTTACATGAGTTAAAATTATTTACTTGTAAGGTTTATAACCTTATTATAAGACAGGTTTAATTATATTTAATAAGAAACACGTGCAAATACATATAAATAAAAGAAAGTTTGTATGGTAACGATGCTAAATCATCACTAATAGACTGCACACAATATGGCACTCGCAATTTTCAGCTTTATGCCATTGTGATAAAACTCAAATCATGGAAAAAATGAGGTACAGTCGGGTCATAGACCTCGTCCTTGTCACTTTCACTTGGGGCTATATTTTGTTACAAGGAAGTTATATTTAAGTTCTAACTTGCACTTGTGGGTAGGTAGTTGCTAGCTTAGTACTACCTGAACCGCAGTATGACACTCAACTGTAAATTGGAACGTAGGTAGGTAATTTTAAACACCAATCAGCGTAAAGTGACTTCAATTTTTTTTAACCAACTTGGGAACAATGATTTTAAATTAACTTGCAATGTTTGTATGTCTGTCTGGGTCAAATCTTGCAAGCTTAATTTGACCTACTTCTCGGTTTCAGATTGAGCTGAATTTTGGTACACTTATGAGTTTTCGGTGACAATGCAATATTATGGTGACAGCTGATCTGATGATGGAGTCAGGAGCTGTGCAACAGAGCTCCTTAGAAAAAAGGACGATTGAGCTGAAACTCGGTTTGTGGATAAAGTGTCATCTACTTTTTTGAAATATGTTGACAATGAGTAGATCTGATGATGGAGTCAGGAGCTGTTCAATGGATCTCCTCAGAAAATAGGCCGATTAAGTTGAAACTCGGTTTATCGATCAAGTATCATCTAAAATGTATAATATGATGACAATAGGTACTAGAACTAGGAGCCGTTAAATGGAACTCCTCCTGAATAATAGTATAGCTTCCGTGTTTGGACTCATAATGAAGCTCACGGTCACATATTAAAAGCTTATAGGTACCTAATGAAAAACCTTTTCCAAAAAATCTTATTTATTTTTGGTACCTTTAAAAGTAAATAATTATTTATGTAATTATGATACATTATAAAACAATCAATTAGATGTTTGAGAGAGGACGTTTTATGATACTTAAGTATATTATCATTGAGTAAAAATATAAACTCGTATGTATGTGGTAGAGACTTTAATGAGGCAAGCTGATAATTGCTGTAGATTTGGTAGCTCTCAAATGCAATTGCATAGTACCTAATACGAAAGATCAAAATACTATGGCACAATACCACATACAAAATAGTAATTTAAAAAAAATTGCTGTGTTAAAGTTGTATTTAATATAATAATAGATAAATAATTTCATAAAGGGCAGCACACTGGGTCCAACCCTTTTTTTGGCTATGATTAACGACCTTCCTAAAGTGCTTAACACAGCCCAATGTCTTATGTTTGCCGATGACCTAAAAGTCTACCAATGCGTAAAAGAAAGGTCAGATTGTACGGCATTGCAAAAAGATATTGACTCAATACAGAGTTGGAGTGTGTTAAACAGACTGACATTCAATGTGGAAAAGTGCAAAGTAATGACATTTACCAGGCTACAAGTTCCCCTAATGTCTTCATATTTCTTAGCAGGTTCAACATTGGAGAGGGTAAATACTATACGTGATCTAGGTCTTATTGAGGATACACGTCTCGATTTCCGCGAACACATTATCTCGATGTGTAAAAGAGCCAATAGGACACTAGGTTTTATAATGAGAACAGCTTATCAATTTAATGATGTTAAAATCGCGATAATGTTGTACAATGCTTTTGTTCGAAGTAAACTCGAGTTTAGCGCAATAAGCTGGGACCCGCGTGAGGCTAAATATACGGTTATGGTGGAAAGGCTCCAGCGAAAGTTTGCCAGATATGTATTTAAGAGGATGTACGGTTACTACCCTTATCTGTTTCCATCCCTATTTGTATCCGGTATGGTTGGCATGGACACGTTGCAGTTAAGGCGTCAACTCCATCTGGCCATGCATTATTGTTTGATACTGCGTAATAAAGTAAACAATCCAGATATACTAAGCAGTATGACACTTTATGTCCCTGATAACTATGTGCGCTGTGGCCGTCGTAGGCATAAGTTGTTCTCCTGTCATTCTACACGAACCTTTCACGCAAGTAACGCGCCAACGTTACGTGCTTTAAACCTACTAAATAATTTTCTCCACGAGTTCCAGCATATCGACATTTTCAATGACAGTCTATGCTCCATATATAACAATTTAAGAGTATATTTAAGTTATGTTCATTTAAGATAGTTAAGCGCTTTGGACTTTTCTGTAAGCTTTCTATCTATTTTTAATAAATCATTTCATTTCATTTCATTTCATTTCATTTCATTTCATAAAATTAATGTTGGACGTAGAATATAATAGTTGTATTCAAGGCAAAATATTTCTATTGCTATTCTGAACCAAATTGGACCAAATTATTTTGTAAAATAAGTATAAGTTTATTTTATTTACGTCTCTAATTATTATTATTCTGTTTGGTGTTTAAGACCAATTTAGATATTACATAGCTCAGTTATTTTTGCGTATAATTAGTACCTGAGTACATTTTATAATGGTAAAGTACACCCAACGGATCTAGGCATTCGTGAAGTTAGCCGTTTTTCTGTGCAGAACACAATTTTGTATGAAAAAGCATTCACTTCTTCACGAATGCCTAGATCCGTTGGGAGAACTGTATATTTAGGGCACTTTCAAAGAACGAACTGCTGTAGTCCGGGTATCGGACTGCTATGATTTTTCATCAAGAACGATAACCAACTTCCAAGTGGCTATCGTACATGCTCGATGACAAGCCGGAACGGACGTGCGTGACCGTAGAAATAAAAGGTCGTAAGCAGAGCAGACTGGAAGACAAAGGAATATAGGTACCAGAATCTACAGTTTCCAAATGAATTAGGTTATCAGGCTGATCTATCCGATGTAATAATCACGCTTTCTATTTGTATTGATTTAGTTAGGCACGAATATTTTTGATGAATGCCGTGAATTTACTGTCAAACAATCTTAATTGATTATCAAAATCATTCGAGGTCAATTAATCTGTTATCAAGGCAAATGTTATGTATACATAGTAATACTTAGTACCTACAAATTCAAATTCACGAATTTTAATACTTAAGTAGTAGAGTGAGTCAATGATCAATCAATCCAGATGGGCAGACGATATTGTACACGTCGCGGGCCGTCAATGGGTCAGATTAGCGCAGGATCGTGGTGGATGGCACAAGCTTGGGGAGGCCTATACCCAGCAGTAGGTGAAGTCAGGCTGTGGATGATGATGATGATGAGAGTGAGTCAAGAGAGTTTGCATGTATTGTTTTATGAAAAGTATTTTTTGGCATAATTGACCCACAAATAGTCTTATAAAGTAAATACGTAAAGTACATAAAGCTAATTGCTATTTCCTAACCTTAACCCCGACGCAATACGCCCTACCCGCCCATGTAACCAACCATGTAACCGCGAATTCGCACGTGAGAACCGCATTATACGCACGCACGTCCATCGCTCATTATACTACGGCTTACTTACTGTCCCTTAGTATGTGCTTGTTGTTACCCCTTGTTATATTTGGTGGTATCGGCTTAGAGGATCGTTTATAATACTACGGCTTACTGTCCCCTACTAAGTAGATGATTATGGGGGTGGATACCCATAAGTGTTACCGTCTGCCACCGCGTGGGGGCAGTTGGCGGGGGCAGACGGTAATAATCCGTTATTTTACTATGTTCAAT
Organism: Epirrhoe tristata; assembly: GCA_951394285.1. NCBI lineage: Eukaryota > Metazoa > Arthropoda > Insecta > Lepidoptera > Geometridae > Epirrhoe > Epirrhoe tristata. The sequence goes on from OX596139.1 coordinate 12,262,546, forward strand.
GGTATTGGCTAAGAGTAAGAGTTGTAAGACTTGTTAGAGAGGCTATTTGCTGGATCAAGAGTTGACACTGGATTATATTGGATTTATAGTGCTTATTTTGGTCTATCTAGTCATCTTCATCAGTGCCTATCCTAATATAAATGAGTCGCATTGAGGCACATAAGATTATCTTTCTCTGCTCTTCACGATTTTTTTATAAGTAAGGTAAAGGTCGATTTCTGGTGATCTCTAGGCTAAAATCAGGACTATCTCTTAGCTTTATAATAAGGCAGTAGGTCTATGGGTCACTGTAGTTTGCAATTGAGTCATAAATTCTTGTAAAGCTGAGCTGCGTGTGGCAATAGCACTTAAAGTCTGTTTGGCAGCATTCATTTAGCTTTTCCTCATTTCATCAGCGGATGTGACATTCTATGAGAAACAAACTTTTAAAATGTATGCTACTCTTGTAAGAAGGTAATTTTATAAATTAAAAAAAAATGAATATTAGGATTATTAAAAACATGTTATTTTAAATGATTTTAGTTCTTTCCTGTAGATCATCCGTTCCACAATCATTGAACATGCATTTCCTGTAGATAAGACCAACAAAAGAGAGGAATATTTAAGACCTATGCAAGCAAAACTTAGTAATCATAGAAACATTACGAGTCTCACAAGTCCTTTGCCATTATGTACGTTCACGATATACATAGACAGAATGCTATGTATTTCAAAAGTTATTTGCAATGTCCTCGCAGAATATTTCAACATAGTGATTGATTGCAAGAAGAGCGTGAGTCGCATACCTAGGTACTTAGTACATAGGTCCCTAGGTTAGGCACTAGTGGTTTCATATGCCTAATTGGTAATTGTTTTGTCATTAAGAATGCTCATTTTCAAATTCACATTACTTGGTACCTACTCTGTAGATTTCAATAATAGTATTTAACAACAAAGATGACTATATGTAAATAAATAATAAATAAATAATGCTGGACATTTTCACACAGCATCATCTAGCCCCAAACTAAGCAAAGCTTGTACTATGGGAACCAGATAACTGATATACTACTTATATACTTTTTGTTTGTAAATACATACTTACATATTATACATAGAAACACCCAGACCCGAGACAAATATCTGTAGGTCATACAAACATTTGTCCCGCGGCGGGGATCGAACCCGCAACCTTCTGCGTCGCAGGCGGACCTTCGCCCACTGCGCCACAGAGGTTGTCACTCAAAATATGTCCTACAAAAGCTTGGTAAGTTCAGTTTGGGCAAAGGTAAATATTTAAATAAATAATGCTGGACATTTCACACAGCGTCATCTAGCCCCAAACTAAGCAAAGCATGTACTATGGAATCAAGGTAACTGATATTTAACTTATACTTTTTGTTTGTTAATACATACATATTATACATAGAATATGGTATTTAAATATTATATCATAAAAAGTACCTACTTATAACATAAATCAAGTTATAGGCCATGGACAAACAAAGTGAACATGACAAAGAAATAATATCGTTATTGCAATTTCCTGTCAAGGTAAGAAATTACGTGATTAAATACTCAATAGTATTTAAAAACTGATATATTTTATGCTTTCTAAATATTTGTTAATTCAAAGTCAAAAGACCGACAATTGGCATAATATTGATTTACCTAAAGCATGGTAGGTACCTACATAAGCGAGGTTGAACAAATCTTTGATTTGGGCATTGAGAACTTGTCTATGGTTCCTAGTAATTACTTAGTAGGTACCTAAGTACCTAGGTAAGTATAAACATTGTAAGTACCTACAAAGATACATCGTATTTATGTAAAGATGAGGTATTCAGTAAAAGTGATTAGTTCGTAGCTCTAGATCAAAATATATATTAGGTAGGTACATACTAATAAACGATATACCACAAATAGAAACCAGAGTCTCACTCGTTCACTGAAATATAATAATATGTAGGTAGATGGAAATATATGACAGTTTCAATCACAAAAGTATTTAGTATTTAGTGAAACAAGGAAGTGAAGTGTAGCTGACGAGTTAGTTGCCATTGTGTGGCAGATGAAAGTGGGTGATAGTGCCGCGTCAGTGCGGTTGGAGTACGTAGGCCTACTAGGACCCTCACACTACGTTTTTAAACCAATTTGTCCTAGTCTTTTTCGCTTTTCTTAGAGAATATGGAGAAAAATTGTAAATGTACCTACAGTCTTGATTTGATGTACCTACGAATTTATTTAAAGGCTTCGAAAAATTTGAAAGAGAAATTGAAAAAAGCGGGACCAGACCACGTAAAGTTTATATAGAATACAATTACTTACATTCGTATTGTTACATTATAAGTAAGTAGTAAAAGTAAGTAAGCTCGTATGAGTCAGTGGCCAACTCTAGTAAGTAATAAGTAAGTAAGGTATATTTAGTAGAAAGTTAAAAATTATCACATGGTATGACAGTGACCCAAATAACGGAGACCTTCCCATTTGTTGCAAAGTGCAGGGTCGGTTCTGAGACATGACTTATTGTTTATGATTTAAGGAAGCACATTGTTAGGTCACGAAGTTAAAATGAAATTGATTTTGATTTAACTCGCAAAAAAAACATACATATTTACATGCCTTGATCTAATTAGTGTCTGAGGAAATCTTGCGAAAATAATTGTTGTTGCGATTAAAAATAAAAATCACTAAATATCTGTTTTTATCTTAATCAATTACAAAGCCGTTTACATAAGCAAAGTTGAGACACCGTTGTGAAATCAACGTGAAATGCGGTAGAAATTGTGAAGGTCGCCAGCTCTACCCACTCTTGATTGAAAGACTCGAATTGTCAACATAATTACCTACAAAATACACTATGTAGGTACCTATATTGACACAAGACATCAGCTAGGCTCACTAACTTTCAAAATCTAGAGCAAAATATGTCTACCGAAAAAATCAGGACAAAATAACTGTGGTTCAAGCCCCAGGGCGTGAGTAGCACATCACTACATCCTATAAATCACGTATTTTTGTTGCTATGCGCAAAACTCGAGAAGAGCTCTTATTAGCCGAATTAATCCGACAATTTGGCAATTTTTAATAGCCGTTGAAGGACGTGAAAGGTAAGAAGATAAGCAGAGAATTTTGCGAAAAACGTAACCTACTGTTTTATTTTTTTCCTCTCAAAACAATATAAGCACTTCGCTACGAACTACTCTTCTATAGGTAGTAATAGCTGCTAGCACTGTGCAGGTAGACTCATGGATGGTGTAACGGAGAGCAATTTCAACTACCTGTAAGTGGGTTACCTACTGAGCTAGCGATGCAATAACACTTCAAATTTGCGTACAGCTTCTTGTGTTGTTTTTGAATCTATAGATCATTTTTAAGAATCCTTAAATAGCTCTAATATTCATACATAAGTACCGACACAAAATCACGACTCTTTCCCGAAGGGGTAGGCAGAGACTACAGATCTCCAGTTGCTACGATCCTTATACACAGCCATTTTGTAAAAGTGTCTAGTTTCGTTTTGTTTTGCCCACTGAGTTTCATTACTTAGTTACATAGTCCTTTTCACATTAGAAACGGTTCCATGACAAGGCTCTTTTAGGTTAATTTCTGAAATTTTAAAAAGGAAATAGACAAAATTCTTTTTTTTTGAAGTTGTATCTTTTAGTAAATATTATCACTAGATTTCATTTTCAAATTTTGTTTTTGTTGTACAGCGTAAAAAGTAAAGCTCTATGTGTTAGGGATACGTTCCTACGTGAAAAATACTATAGCTACTTCTTGGCGTGTCAAACCAGTGCCATTGTGGTGAAAGGATTTAAAGTGCGTCTCAAAAAGGCTTCGTTCCTTTTGTGCAGGTACCTATTAGGTGCTAATTCAGTATAGGTAATATAGTAATAACTAATAACTATCAAAAATCAGAGCTCGGTAACGAAATAACAATAAGACAAGGGCCCATAATCTATGATTTATGACCACTTTATAACCACAATGTTGCAACACGCATTTATGGTTATGGTTTCCTAACTTCATATTTATTTAAATTAATCCATAGAAATAATAACTATTAATATGATAATACACTAAGTTGTAATTTAGTGTGGTGTTTTATTCACACGAATATCAGAATTAGAATCATTTTTAAAGATTGAATGAATTTCATTAGAATCGACTTAGAAAAAGTGTAGAAGGTAATCAAAGTCGAATTAAAGAGTATACCTCTAGCTCTACCCATAAAAAATGTTGTATCAAACGAACACTGACAACTTTTGTGTCTGACTCTACCACCGCTATTTTACCGCCGTTTTCTTCGGGACTAGACCCTTTGGGAGTTTTCGTCACATCCATGACACAGCCTTGACAATTGAATTAATTATATTTCACCAATTTTAAAGCAATTAAGCAGATGGTTCTCATCAATGTCTCTATAGCCATATTTTACTTAAATTTCGTGTAATTATGGCATATTTAATTAAAGTAGGTACATACCTATGCAATTATTTTTGTTCTTATCAAAGAAATAACAGTATGGTGGGTAAATAAGTGACCGTACGTATGTAATACCTACCTTCTGATGTTGGTACTTTATTACAATTCGGTATGAATTAAATATAAACCAAGCCTACACTATGACACGCATGTGACCCACATTGCATAGTGCTATAATATTTTACCGTAATATTGCTTCACGACTACAAAATATGATTTGAATCAGCATAGCAGTTGTGCCGCTTTGAATTACACAATCATCTTTTCAGACCTAAAAGTTGTGTTTATGATTACGTCGAAAAGGTAATATATGAATATAGAGATGGATCAAATTGGTGTCATTTTAGAGAGAAAACTTAGGCCTTTACATCTATATTAGATTATTTATACAGCGTCAGGAGGCAATCCATGGCTACACTTAACGGGACGCTGTAGTGCCTGGGAGATTGTTTGAGATGGAATAAGCTTGCCCAGCACCTAAACCATCCTCAGCTTAATCAACCTGGCCCACAGGAAAGACGACGTCGATACGTGTGGAGCTGACGAAGCTGCGGGTTTCCTTACGAGGTTTCCTTCACCGTTAAGAGCTCGTGTTATAGCGCATATAAATTTAAGTTAAGAGCCGTGTTGGTCGAATGGGGTTATGCCTCGACTTTCAATCTAAAAGTTGTGAGTTCGAATCCCGGCCGTGCATCAATGGATTTTTCGTTTCATTTTAGAGAAGTTTATCAAAATAGGCACGATTTAGGTGTACCTACACATAACGGGTACCTCCAACGTTAAAAAAATTCAAAGAAGTGGAAATAAAAGAATAATGGATATAAAAAAAAATGGATATAAAAGGCCGGTTTTCCACATTTGTAGTCCTAAAGTTGAAGTTTTCTATCCATTACGAATTTGTGCCAACCAAAATTATTGTCTTCTTAATGGTGAATCTTGCTATCTCTGCTTGTGCCTTGTATAGCCAACCAAACTGAACTGAAGGTTCACTGTGAGTGAGGTATCTGCCTACAATAGGAACTGATGAATTCTTACACCCAGGCCAACTTTCTTTTCCAAAATGTGTAATGAAAGTATGTGACCTGCAGAATCCTTAACAAGGTTAGTACCTACCTACCTATAAACCCAAATAAAATTAGATATGTCGGCTTTACTCTAAGAGGTTATAAAGATGAAAATTGAAATTCTACTCAAATGCGTGCTAAGTAAGTAAAGACCCACTTAAAAAATGGATGTGAAACGTGCGAGAGCAGAATTTAAAAAGCCTTTCTTTTAAACATGCCATAGAAACAGGCAAGTAGGTATAAGTACCTACCCGTAGAGAGTTTTCGTTGCCAGTTTCAAATAATAATAATAATAATAATAATGCTGGACTTTTTCACACAGCATCATCTAGCCCCAAAGTAAGCAGAGCTTGTGTTATGGGTACTAGATGACTGATATACTACTTATATACTTTTTGTTTCTAAATACATACATATTATACATAGAAACACCCAGACCCGAGACAAATATTTGTAGATCATACAAACATTGGTCCCGCCGCGGGGATCGAACCCGCAACCTTTGGCGTCGCAGGCGGGCATTCGCCCACTGCGCTACAGAGTACAAATGTAGGCATAAATTACCAAAATGCTACATAGAGATAATAAGGAGCAAGTTGCAAACCTCTAAACACTTCACGTAATTTGGAAAAATGGGATAGTGGTTCTTGACAGCAATACTGGTATTTCACTAGTTTCCGAGTCTTGCATTTTATAAATATTAGGTAAGTACTTGAACTAGTGATAATCTGGTTTGAATGAGTGGGATGTAGTGGAGGAGGCAGACTAAAAGATGAATGGACTGAAAGATGATTATAGGTAAGAAAGGAGTAGATTTTGAGCTAGAGCAGAGTGGAAGAGAAAACCCTGTTGTGCACATAAAAGTGAATGGGCAGGAAGATGATGAATAAGTTTACCTGAATGATGATGATAGTGTCTGTCATGATGACAGTAATATCCTGTATACAAATACTGCTAAGTGATTTATCACCTTATTTATACTGGATGTACAAATATTTGCAAGAAGTAATTTTATTTATTGATTTATTTAAATTACAGTAATTATTTGCAGCAACAGAAATGTTCTAAGAGAAAAAGGTTTTATCATGCGAGCAATACCGGGGGCGAAAGCTAGTATCTATTCTGTTATCTAGGTACTCGTATATTATTTAAATATGACTATGTTCGCATTTTGCAAGCTAGCATTCATGTTACCTATATTGCGAGCGAAGCTAGTTAGCAAATGCTAACTAGCTTCGCTCGCCATTAAAATTAATGGCGATTATTCATTAAAATATTAATTAGTTTCACCATCTTTTCACTTAGGCCCCAAAAAAAATATTTTTACGTCTATAGTAAGTAAGTTCGTATGAGTCAGTGGCTCTGGTGACGGAGTTTTTAGGCCGCCTTAAGGCCTCCGTCATGGCTTAACGACTTAAAAAGCCGGGACCGACAATTTAACGTGCCCTCCGAAGCACGGAAGCGCTGAGATGAAAATGCCACTGGCGGTCACCCATCCACTTACAGACCGTTTCGAACGTTGCTTAACTTCGACGATCTATCAAGAACGACTAAGCAAGCACGACCACGAGCGCTTACGTCTATAGGATTCATCTATCAAGTTGTACTGTCTTGTCTCTAACCTTTAAATTTTTTATTAAATCTTTTTCTTTTGCATGATGGGTCGACGACATTATTAAAAAGGTAAACATATTTTAACTAATGCAAAAGTAAGATGCATGGGTAGACGTTTGTTGCTCTTAACCCTAAAACGGCTGAATAAATTTAAATGAAAATTACAGCTGTAGTTTATATCCTGGAACAACACTTGAAACTTGACTGAAACGTGACGTATTCCTGAGATAACGCTGGTAACATTAATTTATTCAAAAAACATGGTTTATTCTTTGTTTTTTGCTTGTACGGAACCTTTCGTGTATCCTGACTATAGACTGACTTTGCCGGTATATAAACAGGCATTATTGTGCAAGTGAGTGGCTGTTTTGGCCGGCCTCGTTTTTAATTTCCATCGTCAGGTATTACCAACATTGCGCAACGCAAAGAAAGCAAAACTGACAGAAACAACACCGCGCTCTTGAGATGTGATCACCGTCATACACACGATTATGTCAATAGTATTATTCATACAAACCACCCGACTTTGCTTGCTTACTTATACTCATAAATACCTACTGTAGTTTTCGAGAAATCGTATGAATAGTTTTAGAGATTACCTTACGCTAAAAAAACTTACCTACAACCTTTTATAAGTAATATTAGATTAGTGCTTAATCATACTTAAACCTTTCTAAATAATCCTATCTTGCTAGGTTCATCTTCATCATCATCCACAGCCGGACTTTACCCATTGCTGGGTATAGGCCTCCCTAAGCTTGTGCCATCCACCACGATCCTGCGCTAATCTGTTTGATTACCTTACCAAACATTAACTAATCTTGTTGACAAATGTTTGGTTACTACACAGTTGTTTGTGATATAACGGCAACTGTTTCTTTGCAACTTGTTTCTTCCGAAAACAAAACACAAAAACAGCATTTGAGATGTTGCATTTTGCTCGTAAATTGTTTATTTGGCGACCTCAATTGCGCTAGTATTGGGGACAGTTGACATAACAGACGTCGAGCTACTAAATATGAGAAGTGGTTGTGCAAAATCATAAAGTACCGTTGTAAGGGCATTCTGAACACGGTATTGATCATAGACCGTGATTAGAATCACCTAGCAGCTAGGTAGCAGCTAAACGTAGAGCTAGGAGTAGTACCTAGTTCATACGTGACACCAGTCAAGTGGTCCTACTGCTGCATGATTGAATGCTTTTTGACTTTGACTTGGATTTCTCGTAGCTTTTTGTTATAAGGGTTGGTTTTGTGTAGGTAGATGTGTACCAATGGCAATCATATTTCACATACCAATTTTTCCATAACGAGGTTGTATTTCATAACATCGATCGTTGACCTCATTTGGTGCAATAATCTGCCACGATCGTTTTTATCATGTAAAATATCTCGAACTCATATTAATATTGCAATTTCAATGTACCAAGTGCACCTAATTGTAGGTAGGTATGGACAGATCCATAAGTATACTACGATCCGTTAAATCCTACATGCAATTTTGGGGTAGAAAGTTTTAAGATAAAACTCGAAAGAGATATTATACTTACCCCTTTTGAGTCTTTTACAGTTAACCACGCATTTTGCATGTACAGCTATAAAATTATGCATTGTTTCAAAAGCTGTGAGTCAGCCGTTTTCGAGGCTAAAAGAAGGCTGCCATGAAGCAACACTCGTAGGAAACCGAAGTCCGAAGCCCCATCCGTGACGAAACACAAATGAGAAACATGCTCGGACTTTTTCGATTTCTATTTTTTACATAATACGCGATTGAGAAATTCATTTGCAGTTTAGGAATACATAAAATACTTTAACAAAGATTTATGTAAATATAATTAGAGTTATGTAAATTAGGGGCAATAATCCTATAGACAAAACTTGAAATAACAAAAGAGCACATAAAATAAAAAAACCTCGACATACAAACAGTTGAACCGATTTTTTTTTATTCGTAGCTATCGATCCAAACTCGATAGAGAAATCAAAATTGGTTCATTCGTTTGAAAGCTAAGCAAGAGATACACACATAAAAATATTCGTCGGACTAAAAATAACTTACTCTTCAAAGCCCAAAGCTGTCTCTCCTTCAATCCTTCGACATAGTACCCCACATCCTCCCTGCACTGCCCGCTGATCTTCCCCTGTATGTCCCTCCACTGGCTGACCAGGATATCCGCATCAAATATCCTCAGCATATTCTCTATGCCCAGCAGCTCAGTCACATTGTTCTTCAATACATTCCGCGATTCGTTTACCGTGTTCCGAATAGAATCATTCAGCTTTGAGAAAACATCCTTGTTCGGTTTTGTCGTTTTATCTATCGGTTTTGTCGTGGTTTTAACGATATGCTGGACGTTATGTGACTTCTCCGTGCTGGGGTGACGGCGCTCCGATCTGATTCCAAGATCCGCAAACGACAGACCATCGTCATCAGAGAACAAGTCAAAATTGTCCTCTGTCGTGGTCTTATCGTTCCTGAAGCTTTGGCCGGTGGAGCTGATGGAGCCGATCAGATCAGAATTCAGCGGATCCCCTTCATCAAGTCCACCTTTCGCTGAACCTTTTTTGATGTTTTGAAAGGCGTCGATCAGAGCACTCCGGAGTTTCTCCTCCCTCGCGCTTCCATTGTTATCACTAGCCGGTGGCTCGGCAGATCCCACCAGAGTCGCACACACCACGAGGATCACAAAAGGAGACATTATTCACTTGATTGTTTCACTCGCGCATGCTTACTAGTTCGTTTTTTGAATTTCGAAGTTCGTTTATTTTTTTTGGAGGTGCGCGCGCGGCGGCATAGTCGGGAGTCGACTGGCTGTCGGTCGCGCGGCGGAGGCTGTGACATAACGCCGTTACGAAGTTATAGCACTTTCACTGCGCAGCCGCATCCTTGTAGGGCGGCCGGCGCACGCGTACCCACCGGTGCTCCACTACTCTCCTTTTGCTAGCATCGATAATCTTCATTCAATGTTTAGTTAGATATTGATTTATTTTGTTCTAAATACTTACGTTCATAGCCTTTTAAAAATATTGTCACAGATATTGTGTAAGGTTTTGCATATTAAATCGTACTTTAGGTACTTTAGTGCTACAACTCAGTGTTTTATTTTAATGCGTTTTCTGTATGTTTATACTTTAGGTACTAAGTATTACGAAATCCTAAAAACCAGACTCTAAAAAATTACATCTTAATTTAGATACGAGTAAGTATCATAAATATCTCTCGCATAACTATTGGCAGAGCGGTAACTATATATAGTAACTGAGAAAAGTGATGTGTGGTGTGATGGGGTCTTCGATCTATGATCGAAGGATGGGGTGGTCAGAGGCATGTCTAAATAGGTACTTTGGCATATGCCTACATTTAACAGAAGTTAGCATTCCATACGTAAACTGTCTAGGTATAATTTGGATGATTTTCTGGTCGTATCACTAAATTATTTTGAAGTGTGGGGACATGACTTTAAGTGCACATAAAAGAGGCTTTTTTCGGATGATTTGAGTGGAAGAATTTGGACTATGAAAAATCTGGCATGGTCATCTTAATGTTGAGTCACTAGTTTATTAAATCACTTTGAAAAGATTTTAAGTGCTCCTCAAGTGGCTCCTTTCAGATTATTGGATTGGAAGATGATAAAACTGCTCCGATAGCCATGCTACAAAAAGAAATAGAATAGAAATCACATTCATTTAAATGTCAAGTATCGCGGCACGTGAGTTCCTGAGTACCTAGAGTACCTACCTAAAAATCGACATATGCCAGGAACTCAAGTACCTATGTAAGTAAAATGTACGGTAGGTACTGTACCTATGCAGTTTTAGCCATTGAATTCCTGTAAACGCAGGTATGTTCGATTTGTAGGTATGTTCGAGGCTCTCCTCAAGGTTGCTGAATAACCCACCTAACTCACACACACACACACACACACACACACACTCATAATCAACACGCTTATACACACACTTACACTCACATACACTCCACACACACGCGCTTCAAACAAACATGCACACAAACGCACACACACACACACACACACACACACACATACACACACACACACACACACACACACACACACACACATTCACACACACATTTCAAAAACATAACTTGATATTTAGTAAGTTTTCCTTTTGTTATCTAGTTATTTTACTACTTTTAATCAAATAGTTAACTTAGACCATTCGTTTCTTTGGGTGGAACTAGTATATGTCCGGATGGGGCCGTTGGTGCCTGCGACACAGTTTTACAAAAACTTCTGCAGGTATCATCGTTTCCACTGTATACATAAGCCACTGTTACTGTTCCTGAATAAACTTGATTTGATGCAAGGATGTAACCTTGCTAGGGGGGCTGGTAGGTCCAGTCGTAATCCTTGCATTTTTGGTAAACGAGTCTCTGCTAGTGTTAGATTCCGATGTTGTCAGTATTTCACAAGCCGCTCGCGCCACTTACCGATATGTTTGGTGATTACATAATGCTTGGGAAATAATGTTATGTTTTCGTTCTTGCCAATTATGAGCACGGTGTTTCCAATTTAATGGCTTTAGAAATAAAACTGATATTGCAATTTGGGTTTTTACAATGAAATAAGGATAATTTTATGATTACTTCAGTTTTATTTATCATCATCATTTCTGTCGTCTACTGGGTCTTCAAAGCACTGGTGGTCTAGTGGGAGCGCCAGAGCGCTCCAGCCTTCCGTCCGAGTTCTGATCCTAAGGTAGTGGGGTCGAATCCGGTCGTAGGTACAATGAGTTTTTTTGTGTTAGAAATTGTATGTAACGAATATGAATGATCTGTCCTTGTCTAGAACTAACGGCTCACGTTAGTTCTTTGTTACTTTTAAGAGCATCTAAACTTACTTTGACGAGCCTCAATTTTGTTTGACCGGGGCTCCCCACTGGAGCTTGACTACCTAAAAGAATGCTAGGCCCCAAACCGTGTTTGTTGCCCTGATTCTTCACGTTATTGTTCGCGAACGAACAGGAGTACAATTAGTTTTAAGACTATACATATAAGTGATCCCAGCGGTCCTACTGACTGAATAAATGCTTTTTGACTTTGACTTTTGTTTCGTTTGATAAAAGACCTGGGGCCGTATTGTGTAACTGGCAATGGACATGTACTTCATTTTGACATTTTAAACCCATTCTGGACATCAATTGTAATTTTTGTATTATGTGATTGGTTAATGCGCTCTGGGAAATGGATTTCCATTCAAGTAAGACAATGAGCCTGCTGGATCTAGGGGAGAGGGAGGCAAACCGTTTCGACGAGCTGAAGTCATATTGTGCAATGATTTCATTGTTTATTTAAAGTGTACCTAATAATAATTTAAAAGTATTGTAAGTGGGAAACATCGGGCTTATAAAATAAATAATAATAATAAATAAATAAGCTGATTCCCTGATGTCTTCTTAAATTGTTTATTAACTAATAAGATAATTATGCGATGAGACTTCTGTCGCAACTCGCAGCAAGTGCTGCGCCACAACAAATGAGCCACAACTGAAAACCAGCGCTCCAACAATCTCGAGCTGTTGGAGCAAATGCTGAGGGGTAGCCGTATTTTCACCCACAAAATTATTTAGATTTAAGTACCTATTGTAACTGTTGTACTCGTATATAATGTGGAGAAAATAAAACTTTATTATTATTATTCTTATATTTAGACGCTATGCCAGGCGCGGGGGCGCCTGCAATCTCTGTGGCAGATATAGGTACAAACGGATATTCATCGTAATTACCTTACGTCTGACAGTGACCTAAGTTTCTTGCTTTCGCACTGAGCCCTATTATTTTGCGTTTACTTTTCCCATTACTTTCATTCAAATGCGGAATGGCGGAAACGGACTAGTTGCGTCACAGTGAGTGAAATGATATAACGACATAATGGTGTGGTTACGAACTTCAACCCAGCTCCGGAACTTTATTGGTGGAATAACGCGCAGTGTAGGTGCAGGGAAAGTCGACTGTAGGGCTGATCAAAGTCGCTGGAAAGTAAAAATGAAAAAAATTTTAGGGCTTCATAAATATCATACCTACTTACCTACTTCAATAATCCTTATATGATCTCGTCTGTCTTTCTATTTGTCTATCGGCTATTTCTCAGGTTTGCATGTAGGAAGGTCCTCATTTTCTCATCATTATATCTTGTTCATCTCATCTTAATGAGCTCCTCAAGCTGTACCCAGAAACTGATGTATTTGCAGACAGCTACACCAATTTATTTGGAAAAAAAAACTGTATATTTATTTTGTAAATGGTGTATAGGTACTTATACCTACCTAGGTTACTAATTGTTGAACTTTAGATACCTACTTACCTATCTATGTTTTGTTATATTTCTCGACTTTTCATTATTTTTGTGTGCAATATAAATAGTATTTTTATAAATATTTCTTGTGTACATTGTGTAAATAGATGTAACGCATTGGTACCAACTGTAATGTTACTTCTAACTCTTATAAAATAAATCTATAAATCTATTGTTTTCATATACAAAGCTCGTACTTCAATTCGACTTAATTAATCTAAGTTGAATGTAGCATTGGGCTATTATTTGTGCTGCCGTTAATGACAAAATAATATGAGCCAAGTGTGAGTCGTTTCTTTTCCCACTTTTTAAAAGACGCCTAGGTAGCCACATAACTTTATTTTTTTATTTTGTTTTACAAGTTTTGGGAAAACTTACAGCTAGGTATGAACATTTTAGTGTAACTTATAAATAGTATGCAGCAGAAGGCTACATACTATAGGAAGGCCAATTACAAGTTTCCGCGAATAGATAACTACTTACTGTGATCCAGGCATTCGTGAATTTATTTATTTCGATTATGTACATAAACCTACGAAGCGCTAGGAGCTTGTCTAACAGCTAAATTCACGAATGCTTTGATCCGTGGAAGTTTGAATACCCGAGTAAGTTATTTATTACCTATCTACAATATTACATAATACACAATTTAATTAGTATTATACAAAGCTTAATAATTCATAACACAATAAAATAACAACGTGTGTAGTGTAAGGTAAGTAATGATGTAATGATACGCTCTATCGAGCAGAGCAGATGCAGAGCCTATCATATTTCTAGGAAGGTGCGTAGGGATAATAATTATTGTTGTATAATACTTACTAAGGTACAATATTATTAGTGTTGTATCATTGAAAAATTCAAAGGATATACATAAGATCTGAAAGATTGTGTCGCAGGTTATTTTTTGTATAAGTAAACTCATACATACTATGTAGTGACAAATGATGGGGTCATCTTATCATAATAATTATATTGTTATCTGCTGTGAGTTCTATGTTGTTTCGTTATTTCTTTGTTGCTGAGGCAATCCCCATAGCTGTAGGTATAGTCAGCAACGAAAGTCGATTAACAGTTGGACTTTTTCAAATGGATTTTGTTTTCGATAACCTAGCTTTTCTTGGGAAATTATTATGAACCAAGACTTTATCTTCAAATATTATTAAAAATCTTGATCCGAATACGGATTTCAGAAATATTCAGATTTGTGAAACATAAAATGTTAATTGTCTTTCGTTGCTGACTGTCCATATAGGTAAGTACTCATCACTTTCTACAAGAAGACAATTAACCAAAATAAAATTCCCATTCTCACAGTGGGTACCTACTTATCTGCTCTCGTTACTAACAATTACATAACAATGAACACTGTATGTAGGCAGCTATATGTACCGTCAACTTTATAAAGAGCTACATAGTAGGTACCTACTTGAGTGCACAAGTGGTATTTCAAGATTTTCTAAATTATTATCTGTTTATAAAGTAAGGGAGAAGACACATTTTTGGCTCAAAGGATCAGCATTGCCATCCAGCGTGGTAATGCCGCCAGTGTTTTGGGCACGCTTCCGACTGACAGTGACCTGGATCAGTTGAGCTATCTATAGATCGTTTCTAACGATCCTTAGATAGCTTGACTAATCCTGTTGTATTTTGTAAATATATGTAAATATGTAGTAGCTTAGTTTCTGTAAATAAATGTTTACAAATTATAAAAAAAAAAAAAAAAAGGGAGAAGTATCAAACATTATTTTTGAAGTTGGTTAAAAACGAGAGATGCCTTTTAAATTTCAGAGTGTTTGACGACCTCTGTGGCGCAGTGGGCGAAGGTCCGCCTGCGACGCAGAACGTTGCAGGTTCGATCCCCGCTGCGGGACAAATGTTTGTATGACCTACAGATATTTGTCCCGGGTCTGGGTGTTTCTACGTATAATATGTATATATTTACAAACAAAAACTATATAAGTAGTTTATCAGTCATTCTAGTGCCCATAACACAAGCTCTGCTTACTTTGGGGCTAGTGATGCTGTGTGAAAAGTCCAGCGTTATTTATTTTATTTAGCCATACTTCGCTTTCAAGTTGACTGTACCAAGACCTGCCTATGTGCATATGAAGACGATCTTCTCACGATTCTCGTTAACAAAACAGTGCCCCGTTTTTTGTTACTGTAACGCTTATTTCAAATCATATGCGTAGAATCATATTATGTGAACCGTATTCTGACCTCACTACTAATTCCCATACGACAAAATCAATCCACATTTTTCCATAAAAAAACTTAGGCCTTTACATCTATATTAGATGATTTATACAGCTTCAGGAGGCAATCCATGCCTACACCAAACGGGATGCTGTAGTGCCTGGGACATTGTTTGAGATGAAATAGGCTTGTCCAGCACCTAAGCCATCCACTCAGCTTAATCAGCCTGGCCCACAAGAAAGACAACGTCAATACGTGTGGAGTTGACTAAGCTGCGGGTTTCCTCACGATGTTTTCTTTCACCGTTAAGAGCTCGTGTTATAGCGCATATAAATTTTACGAAACGAAAAATCCATTGATGCACGGCCGAGTTTTTTTTTTTTTTTTTTTGCACATTTTCCCATAGGTACCACAAAATACTATTTACATTTCATTGTGGTGCCCTCCGAAGCACAGCTGCGTTTAGTTGATATTGCTACTTCTCACCACCCATCCACTATGTGACCGCACAGAAAGTTTCTTCACTTCGACGATCTTTGAAGAATGACTAGGCAAGCCACATCACGAACGCTACACATTGAGAGCGAAGCACACGCTAGACATGAAAACGGTAGTTTATTACGCACAATCGTTCTTTAGCTCTCTGAAGTAGCTGCGTAGTGCTATCGCTTACTCTACCAATCGTCTATTGCAGCTAATTTCAGAAAGCTAAAGATCTGTTGTGCTTATAACGCCTTTTAGGTAAGGTACAGTGAAGGTGACAAAAGCTGACTTTCCGATCTTGCAAAACACGTAAACAGGTTCACGATTGTTTCCCCAAGGTGCGGTATACATTCTCTCAGATCTTTTTACTGATCTGGACCTTTAAAGATTTTTTTTTAATTTTTTTTTTAATGCTGGACTTTTCACACAGCGTCATCTAGCCCCGAAGTAAGCAGAGCTTGTGTTATGGGTACTAGATGACTGATATACTACTTATATACTTTTTTTGTTATTAAATACATACATATTAAACATAGAAACACCCAGACCCGAGACAAATATTTGTAGATCATACAAACTTTGGTCCCGCCGCAGGGATCGAACCCGCAACCTTTTGCGTGGCAGGCGGACCTTCGCCCACTGCGCCACAGAGGTCGTAAGATGTCTTAGGGGGTAGTCAGAGGCATGTCCAAACACATTTGATACATGCCCACATCTTGCAGAAATTAGTATCGTAGTTATATTAGTAGTCTTGCAATTTCAAAAATAACATATCATACATACTATTCTCCCACGTCTCATTACCTTGAAGACAGCCTACCGTGCAAGTAACCTGCAATTTACTGACACCAGTCTGTTCATCCTTCCCATTGTTATGAGAATGCCACTTGGCTATGAAATTACTTACTACTCGGTAAGCGATGCTTTTACTTAAATCTGTATCCGACATATTACAACCGTAGTATCTAAAAGAGAACTAAGTAGGTACCTATAGAAAAAGCTGAAACAACAAAGTAGTAGGTACCTGATGAAAGAAATAAAAGCATTAATGAGTGAATTGGGTAAAAGCTGTGGTAAAAGATATGTCACATCCACATGATCGTAGCAAGAGAAAATCCATGGTCTCTGCTTTAATTGCAATAAAATCTCTATGTAGGTACAGCTAGCTAGTATTCCCGAATCCAACGACCACTTAATTGTGAAAATCCTTTCTGGCGACTGACAACGTAAACTAACCCAAACTTAAATTCAGCAAAAAATTATTATTAGTAGCTGTCATATAGAGGTCACCGTTTTTTAAGATATTGTATCGTCGGACACGATAATTACAAGTCAGTTTAAAAAGTTCCATCATAATTCAACAAATTCAACATTGACCCGAAAACGAGCGCGTTCATGTCTTTTGTACTCGTATGAAAAACCTCAACACTTTTGGTTGTTAATTGAATAAGCTTCGCTTTAAATATTCTCCTGTATCTTTGCTTATCTTTTTGTAATTTCCATGTGGTGTACAATAAAGTATTTTCTATCTTCTATTTATTGCATCTTCCTGCCTCCATATCAATTCGAACTATATTTTATGTAACGCTTTGTTAGTAAAATAAAATAATAATTAATTTAAATGCCGACTGGACCTTATTAGCACAGGAGAGAGATGAATGGAATGAGTTGCGGGAGGTTTTTGCCCAGCAGTGGGACATTGAGGGCTGATATAATAATAATAATTTAAATGAATAATAGGTAGGCACCTATCCGAATCTAAGAAGATGTGTAAAGTAGGTGGCAAAGGAGGCCTTTGCGTAGAAGTGCTACATTAGATAATTAGTTATAAAAAACCTGATATGGATATTGTTCATATTTCAAGCTGACAATACGAGATAAGTCGTTTTGATTTGAGGCATTTTGCTTTGTAGGTAGGTGTTTTAAATGCGAGTTATTTTGCGACTAAGTCGTTTCGCGGCGTAGGCATTGTGATCATAAAGGGACTGAAGTCGCGTTATGTGGCAGAAAGGCCTATCCAGCTTACGTGTGGATGATGCTACTTTATCCCTAGCTTACCTAAGTGGCGGAAGTGGAACAGCCAAGCAGCGTGAATTGGTGAGGTGCTTACAAAGACATAAATCAAGAGGTGCTCATCGTTCTGGTACATTTGTGGCAGATATAGTGGAAAACGCGGAAGCATGCAATCAGCGGGAGGCCTGTGTTCATGACGAATAAACTACCTAAGCTTGAAATGACAGGAAAGGACACGGAAGGAAGTTCGCTCAACGGATCTAGGCATTCGTGAAGTTAGCCGTAACAAAATTTTGTATGAAAAAGCGGTCACTGCGCAGACAAACAGCTAACTTCACGAATGCCTAGATCCGTAGGGCAAACTGTATTATCCGCGTTCACTGATTAGCCGTTTGATTCGCAGTAGACGCTTTTTCATACAAAAATTGCTACAGTGCAACAAAACGGCTAACTTCACGAATGTTTGGATCCGTTAAGCGTAGGTACGTATCGATTAAACTACTACTTTACCTACTGTAATAGGTTTATACTAGGTTTCAGCTCTAGGAAGTAAGTATCTACTTACCTACTGATTTCGAAGTCAGAAATGAGAAAATAAACATTCCATTAGAATCCAATTCCGTTCGGAATTCTCACGCAATCTATTTGCAAATCTCGTAGATGCCATTTAGGTCAGTAGACACTTGCAAACAAATTAGGGCATTGCAAATATCTTTTCACCACAAATTGGGAACATCTTGCAGAAGAAGGTGTTAAAAAATAGCACTCGAACTGCCGCGATACAGGCTTTAGCCTAAGTAACATAAACTGAGCACAAAATGATCCAACATCCATTCAATTTGGAATCGTCGAGCAAAGACAAAAGGTTGAAAAAAATATAATTTTCTTGAGGTACCTTCGCAATATGAGGAAAACGATTTCAGAATCCATTAAATACTATAATCAACTTTGAGTCAATCCTTTATCGAGCGCCATCTAGTTGAAACAATAGGTCTTCAGTGGCTACGGCCCTCTACGGCCTACGACAATGGCTACACGTACGACTATTTATTTTATTTATATAAAATAGGATACCCAACACAGGTTCACTTCACATGCAAAACAAAAACAAAATTTCTTAACCCTAGTGTTCCCATAATGCCTAGTCAGCTAGCTACATAAAAAAATGCTAGCTAGGAGCATGTGATAATCTGTTGTTTATTCTAATCAGTTTTAGGTAGGTAGGTAGTACAAATTTTCGGGTAGGTAGGTAAATATAATAACATTCAACCTTCTTTTTTGTGAGTGAAATAGCTATAGGTAACGTCCGAAGTCCGAGGTTCTTCTTGCGATGTGTTCAAAGGTTAGCACGTTACCACTGACCATCTAGTGGGAGCGTTTGTGGGCCAATACAGAACTCGGCCACTAGGCTAAATACCTAGTTGGCTAAGATGGACTTTGGAGGCGAGGTTGCATCAACCTACGTAAATCATTAGTTTTAAGTACAACTACAGCTATTTACTTTTAAACAACTCCAGTAGCCGAAGCTGGTAGGTATTAGAAGTTGGTAGGTACCTACCTACTTACCTACTGAGGGAGGTAGCCTAATACCTATCAGATGATGACATGCCGGCAGTTTTTGGCATCCAGGTAGGAGAGCGGGGCTGAAAGTGCCAATTTTGATAAATCACTTTAAAAAACTATTGAAAAGAGATCGTGCATTCTCAATTTCTTTAACACTTATGTAAAAATTATTGTAGTTTTTGAATTTAAATTAATAATTGGCTATTTTGCAATAGTTTTTTTGTGACATTGAAATTAGTGCAACGAGACCTTGAGGCACAATTGACCCCGTCGTGGGGCGGGTTGTGCCAATGCTGAGGTTGGTTGTGCCGTTCTAAAAGTGGATATTTTATATAAAAAATAATGGTGTTTAAATAAAAAATAAGACAAAAATTGTTTTATTTAAGCTATTTCTTTATATAAAAAAAATACTCCTTACATTCACAATGTTTTTTTTAATTAAACTCTTACTAAACTAACTGACATATAACAACAAAAACAATCAACATTTTTCTTCTTTCTTAACTAAAAAACTCAACATAACTTATAATTTGCACTATCAGAGAGATCAATTTTCATTTTTAAGTGTTATAATAATTAATTATACATTTTTTTATTATGTATATTTATTATATTATACATTTGTTGATTTTCTTAATGCGCTGCATGTCTTTTTTTCCTTCCCAGCTACAGTTTCAATTTATGGCATCAGCAGCTCTTTGTAGAAGCTCCTTCGAAGTAATCCCTCTCTTGGTCTTTTGTTTGTCTGTCCTCATCCTATAATAATAATAGTGAAAAATAACGGTAGACTTTTCACACAGGATCATCTAGCCCCAAAGCAAGCAGAACTTGTGTTATGTGTACTAGAATGACTGATAAACTAATTATATACTTTTTGTTTGTAAATACATACATATTATATATGGAATACTATAAGCCAAAAACGTAGACTATAACAATGGATCGCTTAGGGTCGGTTGTGCCGCGGCACAACTAGCCCCCAATGAGAGGCACTTTCAGCCCCGTTACTAGTACACGCACTTTCTGTCAAATTTAAAATGTTTTGCTTATCAGAACCTACAAAACAAACCGAAAAGCGATGTATGAATAAATAACCACTGACCTAGTGAAACACTGGTATAAGTAGCTTTAAAAAGCAAGGCGATTGACCAAAAAGTTTAAAACACAAAATATTTACTAACGTGTAGTCAGAGCATCACACTGCATGCCACCACTCGATACGCGTCGCAGCCGCTACTAAAGTGGCTGCCGGCGATGCACGCGCGTTAGACGTTCTGAGATGCAAAATAGAAATGGAGCTATCTCTTTTCGTCTTCGAGTTATGTTCGCCGGCACTACTTACCCCCGGCACTTCCAACCCCGCTCTCCCCTACAGAGTGTATCAGGAAAGATTAAGCTGAAGTCCAAATGTGCAACACTCTTGGGGTGATTTATTTATTGAATCCAGGTACAGAGTGTATCAGGAAAGATTAAACGGAAGTCCAGAGGTGCAACACTCTTGAGGATTTATTTATAATGCGATCTTAAATCTCTAAGTATGTAGGTAGGTAGGTAGGTACTACAAGAAGGTACTACCTACATATTTTAATGTGTGGCACAATTCATTAACTTCCAATCTAAGCTTTGTTTTGCCTCTCGGAACTTTTAACTCTGGGATTGTTCTTCTTTAACACTATGAGTGTTGAAGTTCCGCTACGAATGTTTTGGCGGGCGACCTCCCCATGGCCACTTGCGCAAGTAAAGGCCCAGGCCAAAATAGCTGAATCATTGCGATTATACAATATCGGTGGTCAGTTGTAATGATATGCAAGGCAATGAAATAGAAAGTATTACCTACTTTTGCAACGGCCATCAATTTTAAAAGGCGCTCATGACCAACTTCTGCGTTGTTGTTTTTATTGTGAAATTAGTTAGGACATGGGCCTATCTCCTATCTTAAATCCCATGGCCTGGTGGTGGTGGCCCTATCCCTATCCCCTACCTACATACTTACCTTAATCCTTTCCAATACCTACTAACGGTAAGTTCTAGTAATGTACAACTACATGATGGTGCCGATGAACAGGAAATAAACCATGAGCTTGTCTAATGTTCCGTGGAGCCACGTCGGCCGTTCAAAGACTATCTAACCATAATGTCGATGTTTTATTACAGCCTGCACTGCATTATACGTTACCTATGTTTTTACAATAAATGACAATGTTCATATTCCATACGATTTTGACTCCCGCTCAGAATAGAATACTCCTGCGCCCAAGGTAGGTATTCTATTCTGACGTATTGGCCGAAGTCTGAGGTATAGGTAGTATGTATTCAGCGTTATTGTAGCCATTTATGTCATCTGATAGTTATGTCATTGTCAAGTCAAACAAAAATATGTTTTTTAGCGCGCGAAATTTCATGTTTCTTCATGCATTAATTAAAGTAACATCAACAATCTTCAGCTTCACAAAAAACAACTTTGCTATGGGTATAGATAGATATCCAACCTCTCTTCTAAAAATTGCAAAATAAAAACAACAGGTAAGAATCTGGCTGCGCATGCCATGCAATGAAAAGCGAGCGCCAATCATGGTCTGCCTGCTGACTGCTGCCTGCCTGTCGTAAAGTTATTGATTTTCCGTTTTCCGTGGGGTCAGTTTGTTTACTACTACTTTGTAAAACTTGTAGCTTTCAATAAATCTTTACAGGCATATTATATTTTTATAATCTAAAATTATGTAAGTAATGTATGCGTGAGGATTTGACTAAGATACCAATCTGAAAACTACAAAATGGCTAAGCAAGTAGCTGACGTTGTGATCCATGCCTCAGAATCGCAGGAGGACTTGACGGACGATAACCTGGACGTGAGCGTGGACTTGATCGATGATAATCTTTACTTAGGTAAGTTTCCTAACATAAATTTCCTACCAGATCAATGATATGTTTGTGTGCAGCCTGTGCTATCAAATCGACACATTCCAACTTCTGCAATTTATCTTAAATCATGCAGTACACTTCGCCCAACGGATCTAGGCATTCGTGAAGTTAGCCGTTTGTCTGCGCAGAACACAATTTTGTATGTAAAAGCGCTCACTGCGCAGACAAACGGCTAACTTCACGAATGCCTAGATCCATTGGGCGAACTGTAACTGATTTCAGGCTAGTTTTTTTTTTTTTTTAATTAAATAGGTCAGCATTTGACCTCCCTCTGCCTGATGTTAAGCAGAAGGGAGGTCTAAGATGGAGCATGCTTTCCTAGAAGGAACCTATTTACTCTTGATTACAATATAAAATAATGCTTCAATGTTGTGCACAGCCTCTATAAGGAGCCCTTAAAATCCTTCACACTTGTAAAAATAAACTAGCGACAAAGTCAAAGTCAAAAAGCATTTATTCAGTAGGACCACTGGGATAAATAAATAAAATAAATAAATAATGCTGGACATTTCACACACATTTTGTATTTGTATTTGTAAACACTATTTATAATGATTTATATACTTTTTGATCACCTTTAATAGTCTTAAAACTAGGTGATTTTATTACTGTTCCTTTGCAACCAATACAGTGAAGAACGGTTTGGGGGCTAGCTTTTTTAGGCGATCCATCTTAAAAACGAATAAGTTATTGTGCATCAAAGTGCTGACTTAAAACCTCTTTTTCTAGGTAATTTGGCATGTGCCCGAGACTATAATATGTTGCACAAGTTGGGCATTACTCACATCCTCACCATAGACCTGGTGCCGCTGCCTCGGACGGTGCTCGACCACACCGAGTTCACATTCAAGTTTGTCAAATGTAACTTATTTTCAGTATTACCGGTTATTCCTTCTGTTTTACTAGGTTATTCAAACTTCTGTCACAATAAAGAATTATGCTACTTTAAACATTATTAAAAATCTAAAAGTAAGGGTCACAGTCACCAAGTCCTGACTCAACACTAGGGTTCCCTGTGCTGTGATTATCACTATAAATAATGGTATCACAACACCTACGGCCCTACTAATAAACATGGTGTAAAGTTATTCCTGAGTGTAAACTGTCAAAATGTATGGTTATTTTTAGTTTATTCCGAGGAATAACTTTATACCACGTTTATTAGTAAGGCCGCTAGAGTAGAAACAAATATCTGCAGAACATGCAAATATTTGTCGCAAGAATCAAACTCAAACTTCTTGTATCACAACTGAGGAATTGACTGGCAAGAATGCCAGCTTGGTAAAAACGAAGGTTGTGTGTCATTGCTTAATTCTAAAAAAATATGTTTTCAGTGGCCGATGTTCCAAAGGAGGATATGATAACAAAGCTGCCAGAAACCAACGCTTTTCTGCAAGAAGCTATCGCTAACCAAGGGGTTGTGTTAGTGCATTGGTAAGAGAAAAGCCCATTTTCTTACTTTTTTCAAAGTCAAAGTATTTATTGCTTACATGTGAGTGTACAAGGTTTTATAAATAGGTGTACTAGGTAGCTAACACATGAGTCCTGTAAGGACATCGCAAATTATGTATGTTTTTTTATGACATCAACTCCCTATGTTATTAAAGTTAGAGTAGACTTGATCGCACTACAAAATAGAGTCTTAAAAGTTAAGTATAATGTGATAGACCAATACATAATTTACTCTACATCTGTACTTAAGGCTCTTTTGACCTTTATCTAGTTGTTAAAACTTTTAAAAAAGTGTTTGTTTAAATCAAACAGTCCACCTAGTTCACAAAACATACAAAATCTGTTTCAAAAAATCTAAGTCAAGTTTTTTTACCTTTTACAGTTATTTCGGCGTGTCCCGATCAGCGGCAGTAGTGATCGCCTACATAATGGAGAAGTATGGTCTGTGCTACGAAGAAGCATTCAACCTCGTGAAGGCCAAGCGACGGTTCATAGGACCAAATATAGGGTTTGTAGCCCAACTGAAGCTATTTGGGCATATGGGCTACACACTTAACAAGGATGATCCAAGGTTCAAACAGTTCAGACTGAAGATGGCTGGTCAGAAACTTAAACAAGGTTACTGTAGAATAATCCATACTATCCATACTTCCATACTAATATTATAAAGCTGAAAAGTAGAGGATTAGCGAGTTTATATGTTACGTTCCCCAAAACGCAACGATAGCGCGATCTAATTTTTCCTGTGGCGCCATCTATTATGTAGTAAAATGTGTCTGTCTGTCTGTCTGTTTGTTACCTTTTCACGCCTAAACCACTGAACAGATTTTTATTTTTAAAAGTATCAGAAGAGAATTATTTTGCTGTCGAAGTCGCGGGTACCAGCTAGTATAACATATTTAACTGGTTATCAATACTTACACTGAATCGCTCGTGGTCGTTCTTGCTTTGCTTAGTGGTTCTTGATAGTTCTGTAATGGTCTGTAAATGGGTGGGTACCCAGTGACACGCTTCCGTGCTTCGGAGGGCACGTTAAATGTCGGTCCCGGCTATTTAAGTCGTTAAGCCATGACGGAGGCCTTGAGGCGGCCTAAAAACTCCGTCACCAGAGTTGCTGTGTGTTACGAGTCGAGATAAAGACAACCTATATGGCTATACCTATGAATGTCTGCTCTAACCTTTTTTTGTAAAAAGAGCCGCGATAGGGTTTTGAATCAAAGTCATAAAGCATTTATTCAGTAGGACCGCTGGTATCACTTCTGTCTTAAAACGAATTTAACTCCCTGTTTGTTTGCGACTGACCGTGAAGAATCAGGGCAACAAACACTTTTTGGGGCCTAGCATTCGTTTAGGTGATCCATCTTAAAACTAAATAGACAAGCTCCAGTGTGGAGCCAGTCAGTCAGAATTTGTATATAAGAAAATTACGTCTATTCCTAACTTTTTATAAAACACTAGCTGACCCGCGCGACTTCGTCTGCGCATTATTCGGTCCAGCCGTTCACGCGTGATGGCGTGACCAAGGGATATAGGGATTCATTTTTATATATAGAGATTGCAAATAAAAATGTATACTATTTGCAAATATGTTTACCTTTTACAGTAAAGATCCTGCCTCAGAACTTCCACGACCTCATAAAACCGGACCCCGGCCTAGCAGCTGAGCGGCCCGAGCCGGCCGTGTACCGCTGCCGCGCGTGTCGCCGCGTGCTCGCCTCACAACGGAATATCATCCCGCATCTGCCTAAAGATGTACGCGTGCAGCTAACTAAGAAAGGTCAGTTTATGATAGGGACCAATTTATCGAATCATCGCGCACTGTAATGGACTTGAGGAATGTAAGGCCGATGGTTTGGGGATAGATAATTACAGCTCATTAAAAATGGTGATGGGTAGGGCCTATGGTGCGAAGATACAAACCAATACCAATTCACAATTTACCGAGTTTACCTAAACTTGCAGAGAATCAGCAAGCTGAAGTGGCAGTGGGCTGGCCATATCTGCTGAAGCACCGATAACGGTTGGGGTAAATGAGTTCTTGAGTGGAGTGACGATCTGCGACAGGCTGCCGGCAGAAGCTGGATGCGTTGAGCTGAGGACAGGGCGCAATGGCGCGCACTAGGGGAGGCCTATGTCCAGCAGTGGTCTGCCATAGGCTGATGATAATGATGATGATGACCTAAACTTAGATTTAATTTCATAACTAAACTTGAAAATACAAACTTTCTTAAAACATTGGGTGGAGTGGAGACTGGTTTGCTCTGTGTGACTTTAATCACAAAGCATTATTTGACGACCTCTGTGGCGCAGTGGGCGAAGGTCCGCCTGCGACGCAGAAGGTTGCGGGTTCGATCCCCGCCGCGGGACAAATGTTTGTATGACCTACAGATATTTGTCTCGGGTCTGGTTGTTTCTATGTATAATATGTATTTATTTACAAACAAAAAGTATATAAGTAGTTTATCAGTCATTCTAGTATCCATAACACAAGCTCTGCTTACTTTGGGGCTAGATGATGCTATGGAAAATCCAGCGCTATTTATTTATTTTATTTATTTATTGCAATGCTACTTTACAAATTGCATAATTATTATATTCTCTTATAAAAATCAGATATATATTCAGATATTCATTTATTTAATCATTATGTTACATTTCATAACTTTGTCAATAATAGAGAGTTACATAATTGAAATTAAAATTAAAAGTCATAGGTAGATAATCCAGAGGTACATCATTGAAATTAAAGTTAAGAGTCATAAGTAGATACATTTCGTTACAGTTAAATTACGCCATATGCATTAAATTACAATATCAAATAATATTTTTCAACCAACAAAACAATTTTTATCACTTACTGATTAGGTACTGACACTATTCAACAATCGTTGTCAAATTGTTACTTTTCAGGTCTAAGACCACCTCCGAGCAAGCTGACTGGTCTGACTTGCGCGGAGAACGGTGAGATCCTGATAGAGAAGCTGAAGCACCTCGCCAGCCAGATCCTCGACCCGCCTGAAGCCAGCCCCGGACATAGCAGTGATGACACACACACTGATGTACGTATACATAGAGAAACTGAAGCACATTTCCAACCAGATCCTCGACCCGCCATACCCGACAAACAAAAAAATAATTCTCCACACATTTTGTATGAAGAGTGAAAAATTAAATGTGGGATTTTATTATTTTCCAGCAACAATAGTTATTTTGGAGCATTTGTTTGTTAACAGATAGAGCATCCAAAAATACGAATATTTGGCGAAAAATAAACTATAGCCGATTAGATTTTCCCTCAGAAGGCGCTCGAGAAAACTCAGAATATGATAAAACTCACCTGTATAATTGTATATATACAGGGTGTATATATAAAAAGACTGCTACCGAAAACTGAGGGGTTGCAATCAGACCATGATTCTGAACATCTTTAGCGAAAAAAACGCAAAAAAAATTTTGTTTTAGCTACGTCATTTTATTTTATTTTCTAGTTATTTACCACTAGTACAACATAATAAGATCATACCTACCTACCTAATGATTTCATTTATAAAAGAAAACAAAAATTAAAACTCAAAATCCAACAATCTACGGATAAAAACGCGCCCAGTACCTACATACGCTCGACCAGCTGTGCGAGGTCGGTTACTGCTTCGATAGACGTCTTTTTACACCCTGTATAGTTTGGATATGGATAGTAAATTACCTTTACATTTCGTACGGAAAATCTATGAATGAACTCGAAAATATTCTTTGTTGCCAAACAATCATATTATTTTATTGCATTGGGTGAGAATAAAAACGATCCACTTATTTCTTCAGACCTTACAGACCAAAAAAATATAAAAAATTAAGTTGATGTGTTTCAGAACTAGATGGCGCTGTTTAAAGTAGTCGATTTCTAGATCGCGCTATCGTTGCGTTTTGTAAATTTTATAACATCAACCATGATGCTCTTTGTGTTATTATTTATCTATTTTTCAATTTACATAATATTTAAAGAGAGGTGCGACAGTGCCTCTCTCTTCTAATCCAATGAATAATATTGAATAATAAAATATTGAATGATGAATATTATCTATTCAACAATCCATCCTTCCATAATTAATTCATATTATTATTATTATAATTAATCATAATTTATTTATCCATTCTCAATTCAGTGTTGCCAATGCTCATGTGTTAAATTAAAATACCTACAAACCGCGACCAAAATCCCCACATTTGGGGTGAGGAAAACTTGAATTCCCCACAACAGATTTTCTTAAAAAATAATAAAAATGTTGATCGTTTAGTTGGTTTTTTTCTCCTCCTTGCCTCCAATTGCTCCTGTATAGCTAGCTTTTTGTTAGTTACACTAACATATTGTACGTACATATTGAAAAAATCGTATGGACTGTTTTGATTATTCTGTAAATAGTTACTATCAATATCAATACAATTACCTATGTGTACGGAGTAGGCTTAGGTACAAATTCTTGATGTGAACATAGTGAACAACCGCTGTGTGGACAACGAACAAAACAATCAAAATATTAGCTAGCGCAAAAAAACTGTCAATTTTGAATAAATGATAACCTGGTGATAGTAGTAAGGGATAATTTTTTTTATAGTAAGGCTATCCGACCGGATACAAGCATTTTTCATTTTATATTGCAATATCACATTTATATTCTGGCTATTTATATTAAAGGTCTTCATTCCCAGGTGTTAGACGGCTACAGTGAACAGAACTTAGTGGACGGCAGTATAACGCGGTCGGCAGAGGGCGCCTGCGTCGCGATGTGGTTCGTAGAACCGATGCGGTGGATGAAGGCCGCAAAGGAACCCAGCGGGAAACTACACTGTCCGAAATGTAACCAGAAGGTCGGCTCTTTCAACTGGCTCATGGGTATGTTTGAGAAAGGTTTGAAACAACTACAGCATAGCTTCATTCATACTTCAGCGGACGCAACTGCGAAGAAATCGTTTCGCTGTTCAACCGATAGCAACCGATCGCAGGGAACTGAAACGTCACTTTTGGACGAATTAAATGAAACGTTCCAGTCGCCATGTTTTTTCAAAGTGGCTGCCATAAATGCCTGAAGTCAGCTCCACACGACTTAACTATGCAAACCCTCAGCAAACCATAAAAAAATCCATAAAAAAACCTGCAGCGTAGTCAGCTACTCTGCAGGTTTTTTTATGGACACATACATTCATCCGATCCCAATGTGTCCATAAAAAACCATCAATGCATCTATATGTATGGTCCGGATTCGAACTCGCTGCCTTCGGATTAAAAGTCGACAGCACATTCCAAAGCCAAAATGACTCTCTGAACCATATTTTTTTAAATTGATGTTCTATGTCTGCAGGTTGTAAATGCCCGTGCGGCCAGAAAGTGGCGCCAGCATTCTACCTGGTGCCTTCCAAAGTGGAGCGGTCTAACATCGTGCAAAATGTACAGGTCACCGTGTAGGCGATTGTCGCTCTTAAATGTTATACTTTAAGATATAAAATAAATAATAGAAAATGAGGTACCTACCTACCTTTAAGGTTACCAGATGCTCTTATATATTCTAGTCTACAAGTTTAGTACCTACAAAATATTAAGTTGTTCTCTTGTAATATGATGCAATTCATTATTGTATAGTTGATGCTAGAGTATAATGCCCTTTAGGGAACCCCTAGCGGTATTGGTGCTTCTTTATGTAAATGAAGTTCTTCCTGAATCAAATGTAAATAAATACTACCTGCTTCCCTGTTTTGAAGATATTGCTGTTGAAATATAAATAAATAATTTACTCTAAGTACACCACTGAACTTTTATTTTAGAAGTAAGAAAGCAGATTTGTTTTAGAGAATACGATAATAATTTATTGATACATTACATTATTATTATTTTATTTATATATGAACAAAAAAGAAAAGGGCTTACAAAGGCAACACTGACTGACTGATTTGACAGATGTGCTGACGGTGCTGACTGACATCATCAAGCAACAAGCAAGTCAACGTCACGCACGTCAATCAAATCAACGCAACACACACACGATCGATTGTTTTTGTTTTGATTTTCTCGATCGGTATTCTGTTCAGCCAGCTTGTAAATGTTAATTTTTAGCTTGTCTTCATTGCCTCAGCCTTAAAGAGAGGAGACATGGATGTTCTGAATTTGTGCCGTGGTTGTATGAAGGAAGTCGCGTCGTGGGAAAGGGGAAATTTCGACTCGAGAGCTGTTGAAATGTTCAATTTTTGCACCAACCTCAGGGTGAGCTTTAATAATGTTGAATTCGGTTTATCTTGCGGATCTTCTTAGTTTCACCAGTTTTTAAATGTGGTGAAATGAGTAGGAAAACAAAACCAAAACAAATTTTTTTATGGTGTGAATCTAAATCTATGTGGTGAAACTAAAATTGTATGCTGTGTAAAATTATAATCCAAAAACTTCAATTATCATAGAAGGAACCCGGAAAACCATGTTAGAAATGATTATAATGATTAAAATAAAAATAAATACCTACCATGATTTCAGATAACAGAAGACGACAAACTACCCCAACAGTTCTGCTACGACTGTGTCATCAAGATAGAATCCTCGTACACCTTCATCACGGAAGCCCAGAAAGTCCACGTCACTCTCAAGAATATCATATCACGAACAAGCACTAGTATTATCATTGGACCGGAGACATACACCAAACCACACTCGGAAATAAAACTAACTTTACCGGACTATAAGATATGCAGTGTTATAGAAGATTCAAGAGTGTATGATCCTGTTAAAACAATAGAGGATTGTATTGAGAGCAATGTTGATAATGAAGCTTTGAATGAGCCCGAGAGTGTTGAAAATGTGCCGGAAAATGTGCCTGAGGAGGTTGCTAAAGATAAGAATGTATGCCCAGTGTGTAGGAAAACCTTTACATCTAAAACATGGTTCGCTAAACATATGCAGAAGGAACACACAAGGAAGTATGTGTGTGAACATTGTCCTAAAAGTAAGTTAAATGTTGTATTAACTACATTCTTCCCACAGTTTCACTTGTGTGGAACAGCGAACAACCTACATCTATTCAATGTACTAAAGTCCAAACATTAAGTAACTAGGGTTTTCTGCTGTACTTAGAGAAATAGAGTGTATTGTGATCCATACTCCATACTATATACTATACTTACTATACTAATATAATAAATGTGAAAGTAACTCTGTCAAAGTCAAAGTCAAAAAGCATTTATTCAGTAGGACCGCTGGGATCACTTTGAAACGTCTTAAAACTAGGTGATTCTACTCCTGTTCCTTCGCGACCAATACTGTAGACTGTCCGTCTGTCTGTCTGTCTGTTTGTCTGTCTGTTTGTTACGCCTTCACGCTCAAACCGCTTAACAGATTAAGCTGAAATTTGGCATAGTTAAAGGTCCAGGGAAGGACATAGGCTACTTTTTATCCCGAAAAAATGAAAAAATCCCGAGGGACCGCGGGTCACACCGCGGTGAGCTAGTGTTTAATAAAATATAAACATGATAACATTACAATGTATTGTATTTGGTGGCAAAAAAATAAACATTAGGGGCTAGATGATGCTGTGTGAGAAGTCCAGCATTTTAATTAGGATTGAGAATAGAATAAATAATTATTTTTTCTTCCAGGTTTCTCCCGGCCATCTCAGCTCACTAGCCATGCAGTATCCCACTCCGACGAGCGCAAGTTCGCTTGCAGCGCTTGCGGGAAGCGCTTCAAGCGTCGCAAGCAGCTGTCTGTTCACACTCGCGCTCACGGTGACGCGAGGCCGTTTGCTTGCGACCAGTGTGCAGCTAGGTCAGTTATAATCTATTTAAAACTAAAAACAAACAGGAACCAGATGGACTTTATCAATCGAGCGTGGAAGACATTTTCTATGTGTTCCAGATATTTTAAAGGTATATGGGGTAGTTGGAAGCAGGGTCAATATTTTTACGCAGCAAGATAGTAGTAGCAAGTATTATTTATTAGTTCATTTCTGATACAGGAAATCTTAGTATGGGAACAGAAATTATAATTACGTTTTTATACTAAAAAGAAAACCGACTTCAATGTTTGACTCGAAACGCGGTGTGACGCAAGGCGTCAAGCTGTCGATTCGATTTCTATTTGTGACATGGCTAGGATGGAAGGTGTTTAAGAGTTTTACGGGGAAACTATCAATCCCTCAGGAATAAAATTTATATGGGACCACCTCTGGAGTATACCCTTTCAAACATGAAAAGAATTTTGCAAATCGGTCAACAAATGGCGGAGCAATCGCGTAACAAGATACAAAAAAAAAAAAAAAAAAACATACAGACGAATTGAGAACCTCCTCCTTTTTTGAAGTCGGTTGAAAATAATTGTGTGAACTGTTTAATTACAGGTTTAAAACGAAAAGCATACTCAAGAGTCACATGTCAGTCCACGAGAAGGATAAAGCATTCCTCTGCTATTACTGTGGATGGAGTTTTGCTCAAGGTCATATTTTTAATAATGATTATTATTAAAATATCATATTGATATGAATGGTATGTTTCAAATTCGATTAACCACTCAGTGGTGGCATATTAAGCAATTTCTAGCAGGTAGCCAAAGCGTATCTGAGTGACTCATGGAACTCTTAAAGTTTATTTTGTTTATATAAAAAAGCTCTTCTACTGAATAAATGCTTGTTGCCTTTGTTTATTCCCAAAGCGCAGTAAACATTTTCTCAGATTTATCAGTGTAATATAAACACTTTAAAAGCATAATTTCTGATATCTTTATGTACAGTTCGCCCAACGGACCTAGGCATTTTGTTTGAAAAAGCGTTCACTGCGCAGACAAACGGCTAACTTCACGAATCCCTAGATCCGTTGGGCGAAGTGTACTTATAATATTTTTCCAGCGGGTAACCTAAAAGTGCACATGCGTTGCCACACCGGCGAGAAGCCGTACGCCTGCGTGTCGTGCAGTTACCGCGCGCGCGCCCCCTCCGCGCTGCGGCGCCACCAGCGCGCGCACGCGCCCGCGCACGCGCACGCCCCGCACGCCTGCACGAGGTGCGGGAAGAGGTTCCATGATACTAGCAATCTGGTGAGTTATATGCTATTGGGCCTTCAGATGATTCATAAAGTGTCAGCAGGCAACCTATGCCTACCAATGGAGCGCTGTAGTCGAAGACGAATCAGCGTGTTAAATGCGCATAATTTTTTTACGTCACAATCAAGATCTAATATGTACCACAGTATGTACCTAGTTTTTATATACCATTTTATATGGTTGGCCGTATCCACAGGAATGACGAAGTTAAAATTCAATCGACTTTTCTGTGCATGAATATAATTATCACAATTAATATTTTAATGCATTCTACACAAACACAGACACAGAAAAGGCCCGAAGGCCACGGCCGCAGAAATAATTAAGAAAATAAAAATATATCGTAGGTACATCTTCAACCTTTATTGTCATATATTTGTTCCAGGCGCGTCATATCCGCACGCACACAGGCGCACTTCCCTACAAGTGCCCGACGTGCCCAAGCGCCTTCTCCGACAGTTGGAAGCGGAAGGCACATCTCATGCGGACACATAAGATACCACTACAGGACATTCCCAGGATGAGGACTGATGGCCGTGTGGTGCAAGTGTAGTGGCATGAGAAGTTAGATCTATTTGACGTCTTCTAATAGAAATGCTAGCTCATATGCGCGACTTATCAAAGATCATAGCGGCGGCCGAGAAAAGTGATCATGTAAAAGTCTAGTGGCATAAAAGTGGCATGTTTTTGACAGTCTTCTAATAACAACAGAAGAAGAGTCAGGAAGCGTGCCGCAGAAATAAGGAAAAAAACAAAATTTGATGACTTAAACATCAAATGCAAAGAATTTAAATGGAGATGGACTGGTCACATAATGAGAGAGACGACACAGAAATGGACAGGGACCATGACAGAGTGGACCCCGAGATACAATACCAAAAGAAAGAGGAAGGCAACTGAAAAGATGGTCTGATGACATCAAAAAGATTGCAGTGGCAAGGAACAGAAATGAATGGAAAAGGTTAGAGAAGGCCTACGTGTCGACAGGACACGCTGAAGAATAGCCGGACTGGTGTGCAAAACTAGAAATTAAGCAAACTGTTAAATATTCTCAGTAAATAAAGGCTTTGAAATTGAAATAATAACAACGCTTCCGTGCAAGCCCATGTGCGTGCGACAATATCGAAGGTAGCTGGTGGACGTGTTATAAAGTGAATTTTCGTGTAAAATAGTGATCATTGTAAAATTAAAGGTTTCTTCTTGTAACTTTTGATAGAAAACTGCTTAAAACTAAATAAAATGATTACAAGTATAAATCAGTAGTATTTACTCCACCAAGTTCGATTGTCTAGCAGTTAATCACCCATACATTATCAATCAGCGCAGAAAGTCGCTAACTTCGACAATCAAGAACGACCTAAGCAGAGAAAGCAAGCTACACAAGCGCTTCTTTTGATGATGATTTTTAAGATGGCGCTATTGTTGCCCATAGCCCAGCCCATAGTAACAACATTTTCGCATTTTAATATTAGATTACGGTTTTACATCTATCTAAACAACTTTGAACACCCCTCCCGGTCGGTTCTCGGCTAGGCAAGTGCGCAGCGCTTCAACCCCGAGTCCCGACAGTGGCGCCGCCTCCAACAGCGCGGGCGCGCGCGGCAACTCGCTGCTCAGGCGCGCAAACTGAAGCATTAGCAGCGCTTCGTTGCGCATCTGACGGTATGCTGCGTCCATTTTACTGAGGACCAGGATGAACTAAAGGAATAAAATGCTGTTCTTGTGAGTGCCCAGTACGAGTTTTTTTTACGCTGATTTGTAATGGTTTTCATTGGTTATGAACGACCAAAAGATGGCGCTGCTATTGTACTACGCAAATCGGCGCATAAAACTTTTATAAATACTGCGGGGTTCATATGGAGTTTGTGTTTTGAGGTAACCTTGAAACGCAATTAAAATGTTAAGAGGAGACTAGATTAGTTAGACCATAGAGTATGGAACTAGCTTAGACCAACCTTAGCCTTTTTGAGCCTGGGCTCTGCCAGTAGCGTGTAGAAGAGGACCGCGGCGGCTGAAATCTGGCACAAGTTCGATGTGTCCACCACGTAGATTACCTAAAAACAATCAGGATCACTACTTTGGACACTCTCCGTCTTTATTGAACTTCAAGGTTCTTGAGTGTCTGAGTTTAGTCAGAGGTACTTAAGTCCGATAGCTTTGGTACACTTCCATAAACTACCTAGCAGCCAGTAATTGTTATTCGTACCTTGTCCACTCCATCCAAATAGTTCCGCCAAAGACTCGCCATTTCACCTCCAATCTCTCGAATCGTCATCATCTGTTTTTTTCCATGTCTATTCAGATAGTACACGTCGTATATGTTAGTGCCCACTGTTGGGACTGGACTGTACGTGTTGTCTATGCCTTCTGCGTCTTGTAATTTCTTCAGCAAAGTGGTTTTTCCAGAACCCTTAGGACCGAGGCACAAAATGCTTATTTGATTCTCTGGGTCGTCCATTTTTTTTTCAGATTATTTGTATCATTTGAGATTATTAGTATTATTTGGTATAACTTATTATCTTTGTTATTTTATGGAAGAAGAAACGAATACGTGTGAGAAATGTATGTTTCGTCAATAACATTGCTTAGCAGCATAGTTCTGCTACTCAACGGTAGATGGCGCTGTTCGACCTTAACGTTAAGCCATTAAAGGCCACTGAGTAAAATTACTATGTAAGTGTTGGTAATAAAATTAGCTTTATTCGGTGTTCAACTGCGTTCAATAAATATGTACCTTGAAATTGAATCATACTTGCCGAAATTATAACTTTGTATCAATGTCGTAGTCAAGTGGTTTTTACTGTTTATAAGGCTGAAGGGCATCTCTTGATGAAATTGTTGTAGGAGGCATCGCATCGGTACGTGACATTATAGCATTGAGATGTAGGATACGGTAGGCCGCTAGGTGGACCACTTCTGTCACCTACCTACCTACATTCCGAGACTAGTTTCGGTAAGGTCGTATTTTAAAAACGTATTTTTGATTGATTAATGGGCGATAGCTTAGCTACCTACTTTGTTAATGGGGCGAAGAAAAGAACCGAAAGAAAATAAAAGTTTATTGAAAAAAATAATGATTAAAAATCACCACAAATTGTTAGTAAGTACCTACGTAGTTCGAAAACTTCGAAGTGAGTCGCAAATAAATACAAACTCATGATCTAGAACCAAAGA
The DNA here is from genome assembly GCA_951394285.1 of Epirrhoe tristata. Taxonomy (NCBI): domain Eukaryota; kingdom Metazoa; phylum Arthropoda; class Insecta; order Lepidoptera; family Geometridae; genus Epirrhoe; species Epirrhoe tristata. The sequence continues at coordinate 12,298,883 of OX596139.1, forward strand.
TTTTCTTACTGTACGTGGGTGGGGTGGAATGGAAGGAATTGATCCGAATTTGACGTTTCTTGCACTGTGATTGGTTGCTGTCGGTCGGTTTCGAACCGAATGCAATCCGCTGTATTATGAATCAAGGCCCTGGTATATTATAAACATTGATGCAGGATCTCACTCTGTGGTCTATTTCCTTGATACAAAAAAGGAACGTTCTCATTCGTTAGGCTAATTCATTTGTAAACGACACAAGTCCCTACACTACCAGTGATAACTCAAATCTAGGCGACCTTAAACTTGGTTTACGTAATGCCTCTAGTGATGCGCTTGACCTAAATATGTATTACAAAATTAGGTCACGAACAATGCAATACTTACGTTTTTTTATAATGAATAAACTATTTTTACTGTACCTACAGTCCTTGATGGTTAGTATTGTTGTTCTTCTATGTTGTTTTATGTTACACGTACCTATATATCTACTTATTTTTTTATTGGAACGAAGTTCCTTTTTGGAATGGGGCTAGACGAAAAATATTGTTAGATTTTTGTGTCACGTCACGAGGCGCGCAGGCGCGGAACTGTCCATAGATTGTTATACGATTGACGATTGATGACATTGTTAGTACCTACGGAAGAGCGTTTCTGTTGTTTAGTTACAATAATTTTTTTGAGAAATGCCAAATGTCAAAGTTTTCTTTTTTTTTTTTTTTACAAGAAAAAGAAAAGGGCTTTGTCGCTGAGCGACTATATCGCCCAATCAGTAACGTCATCTTAGCTTAGTCTTCATCATGTACGGGGTGTACATTCGTTGCGCTGGGATTAGAGAGCTTGAAACCACTTGCTATTTTTCTTCTTACTATTTATTCTTCCTTGTTCTTACTGCTAGGTTACTTGCGGACTGAATGCCAGTCAATACAATTTGTACTGTATTTATACTATGATTGAGTCTATCTATCTCTATCTAACATTCAATGCATCTCTATCTATCCCTTTCTCGAACTATCCACATCTTTCTAGAACTATAGCTATCTCTATCTAACATGCACAATGCATCTCTATCTATCCCTTTCTGGAAATATCCACATCTTTCTAGAACTATAGCTATCTCTATCTAACATTCAATGCATCTCTATCTATCCCTTTCTGGAACTATCCACATCTTTCTAGAACTATAGCTATCTCTATCTAAAACTATTCACTATCTCTTTCTATTTAACTATCTATCTCTTTCTAAAGCTATTTTCTAGAGGAATGTTCTAGTTATTTCTATTACCTACCTATTCTATGAAATAATATCTATGTAAACTATAAGTAGGTACAAACTTAAAGTATGAAAACGTAAAACAATGAATATAAAACTTACAAAAACACAAACTATGTTACAAGTATACTATTCTATGTGTCGTCCTGCACATCTCTCCCGCCGTGCAACCGTGTTGCAACATCTCGGTGTAGGACGACGTCGTCGATCGTCAGGACCACCAGCTTCCACACCGGTCTCCGCAGAACTCCTCTCGTAGTAGCGTCGACTGCTCTGTATTATTGATACTATATCGAGAGGGCTTCTTCAGCGTAGCTTTCTTCGCTACTCTTCTCCAATCTGGGTCTGCTATTGTTTTCTTCTTGGTCCGTTTGTAGTTCACTCTCTGCTTGTTAGCTCTACAGAGTTGTATGAACTGTAGAACTCTGGCTATCGCTAAGCGGAGTCTTTCCCAGTTGAAGAATCTTGTAGCGTCCGGCAGGGCATCAGAAAGCTTTTGTTGACTATTGACGGCGATGTGATGGGTTCGTTCTTCTTCTGTAGGCTCTATTGTGGTCGGCGATGCGGCTGTCTCAGTTGGCCAGGATTCCTCGTTCATATGCAGGAATTCCGGGCCTTTGTACCATCTATGTTCTCTGTTGAATTCTATAGGTACATCTCTCGTTGCGACGTACGCCACGTTCATCTTCGTGGGCATCCATCGCCATTCGTTGACCGTCGTGACATCTTCTATCGCTGCGAGTCGATGGGCAACGTAGGGCTTTTCTATTATTGCAGCTCCCGCCTCAGGATGAGATTTCTCGTTTTCTTCTATAACAGCTTCGGCTAGGCGCGTGCCCATCACGGCGGAATGTGGGAGGTACCAAGTTCTATTTGGAGTCTTCTCTATGGGGGCAGGCTCGGCGTACCCCTTCTCTATTAAGGCTTCCATCTGTTCGTTGTATTTCTTCTTCAGTGCTGCGTCGCGATCTAACTTCTTTTCTATGCCGAAGAGTCGATTAAGCGAAGATTCGTAGTTGTTCGGCAGGACGATGTCTTCATTGCGCCACAGTAGAGCTGTCTCGTATCTTCCTTCTTCGTTGTGGACTGTATTCTCTTCTAAGATACGTAAGGCTTGCTCTTCTGGATCCGTCTTCGGTCTTCTAGGATTGAGGCCGAGTCCATCCATGACGAAGTACTGCTTCATCATGTCCTCTAGGTTCTCCTTAGCTGGCACCTCGGCTATGTGGGATACGTAGTCTATGTTGCGTCCGAGTGTGCGGGTATGAGTCCCGTGCAGCACCCAGCCCAGTGGTGTGAGAGATGCCACTGGTTGCTTCGCGTTCCCTTTTCTGATCTTCGATGAGATGAGAAGGTGCCAGTTGTCTTGACCGATGAGTATTAGAGGTCGGGCGTTCTCGTAGCTCAGTACTTCTCCGATGTCTCGTAGATGTCGGCATTTGCTGACTTGATCCTTGGAGACCCTTTGTGGCGATACCTTAAGATTCTTCATCGTTCTGGCTTGAATCTTCTGTTGGCGATTGTTCGGACCTTCTATTGTAAAGTTGACTCTTCTTGATTCTGATTCAGCCGTCTTCATGGAGTGGATCGCTTCTATGTGCAGGGGATCGACGGGTCCTTGGGCTCCAATGGCGTTGGCTATACTCTCGTCGATGAGAGTGACTGTTGACCCGTCGTCCAGCAGCGCGAAGGTGTCGATGGTGCCCTTAGGTCCAGACGCTTTGACTGGAACTATCTTCAAATATGACTGCTTGTTCGACGTCCAGGCGGAGTTAATTAATTCTATTGGCTTGGGATCTGCCGGCTTCTGGGCTCTATCAGCGTGCAGCATCTTGTGGTGCGAGTACTTGCACCCGTTGACGCCGCATGTCTTCTGCCGGCAACTGTGGACTCGACTCCTGTAGCGTAGGCAACGGAAGCATAGTCTTCTATTCTTGGCTATATCCCATCGGCTATTAACATCCGCTTCCTTGAATTTCTCGCAGTCTTCTATTAAATGCCCTTCTATATCGCAGTTAGGACATTTCTTCGTACTTGGCTGACTATCGATGACGTTGTTGACTTTCTGTGGACGCTTGTTTTCCTTCGGTGCGATGTCCTCAGGTAGCGCATAAGGTGCGCATATTTCAGCTTGCCTCCTCATGAATTTTTCGAGCTTCGATAAGGCTGGATCCTTCTTCGGCTGTGTGTCTGCAAAGTCGTAGAACTTGAGGCGCATCGATGGGGTGAGCTTCTCCAACAGGACCGCGAATACCTCTGGATTGTGAAGATAATGGACGCAGTCTAGAGATTCCAGAGTGGATACGGCGTTCGTCACGTGAGTAGAAAACACGCAGGTCTCCCTCGGTGAGTCATTCAGGCGCGGCAGGGCCCGAAGTGTATCCATCTCCAGCTTGGCTATTGATTCCGGTCTTCCAAATCTTGTTTCCAGAGTCTCCATGATCTTCGTTGGGTGCGTGTCGTTGATGAGCAGACTCTGCACGGCTTCTTTGGCTTTCCCCTTCAAGTTCTTCCGTAGTCGGTTGACATTCTCGACTTTAGTATACACGTCTTCCGTTTCTCTATAGGCTGCCCGGAACGGCAGCCATTCTTTGTGTGATCCGCTGAATTCGGGCAACTCGACGAACTTCGGCTTCTGGCCCGCCTTGATAGCGCTGGTGATCGCTGCTGATAAGCTGGAGAGGGTTTGTTCCAAGGTGACTCCCGCCGGTGTTGGCACCGCAGGCTGCAGCAGTGCTTCTTCTATAGGCTTCGACGGGGCGCTATTTCTCTCCAAGTTGACTCCCGCCGGTGTAGGCACTGCAGGCTGTAGCAGTGCTTTGTCTATATACTTCGGCGGGGCGCTATTATCTTCTATTCGATGATCCTCTAAAATGGCGGCGACCGGGTCTATTGCGGTGGCAGGAACGGGTTCCCGATGGTGAGGTTCGTTGGAGATTGCTAACATCGCAGGCTGTGCTTGAGTGTTCAGCCAGGTGTCCACTCGGGTGTTGACATCAGACTTGGAGAAGATGGAGGCGTCATCATCTTCATCTTCATCGTCGGTGTCCATGGCTTCTATACGGGCTAGCGTGGCAGCAGCTAGCTGAGCTTGAATGCGCAGAAGGTCTTCTCTCGCTCTTGCTATCTTCTGCGCCTTCGTTCTGGAACGGGTGGACCCAGCGGCGCTCCGGCGCTGCGGGTCCGGCGGCGGCATGCGTTCCTTGCATGGATCCAGCCGTGTCTTGAGCTTCGTTCCCTTCTTCATAGGTTCTATTCGCGATGCCGCAGGCTCGAGGGGAAGTGCTGAAGACGGCGTGGCAGTGCTCCTAGCGGTGTAACTATCTGCTCTCCTCGGCGTGGTGCCACTCTTCTCTGTGGCGGCGGATTCGGCAGATGTACCCGTCGCTGCAGAGGTCTCTATTTCCGTGGTGGTCGTTGTCATCATCGTCGCTGTGGCTTCTGTTGTAGAGGTTTCCGCCGATGATCCAGGTGCGGAGGTTTCTACCATAGTCTCGGTCGCGGAGGATCCAGATGTGGCTGTAGTTCCTTCGGACGAAGACGGGTTCGCAGCCGACGACTGTGCGCAGTGTGTGCGTCCCTTTCCAACGGAGCGTGTGATCGGCATAGTGGCTTGATGAGGGAGTCTTCTATTCTATTATTCTTGAGGCTTCAATCTTCAATCCGGCTCGAAGGACCATTAAATGTACGGGGTGTACATTCGTTGCGCTGGGATTAGAGAGCTTGAAACCACTTGCTATTTTTCTTCTTACTATTTATTCTTCCTTGTTCTTACTGCTAGGTTACTTGCGGACTGAATGCCAGTCAATACAATTTGTACTGTATTTATACTATGATTGAGTCTATCTATCTCTATCTAACATTCAATGCATCTCTATCTATCCCTTTCTCGAACTATCCACATCTTTCTAGAACTATAGCTATCTCTATCTAACATGCACAATGCATCTCTATCTATCCCTTTCTGGAAATATCCACATCTTTCTAGAACTATAGCTATCTCTATCTAACATTCAATGCATCTCTATCTATCCCTTTCTGGAACTATCCACATCTTTCTAGAACTATAGCTATCTCTATCTAAAACTATTCACTATCTCTTTCTATTTAACTATCTATCTCTTTCTAAAGCTATTTTCTAGAGGAATGTTCTAGTTATTTCTATTACCTACCTATTCTATGAAATAATATCTATGTAAACTATAAGTAGGTACAAACTTAAAGTATGAAAACGTAAAACAATGAATATAAAACTTACAAAAACACAAACTATGTTACAAGTATACTATTCTATGTGTCGTCCTGCACACATCATATAGGTCTTCATATTCTTCATGGTTTCACTTCAATTCTTGGTTTCTTCTTCTTTTCATTCCTTCTTCATCTTTTCACTTTGACTTCACTTCAAATCTGAAACTTCATTTCAACCGAGTGTTCCATGGCACTCACGTACCTACTTTTTTTTAAGTTCTAAATTTCAGTGTTGCTTTTCTGTGTCTAGCAATAAAAATAATGATAATTTTATTGTTTTTCCAGGTAGGTACATGTACAACCTACATACACGTTATCCCTGCAGTTGTAATTTTGTAGAAACATTAGGTACCTACTAACGGACTTCTGTAATAAGGAAACAACAGATTTTACAAACGTTCTTGAAACTTTTCCACAGAGTTTTTTCAACAAAAAGTTGTAACTTAATTACTTACCTACTTATTTAACTGTTTAGTTACTTTATTGTAGGTACTTTCACGTGTTCAATTGACAGGCTCAAAGGGGTAGGGGTAGTTCCTGTTTAAAATTTAGTTTATTGTTTAAAAAGTCAAATAATTTTTAAATGTTCGTATTTTTACCAATTGTTTAATTATTTACTTACCTTAAAACGTTCATTTTTTAATAATATTGAGATAACGTCTAAATGACCTCAGATATTTGGCCTATTTTATTAGGGGTCACTTATTTGGAGGATAAGACGGCAGTGGCCTACAGATGCGGTCATGCAAATTAAATTAAAATTGTAAAATACGTTTAAATAAATGCAGAGGTTTGTCCAGTGACAAAACCTTTCCTTAATAATTAGATAAATTTTGTCCTAAGCATATAAAACGAAGTAATTCATAGTTTAAGTTGGTTTTACCACAGAATACCTACAGAAAAGTTTTACTTTAAAAATGCAATAATCAACATCCTTCAATTAAAATATTTGTTCATAAGATTAAGCATACCTACGTATCGCGTTTGATAATTCATAATTGCCTTGAAGAAGTAAAAAGATTCAGCGACCAAAGAACGTTTGCAAATTGCAGACGCGTTAGGCATTGCCCCTCCCTACGGCAACCGGTAAGCCCGCGAATTTCGGCGCAAGGCGTTCGTAACTAGGCCAGCGCGCCCTTGACCCACTGACTCACTGCCAGGCGCCCGCCATTGTTTTCCAACAATCAATAAATAATACACCGAACAAAATTTACGCTCGCTCATTTGCGCAACACCAACTCATCGCGCCATTTCGTGTAGTTTGTCCAGTCCAATTGCGTTTCCGCGCGCTGTCACATTGCTTGTCTGAATTCTGACGTTTGAAACTTTTTTAGGTCGCACGTGAAAATGGCGCATGGGTGGTTTACATACTACCTTGTTACCTAATAAATAAATATTGATGTAGTCGACCTTCGGTTTTTAATGCTAAATTAGTTGGAGGTTTTATAGTTACTATCTTGGGAAGATTGAGTAGGTTGGTAGGTACTTTATACCTATAAGTAGCAATTACATATTAGGTACTTGCAATGCAATATTCAGAGCTTTTTGTGCAATGAGCAAAATTGTGTCCACCTTTTGAGGTCGTGGTTGGTAGGTATTTTGTAATGTAACTGACAGAAAATTTGGACAAACCAAACCAAACAATTGCATTAGACTGAAAAACCTGTAGGCTGTTGTTTTTAAGTTAAGTGAAAAGATGAAGAAGGAATGAAAAGCAGAAGAAGAAGAAACCAAGAATTGAAGTGAAACCATGAAGAATATGAAGACCTATGTGATGAAGACTAAGCTAAGATGACGTTACTGATTGGGCGATATAGTCGCCCAGCGACAAAGCCCTTTTCTTTTTCTTGTAAAATAATAAATAATAAAAAAGTTTGTAGTCTGTTAATAAGGCTTCATGACACTGACTACGGAATTTTTTTAAACAGACATAAAACTATGTGATACCTACTCTAGAGTGTAGTACTTATACCTACTTGGTGATACTGTACCTACACTCGTTTGGCCTTAGCCACCTGCAGGCAGCTGAATTTCGACCTTGCCGAGGCTCTCACAGCGGCTGCGAGTGTGGCTATCTGCTTCTATGTAGCTATTTGGTTAAAACAATGAATCTACGGCCTTCTTATTGTATAATTAATAGCTTAAACAATTAAACTCTCGGCCATTTTCTACAATAAATTAATATGTGCCTAAAACAAAAGGTAAAAAAAAGAATCAGGATCACATACAACTGTGTCATTATGATGCGGTAGAGCCTCTCAACCCTCAGCAGTTTTTTTGAAGATATTTTTATTTAAGATTGATATTTTTATTAAGATTTTGAAGATATTTTTAAGTACAAAAAGGACCTACTTACCTATAATCTAATGTGTTAGTAGTTCAACTTTAACATTGAACAGTTAATACATAGGTAGGTAGATCAGTATTCTGTGCACAAGTGTTCATTTTCTGCCGTATAGCTAATCAGTCGAATCCTAGGCTCTTATTAATAAACGTGGTGTAAAGTTACGCCGGGTGTAACTTAGGAGTAACCATACATTTTTTGGAGTTTAAACCTGGCGTAACTTTACACCACGTTTATTAATAAGGGCCCTAGAGTCTGCCCAATTCACGATCTGTCGAGTAGCGAATCTGCCGAATTACGAACAAAGGAATTATTCATAATTGTAAGTATAGAATTATCTAAGCATAACATACCTTTTTATGATTAATGAAGTTAGTAAGTTTGAACATATTTGAAGTTTATTGGGGGACCTAGGATCGATCTAGAGCTATGTATTAACCTAGATCGTTTCGTTTTACTACAGTCTACACCTATAAAAAAAGAGACGAATAATGATTGATTTAATGTTTAATAGTCCTAGAAGTGTGTATAGAATTAACAAATTTTTTTTTTTTATTTTTAGTTTATCTAAAACCATTAAGGAATTGTTATAAAATTGATTAACATATGCCTAGCATGTAGGAATAAATTATATAAATACATAGTACGTGGTGACCGTCAAGTGAGGTCGACACGTAGAACGGAACGTTGTGGACTGTAGTAGTGTTTAGTCTGTGGCAATTTTTTTAACAAGCAAGCCCAGACAAATGCCGCCAGCTTTCATACTATTTCATACAAGAAAATTCAGCGTGTGCGATGACCTGATAATGTTTTTTCAATAAAAGCTTTCAATGGGTTACTGCAAGCTGATTCAGATGAGCCCAAATACGGATTTTGGAACAAATTTCCTTTTTGGACGGTATCGAGGATGGGGGGCTAGAAGAAAAAAAGCGTTCGATTTTACCGTCACGACACATACATAGGTCAAAGCGTCACAGTACGAAGAGCGCAGTCGTAAAACAGTCCATAGATTGTTACATTGTTAGTACGGAAGAAAGTTTCAAGGATTTTAAATTTTTATTTGACAAATGCCAAATGTCAAGGTTGAAACTTTCTTTTTTACATCTATTCAGTGAGGCGTTACATTAAGCTTCTGCTGACTCTATCATATGATTAGCTCTATGGCCATATAAGAGGTAACTTGACTCTACTCTCTCGAGGGGCGCTAAAGATCCTGGGTCATTCTTTGAGATTGGGTTGTCCAGCACCAAACATTACTCTCAGCTCAATCGACCATATCCATAGTAAAGGCTACGGAGCGGACGAAGCTGGTTTCTTCTCGATGCATCTCAACGAACTCGCAATCAAGGTAGGTACAGGACGCACAACCGATCTTTAACTCTCTGAAGTTAGGTGCACTAAACGATTGCGCAGGTTGCGCGAGTAGGCGAGGTAGCTATACAACGCTGTCTTCGTCTTTTAGGCGTCATCAAAAATGGGGTCTGCACAGCTACTTCGGAGAGTTAAAGATTGGTTGTGCGTAGGTACTCACTAAGCCAAAACTATATACAACCTGTGACTCTACCTACTATAAACTATACCATTTTTATAACTTTATCAAAACACCAAAACAAAAAGTGTAAGTATCTACAAGAGAAAATTTCGTTCTCACCGCGAGATCGTATCCTAAGTTAGCGTGACCTAGATCTCCCCAAAAAACCTAACAATCTCATTGTACTTTTTTTGAGATTTCTTTTTCATTCAATGCCAAGGAGGCTTTATTCTTTCATGGTCGCAGAGATATTTTTGAGCGAACTTTTTGCCATAATAAATGTACCTACCTAAGTTTTGTGTTAGCGATGTTTTTCTTTATCGATGTCTCGAATATCTTTAGGGCGCTATTCCTCGAAAATATTATACAATGAAGGTTTTTTGAAGATTTCTAAGGACAAAGAGATATTAAGATAAGTCAGTGGCAAGTATACCTAATAAGGTTATATACTCGTATAAACACAGAAGTTATGATTCCATAGGACGCCCAGATATAATAACAGATATAATACTGCTAGGTTGCAAGTCCGTCGTCGTTCACTAGAAATAGGAAAACTACATATCCACATGATATTATAACAGGAGTAGAATCACCTAGTTTTAAGACGTTTCAAAGTGATCCCAGCGGTCCTACTGAATAAATGCTTTTTTGCAACTTCTTTCGTCATTTTTGAAGGAGCTCTGCTATTTTATTTAGTTTTCTCGTGTTTTACTAGGTATTATGTAATTTCGGTGGCATTTTACTAATGAAGCGTTGGATACGTAACAGGAGATTTGGTAAATGGAATGGGGAGTATTCAAGATTTCTCATTTGACGAAAGATTTCCGTTGGAGTTTTGAAATGACAAGCCGCCATATTTTTTCAAAATGAAATCGACGTGACATGAATACATATTTGAAGTGAAGTGATAAAAAGAAGAAGAAGGAATAAAAAGATGAAGAAGAAGAAATCAAGATGTGTAGTGAAACCAGTAAGGATGTTACTGATTACGTTATAGTCGCTCAGCGACAAAGCCCTTTTCTTTTTTGTACAGTAGTGGTATGAAAAGGTTCGCCAGTTTTCAAATTGATTCATTTAACGTTCCGCAAGCACATATTACCTTTTCAAACTAAGTCACAGAACAGACTGGTTCACAGAAAATTATGTTTAACTGTTTGACAATAAAGTTTAAAATTACAGATTATACTTGTTTGATTTTCTGTCTTGACCAAGAAGATTATATAATGTAAAAACTTTTTATTGGTTTCAACATCTCGTTGTCTGTCATTGTTGACATTGCAATTTTATTTTTTCACGTTTCTATATTTTACATAAAATGCCGAGACCTTTAAGTGTTGTAGAAAGAGCAGCAATTATTGCTGAACATGAAGCTGGCTACAATATCAGTGAGATATCGCGTCGTCTTAATGTAACCAGGGATAGTGTAAGATTTTGGATCCGGAGATATGGTGAAGAAGGTGAACTCATAGATCATCGTCACAACAATTCTGGTCGCCGTCCTATCCTTAGTGCTGCACAAAATGCCGACATGAGACGGCAATATGAAGAAAATGGCTTTGTGTCAACCAATCATTTCGCTCAACTGTATGAAGTTTGTCCTAGAGTAATAAGAAATGCATTACACTCAATGGGATTACATTATAGACGACACTCAAAAAAAGTTGCTCTGACACCAACCCATAAGGAAGCACGCTTGAGATTTGCAGAGACCTATTTGAACTTTGATTGGAGTACCACTATATTTACCGACGAAAAATCCTTTATGTCAAGCCAACATGGGAGGCTTCATTTGTGGAGGTATAACGGCACGAGATATACAGAAGACCATGTAGTGCCCAATTTTAGTTCTGGACGTATCTCTGCCAATATTTGGGGGTGGATGTCAGCGGATGGAGTGGGCGAGCTCGTTCTTCTTCCTTCAAGGGCAAATGCAACTCACTATCTATCGGTTCTGGAAGACAGTATGCTACCAAGTGTCCGTACCGTATATACAGCTGCTGACTTACCTCAGGTCAGCTACGTTCAAGACAATGCTCGCACGCACACTGCTCGTATTGTGAATGAATGGTTCAATCGGCACAGTGATATAGCGGTGATTCCGTGGCCAGCAAGATCTGCAGATTTAAACCCGATCGAGAACCTATGGGGTTTAATGGTGCAGCGATGGGATAATAGAAACGAAAGAACCAAGAAGGCTATAGAAGACCACTGCCATATCATTTGGGAAGATACACGAGGGACGGACCTATGCTCTCGCCTTGTTGGTTCTATGAGAAACAGGTTACAATGTGTGATTGATGCTAATGGTGGTTATATACGTTATTAAATAAAATAAAGTTATTATATTACTTATTCGTACTATTCTTTCATATTCGGTCCTATCAACAAAGCGGTTTACCCCGACAGTAATATCTCTGTCAATAAATCTTGGCAGTCCAGGAAAATAGAGTATAATTAAAGATTACAGTAATCTAAATAACGTTTAAATACAAATAACCTATATCAAAATCTTGTTGTTATGGGTAATTGTTATTTTTGTAAAATTGACAGGATGGAGTAAAACAGTAAACAAATTATGCAAAACCTTTTTGATATGTCATTGCCTATAATCGATAGTAAACGCTAAACATAACAAAACGTAATATTTATTAATTAAAATGTTGGCAGTACTGGTTCTTGCACTCGTGCAAGCAAAAGTCGACTTTAAGATGACGAACCTTTTCATACCGCGACTGTACATGTAAATATTTTTTTTATTAAAAATGCTTTTTGACTTTGACTTTGATGTTTCTGCAACGTTTAGAGCAGATATTCGAAAACATCATTCACCTGTCCTGTCTAACGTAATTGATAACATAAGTAGTATATAATAAAAGAAAAGGTAAAAATGTATGGTTAACTTTAGTTCAGGAAACACAACTAGATGTCGCCCTTAAAATTGTCACTTTTCTAGATCGCGCTATCGTTTGGTTTTGTGAATTGCATGAGGATAGCGCACTTTGTTGTAATAAATGCTTTCTACTCTGATGGCGATTGTTTTATTGGAGCGATCCCATAGGTCGGCTTTGATTTATACATGGTCCTTCGAGCCGGATAGTCGACGTTTTTGATAGACGCACTGGAAACCAGGGGGGATTCCTCTGAAGGTGCGTACCACCAGCACACAAATCCTCTTGGACGAGGAATTTGTGCTGGAAGGAGGCTGCGGTCATCCTAGGATCAAGGAGCGAGCGAGACAGGACGTGGTCTCGAATTGCGCGACGTGACGTAGTGACGTCACGACCAACCGTGACTGCGGGAACGGTGTTGTCATAGGAATGACGAAGGCGCGCAACGGTGATGCTTTGAGAAAGTGATAAGTTCCGTGAAAAACTGTGAGTACAATTTGTGATTTATTACCTTTGGAATAAAGTTCAGTTTTCAAGATCAACAGTCAAGATTTCAACACTTAGAAAAATTTAGACTAATTTTATTTGAACTTGTAGTTTGGGACTTAGAATAATTTCGGTAAAAGTGAACAGACGGGGAACCTACGCCCAATTTTGCTCAGAATTCCCAAACACTTGTAAAAATTTTAAAAATAATTTTGGACTTAAAAAATTTGTATCTTTGATTGTATGGTAATTTGGACTT